>JAKSZT010053783.1:8025617-8052108 GCA_026826555.1 Tolypeutes matacus
TCTCCTTTGTTAACCTATCTTTCAGACAATGGTTCTCAGAGACTGCTCACTTTCCTCAGTTCAGATCAGTGAGGTCATATACTGTTCATCCTTCAGTGCCTGGCTTGCTTCACTCAACATAAGGTCTTCAAGATTCATCCACGTTATTCCATGTGTTAGCACTTTGTTCCTTCTTACCGCTGAGTAATATTCCATTGTATGTATGTGCCACATTTTGCGCCCCCAGCTCTCTTTTGATTACTGTTTGTGTGGAATATTTTTCTGTCCTTTACTTTCAACCTATTTGTATCTATAGGTCTAAGGTAAGCAGCTTATAAACAGTTAATAGTTGGATCATGCTTTTTAAAATATCTATTCTGACAATCTCTGCTATTCAGTTGGAGAGATTTACTCAAAATAATTACTGATGGGAAGTGGATGTGGCTCAACCAATTTGGCTCCTGCCTACCGTATAGGAGGTCCAGGACTGTTCGAGAGAAGACCTCCTAGTGAAAGCAAGCTGGCCCATGCGGTGAGCTGGCCCAAGCAGAGAGCTGGCCCATGCAGAGTGCTGGCCCACATGGAGTGCTGTCCTGCTCAGGAGTGATGATCCATGCAAGAGTGCTGGCCCAAGCAGAGAGCTGGTGCAGTAAGATGATGCAACAAAAAGAGACACAGAGGAGAGACAATAAGAGCCGTAGCATACCAGGGAGCTGAGGTGGCACAAGAGATCGAGCACCTCTCTCCAACTCCAGAAGTCCCAGGATTGGCTCCCAGTGCTGCCTAAAGAGAAGACAAGCAGAAACAGAAGAACACACAGCAAATGGATGCAGAGAGAAGACAAGTGCAGAAACAATGGGGGCTGAGGGGGAGAAATGAATTTTTAAAACACAGAAGAACACACAGCAAATGGACACAGAGAGGAGACAGTGAGCACAAAAACAACGAGGGTGGAGGGGGAGAAATAAATTTAAAAAAATTACTGTTAAGGCAGGTTGTATGTAATGGCATAAAATAAATTATATTTTGTGCCTCCTCATCCTGCCTGGCTTTGTTGTAAATTTCCCTTTGAGGGACCACCCTAGTTAGCCCTGCCCTGGTTGTAAGTGCAACCAGCAGAACCTGCATCTCCATATGGTTTGGATGATAAGAGCCACCCTTAGCCTCTCCAAATCACGTGGCTGCTTTTCCTCTGAATGGCCCTTGCCGTGTCTTCTCCAAAAGACCCCTTGCTTTTATTGTACAACATAATTTACTAACAAAGCCTGTATCTATATGTGACTTGGATGATAAGAAGCTGCCCTCTTCTTCTCCAAATGGCCCTTGTTGCTTCTGCTTTTTTGTGCCACACAGTTTGGAATATCCAATCTCTATTATTCACAGGAAAGCCCTGCCCCTCCCCTCTGGGTCACAATAAAGGCAAGAGCCCGGGATCCACATGTGCTTCTCCCCTGCCCCTGCCATGGACCCTCACAGGAGCTTAGGTTAGGTAAGCTCAGAGGGCCCCTCCATCACCCTCATTCTCCCCTTTCCCCCTCCAGGGCCTTTGATCTAACAAAATTGTCTTTTCATGCATTCTCAGCTGCCTGGCTATCTGTGTTTGCTGCTCATCATCCAAAGAACTTCCATATAACATCCAAAACAACTTACTCCAGCCATTTTGTCATTATGTATTTTGTAAAACATATAACTTTTTGTCACTCATTTTCTTCATTGCTGTCTTCTTTTGTGTATGGTAGTACTTTTGTAGTGAGACAGTTTGATTCTCTTTTCATTTCCTTTTCTACATATTTTAAAGATATTTTCCTTGTAGTTACCATTAGGTTCACTTTTAAAATTATATTGGGAAGCAGATGTGGCTCAACCAGTTGGGCACCTACCTACCACATGGTAGTTCCTGGGTTTGGGTCCTGGTGCCTCCTAAAGAAGACGAGCAGATGCCGCAGATGCCGCACCCACCACAACAAGCTAGACATTGCACCCGCTGCAACGAGCCAGATGCCACACTGCCACAATGAGGAGCAGATGCCTAAACGAGCAGATGCCACAAGCCAGCAGATGCCATAGCCTGTGGGGAGTGGATGTGGCTCAGGCCATTGGACACTCATCTCCCATGTGGGAGGTCCTGGGTTTGGTTCCTGGTGCCTCCTGGAGAAGGCAAGCCAATAATGAGCAGACAGCTGAAAGAACCATCTAGAGGAGTGGGGAATAAATGAAAAAAAAAAAAATAGTAAATAAATAAATCTTTAAAAAATTACATTATTATACTTTGTGTGCTTGATAACATGTGTAATAATTGTCTTTCATGCATTTTTATTTTAGATCCTGTAAGAAAAAAAATTAGAGTTATAGACCAATAATACAATCATACTGGCATTTATATGTGCTCATGTATTTGCCTTTATTGTGGCTTTTTATTTTTTCATACAGCTTCAAGTTACTGTCTATTGTCCTTTCCTTTCAACCTGAAGGACTCTCCTTAGCGTTTCTTGTAGGGTAGGTCTAGGGTAATGAACCCCCTCAGCTTGTTTTCATCTGGGAATGTGTTGATTTCTCTCTCATTTAAAAAAAAATCCTTTTTTAATGTGGTAAAATATATAAAACCACATGAATATATAAAACCACTGTATAATTCAGTGGCATTAATTATATTCACAATGTCCTCCTCTCACCACTATTCATACCCAAAACACTCATGTCACCCCAGACAGAAACCCGGTACCCATTAAGCAATAATTCCCCATTCCCCTTTACCTCCCCTGACCCTGATAACCTCTAATCTATTTTTTGTCTCTATGAATTTGCTTATTTTAGATATTTCATATAAGTGGAATCATCCAGTATTTGTTTTTTTTTTTTTTTGTCTAGATTATTTCAGTCAGCATAATGCTCTTGAGATTTATCTATAATGTAGCAAATAGCAGAACTTCTAACTTTTTATGTGTAAGCAATTTTCCACTATATATATATATATACCATATTCTATAATAAATTCATCCTTGAAGGACACTGGGATTGTTTGTACCTTTTGGTGATTGAGAATAAGGCTCCTATGTTATTGGTATGCAAGTATTTATTTGAGTCCTTGTTTTCAATACTTTAGGGTATATACCTAGGAGTGAAATTGCCAAGTCATGTAGTAATTCTATGCTTAACTGACTTTTTTTTGTTAGAGAAGTTATAGGTTTACATAAAAATTGTGTAGAAAATGAAAAGATCCCATAAACTTCTCTTTACACACACAGTTTTCCCTATTATTAACACTGCATTAGTGTGGTATCTTTGTTACAATTTATGAAAGAATATTGTTATTATTAAAATTTTTTTAGAGAAGTTGTGTATTTATGGATCAATCATGCATAAAATATAGGATTTCCATACACCATGGCACCACCAACACCTTGCATTGGTGTAGGACACTTGTTACAAATGATAATAGCACTTTTTGTAATGGTACTAATTTTTTTAAAACAGTAGTTACGTTTGTTACAATTGATGAAAAATTATTAAAATAGTACTATTGACTATTATTCATAGTTTGCATTAGGTGTATTTTTTCCATATACTACCCTTTTATTGACACCTTGTATTAGTGTCATACATTTGTTGTAATTCATGAAAGAACATTCTTTACTTGTACTATTAACTATAGTCTATCATCTACAATAGGGTTCACTGTGTTATAAGTCCTGTGTTTTATCTTTTAATTCTTATTCTAGTAAAATATATGACCTAAACTTTCCACCTTCTTTAACCACATTCACCTATATAATTCAGTGCTGTTAATTACACTCACAAGAATGTGCTACTGTTATCACTATCCATTTCCAAAACTTTACCATCAACCTAAATAGAAATTCCATACAAATTAAGCATTACCTCCCCACTCTTTAATCCCAGTCTATCCCCCGGTAACCTATATTCTAGATTAAGTATGCTTATTATAATTAATTTATATCAGTGAGATCATACAATATTTGTCCTTTTGAGCATAATGTCCTCAAGGTTCATTCATGTTGTTGCATGCCTCAGGACTTTATTCTTTTATACAGCTGAATAATATTCTGTTGTATGTATATACCACAATTTGTTTATCCATACATCAGTTGATGGACACTTGGGTTTCTTCCATCTTTCGGCAGTTGTGAATAATCCTGCTATGAACATCGGTGTGCAAATATCAGTTTATGTCTCTGCTTTCAATTCTTCTGGGTATACACATAGTACCACTACTAGACTATACAACAGTATACTAGGTATATTGCCAGGTCATATGGTAATCTATACTCCATCACTGCTGTCCATTACCAAAATTTTTCTACACCTCAACCAGAAATGCTGTTCCAATTAAGCATTAACTCCTCATTTGGATCCACACCCCAGCACCTGGTAATCTGTATTCTGACTCTATGAATTAGCTTATTCTCTGATCCTAATGATTTAATATCAGTGAGATTATACAGTATTTTCCTTTTGTGTCTACTTTATTTCACTTTTTAAAACTGTGTTTTCTTGAATTGGCACTTACTCAGTTACTGCAACCCTTTAACTGTTTTCTGAAAATTTGAAGAAGACAGCTTTGTCAGTTTTGGGTAGTTGTTCAAAGATTCTGTGGGGAAATGGTGCTCTGGAGTGTCTTATGCCACCATATAGTTTGACTGGAAGCCTTCTCTTTCATTTTTAAAGGACAGTTTTATTGGATGTAGAATTCTTTGTTGACCATTATTTTCCCTTTAAGCACTTTACATATGTCATCCCAGTGCTTGTGGCATCCATGGATTCTTATAAGAAATCAATGCTTAATTTTATGGAGGATTCCTTGTATGTGAGTTGATTTTTCTCTTGCTTCTTTTAGGATTCTCTTTGTCTTTGGCCTTTGACAGTTTGACTATAATGTGGCTTGGTTTGAATCTCTTTCAGTTTATCCTAGTTGAAATTCATTCAACTTCTTGGATGTGTACATTCAGGACTTTTGTCAAATTTGGGAACTTTTTGGACTTTATATCTTCAAAATATTCTTTTTTTCCCTTTGTCTTCTCCTTCTGGACTTCCATAATATGTATGTTGGTATGCTTCATAGTTTCTTTAAACTTTTAAACTTTTTTTGTTTTTTAAAAATTTCTTCTCCTCAGACTGAACAATTTTTATTATCCCATATTCTAGTGATGTACTACTTTCTTCTGCGTGTTCAAATCTGCTGTTGAACCCCTCTAGTGAATTTTTATTTTAGTTATTGCACTTTTAAACTCCCAAATTTCTGTTTGGGTGCTTTTCAAAATTTCTAATTCCTCCTTTTGTCCATGTATTCTTCCCCCTATTTCCTTCAGTTCTTTGTCTATGTTTTCCTTACTCTTTTAACTTTGAAGTGACTTAATTTTTTTGATTAGCAATTCCAATGCCTGTGTTTCAGCAGAGATAGTTTCTGTTGCTTAATTTTGTTCTGTTTAATGGGTCATTTCTTCCTGTTTCTTCATATACCTAGTGATTTTTTGGTTGAAATTTGAACCTTTGAATGTTTTGACGTAAATCTAGAAGCCATATTTCCTTCCTTCCCCCTTACTGTAGATTGGCTCTATGTTGAGAATCTCCTTCAATGCTTAGCCTAATTATACTGAGCCTAGAGAGCAGCCTGAGGTGAACAGTAAGGTTTGTCTCAGATCTTTCTGAGCATGTGTCTTGCCGTTGGCATTCACAGTAACTTCTAAAAATCCCCCAGTATGCATAAATCCTCCTGAGGGTCCTATTTCCCCTCTCTCCCCCAACAAGAGAGAAATTCTTTTCCCTCTCCAGTCCCAAATACTTTATTTTACATTGCAATTACAATCATTTATCCAGGCAACTGCAGTGTATTAAGTTCTATGACACTTTTCTGTACTGCTTCTCCACCCTGAGTGAATTTTGGGTTAGTTGAAACAAATGTGCACCTTTGAGTCAGTCTTTCAGAGAGCAGGTATTTGCAGACATGCCAATACACTAAATGTGCTAATAATCCCAGTGACTATACTAGAAATGTGGATGCTGCACTGGGAATGCAGGTTGCCATCAGACCCACAGACTGCTGTGCTGAGCTTGGGTAGGGCATGGGGCCAAGGCAGGTTAAAGCATCATGTAGCTTTCTTACTGCTTTTTAGGTTTTTCTTTTTCCTGATTCACTTGGTTGCTGATTACCCTTGACTGTTTCCCAGAGTTTTAGGAAATTTTTTTCCTAACATTATTTTCTTGTTTTTTTGTTTCTGTTGGTAGGTATTTTCTTGGAGCTTCTTACTCTTTGAGCTACCTTAACACATTTACCAGCAACTATGAGTAAAGTTAACAGTAGGCATTTGTAGATATTTAATTTCCTCCTCTTTTGCTGTATTGTCAGGTCATGAGAGCTCTTATCACTTAGTTTTTGTATCAGTCAGAGTTCTCCAGAGAAACAGAACCAATAAGATACCTACATACATATGACTTATTCCAAGGAATTAACTCACATGATTGTGGAGGGCTGACAAGTCTGAAATCCATAGGACAGATCAGCAGACTTAAAACCCAGGCAGGGTTTTTTTTTTGTTGCAGTCTTGTGCATAATTTCTTGTTTTCTAGGGAACCTCGGTTTTTGGTCTTAAGGACTGCAACTGATTAGATGAGTTTCATTCCCAGTATCAAGGGTAGTCTCCTTTACTTAAAGTTAACATATCATAGATGTTAATGACACCTACAAAGTATTTTCACAGCAATAGCTAGATTAGTGTTTCATTAGACAACTGGGTATTATAGTGTTAGCGGAATGCTCTGGGTTTCTAGGTTCCTGGCTATGGTGCAAAAAGGCATTTAAGAACATGCTATAGGGTAGGTAAGGAAGTAAAGAGTTTATTAAGAAGCAAGAAAAAGCTATTTGTTGTCTTGATTGGTTGCCTTTTTACCTTCACCTGTTAGGTTTCCAGGAACCAATAGGGAGGTCTTTCTGTTGAAAGGGGCTTCTTTTGAGCCCAGGAGTTTCAAATGGGACCTCGTGATCAGGGTCTTTGGTGGGCTTTCCAGATGAATGGTGATGGCTTTGTTCTCAAGTTGCTGCTTCAACTCAGGGGGTTTCTGGGTGGGGCCTCATGGCTATGTTCTGACCAGGGGCTCCCAGCTGTTATGGCTTTATTCTGACCAGATGCTTTCCCTGTTTCCTATACTAACCTGCCTCAATAGTTTAGCCAAGTTGATACATGAGACTAACCATCACAGTTCGTTAAAATCACTCCACAAAATAAATTCTCATAAAATTTAATAAAATGAAGAAATTAGAGAACCCAAGGCTGATTAAACATCTTTGGGGTGAATTCTTGATTATTTAGGTATTGAACTAATCTGCAAGAAACTTAGATATGTATGATTTTACACATTAATTCATATAAGTGTTAGTGTGTAAAGAATTAAATAAATATTGACAAACTCAAGTACAAAGCCAATCAGTTTTATAGCAAGAAAAGTATTTTTTGGAGATGTTTTCAAATGGTTTCAAATCCTCTACCTGGTAAATTTTACTCAAATGCATATAAGATATAAATAGAGTTGCTGAATCTTAAACCATTATCTTAGTGATGTTCACTGATTTAATATTCTCATTTTTCTTCTCCTGAAAGAAAATGTAAAGAGTAGAAATAGTGAAGTAAGAAACATTCTATTGTGATTTTAGAAATTCCTTATATTTCTATTGGAAATATATCCAATGAAACTAAAAGTTCAATGCTAAGGACTTGCTTAAATAAATTAAAGTTATCCACACAATATTAAACTGTACAATGTACATTATTAAAAACAGTGGTACTAATGAATATTTTCTGACATAGATATATGTTCATGATATATTGCTGAAGTTAAAAACTTAAGTAACAAAAAAGCAGATATATTATAACACTCATAAATAGATGAATATATATATAAGAAAAATTCTAGAACAGCATTATTACATAGGAATACAATATAAGCCACAAATGCAAGCCATATGCCATTTTAAATTTTATAGTAGCCACCATTTTAAAAAAAGTAAATGAAAGAGGTGAAGTTAATTTTAATGATACATTTAGTTAAGTCAGTCTATCCAAAACACTATAATTTCAATATATAATTAATATAAAATTATTAATGAGCTACTTTTACATTTTTTTGTATTGTCTTCAAAATCCTGTATGTATTTCACCCTTATAGCACTTTTCAATTTGGACTTGCTATACTTCAGCTGCTCAATAGCCTCCTGTGGTTAGTGGCTACCACTCTGAATAATGAATAGATAGAAAGATATGCATCAAAATATCATTAATGGTTATCTATATTTGGTAGATTATGAGTTCATTTTTTTGCTTACTCATATTCTCTAATATTTTACAATAATATTACTTTTATAATAAGGTAAAATAGCTATTCTTAATTTAAAGTTCTTCATAAAGGGACCTTAGATTCTGTGGTGAAATTCCCTGTCACTCACACCTCTAAGTCCTCTAGTGGAGGAACATGTGGTCTGTGATTTCAAGGCAGCTGCAGTTTATGAATGCAGACTACAGGCATTTCAGAGGACTATTCATGAAATGTGTGTGTGCATGTGTGTGAATGGAAATGGTATATGAAGGGCTTTCTGTGGACAATGGCAATCCTTACAGTCATGGATGCATGGTGGTCCTGATGCTCTGAACACCATAGATTTTCAGTGATGGTCATTAGCCTGAAGGCTAGTCCTGAGTCCCAGTCAATTACACTTTCTATTTTACTAGAATATCTTCTAATGTGTTAGCCCAGCATGACCTATTGGACTAAACACAAAATCTGGGCTAGATAGTTCTTGGGTTGAGTTGTAGAGGTTAAATATGGACATTTCAGAGCAATTGGGGCCAGATTCCCATCAAAAGCAATCCCTTGGGAATCTGGAGTACTCAAGTATTAGCCAAGTTAGGGTCTAGTTCAGTATTCTTATGAAATGACACATTGGAATTATTTTGTGAGAGAGAGCTATGGAATGTACCCCACCACGTGATCACAAGGCTCTTGTAAACAATGGAACTATTGGTATGCCAAATGGAGTCACATGACACTCTGCATGCTATCATCTTTGTGGTTTTTAAAAAAACACTGTGTTCATAAAAGCTTTGCGCTTGAGGTACCTTGGCCTATGTCAGTGATGGTTAAAATAATGGCCAACACAATTTCTAATTCCTTTAGCATTTATTACGGTGAAATCAATCATGATGAACTTATTTGGTATCAATGCCAATATCATAAGTACATTATCAGATTTCTGCCCACAATTCATTATTAATTTTTCAAGAGTTACCCAGATGTCCCAGAGATAGAATTAAGGTAAACATGAACTGGTCCTCCAAGGTAATGATTAGAGAAGTTAGATCTAATCTGACAAAGTCTCATGTGCCTTTAAATATAAAGCACCTGCCAAACCACATGTGCACCAGACCACTTGAATTCCTTGGCATTTGTTTAACTGAGAAGGTGGGGTACTCACAAAATCACTCAGAATTTCTTTCTTTTTGTTTTAAAAATAAAACATTCCTACAAAACAAGCCTCATCTCTGGTTTCCAAACCACAAAATTCTGAAGTTGGGACTTTCAAGAAAACACTATATTTCTGAATGATATGTTGCTAAGTCCTCTCATCATTTTCAACTATTGTACTCTCTTCAGAACATTCTTCTAATCTAGTAGTAAAAATATTTCACTTAAGGCCTTAGTGAAGATGCTGATAAAGAATTAGAAAAGATATGATACTTCCTCTTTCCTTGGTCTACATGAATTAATTGGCATTTTCCAGACCTTTTTTTTGAATCAATGGCAGAGTAGATATCGCAGAAAGACTGTTCTGTTCACTGTTTCATAGAGTAGACCATCAGAGGAAGAACCCACTCAATAACATTATATGGAGTGGAAAAATTAGTCTCTGCTCTGCATAGGTATAGTCACAGAAAGCATATAACCCATCAGGCCTAGAACTTGAAAGAAGATAAACCAGCTGTTCTTGTGTACTAAAGATTTTGGCAATGCTCTGTATCAGTTAAGGCAGGCCAACGCTTTTGCAAATAGACCTCAAAATGTATAATGGCTCAAATACAAGTATTTTTCTTGCCCATATATCAGTTCTTTTCAGGGGAATAGGTCAGCAGTGGCCTTCTACACAGTCATTGTGAAATTCAGGTTGATAGTGGCCTTGCCAACTTCAACATGTGGTTGCCAAGGTATTCCCTTAGGGCTTTTCTTCATTTCAGCAAGTTAAAGGGGAAAAGAACATGGAAGAGCATGGGTAGGAAGTTTTTATGGATCAGGACTGGACATGGCATGAAACACTTCCACTCTTTTCATTGGCTGGAATTCAGTTATACGGTCTCACTTAACTGTGAGGGAGACTGAGAAATGTAGTCCTTCACTGGGTAGTTATTTTACAAAGAATTGTTGCACTTTGGATGGAGAAACATGTATTTTTGGTGGATAGTTAGTCATCTCTGCCAAATGTTCTGCCCTTTTCCTTTAGAGAAAATGTAGTCATATAAAAATTAAAACTAGCGCTTAAAATGGAAAATAACAAAAGAAACAAACACCACCAGGAAGACAGCAACTCGTTTTCCCCAGGAATAACCTTAACGACGATACCTTCACCACTGACTTCACTGTCTCCATGAAACTAGTATAGAGAAGATTGAGGAAGAAAGGAAATAGGAGGAAAGAAGGAGAGAAGCAGAGAGGAAAAGAAAAGAGTGAGAAAAAGAAATAAGGAGAAAGATGGGGAGAGAGGTGGTAAAAAGCAAATAATAATGGGAGGAGAAAGACAAAATTGTACTACTCTGGGATACATTTGGGGATTAAAAATAATTAACAGTGTTTACTTCTCTTTCAGGTTTCTGTCTTAAGCCATAAAATGACTTCACACAGATTTTGTGTGGGCATAACTGGGCTCTGGTTTCCCTTCACTACTTCTGTTACTGGTTTATTAGTTTTCTGTTTATTTTGTTTTTTAAAAATTTTTAATTTTTTAATTTTTCTATTACATTAATGAAAAGATAAGGCTCTGTAAACTATAAAAAATGACCCAATTATTAAGGGTTTTAGCATTAGACCTGAAATATTTTATTTTAAGTTTGTATCACTGGGCTAATTCAGTAAGTCACAATTTACTGATTATAATTACATTATTTTATTTTAAAACAAAATTTTATACTGGACTATAAAATATATATAGGTAAAGGCATAAATTAACACCCCCATAAAATATTCACCCAGATCAAGAAATATAACATTCGTAGCACCCAGACAATTCTCCTGTGCCTCTTCCCAATCATTATCCCCTCTCTCTTCCCAGAGATAAAAACTTGTACTTTATATATTGGAATTATACAACATGGATTCTTTTTCCTGTGGGAATAGTTTATGTTCTTGCACATGGCACTAATGTTACCTTTCATTTGGATATATACAATCTACTTGGAATTGATGTTTTGCTATGGTAGGAAGAGCGTTCAGAGTAATAGTTTTCCAGTCAACTGGATATCCAGTTGACTTAGCATCATATATTGAAAAGTACCTCTATTTATCACTTGTGCAGTGGCATTTTGCATTAGTACAAGCAGTGCAAGCCACTTCACTCATACCAGGGCACCCATACTCCCAGATTCTGTGTGTCAACTGCAAACAGTTCATGTCTGTCCACCTCCTCCAAAGAATTGTCCTCTTGTAATGGGAACCATCTCCTCTGGGAAATTATATCCCACTTGGGGGTAGTCCTCAGCCAGTTTATGACTAATGTACAGGTACAAAAGGCTGGTCTCCTTGCCTCAAGAAAGGTCAACCTGTGTTGTGGTCTATGCTTCTGAGTCTCACCCTATGGATCAGGTTATAAAGCTTTTTACCTGAGGCCACATCCTTGCTTGGCTCTTTCTCCTTTCCTGGTCTACTTAACTCTTTCCTCCTGTGTAGGATATTTTCCTGAAGAACGCTCTTTCAACAAATTATGTGCACAGAAACCCTGTCTCAGACTCTTTTAGGGAGCTCAACTTAATATAGTCATTTCCAGAAATGTTCCTAGAGAGCAGACTCTAAGAATGAGATTCCAGAGTTGTACCACAGCAAGTGATACGTCAAGGGAGCTTCAGGACCTCGCTATCATGTTCTGGCAAGAATTATGGGAATATGCCTTGGAGTAGACTTTGAGGGTTTTCTGGATCAAGGGTGGATGAGTTATAGAAACTGTATACAGGACAATTTTTCAACTGAAGTCGCTGTTACATGATACAGAATTTAACACATGGCAAAAGCCCCTGGAAAATAGTTCTAAAATGCTGCTGGACTGCTCTTGAATCTTATAGAAAATCATGATCCTCATCAATGTGATAGAGAAGCAAAAATTGCTGTGGCAGACTGTGGAGGAAGGGATCAAAAACGTGAGAGAAGTAAGCATGCTGAAATCGATTTACTATATAGGTCTGGAAAATGGTCAGCTGACACTGTTTCTTGACAGGGCCTGGAGGATACTCTGTGTACAAAGGTAACAAGGAATTTGCTCTTGGGTGAGGGGAGTTTCAGCATCATTGAGAAACTCAATAGTGGCTGCTTCATAGGGCAGGGCTGAAGGTAGGATATGCTGTCAAAGAACTGAGCTTGCTGCTTAGCAGTAGGAATGATGTGATCATAAAATAGCAGATGCCAGATGGCAGGATTTAACCATATAAGCAAAGTAACTATAATAACTATAATGAGCAGCTGGAGGGCCTGAACCTTAGGGATCTATGGAAATGACTAATAGAATATGGTGTTCCTAGGGACAAAATTGATGGAAAAACCAACAAGCCTATTACTCAATATATGCAATCAGAAAAGATGAAGACTGGATGAGCAGAAGGCTAGGTTGAACTGCCTAAAAGGAAAAAATCACCATTCTTTGCCCTGTTTGCAGACAGAAGCCTGTTCTCAAACCCAGAGCCCATTAACTGAAAGAGAGGATATGTCCCTGTGAGTATAGACTGCAATGCCAACCAAATGTACACATGAGTGATTCCCCCAGCCCTCCTCCAAAGGGACTTAGTTATTTTCTTGTTGTTAAGAGGTTGAATTATGTCTCCAAAAATGATATGTTGAAGTCCTAGTCCCCAGTACCTCAAAATGTGACCTTATTTGGAAATAGGATTGTTACAAATGGAAATAGACAAGTTAAAATGAGGACACACTGTAGTGGAGTGTACCCTTAATCCAATATAACTCGTGTTGTTATAAGAAGGGGAGAGAAGACACAGGCAGACAGAGAGAAGGCTGTCATATGAAGATGAAGCTACAAGAGAGAATGACTCATGTGATGACTCAGGTAGATACTGAAGCCCAAGGATTGCTGGCAAGCCACCAGAAGCTAGGTAGAGCTGAGAAAGTGTTCTAACTTACAGATTCAGGCTTCTAGCTTCCAAAACTGTAAGACAATAAATTTCTGTTCTTTTAAGCCACTCTTTGTGACCCTTTTATAATAAGATACAATAATTTGAGGGCTGTTGATAATCAAGGCCAAGTTGAAACTGAAGAACTATCATGATCCCCCTGATATAGAAGTAGTATATGGGGATCAGGTAAAAATGGAGTTCTGGCTTACGGCCATGTCACTTTGGATCTGGTGGCCATTTCCTTGTTTTCTGAATGTGTAGTTGTAATAGATATTCTTAATAGCTGGAGAATTCTCAAATTGTTTTTTGGCTAGAAGAATAAGAATTATTGAAATAGGGAAGACCACTTTTCTATTCCCAACTCTGTCCTAAAACTGTGCCTCTCCCAAGTCTTTGGCCAAGATAGTAAATCTAAAGCAATATCACATTCCACGGAGTAGGGGAATGGTATAGAGACTTTAAGGATGTCAAGGTAGTGGTTTCTAACACATCCCATTTAACTTACTTGTCTTTCCCTTGCAGAGCCTAATGATCATGATAGAGCCAGTGGAATACTATAAGCTTGACCAAGAAGTAACCCCAGCTGCAGCTACCATGCCTGATACAGTATCCTTGTAAGAACAGATTAATATGGTTACTGGTTCATGCTATATGGTTGTCAATAAGTCAAATGCATTTTTTCCATATTCATCAAAAGGAAGATCAGAATCTGTTGGCTTTTACATGGAATAGATAAGAGTATACATTCACAGTTTTGGCCTAGAGCTATGTTAATTTTGTTCTCTCTCATAATACAGTCGGAAGGGACCTGGACCTTTGGACATTCCACAGAACATCACATTGGTCTACAATATTGATAATATCATGTTAATGAGACATGATGAGTAAATAATAGCAAATACTCTACATGCTTGGCATGATATGTATGCTTGGAGGATGGGAGATAAACTCTATAAGATTAGAGACTTGCCATGTTAGTGAAATTTTTGGGATTCCATTTCTTCGGGGCATGTCAGGATATCTTATGCAATGTGAAGGACAAGTTTTTGCACCATACCTCTTATCATTAAGAAGGGAGCAGAAGACACGTAGGATTCTTCTGAGTTTTGAAGACTGTATAACCTATACTTGGGAATATTGCCTCCACCCATTATTGGGTGATGCAGATGGCTGATAGTTTTGAGTAGGACCAAGTGCAAGAAAGGGCTCTGTAGAAGATCCAGGCAGTGGTACAAATAGCCTATTTCTTGGTCCATATGTTTTGGCAGATCCCATTGTACTAGAGGTATTAAAGTTAGATAAAGGTGCTATATGGAGTCTCTAGAGAGACCCAGTTGGGACTTGCAGTGAAGATCCCAAGGATTATGAAGGAAGGCCATGTCATCTATAGTAGAGAACCTTGGACTATTAAGAAAAAGAGCTTCTGGTATGTTGCTGGGCTCAGGTAGGGCAGACTCTCTAACCATGGGAAAATAGGTGACCATGCGGCTAGAACTCCTCATTATGGGTGGGGAATTGTCAGACCTGGTATGCCAGAAGGTCAGGGAAGCCTACCAGCAATTCATTGCAAGAAGAAAATGGCAGTAACATATCTATGATTGAACTTGAGCAGTTCCCCAAGGCAAAAGTAAGCCACAGGAACAGGGCCTAAATACCCATACCACTACCATTGTTACAAATGCCTCTCTTTCAGCTCACACCTATTGCCTCATGAAGGTTTCACTAGGACTAGCTGATGGAGAATGAAAAAACTCAGTCTTGGTTCATAGATTAGTTGACAAGGTCTGTTGGAACAAGTAAAAAATGGACTGCTGTTTCACTATTGCCCTAATCAGCAGTGGTCTTGAAAGACAGTGCTGGGGTTGAGGTCCTTTTTTTTAAAAAAAAAACAATTTATTGAAGTATATCATTCATACATGAACATACATAAACTATAAGTGTTCAGTAAACATTGTGAACTTACAAACCAAACATCCATAACATCATACAGGGCTCCCACACATCACCCCCCCACCCCCCGCCAAACACCCTGCATTGTTGTGAAATGTCTGTTGACAAATCTTGAAAGAGCATCATCAAAGTATTAGTACCAACTATAGTACGTATCTTACCTCCCCTATACATCGTTTTAAGGATTTATTTACTTTTATCCATTTTTATCCTCTGCCCCCTCTCCTTTTTTTGCTGTTTCTGTGTCCATTCGCTGGGCAACTCTCTGTGTCCATTTCCTGCCCTCTCTTCTCATCCTTCTCCTCCTGTCTTCACTGGGATTCGAGCCTCGAAACCTCCGATGTGAGAGAGAGGCGTCCTACTGCCTGCAACACCTTAGTTCCTGGATTTTCGGTGCATCTCATCTTGGCTCTCCCTTGTGTCACTCTCTTGTTATGTCATCATCTTGCTGCGTGGCTCGCAGGGCCTGGCAGCTCACCCGGGGCCTGGCGGTTCACCTGCGCATGGGGCCTGATGGCGCAGCCACACACAGGGCCTGGTGGCCCACATGCATTCTATATTTTTCTTTTCTTATTTTTACCAGGAGGTCCTAGGGATCAAACCTAGGTCCCTCCATATGGGAGATGGATGCCCAACTACCCGAGCCATCCGTCCCCCTGCTAAATCTCTTAAGGTTGATCAAAGATACAGTCTTTTCCCATACAGGATGGTCATATAATAAATCAGGCTTAGTTTATCACCAGCATTCTAAAAACCAGACCTAGGGAGAAAACTAGGTCTGGGGACACATGCATGGTTTCTAATATAGCGAATGTTTAGCTTACCCTGATTATCACAAGTTGAGTTCCTTTTAATGGGCAGAACTTCAAGTGGTGTACCTGGTCATCCACATTGTGTGGACAGAGATTTGGCCCAAGATAAAGTATATAAGGACTCATGAGCAGTATTGAATGGTTTAGCTGGTTTATCATGGGCCTGTAAAATGTAACATTGGATGATCAAGGGAAAGATGGTTCAGAAATGAAATGTGTAAGGACCTATGGTAGTGGGCACAAAGAGTGAATATTTTTGCAACACATATTAAAGCCAACCATAGAGCATTAACTGTGGAAGAGACAAAGCAAACAAATGGATAGAATTATCTGGGCAGTTCACATCAACCAGCCTCAGTTCTCAGTCACTTCAGTGCCATGGCAGCAGAGATAGAGACTATGCATGGGCTCCCTCTCATCAAGGCAAATCTAGTAACTGCTGCAGCATAATGTCTAACATTTCAGTATTAGATAGCAATACTGAGCCCCAGATGTTGGACCATCACTTGAAGAGATCAACTAGCTACTTGGTGGCAAGTTTACAGCATTGGACCCCTTCCATTCTGGAAAGGGCAGTGATTCATCCTGAATGGGTCTAACACATATTTTGGATATAAGTTTGCACTATCTGTATGGGCTATCAACTCTAGAAGAGGGTTCAGAGAATATCTGATTTATTTCCTTGGCATCTGGCATAACATCACCTCTGACCAAAAGACCCATTTTATTGCAGAGTAAGTGTGGAAATGGGTATATAACCAAGAGATCTTTTGGTCTTATCATTTACCATACTAACCGTAGGCTGCCATCTTGAAGAGATGGAATAGCCTCTTAAAATCATAACTGTAGTGCCAGCTTGGAGATGACACTTTGGGAAAATTGGGTGCAATCCTTTAGAAGTATACTTCTTAAATCAATATTCATTATATGATACTGTGTCCACAACTGGTAAATACTTGAGTCTGGAAATCAAGGTCTGGAAGCTAGAGCAGCTCCACCCACTATTAATTTAAATGAACCACTTGGGGAATTTGTACTTCTTGTCATTGTAAATTTAAGAACTATTGGTATAGGGGTCCTGTTTCTACCAAGGAACATACTAGGATTTCCCTTTTTCGTAAAGCTATGGCTGCCATCTGGTCACTTTGGGCTGCTTGTACTAGTAGACCAGCAGTCACAGAAAGGAATCACCATACAGACAAGAATAATTGACCATAACCATCAAGAGGAATTAGGACAGTTTGTATTTAATAGCACTAAAGTGATCCACTGGGACAACTGTTGTTCCCAAGCCTATAAAAAGTATAAACCACAGCCTGTACGGTAATGGTAATCAGAGACTCAGATACCTCAACGCTGAGCTTGGTTGCCTTGCCAGGAAAACCATCCTGATGTGAGGTGAATCTAGAGTGTTGGTAGAGGAGGGAGATGATGGACATCTATTATGGTTTCAGAACCAATTGTCACAGCAGAGCCTGCAGTTTATTCTATTAACTCTCCATTGTATGTTTCCACAAGATATGACACAAAATCCTGGAGAAGTTATGCTTGGATGAAGTGATCTTGATGGAAGAAGTAATGTCATCTGTAAGTAGACACATTGTTACTTCTTCTTTTTCATCTGTATATCTTTTATTGCTTTTTCTTTCCTTTTTGCAATGGGTAGGACATTCT
This sequence comes from Tolypeutes matacus, assembly GCA_026826555.1. NCBI lineage: Eukaryota > Metazoa > Chordata > Mammalia > Cingulata > Chlamyphoridae > Tolypeutes > Tolypeutes matacus. The sequence continues at coordinate 8,043,421 of JAKSZT010053783.1, forward strand.
ATATAATGCTAAAGAGAAGCAGTAAGAGGAAGATTCTTGCCTTGTTCCCAATCATAGGAAGAAATTATTTAATGTTTTACCTTTATGGTTGAGGTTAACTGTAAGTTCTTCTTAAATGCTAATTATTAGACTGAAGAAGTTCCCTTCTATTTCTACTTTGCTAGGATTTTTGTTATGCATGATTTTTGCTTTTTCTGAATCTATTGAAATGAACATGTTTTTTTCTCACATTTATTCTGTTAATTTGGTGGATATAGTGATTAATTTTCAAATGTTATACCAATTTTGAATTGCTGGGATAAACCCTACTTGGTCATGGTATATTATCATTTTTATTTATTGTGGGAATCAATTTGTTAATGTTCTGTTAAGAAAACTTTTTGCATCTATGTTTATGAGGGATATAAGCCGGTATTTTCTTTGTTGGAACATATTTGCCAGATTTGGTATTAGAGTTTTGCTGATCTCATAGAAGAAACTGAGATGTATTTCTTCCTTCTCTATTTGCTAAAGAGTTTCTATAAGATTGGTATAATTTCTTCTTGGCAATTTGCCAAAATTCAGCAATTACGCTATCAGGGCCTAGAGTTTTCTTCGAAATGTTTGCATAATTAATTTAATTTAAAAATAGATATAAGGTTATTCAGATGTTCTGTTTCATCTTGTACCAATTTTTGAAAGTTGTATTTTTCAAGAAATTTCTCCATTTCATCAAAGTTTTCAAATTTGTTGACATGTATTTGTTTATAATATTGTTTTATCATTTAAACATGGATATTATCTATGGTAATTACTCATTCTTCATTCATGATGCTGTGATTTGTGTTCTCTTTTTTTTTCTTGATTAATATAGTGAGTGCATTATCACTATTTTTATCTTTTCAAAGAACAAGCTTTGGCATTGTTAATTTCTCTACTTTTTGTCCATTTTTTGATTACATTGATTCCTGATTATATCTTTACTTTCTTCTGTTTATTTTGGATTTAGTTTGCTCTTCTTTCTCTAGTTGCCTCAGGTTAAAATTAGATAACTAATTTTAGACCTTTTTACTCTCCTATTATAAGGATTTAAAACTCTAATTTTCCCATAAGTGTATTGCTTTAGCTGTATCCTACAAATATACTTTATTTCCATTATCATTCAGTTCAAAATATTTTCTAATTTCCCTTGTGGTTTCTTCTTTGATCAGAGATTATTTAGAAGTGTGTTGTGTAATTTCCAAATGTTTGTGAGTTTCCTAGGTATTTTAATATTGTTACTGATTTCTAATTTAATTCCATTGTGGTCAGAGAAAATACTTTGTGGTTTCAATCTTTTTAAATTTTTTGTGACATAATTAATTTCTATTATATTAGAATTATTATTTACATTTATAAATGTTTGTTGCTGTACTATCTATTTCTTATAATTGATTATATTAAATCTAACCTGGCCTTGCACTCTCTTTAAAAATTTGTAACTTCTTTCAATCTATTTTTCTATTTATTTTACAATTTTACAATAAAGGTCTTTTTAACAGCTAAAAAAACCTATATGTGGCAGTTTGATATTGTTTGTGAATTCCAAAAATAGATACTGGGTTATGTTTGTAAACTGGCCTGTTATTAAGGCTTTGATTGGGCCATGTCAGTAGGACATTGAGTCCACCACAGAGAAGGGAGGTGGGAGTTTTGATCCTGGAGCCCAGGAATTAAACACACAAAGAAGCAGATATGTGAGGAAAGAGAGAAGGTTCCATTAGACACCGCAGAGGCCTTAGGAAGAGAGATGAGCCATTCATATGAGAGTTTACAGATGACCTTGTAGAGAGAGGAGAGCAGCTGAGACCAAAGAGAATTGAGGCCCAGGGAGGGACACAAGGCCTAGAGAGCCTGATAGTCTACAGCTGACCTTGTGGAGAGAAAGAGCTGCTGAGCCCTGAGAGTTACAAGCTCTGGGAGAGAGAAGAGACTTATCCCAACCTACAAATGATATTGGAAGAAGCTGGGTCCACAGAGCCTTAAGAGGAAAGAGGAAGCCTGAAACTTTGCAGATATTGGCAGCCATCTTGCTCCAACACGTGGCAACAGACTTTGGTGAGGGAAATAACTTACGTTTTATGACCTTGTGACTGTGAGCTTCTACCCCAAATAAATATGCTTTATAAATGCCAACAGATTTCTGGTATTTTGCATCAGCACCCCTTTGGGTGACTAATACACCATTGATTATTCACTTTGGATAGATAGTATGGTACGTGAATATATCTCAATAAAACTGCTTAATAAACAAACAAACAATTGTACAAGAATAGCCAGAAATAGCACCTATGTACAGAAGGGGAAACAGAGAGATTGAGAGGGGAGGAATTTCCTTGTTTGTTTGTCTGTTTATTATCATTATTACTGAAATAACAATTGAAGTGATGAATGCACAACTATGTGATTATACCAAATACCATTGATTGTACACTTTGAATAACTATATGCATTATTAATATGTATCAATAAAATTGATTTGTTTAAAAAAATAGGGTGGGTTGGGGAAAAATGCACCAAATGTAAGATACGGACTATAGTTAATAGTAATATTTTGATGATGCTCTTGCATAGTTTGTAACAAATGTATCACAACAATGCAAGGTGTTGGTGTAGGGGTGATGTATGGGACTCTGTATAATGTTATGCATGTTTATTTTGTAAGTTTACAACTTTTACTATACACTTTTTGTTTATGTATGTTCATGTATGAATGATATACTTCAATAAAAATATTTTCAAAAATAGGAAAAAAAAATTGTTGTGACTTATTTTATGTTTAGCATGTCCATTTTTCCTTCTAATTCTTTCAATTTTTGCTTTATGTATTTTTTTTTTTTTTTTAGGAGGTACTGGGGATTGAACCTAGGATCTTGTACATGGAAAGCAGGTGCTCAGCCACTGAGCTATGAGCTACATCCATTCCTCAATGAGAGTTGGTTTTTTTCTGTTTGTTTGTTTTTAGGAGGTATTGGGACCTCATACATGGGAAGCAGGCGCTCAACCACTGGAGCTACACCAGCTCCCTGCTTCATGTTTTTTGAAGCTCTGTCATTAAGTACATACACATTTATGATTTTTGTCTACCTAATGAATTAACTTTTATAACTTTATGAAATGTCCCTTTTTATCTCTGGTTATATTCTTTGTCTTGAAGTTTATTTTTTTATATTAATGTGGTTTCTCAAACCTTTTTATATTCACTGTTTACATGGCATATTTTTCTAACCACCTAATTCCCCAACCGATCTTGTATTTATATTTAAAGTGCATGAGTCTCTAGAACCGAGCATTCAGTTAGCTCTTGCTTTTTTAGGCATTCTGATAATCTCTTGGCGTGTTTAGCTCATCAGCATTTTTACCCTCTGGAGACTAGGTATTTTATTTATTCAATATTAAATATGTCACTAAAGAAATCCTAACTAAGGGGATTTTGGTTTTTTAAAACATTTTTATTTTAGAAAAGTTTTAGATTTACAGAAGAATTGTGAAGATAGTACAGAAAGTTCCCACATACCCCCACGCAATTTCCCATACTATTAACATATTAGTATGGTACAATTGTCATAATTGATGAAACAATATTGATATATTATGATTAACTAAAGTTCATACTTTATTCAGATTCCTTAGTTTTTACCTAATGCCCTTTTTCCTCTCCGGGATCACAACAAGGATACCACATTACATTTAGTCTCCAGAGCTCCTTAGAGTCCTCTTAGCTGTGACAGTTTCTCAGAATTTTCTTGTTTTTGACAATATTGACAGTTTTGAGGAGTTTTGATCAGGCATTTTGTAGAATGTTCCTCAACTTGGGTTTGCTTGATGTTTTCCTCTTGACTAGGTGGAGATTATGGGCTTGGGGGAGAATAACCACAGCAGACAAGTGTCATTTTAAAAACTTCATATCAAGCATACATGTTATTAACATTGTTTATCATTGATAATGTGAACCTCGAGTACATGGCTGAGATAGCATTTGTCAAGACTATCCTCTATAAAGATAGTCTTTTCCCCACCTTTTCATACTGTCCTTTATGATAGGAAGTCCCTAAGCACAGCCTAAGAAATGGGGAATTATGCTCTATCTCTTTGAAAGTGGAGTATCTCTACATAAAGTATTTGGAATTCTTCTGCATGGGAAAAATTTCTTTTCTTCCCCATTATTTATTTTTTCAATCATTTATTCACATCAGTATGGACACACAGATATTTATTTTATACTTTGTGTTATAATGCATTACTACTTTACTTATTTTGTTGCCCAAATTGTTCCAGTTTTGGCCATTGGAAGTTCTTTCAGTTGGCTTCTGTGTCCCTTTGACATATGCCCATCATTGTGAAGTGGTTTTTGAATCATCTCCCCCATGAAAGGCATGTTCAGGTTCCAATCCCTAGCCCTGTGGGTATGAATCCATTTGTAAATAGGACCTTTGAAGATGTTATTATTTAAGGCATGCCTAAACTGAAAGAGGGTGGGCCTTAATCCAATATGCTGAAGTCCTTATATGCAAAGGAAATTGGACACAGAAGAAAAAGAAGCCACAGAAGAACCAAGAAACTGGAAGTCAGTGGAACCTGGAAGAGAAAAGAGACGATGCCATCAGGTTCATAATTATGTGACAGGAAAGCCAAGGATCAAGTGTCACCTGTAGCCAGTCCCAGAATGCCAGTCTTCAGGTGAAAGCATTGCCTTGCTGATACCTCACTTTTGGAGTTCTCCAGCCTCAAAACCATAAGCCAATAAATTCCCTTTGTTTAAGCTAACCAACAATATGGTATTTGTTTTAGCAGCTGGGAAACAAAACAAGGTCCATGATCCATTTTGAGTTGTGTTGTTAAATGTGTGAGGTCTATGATTAGGTTTATTATTATTTTTTTTGCATGGGGAATGTCTGATTGTTTCAGCACCATTTCTTGAATAGCTTATTCTTTCTCAATTGAATTGACTTTGTGCCTTTGTCAAAGATCATTTGACTATATTTGTGTAGACTTATTTCTGGGCTATTTTTTCCATCATCTCTGTATCTATTCTTTCACCAATATCACACTGTCCCCTCCAACCCTCGAGATGGCTTCTTCATGTTTTTTCTTTGTTTTTCTCATTGTTTTTGTTGGTTGTCTGCTCATTGTCTGTTTGTTTTTTCTTTAGGAGGCACCGGGAACCAAACCTGGGAACTCCCATATGGGAGATGGGCGCTCAACTGCTTGAGCCACATTTGCTCCCTTCTCATTTGGTTTTGCTCATTGTCTGCTCATTGTTTTTTTGCTTATAGTGTGCTCATTGTCTGCTTATTGTCTGCTCATTGTTTTTTTTTCTTGTCGTCTGCTTGTTGCTTTTGCTTGTTGTCTGCTTGTTGTTTGTCTTCTTTAGGAAACACCAGGAACAAACCTGGGACCTTCCATGTGGGAGGTGGTTGCTCAATTACTTGAGCCATACCCGCTCCCAATACCACATTGTTTTGTGGTAGCTTTATAGAAAGTCTCAAAATTGGGTTGAATAAGTTTTCCAACTTTGTCTTCTTCAGTATTGCGATGGCTATATTAGACCTTTTGCTTTTCCATATAAATATCAGAACGAGTTTGTTGATATCTATAAAATAGCTTGCTAGGATTTTGATTGGAATTGCATTCAGTTATACAGCAATTTGGTAAGAATTGACATATCAACAATATTGAGTCTTCCAATCCATGAAAACATAGAGTATCTCTCCATTTATTTAGATCTTCTTTGATTTCTTTCATCGGAGTTTTTCAGTTTTCTGCAAATAGTTCCTGTACTATTTTATTAGATTTATGCCTAAGTATTTTATTGTATCATTTATTTCTTCTCTGATGGTCTTCTTTTCTTTATGTAGATCCAAGTTTCTGACCTATATCATCTTCCTTTTGTCTGAACAACTTCTTTCAACATTTTTTGTAGTGAGATATCTGCCGGTGATGAATTCCCTCAGTTTTTATTCATCTGAGAAGAATCGTAATTTCTTCTTTATTTTGAAAGATAATTTTGTTGGATATATAATTCTAGGTTGTTACTTTTTTCTCCCAACATTTTAAATATTTCACATCATTCTCTTCTTGCTTCCTTGCTTCTGATTAGAAGTCCATTTTAATTTTTATCCTTGTTTCTCTATAGGTGAGATACTTTACTTCCTCTGGCTTCTTTCAAGATCTTCTTTTAATTTAATTTTCTGCAGTTTGAATAGGTTTTTTATTTATTTTAAAAAAAATGTTCTTAATATTTTCTGAGCTTCCATCAAAGGCATTCTTCATTTCTGTAACAATGTTTTTAATTTCTGGCATTTACTTTTAATACTTTCTTAGAGATTTCATCTGTCTGCTTACCTTACTGATCTGTTCTTGAATGTTGTTTACTTTTTCCTTAGAGCTCTTAACATATTAATCTTAGTTATTTTAAATTCCCTTTCTGAAAATTCCAAAATCTATGTCATATCTGAGTCTGGTTCTAATGCTTGGTTTGTCTTTTCAGCCTGTGTTGTTTTTTTTTGTTTTGTTTTTCAGCATGCCTTGTAATTTTTTCTTAAAAGGCAGACATGATGAATTGGTTAAAGAGAAATGAGATAATAGGACTTCAAAGTGAGGCTTTAGGTTAATCTGGAGTTGGGAATTGGCCTGTGCTTAATGTTTGCTGTAGCTCTTTGTGCTAGAGGATTTAAATTCCTTTAGTGTCTTTGATTTTGTCCCCTCTGTTGTCTTTAGGCTTCCCTAAGGCACCTAAAACTCCTTAGATAGAGTCTGTATCTTGCAGCTTTTTCAACTGTAAATCCACTTTTATACTGGAGCCTATTTGTGTGGTGATAAGGTGTGGGGAAATCACACTTTTTAAGTGCAACTGTGCCTCTGGGCTGTGATGCTCATAAGTGTTTCTCCAGTGGTATAAGTCCCCCATCCCCACTACCTTTCCTTGCTGCAGTATTCCAAATCTATTCCCTTGAAACCATGACTTCTGATGACTGTGAGTTTTTTCCCTGTTATGTGAGACAGGAAAGCTAGAACGGGCTAAATTGGGAAGCATGCCCTTCCCCCAGACTCTGGCAAAGTCTTTCCTCCTGGCCATAGACCTTTCTTATGGAAGACTTTGAACATATCTCACAGTGACACTCTTCCCCTCCCTCTGCCAGAGCCAGGAGGGGAATAATTGTGATAACCTTGTTGGGTTCCTGGATGTAAAACCCATGAAAGTGTGAGGAACTCCTAAGCCTGAGGAGTTTCAGAAATTTCTTACTCTCATGGTAGCTGACACTCAGCCTCTAGCAATTCACAAAAAATTTCCATTTAATTGTTCCTACCAATATATGGCTCCAGTGGTTTCTGCTTCAGGTAATCAAATCTTGGTTGGGACTCTCAAGATTCACCTCTCTCTCTAGATTTCAGAGTGGCTTTATGCCCTGAAACCTTAGTTATCTGATGAGTCCAAGAAAAATCATTGATTCTCAGTTTGTCCAGCTTTACCTTGTTGATAAAAATGATGACTTCCAAGCTCTTTACACAAATGCCCAATGACAGTTAATATAATTATTGTTATGATTAGATTTAGATCTACTAATTTATTGTTTTATGTGTGGCTTTCTGTTTTTTGTTCTTCATTTCCCCCTTTTTCCTTCATTTGAACGACATGGGTATTTTTGGAATTCCATTTTTAATTAATCTATTGATTCTTTAGCTATCATTTACATTTCTTAGTGGTAGTTGTAGAGATTACAATATATGTTCTAAACTTTTTGTTGTCCTATTTTATTTAATATTGTACAATTTCAGGTAAAGTGTAGAAATCTTACAGCCACATATGTCCATTTACTGACCCTTCAGGTCTGCTGGCAATGAATTCTCTTAGTTTTCTTTCTTCTGAAAATATTTTTATTATACCTTCATTAAAAATATTGAGATAAAATTCCTGTAACATAAAATTCACCATTTCAAACTTTTTAAAATACATAATTTTGTAGTTTTTAGTACATTCAAAATGTTGTACAACCATCACCGTTATCTAATTCCAGAATATTCCCATCACCCCAGAGAGAAATCTCATATCTGTTAGCAACCTCTCCAGTCTCCTCTTCTTCCCTTTATCCAGGCAACCAATAATCTATTTTCTGTCTCTATGGATCTGGGCATTTAAGTGGAGTCATAAAATACGTGGCCTTTTGTATCTGGCTTCTTTCACTCAGCATAATGTTTTTAAGTTACATCCATACTGTAGCATGTATCAGTGCTTCATTCCTTTTAATGGCTGAATAATATTTCAATGTGTGAATATACCACATTTTGTTTATCCATTCATTAGTTTGTGAATATTTGTGTTGTTTCCACATTTTGGCTATTATGAACAATGATGCTATGAATATTTGTACATGGGTTTTTGTATAAACATATGTTTTCAGTTCTCTTAAGTATATATACAAGAGTAGAATTGCTGGGTCATATGGTAACTCTATGTTTCACTTTTTGAGAAACTCCTAAGCATTTTTCCACAGTGGTTGTCCATTTTATATTCCCACCAGAAATTTCTCCAAATACTTGCCAACACTTATTTTCCTTTTTCCTTTCTTTCTCTCTTTCTCTCTTCTTTCTCTCTCTCTCTCTCTTTCTTTCTTTCTTTCTTTCTTTCTTTCTTTCTTTCTTTCTTTCTTTCTTTCTTTCTTTCTTTCT
>JAKSZT010053783.1:8057108-8167266 GCA_026826555.1 Tolypeutes matacus
TGAGACTGGTCAATTTCCCTAGTTCTTCATATATCAAGTAATTTTGGATTATATCCTGTATACTGTCAATGTCCTTTCTATAGACTGTGAATTCTGTTATATTCCTCCAAAGAGTAATTGATGTTTCTGTATCAGCAGACAATTTACTTGGTTAGCTGCGAAACGCAAACTCTATCAATCCTCTGATAGGTGACCACTTCAAACTCAGTTTTGCTCCTTTAGCTTCAGCCACAAGTTACTTTGAGACTGCCTTGTGCATATATAGTTCAGAGGTCAGCCAAAGATCTGGGCATAGTTTATACATAGAATTAGAAGCACTCCTTCTCTTTTCCAGAATTTCTCTTTCACTTTCCAGTAGCGTCATTTGCTTTGTCTCTGTCCTCTAGTTCTTCAAATAATAAAGATGGCTGAAGGGGTTTCTATCAAAGTCTAGCTATGACACCAGTCTGCTCTCAGAATAAATTAAAATGGGAAATTCACCTTGCACTCCCCCCCTCTTCTAAGTTTCAACTACCCTCCCATATCTATCTGTTCTTATTCACATGCCAGAGTTTTGGAGCTCTGTATTTTGTCCAGAATTTATAGCTGTTTTTTGCAGGTAGCTTTTCCTGTTAAGAATATGTTATATCAGACAGTGGCCACTGGAGGTGCTGAAGGCAGGGAGAGGGAAAAAGGGGTTTAATATGGGGACATTTTCAGGACTTGGAATTGTCCTGAATGATATTGCAATGACAGATACAAGCCATTATATATCCCTCCATAACCTACAGAATTGAGTGGGAGAGAGTGTAAATTACAATGTAAAGTATAATCCAGGCTTAGTGGCAGTGCTCCAAAATGTGTTCATCAATTGCAATGAATGTGCCACACTAATGAAAGAAGTTGTTAATGTGGGGGAAAGTGAGAGGTGTGGGGAGTGGGACATATAGGAATCCATTATATTTTTTTTATGTAGCATTTTATGTAATCTAAGGATCTTTTAAAAATAAATAAAAATATATTTAAAAAATAATATGTTACCTCATACTGGAAGCAGTACTTTTTCAAGTTCTGGCTTCCTCTGCAAGAGTCTCTAGTTTGTACCATGGCCCAATGACTTGCAGAGAGAACAATGTTTAATTTTATGAAATTATACTGCCTCTCCTATAAAATGGAGTCATGAATTAAGACATGTAAAATGATAGCAAGTAAATATTAATTTTCTCTCTTCCATATCCCTTTCTCTTCTTTTATGGAGTTTCAAACTCTAATCTTAGAGTCTCCATTTCAAAATCCAGTTGAAACCATAATTTCTGGCAGCATTTCTATAAAGTAGAGGCTCTAACTTTTTTATCTTGCTTCATTTAGATGAGATCTTCCTCTATTTGCTCAAGTGGTAAGAATAGGACAAGAGAAAGATCAAAACTCTGGAGCCGTTTTGGGTAAATGGACTCATGATTTGAACTTGAAACTTTATATTGTAAAATAAATTTAACAGGTTTTTCATTTTATGGGTTAAGGAGAGGGAGAGTTTTAATCCAAATAAATATTGCAGTGTCATTGCACAATTACCATTTAAACCTCTGAGACTGAAATTGTATTGGCACATCTTTGGGGCCCTGACTTAAATCACCATATCTCCTGGTTAGCTATATCAAGCTGAGTTGGCTTGATTTTTCATTATTTCCCTGGTTAATCTGTAGATTTTCTTTCTTCAGATATTTATATAGCTGGCTCCTTTTTATTCAGGCCTCAGTTTAAATATATCCATCACTTTCCTACTGTTGGCTCTGACCTTGTTTTATTTTCATCACAACACTCTTCTTTGTAACAGTTCTTCATAATACAGCTATGTTAAATTTTTATCTCCCATGTCTCCTTACACCCTGCTCCATGCAGATGTAAGCTCTGGGAGGGTAACAACCTACTGTATCACTAGTTCAAAAGCAGTTCCTAACAAAAAACAGATACCTAATAAGCATTTATTGAATAAATGAATTAATGTGTGAATTAATAGACCATAGTCAAAGTGCAGCAAAATTACAAGTATTTGCAATGGGTGAAACTGCCAGAACCATGATGTTTTAGTTTCCTTGGCTGGTCAAGCAAATATCATGCAATGTGTTGGCTTATACGATGGAAATTAATTAGCTCATGTTTTGAGCCTGGAAAAGTACAAATCAAGGCATCATCAAAAAAATGTTTTCTTACTGAAGACTGAAGTTCTGGGATTGGCTGCTTGTGACTCTTGGTTGTGGGCTCCTCTGTCATGTAGCAAGGCACATGGCAGTGTCTCCTGGCCTCTCCCTTCTCTTATAGGTTCCATTGACCTTCAGTTTCTTGCTTCCCTGACTTTCTCTCTCTGTGTCTGAATTTAATTCTGCTAATAAAGGACTCCAGTAATAGGTTAAAGACCCATCCTAACTGAGTTGGGCCACACCTTACCTGAAGTAATCTCACCAAAAGGTCCTACTTATAATGTGCTCATATCCATAGAAATGGATTAAATTTAAGAACATGTTTTTTCTGGGGTACATAGCTCCAAACCATTACACATGGTTCAGTTCATTAACCCTGGATAGTTCCAATATCCCCCATAAATTTGTAATATTCAGTGTTTAGGTTTTAGTTTAAAGACTTTGAAACAGGGAGTGAATGATGAAAGTACTGCCCCATAGTAATATCTCAGAATTTGATATGAGTCTTTAAAATGCTTACCTCTAATGGACACACCTAAACATGAGAGTCAAAATAGCATGGCATTCAAAAGACATGATGCCTAGTTATTCCTAAGACTGGCAAGGTCTTTATTCCTTCCCTCCTCTGATTCCTTACCACAGAAGGTTGTAGAAAGTTAGGATGTGTTCCTGTGGGTATGGCTAGAAATGGGCTGATGTTCTGTGGGCTAGCCAAAGGCCAACCTGGGAGGTATATATCATGCCAAAATCAAAGAGTGGAATATTTTTTAGTTTAAAGGGTGAATTTGGGCTTCAGAGAATAAAAATGGTAGGATATTGGGTAGACAATGGAATTGAGAGGGAAACAAATCCAAGGCCAAGAACAGAGTAAGGTGGTCCAGAAAGGCACTTGTGATTCCCTGCTTTTCCCACTGTGATAGCTAGGCTAAGGTGTCAACTAAGCCAGATAATGGTTCCCCTTTGTTTGGTCAAGTAAGCACTGGGCTAATTTAATACAACGGTATTTCATGGACTTTAATCAATGGAGGAGGTCAGGTGATTGATGGAGGTTTAGCTCAGGTCCATCTCACAGTGAGTCCAGTGGGTCCCCAGACCCATTCTTTGGCTATTTCCCCAGTTCCAGAATGCATAATTGGAATAGACGTACTCAGCAACTGGCAGAATCCCCACATTGGATACCTGGCTTGCAAGTGATGACATTATGGTAAGAAAGGCCAAGTAGAAGCCACTAGAACTGTCCCGACCTAGAAAAACAGTAAATCAAAAAGCAATACCAGATTCCTGAAGAGATTGCAGAGATCAATGCCACCATCAAGGATCTGAAGGATGCAGGGATGGTGATTCCCACCACATCCCCATTTGTGGCAGTTTGATATAATCATGAATTCCAAAAATAGATATGGATTATGTTTGTAAACTGGGTCTGTTCCTCTGGGTATGATTAAATTATGATTATTGCTTTGATTGGGTCACATCAGTAGGGTGTTGAGCCCCGCCCCTTGGATTGTGGAGTCTCAAAGATAAAAGACATGGCAAAGGACAGAGTTGGAGGTTTTTTTTTTTTTGAGTTGGTGTTCTGATGCAGAGTCTTGAGCTGGAGCCCCGGGAAGTAATCATACAGAGGAGCTTGGTCATGAGGAAGGAGAGAAGGCCCCAGTAAAAGAGACGAGCCATTCACCTGACAGTCCACAGCTGGTCTTGTGGAGAGAGGCAAAGGCTAGAGAGCCTCCCTCATAGTCTACAGCTGACCTTGTGGAGAAAACAGAGGAACTGAGCCTGGAGAGAAACAGAGCCCTGGGAAGAGAGAAACCCAAGAAGCCTGAACCCAGGCAAACGTCAGCATCTGTCTTGCTCCAACACATGGCAACAGATTTTGGTGAAGGAAGAAACTTATGTTTTATGGCCTGGTAACTGTAAGCTTCTACCCCCAAGAAATACCCTTTATAAAAACCAACTGATTTCTGGTATTTTGCATTAGCACTCCTTTGGCTGACTAATACAGAATTTGGTACCGGAGAGTGGGGAAGTGCTTTTGCAATTAACAAAATGTTGGAATGGTTTTATAAATGGGTAAGGGTTTTTTTCTGGAAGAATTGTAAGATGCTTGGTAGAGAAGACCTACAGTGCTTTGAAGAGACTGTTGATAGTAATATGGACACTAAAGAGACATTTTATGATGCCTTAGAAGTAAATGATGAAACTATTAATGGAAACTGGGGGAAAGGCAATCTGTGTATTAAAGTTGCAGAGAACTTAGCAAAATTAACTCCTGGTGTTTTATGGAAGACAGAACTTGAAAATGGTGAGTCTGGGCATTTAGCTGAACTTTCCAAAGTAAACTTGGACAATGAGGCTTGGCTTCTCCTTGCCTTATAGCAAAATGCTATATGAGAAAAATATGTTAAGGACTGAACTCTTGGGCACAAAGAAAACAGAAACTGATTCCAGAAATTCCAAGCCTCTGGAAATCAAGCTCCCAGACAATAGCTCCCCATTTCAGGACTTGAGTAAACTTGTAACTTGTAAATCAAGTTGGGAGATGCAGTTATCTCGGAAAGACTTGTGGAAAGTCTTATTGTCTGATGGCTTTGACCCCTGTTTCTTGCATGCTAAACCAACAAGGTTTTTTGAGAGCGCTGTATGAACAAAACCACTGTCAGCTTGGACTAAAAGGGACATGGAAAGGAGAGGTTGAAGGAGAAACATCTTTAAGAAGAAAAAAATTGAAGTTGAGATCTGCAATTAAGACATTGCCTTGACCCAAAAGAGGAAGCCCATTCATATGTACAGAGAGGGTGAGTTTGCCCCAGCTGTTGAAGAGGGTGGATGTTCCCACCTGATGTTCTGGAAGAGTTTTGCCACACCGGGGTACAGAGAGGGTGGAGCACATTCCTCAAGGATTAGGGTGGTTAAGGCCACCACCCCATAAGTCTGAGAGGGTTGAGCCTATCCCCCATGGATTAAGGAAGGCAAGATGGTCAACTTGTTGCTCTGAGAGGGTTGAGCCTGTGTGCCAAAGGTTAGGGAAGGCGAGGTGGTCAGCTTGTTCCTCAGAGAGAGTTGAGCCTGTATACCAAAGGTTCGGGGGGATATTGTCTTCACCTCACTGTACTAGGGGGGCTAAGACTCTAACCCAGAGGTTGAGTAAGGTGTGGCAATTACCCCAACATTCTTGGAGGGTGAGGTCCGGAACTTGGTCAACACCTAGATGCTTGATGAGGGTGGAACCAAGAAAATGGTCATTGGGCAAGCCTGTGAAAAGGTTGGGTCTCCATGTGGCCCCAAGGAGAAGAAATCACCATCTTAAGAATGACTCTCAGACTTTGAAATCGAATAGAGGATGTCCTGCAGGTTTACTGAACTGTAGAGGACCCATTACTCATGTTTCCCTCCCAATTTTTCCATAAGATATTGAAAATATTTATCCTTTGTCCATTTGTGTATTGGAAGCAGATAAATTGTTTTCCAAGTTTCAGAGGTCTACAGTAGATGGGACTTTGCCCCAATACAATTGTATTTCTTTAAACTGATTATGTAATGATCTTGTGCTTGCATTATTATTGATTTAAGGTTTTTTGAATATTGTAATGTCTTTTTTGGAATTCAGAGGGTGGAGTGTGGCAGTTTGATACAGTTATGAATTCCAAAAATAGATATGGATTATGTTTGTGAACTGGTCTGTTCCTCTAGGCATGATTAAATTATGATTAGGGCTTTGATTGGGCCACGTCAGTAGGGCATTGTGCCCTACTCTTTGGTGGGTGGGTTCTCAAAGATAAAAGATATGGCAAAGGACAGAGTTGGAAGTTTTTTTTTGAGTTGGAGTTCTGATGTGGAGTCTTGAGCTGGAGCCCCGGGAAGTAAGCATACAGAGGAGCTTGGTCATGAGAAAGGAGAGAAGTCCCCAGTAAAAGAGATGAGCCATTCACCTGACAGTTCACAGCTGGCCTGTGCAGAGAGGCAAAGGCTAGAGAGCCTCATAGTCTACAGCTGACCTTGTGGAGGAAACAGGACCTGAACCCAAAGAGAAAAGGAGCTGTGGGAAGAGAGGGACCCAAAAAGCCTGAACCCTGGCAAACATCAGCAGCTATCTTGCTCCAACAAGTGGCAAAAGAGTTTGGTGAAGGAAGAAACTTATGCTTTATGGCCTGGTAACTGTAAGCTTCTACACCAAATAAATACCCTTCCTAAAAACCAACTGATTTCTGGTATTTTGCATCAGCACCCCTTTGGCTGACTAATGCACCATTCAACTCTTCTATTTGGCCTGGCAGAAAACAGATGGATCTTGGAGGATGACAGTGGATTATTGTACACTTATGTGTACAATATATGTGGTGACTCCAATTGCAGCTGCTGTTCCAGATGTGGTATCTTTGCTCAAGCAAATCAACATATCCCCTGGTACCTGGTATGCAGCTATTGATCTGTCAAATGCTTTCTTCTCAATTGCCATAAGGACCAGCAGAAACAGCAATATACCTTCACTTTTGTGCCTCAGTTTGGTTCATCAACTCTCCTGACCTATGTCATAATATTGTTTTCAGGGAACTTGATCGTCTCTCCCTCCTATAAGACATCACACTGGTATATCATATTAATGATATCATGCTGACTTGACCTAGTGAGCAAGAAGTAATTACTTCCTAATAAGTCTAAGTACTCTAGATTTATTAGGAAGGCATTTGTGTGAGAGAGGATAGGAGATAAATCCAACTTAAATACAGGGGCCTTCCACCTCAGGGAAATTTCTAGATGTCCAGTGGTGTGGAGCATGTCGAGATATCCCTTCTATAGTGAAGGATATACTGTTGCATCTGGTCCTTCCTATGACCAAAAAAAGAGGCACAAGGCTTGGTTGGCCTCTTTGGATTTTGGAGACAACACATTCCTCATTTGGGTGTGCTACTCCAGTCCATTTATCAAATGACCAGAAAAGCTGTTAGTTTTGAGTGGGGATCAGAACAAGAGGATGCTATGATATGCAAGCTGCATTGCCACTTGGGACATATGATCCAGCAGATCTGGTGGTGCTGGAAGTATCAGTGGTAAATAAAGATGCCTTCTGGGGTCTTTGGTAGGCCCCTGTAGTAGAATCACAATGCAGGTTTGTAGGATTTTGGAGCAAAGCTCTACCGTCCTCTGCAGTTAACTACTCTCC
Source organism: Tolypeutes matacus (assembly GCA_026826555.1). Classification (NCBI taxonomy): domain Eukaryota; kingdom Metazoa; phylum Chordata; class Mammalia; order Cingulata; family Chlamyphoridae; genus Tolypeutes; species Tolypeutes matacus. Next base: position 8,064,447 of record JAKSZT010053783.1, read on the forward strand.
TTTTAAGAAACAGCTTTTGGCCTGCTGCTGGGCCTTAGTAGAAACTGAACGTTTAACCATGTGTCTTCAGGTTACCATGAGACCTGAGTTGCCTATCATGAGCTGAGTATTTTCTGACCTACCAAACCATAAAGTTGGGAATGCACAGCAGCACTCCATCATAAAGTGATTATGGGGTTTCAGCAGGTCCTGAAGGCACAAGTCAGTCACATGAAGAATTGACCTAAATGCCCATAGTCACCACTTCTGTCACGTGACCTTCTTGTTCCCAGCCCACAGCAATGACCTTTTGGGGACCTCCTTACAATCCATTGACTGAGGAAGAGAAAACTCAAGTCTGGTTTACAGATGGTTCTTCACAATATGCAGGTATCACCCTAAGGTGGACAGCTGCAGCACTGCAGCCCCTTTCTGGGACATCTGAAGGACAGTGGTGAGGGGAAATCCTCCTATGGGCAGAACTTTGAGCAGTGCAACTGGTTGTTCATTTTGCTTGGAAGGAGAAATGGCTGGATGTGCATTTGTATACTGATTCATGGGCTATTGCCAATGGTTTGGCTGGATGATCAGGGACTTGGAAAGAACATGATTGGAAAATTGGTGACAAAGAGGTCTGGGGGAGAGGTATGTGGATAAATCTTTCTGAGTGGGCAAGAAACATGAAAATATTTGTGTCCCACACGAATGCTCACCAGAGGGTGACTTCGACAGAAGAAGATTTTAATAATCAAGTGGATAAAATGACCTATTCTCTGGCTAGAACTCAGCCTCTTTCCCCAGCTACTCCTGTCATTGCCCAATGGGCTCATAAACAAAGTGGCCATGGTGGTAGGGATGGAGGTTATACTTGGGCTCAGCAACATGGACTTCCCTTCACCAAGGCTGACCTGGCTATGGCCTCTATTGAGTGCCCAATCTATCAGCAGCAGAAACCCACACTCAGCCCCCGATATGGCACCATTCCCTGAGGCCTGCTACCTAGTGGCGGGTTGGACCACTTCCATCATGCAAGGGGGGAGCGATTTGTTTTAACTGGAATAGAATAATACTTTGGATATGAGTTTGCCTTCCCTGCATGCAGTGCTTCATTCAAAACTACCATCCATGGACTTACCAAATGTCTTATCCACCACCATGGTATTCTACATGGCATTGTGTCTGATCAAGGAACCCACTTCACAGCAAATGATGTGCAGGAATGGGCACATGCGCACATAATTCAGTGGTCTTACCGCATCCCCCATCATCCTTGGAATCAAGGGATGGAAATGGGAGTAGTACCACTCTTTACTAACTCTAGTGATCCACTAGGAAATTTTTTGCTTCCTTTCCCTGCTGGTCTTCAGTTCTTAGTTCCAAAAGTAGGAGTGCTTCCACCAGGGAAAACAACAACAGTTTCATTAAACTGGAATTAAGACTACTACCTGACCACTTTGGGCTTCTCATGCCTATGAATTAACAAACAGGGGAATTAGAATGCTGGCTGGGGTGATTGATCTTGATTATTAAGAAGAAATAAGGGGAAATGGATGTGGCTCAAGTGATTGGGCTCCCATCTACCATATAGGCGGTCCAGGGTTCGATTCCTGGGGCCTCTTGGTAAAAGGCAAGCTGGCCCACGTGGCAAGCTGGCCTGAGCAGAGAGCTAGCCCATGCAGAGTGCTGGCCCACGCAGAGAGCTGTTGTGGCAAGATTGCACAAGGGGAGACACAGAGGAGAGTCAATGGGAGATGTAGTAGACCGGGGAGCTGAGGTGGCGCAAGAGATTGAGCGTCTCTCTCCCACTCTGGAAGGTCCCAGGATCGGTTCTCAGTACCACTTGGGAAGAAGAAAAGCAGACACAGAAGAGCAGACAGCGAGCACAAAACAATGGGGTGGAGGGAGAAGAGAATAAAATAAATCTTAAAAATAAAAAGGAGGAACTAGAACTGCACCTACACAATGGAGGTAAAGAAGAATTTGCCTGAAATACAGGATATCCCCTAGGGCAGGGGTTCTTAACCTTTTTATTTCATGAACCCCCTTTCCAGTTAGGTGAAAACCACAGACCTCTTACTAAGTCCATGCTATACTGTGTATTATTTAATAAATATGTCACACCCACACCAACACATCCCCACAAGAATAATGTCTTTTTGAATTTCAATTCAAGCTCATGGATCCAGGATCCCTGGCCTCGGGCATCTCTTACTACTACACTGTGGTTAAAGTCAATGGAAAATTGCAACAGCCCACTCCAGGCAGGACTAACAATGGCCCAGAATCTTCAGGAATGAAAGTTTGCATCGCCAAGGCCAGCTGAGGTTCTTGCTGAGGGTAAAGGAAACATGGACTGGGTAGTGGTAGAAGGTAGTGATAAATGAACTTCGACCACATGACCAATTACAAAAATGAGGACTGTGATGGCCATGAATATTTCTTCCTTGTTATGAGTATGTTTGTATATGTTCATAAAATAGATATCTTTGTGTTCTTTCCTATACTTCTTCATCATATGACATAAATTGTATTAGTGGTAGTATTTAAGGATGTCAAGTTTAAGAGTGAATATTACCCAAGGACTTGCATCATATTCTGGAGGGATTAAGTAGTGTGTTGTATGAAGGAGATTGAATATTGTTAGGCAGAAAAAAAGCCTATTAATTATTTTGTTTAAGGACTAAGTATGGTTCAAGGTGATGTATATGGCTACCAAGTCGACTGTAATGGTTAGGCTAATGTGTCCTCTTGGCCAGGTAATGGTGTCCAGTTGTTTGGTCAAGCAAGCACTGGGCTAATTGTAATACACGGGCATTTCATGGTCTTACATTATCAGTGAGTTGATTGCATAGATGGCTGATTATATCTAGAGTCAACTGAGGAGATTGCTGTCAGCAATGAGTGACATCTCATCCAATCATTTGAAGGCCTTATAAGGATAAGTGATTTCAGCATTCAGAGAGAGAATCCCTGTATCTACTTCAGATAGCCAGGGTCTCCTGGGGATTTCAGCAAGGGCCTTCATTTGAGTCCCCGGTTTGCAGCCCACTCTATGGAATTTGGACTTCTGCATCCCCACAGTTGCATGAGACAGTTTTATAAAATCTCATACTATTTATAGATATCTCCTGTTGGTTCTTTTTCCCTAGAGATCCCTGACTAATACAACTACAATTTAAGATAGAAAGTGATTAGTACAAGAAGAGAAGAAAAACATAAGATAGACATTTAGAAGATAGAGAGCTTCCTTAGAAAATAAATGGAGACACAGGGTAAGCAACATGGAGAATGGACTGTTAGATGACAAGGATTTTACAAATGGCACAGGTACAGTCTAAATGATAGTATAGCATGAACATTTCCTAATGCTTTACTTTAACATTTTACATTTCAATTTTCTTGTAAACACTTTGATTTTTAAAAAGTAATTTTTGCCATTCACAGAGTCCATAATGTACCTATCAAGCTCATGATGATTAGTAAAGATATCTGTGTGAGCCCAGAATAGTTCTAACAATAGATTAAATTGTGAGTGGCTTTAATTCTTCTGATAAAAATTGTGAGACTGTCACACTTGAGAACTAAATTCTCAGCAATGCAAACAGTTGGCTTCAGGAACTTCTTGTTCTGAAACAAATGCTCAGAGTATCCTGACTTAAGCAAATTTATTTAGAGGGGAGTAGGGTTGAATCTTAAGAAACTGTTTGATTAAGTTTGACGTTCTTGTGAGAGAGGTACTTACTAAAAGGTAAGGCTGCAAATGGTAGAGAATTTCCAGAGGAGAGATTAAAAAAAAATAGTGAGGGAACATGGAAATCATTTGAAAGTAAAAGTTAGTGAAGTCATGGAAACTGTTAACCTTGGAAGACAATTCCGAACTCTGTTCAGGAAAAAGTCATGTACAACCCAACTACACCTCTGGGATTTGAATCTCAACTTCTATTTTAATTCCGTTCGGCTCCCCACAAATTTTGTTTACTATCCAAAAATCTTGGGCTGAAAAAATATTGGACAAAGTCATGGATCTGACTTCCTATAATTACAATGCATGCCATTATTAATGTGAAAAGGTTATATTATACAAAATTTTAATTACTTGGAGAGGGGGAGGCAAGTCTGAATTGTTGAAAAGTTCAAGAGTTAGATTTAAAGAAAAACATTATTATTTCAAAGACATGAAATATTTTGAATTACCTGCAAACAAATCTCTGTCAAGCTCAGAGACAGCCTGCTGTGTTTTGGTGAATAGATAGGATGGCATTTGAAAAGACACGTTAATTGTTTATATACAAATGGATGCTGTTACATAGTGCTTGAAAACAGTTTGTTCTCTTAAGTAGGCCAAGCATTCCCCCCTGAAACCTTGTTTATGTAATAGAGATTTAACCAACATAAGTTGCTTTCTTTGCAAATACTGCAAATGAAGCCCAAGTGAGATATCACGAATTCTAAATTAATGGAGTTCAAATTGATGAACAGGTGTTACCTTTTATTTATGCATTAAAGTTCATAATATTTGTTGTTCTTAATCAGTTGATAATCTTATTGTATCCAATGGTAGGAAACATTTTTTTTTTTAATGTTTAGAATGGTTTACTGAAAAAAAATTCAGATGATGTAATATAGATATGAGATTCTGGATCCCCCTCCCAAGTCAACATTTAGTTTAACTCTCCCATATTTTAAAGGACATGTATGTTCAGGGGAGAGATCTAATGGGAAAAGTTATTATAAACGTTCTCAAGTAGCCACCATATTTTCTTTTTGGTCTCTGTGCCCCTCCTATGTGTCTGACCTTATGCAAACAGCAAAAAATGAGAGAAACAAGCCAACGTTGTAGTTTCCTTTATAAATGTTCTTTTATCCTCACTTTACCTCTGTGAATGACCTTAAAAATTACCCAAGGTAATGCCAGCCATGCTCTTTGCAATACCTTTCCCTGAGGACACTTGTCACAAAACAGGGCTGCATTGGATGCTGTCTTCCTTGGAAATTTTCCCTTGAATTTTTTTCTTTTCTTTTCTTTTCTCATCCTTGCTTAAATCCTGACGGGATGAATCTTCACTGCCAGAGTTAGCAGAAACCAGACTGTAATCTCTCTTTTAGTACACACATAATAACATATTCTAGCTTTGAGCCAGCACTTGAACCTTCTTCATTTATTTAAAAAAAGAAAATTGTTGACTTAAGGACAAACTAGGACTTTATTTGCAGACCAAAGAATAAAATGAAATCAATCTCTTTTCTTCTTCTTCTTCTTCTTTTTTGGTGGCTTCATTATTAAGTAAAACCACTTTATAAATAAAACAAAATTCACATACAAGTGACTAAAATAAAAGGACCAAGATTTATTCTCTTTCCTTACCTTCTTACCCAAGAAACTGTTTTTGAAAGAAATGAAAGCTTAAACGTGAGTCCCTAAAATAATCAGCCAACAATTCTGCAAAAAGGAAACAAAAAGAAATATATCTTCTTAGAAATCAGTTATAATTTCCCTCTAGAATTTTTTTCTCTTTTGCTTAAGTGCTCTTTAACTCCTGTCCTTCTCTGTCCCCATTCCATCTCCTTTGGGGAACAGTCAATGATCCATGAAAGAGGAGTTGCGTGCATGGTAAGGCACCTGCTCCCACACTTCCCTGATCACTGATGTTGCCACTTGAAATATTTCTCATGATGATAACTTCAAGAGGCTGGTGATTTAGTGTCTTAAGATAACATTGATACATAAGATATCCCTAAATAGTTGTTCCTAATAGACCCAGTTTTATGGCGGTGGGTTAAATATATTCTTAGGAATAAATTGTATCCAAATTTGAAGTGAACAATTAAAGATTGACCTGATTTTCTTTGTTTTCTTTTCAAAGGAATGAATAATTTATTTCCAAGAAGCTTTATATTTTTCCTACGTTAATGCATAGTATCCTTTTAGTTTATATTTGAAGGTGCTTAACTACGAGGTTGCCTCTTGTCTCATAATTTTCATAGCAGATATGGACAAATTAAGTCTTTTGCTTGTGTATCTCTAATTTAAATTTAGAGGGACTGATGCCATGGTGTTAGAATGTTCTTACTTCTCGATATCAGGCCACAGTGGATTTAGGGCTAGTGAGATGTTTAAAGTTTGCAATTTTGATGAGTTCTACTATTTCCCTGCTGATCTATTTCTTCTTTTTGAGAACAATGATATAAGTGCTCTGGTTTATAAGACTAGGTTCTAATTCTGGCATCTATCTCCAACTCCTGAATTATAGTTATTTTTCTATGTAAATTGGGCATAACACATTGTACCTTACTGAAAGTGGAAAAAAGTGAGAAGAAATTTGCTTTTGTTTATGCCTATAATGCTTCTTTTTCAGAGGACCTTTACAAGGAGGTTTATTGTGAGTCCAGATTTTAGATAATCAGCCTCATTAAGAGGTCATCAGGTTCAGCTTTTTTTTTTTTTTTTTTTTTTTGATGGTGTAACAGTTTGAATTTTGTGAATCCTAAAAAGATTATGTTCTTAAACTAATCCATTACTGTAGGTGTGGGGCCCTTTGATTGCATCCAATTCAGTTAAGGACTCTTTAATTAGATTGCTTAATAAGATAACTTTAAGGGCTTTTGACTGGACTATTTCAGTATTTCAGTGAGGTGTGAGCCAGCTTGGGTCTCCACCCTCTTGCTGGGTCTGATATAAACCAAGACACACACACACACTCACACACACACACACACAGAGAGAGAGAGAGAGAGAGAGAGAGAAAGGAAGTTGCCATTTTTGACCCTGCTATGTGAGAGAGGACACAAGGATTGCTAGCAGCCAAAACTTAAGCACAGAAAAAGACCCCTGAGAGGCTGGGCCCACACAACAGCTCAAGGCTGAGGAGACAAGCCCTGCCATATGCCTGATCACCACGTGGCAGGGTGCTAGGATTATCAGTAGCTGACTTTAGTGAGAAAGCATCTCTCATGGTACCTTGATTTGGACATTTCATGGTCTCAGAATTGTAAGCTTTTACCCTAAATAAAATTTCCATTATAAAAGCCAACTCTTTTCTGGTACATTGCATTGACAGTCCTGTGCAAACTAAGACAAGATTAAACCAGTCCTGTTTTCACTGGTAAGAACAGTGAAATTTCAGAAATAAATACTTTGTCCTTGCCCCTAATTATTTACAGTTTTCTCATGTGACCTGTTGCTTGAAGTCCTAGTTACAACTGAGGATGGCATATTAAAAAATAAACATTTTATTTTAGAATAGTTTTAGCTTTAAAGAAGATTTGCAAAATTATTATAGAAAGTTCCCCTTCTCCCCGCCCTGTTTCCCTTATTGTTAACACACTGTGGTATAATTGTTACAACAAATGAACCACTATTGCTCCATTATTATTACTTAAACTCCATACTTTATTTGGATTTCCTTAGGTTTTCCTTAATGTCCTTTTTTCTGTTTCAGGATTCCAACCAGGATACCGCATTACATTTAGTCCTCATGTCTCCTTAGGTTCCTTGAGGCTGTGACAGTTTCTCACTTTCCTTGTTTTTGATGACCTTGACAGTTTCGAGGAGTGTTGGTCAGACATTTTGTAGAATGTTCCTTAATTTTTGTCTGATGTTTTCCTCATGACTAAGTTTTTATAGGTTTTTGGGAGGAAGACCGCAGAGATAAAGTATTATTTTCAAGGATACATACAGTTAACATCACTTGTCACTGATGGCGTGAACCTTGATTACCTGGTTGAGGCAATATTTGCCAAATTTCCCTACTGTAAAGTTACTCTTTTTTCCTCCCATTTCCATATTGTACTCTTTGGGAAGTCACTTTGAACATTGTACAATTAAAAGGTGAGAGTTATGCTCCACTTCCCTAAGGTTGAAATATTTACATAAATTATTGGAATTCTTCTGGATGAGAGTTGCCAGTTCTCCCCCATTTATTAATTTAGTATCAATATGGACTCATGAATATTTCTTCTGTGCTTTGTATTATGAGCCAATACAACTTGAACTTGCTGCTCACATTGTTCCGGGTTTGGCCATTGGGAGCTCTTTCGGTTGGTTCCTACATCCTTTTGACAGGCCTCCTTACTGGGTGTTTGGTTTTTGAGCACTTTCTTGCATTCTATACTATAAGATACTCTAGACTCATCTTGTATAGTCTCTGCTTCAGCCCTAGAATCAGCCAATTTTCAAAGGAACGCTGGTTCCTTTTATGTGGCATGGTATTAGAAACTAAGATCTGAGTTTCTGGGTGATAGAGGGTATTTTGTTTTAGAGATTGACCCAGAAGAATTCTGGTGAGGTGGGTATTGAGACATCCCAGCTAATGTAACTTTTATTCCTGAATAATTTATGATCCCACTCTCTGTTTGTAATAATTTATAAAAAAAATTTAAAACTTGACATTTAGGGAGGAAAGCACCCCCATGTAAAATCATAGCAGATAGAAAGTAGTAGGAGATGCAGTCAGGGAGGTATCTGGGGACTGAGCCTGCTGGAGGGTATTGCAGACTTGTGGATTCAATTAAGTCCACTGGATTCAATGAAATCCTTATTAGCTATAAACCTGCAAAATCATTAACAATCCCACCTTTCAATTATTTTACCTCTAACTAGCAAAGATAGATAGTCGTTCCAGCACATAGAGGAATAATAGACTTTTATTCCCCAAGTAATCCATGCCTATTGTGAAAAAAGTTAAATATGAAAGTAAAGATCATTCATAATATTACAACTCAGCTAACCACTGTTAATATTTTGGTATATTTCTTTCTAATATTTTTTCTTTGTCTATAGGTTTTTCAGTTTCATTATTTTATGTTTTGTTTTTGACATAGGACCACATTGTCTATATAGAATTTTTTATTTTCTTATTTTTTTAAAGATACTTAGATTACATAAATGTTACACAAAAATTATAGGGATTCCCATATGCCCCATTCCCCACACCTCTCACACCCTCCCACATAAACACCCTTCATTAGAGTGGCACATCACCTGCAATGGATATACACATCCTGGGGCTTTGCCATTAAGCATGGACCATAGTTCACATTGTAGACCACACTCTCTCCCACACAGTTCTGCACGTTATATGATGATATAAAATGGCCTATATCTGTCATGGCAATTTCACTCAGGACAATTCCCAAGTCCTGAAAAAGCCCCTGTATTACAACTGCTTTTCCCTCTCCCTGCCCCCAGAGCCTCCAGTGGCCACTGGCTCCACATCAATGTTGTAATTTCCTCCATTGCTAGAATCACAATATGTCTATAGTAGAATACCAGTAAGTCCACTCTAGTCCATAGCTCTTCCCTGAATCCTGAGGAGTCTGGGATGGTGATGTCCACTCCACCTCCAATTGAGAGGGTGCTTATATCCCATGGGGAAGATGGATGGGACTATCCTGCCTGCAGCTGCAGACTCTCTCCATTCCCTGGGATGACTGTTGTGCATCATCATCTCCCTGCCAGGTGTCCTGGGTGAGGCTCTATATAGTTTTGTAGCTGTTTTCCTTGCTTTTAATTTTATTGAGAACATTTTTCTATGTTATGAAATATTCTTTAGAACAATTTTAATGGCTACATCATTCAATTTTAAGGATGCATCTGTATTTAACCATTACATTTAGTTTTACAATTTTTTGTTTGATATGAATAATGCTACAATAAATATCAACTATATTGATAAACCCTTGTCCCCATCTCATTATTTCCTTAAGATAAATGTGTTGTGGGGCAGTTTCAAACATGGGTGATAGAAGTATAAATTGGTATAACTTTTCTGCAATGCAATTTGGCATTATGTATTCAAAGATATGGGGTAGGCTTCAGGGTTCTTGTTCTTCTTGAGTGTTGTTTGTTTCATGTTTTTTAAAAAGCCCTTGCTCAAGTGATGGAAATGTTTTATATCTTGATTGAGGTGATAGTTACACAACTCTGTACATTGTCAAACTCATCAGACAATAAATGCCCTTAAAATCAGTAAATATTATTGTTTATGAATTATGTTTCAATAAAACTGATCAAAGGTTTAAAAAACAAAACAATGTCGATGTACTGAAGCGATAATGACAATTAAAGCCAATACATGGTATTGGATGGGATATAAGGATGGAGGAGAAAAGGCTCAAAAGGACATAACTGGGACATAAAAAATTGGAATATAGAATGTAAGTTTTATATCAATGTTAAATTTCTTGAACTTGATAACTTCACTTAAAGTGAATTTAAATAAGTTACTATCCTTGTTTGTAAGAAATGTACATGGAAGTATTATATGTTCAAGGAGTATGATAGTGCAACCTGCCCATAAATGTTTAGAAGATAGATGTGGAGGGAGGGAGGGAGGATGAAAGGAAAGAAGGAAGGGAGGAAGGAAGGAAGGAAGGAAGGAAGGAGGCAAAATGTTGGTGGATCGGGGTATCGGTGGTGTGGGGGGGTTGTTGGAGTTCTCTGTATGGGGTTTATTATTATTTTTGCAACTATCCTGTAAGTTTGAAATTATTTCAAAATAAAAAGTTAAAAAAAATCACAGCCAATATAGGCCATATGTCCTTTCTGACTCTGATGGCAATGTGTACTTCTGTGATTGATGCAATATATCTATTTTGATAACTTCCCTCTCATCAGCTAACACTTGTACTAAATGCCAGAAAGTATACTACTATCACTAATGAATTATCTCTTCTGTGATGAAGAAGTGTTGTAATTATTTGCATCTATACAAATAAGTGATTTAAAATATTTTAATAAAACACTTCATGTTAAAAAAATAAGCACAGAATGTAATGAAATTAAAATTTATATATTCCCACCCAGAAAGAAGACTAATTAGATACTATTAAGCCTACCTACCACATACCATTACACTTCTCCCCTCCACAAAGGCAACCATGATCTTGAATTTGTAGGCATGTTTTCATACTTTACTAATTTTGTATTCATCCTTAAACAATATGTAGTACTGTTTTGTATGTTTTTAACTTTATATAAATGGCAACATACCATATACATCATTCAGCAATTTTTTTGCTTAACCATATATTTTAAAAATATTTGTCATGTTACATTAGCTTATTCATTTTCATAGCTATAATTCAATTGTGTGAAAATGGTATACTTTTAATACATTCAGTCTCTTTTTGATGGCCATTAAGGCTTTTTATGATTTTTAAAATTATTACCAATGTTGCTGTAGTGAAGACAAGTTCTTTTGATAGTTTTAAGGTTTTTGATTTGTAGACATAGCTTTGTTCCTATCCCCCTTATTCAACCATAAATTATGCAAAGATTATTATTATTATTTTGAATTAGCATACCAAAACATTTCCTTATTGTTGAGATCACAAACATATGCAGAATATTGACAATGCACTGTTGATTTCATGATCTCTACATGATTCTGATATAAGTAGTCTAGTTTAATGAGATCTGCAGAATTGATAATTTTTCGTTCATTCAAATGTAGAGGTTAAATGGTGATCAAGTCAGAACCCCAAACTTCACTTTGCTTATCTTACTGTAAAATTTTCAAGCTGCCAATTAAAGCCTAGTAGTTGGTGTTAAAATCATATCAGTAGGCTATCTATCTATCTATCTAACTAGCTAGCTATCATTTATCTATCTATCTATCATCTATCTATCATCTATCTATCATCTATCTATCTATCTATCTATCTATCTATCTATCTATCTATCTATCTATCTATCTATCTATCTATCTATTTTGTTCTCCTAGCTGCTCAGACAGATACCTTACAAAGCATTGGATCAACAACAGGAATTTATTAGCTCTCAGAGGCTAGAAGGCTTGCTTCCTCCTGGGGTGGTATCTTCTGGCTACCCAGCAATTTTTGTGATTCTTTGACTTTTCAGTCACATGGCATTACACATTTCTTCCTCTTCCAGGTTCTGTTGATTTCCAGCTTCTTGTTTGTTCCATGGCTTCTGTATCCAACTTCTTTTGCTTATAAGAACTTCAGCATATTGTATAAGGCCCACCCTCATTCACTTTGGGCATACTTTAACTAATACTATCTTCAAAGGTCCTGTTTACAAATGGGTTCACATTCATAGGACCAGCGGTTGCGATTTGAACATGTCTTTTGTGGAGGACATGATTCAGTCCCCAACACTGTCTAATATATTTAGCTATATAGATGCCTATAGAATAGAAAATATCACAGTATATATCATATTTTGAGGAAAAGCTTTATTTTGTGAAAATTTTTTTCATATATATGTGTATATATGTGCATGTATATATGTGAATATATATGAATATATGAGTGAATATACATATATATATATACACACACACACACACTGTGTCTCTGGGTCACTACGCAAAATAGATTTTTCACTCTGGCTCATGGTAGAAAAGTTTTAAAGCCTTGATAGTTTTATACGATAGCTTTTCAATTTAAATTTTCTAGGTCTCAAATTGTATCCATCAATGAAACTAACCTAGAGGTAAACTACATTGATCTCTATGAATCATTTAACAAAAAACTATACATTACAAAGTTTCTAAATAATTTTATCAAAATAATATCTCCATTTTCAAGAGATCCAAAAAATTATTAAATTTATCAATAGTCCTCAATTCAGCTAAATTTCTATAGGTTTTCAGCAACTCAGGCTAGTATATCTTAAAGTTTCACTTCTGATCTGTTCTGCTCTAAGTGAAATGGACATAATTCTCCTGGGAGGAAAAGCCAGGAAGATTACTTCCACTTGGTTTCCTGTGGATGAGAGCAGTCCTGAGAAAGCATAACCAAGGAAGAGAGAACGGGAAGACTCCACGAGCTTCTTAGAGAACAGTCTCCTTGTGTTTATAATTGGCAAAGCACGGTTTAGGTTGTTAGTGAGCATTTGGCTAATAGCAAATGTTATTCAGTTCAGAACTTGGAGTCAATAAAACTTCAATTTATGCAAATATTATTTGTATCTCATAATTGAACCTCATGGTTCCTTATTATTTCCTCTTTAATATCCAATACTAATTAATATCCATTAGAAGAGATTATTGTTCTAAACCACTGCACTAGAGAGTTTAAGATCATTAGTGTGCCCTAATAAAGACTGAAAAAATACTTCTAAAACTGGCTCTGCGGATGAAATGGAAACAAATATAACCTGAAGTTTGTATTTGATCAGTTGCATTCTCTTGCATCATCTAGACTTGCTTTATTCATAATGTATTTCAGCCCACCAGAAAAGCAATGCCAAAATATTAACAATGCAAGCTTTTGAAGGCTTGTTTCATTGCATTATATTGTATCATCTTTGGCTTCATCTTTAAAGTTCAATTTTTATGTTTCTTCTTAGGTAGAAAATTCTTTCCCTGAGGGGATGTCATTAACACTGTCAGTGAGTAGGTGCTAAGGGATGCAATATATGCTTTCTAAATTATATTAGCCAATTTTATTGCCCTTTTCTGCTGGAATCCTGCACCTCTTCTAGTGTTGATTGGCCCTTTGATAGGTTTTGGCTCTTGACTGATCTCCACTAAGATGGAACAATTCCTTTCTCGTGCTGTGTTTAACATTAGATTGTGATCCTCAAAGTCCTTGCAGTCCAGTAAAAACCAACTGAGCTTCCCTCCAGGACAATTTCCTCATTGGAACGTTCCAAGTATTTTCACAGACTTACACTTGAAACCTCCCATATTCTTTTGGGAGGTAAAATTTTCTGAGTTAGGGACTCTCATTAAAAGTTGTATGTTTTAAGCAGGTGCCTTGAATTCTAAAGAACTATGTAGAGTAAAGAATTATTTTGGGACCTCCGTTCTTAACTCTTCCTGCCTAGCTGCCTTGCTAACCAGATGGCTTAAATGTGTTGCTGTGTCACTATTGTACATTGACTCAGCTAGACTGTGACCTTAGATTTACCTCAAAGCACTCAAGCCAAAGGAAATAGTTAAGTAGGAGCTAGAGCAAACAAACAGGCCCACATGCTTTATGTGTTTACTATAATCACCTGCTCAAATGGAGGCAATGTTAATGCAACTAGCAATTCATTTCACATTAATTAAAAGAAACATTTCTGGTTTTATCTAATAACAAGAGTAATTCTGACTAAGAACAGTGATTGCCTCAGGGGAGATACATTGGGTGGCTAGGGGATAGGAGAATGAGGGAGAAGAGGGGTGAATTACATTTCTCTGAATACCCTTTTGGACTTTATACAATGTGCATGGATTACGTATTTAAAAAAAAAAAAACAGAAAATATGGAAAAAAGAAAATATAAATATAAACAAAGAGAAGGAAAAGGAAAGAAAAATAATTCTGCTCAACTACTTTGACTAAAAGGAAAGCATAGGTAAATTGGTTTTAAGGAAAACACTTTTTTTTTTTTTTTGTTATTGTGGTTTGTCTGCCAAAATGTTTGCAGCCTTTCAGAACCTTGGGTAAGTCTTTGGACAGATCCTTGGATGAGCTTTTCAGCAGATGAAATTTAGGGCAAGAACTTTGCTTTTGCTCACATGCAACATCAGGCATTTTGGACATGAAGTTTCATTTAGACATTTATTATAGAATCAAAGACTCAGAGGGATGCTAAATACCATCATTTAGAATTAATATATGTTTTCCTTCCCCTTTTCATAATGAGAAAGCTGCTGCCGAGGGGGCACATTAAGAAGCATTAAGGCTATGCACGGCCTGCAAGAGCTGTGTTTCTTGCCAGGTCAGGGGATCTTTCCCCAATCAGTTGTGGCTGATGACTCATTTGAATCAAGAAGAGTACATGTGATTTAGTTGGCAAATGCAGGCATACTTTAAGGGAGAATTTGGTGTCAGTGTCAGGAAGGTTCTTTGTGATAAAGTGTTTTAAATAGAAAAAAAAAAGAGTCATAATGAGATAATTAAACCAAGGGAAGGACAATGTAAAATGCATTTCGCCCCTGGAATAGAAGTTTTTGTGGGAAAGAACAGATTTTAAGCAGTGATGAACATCCTAGCAATCTTGTACCTGGTGTAAGAATGACTAGTTTTACTTGCCTTGTCCATGCTTTCGTGTCCCCAGGAATGTGTGAATAGCAAGGCCTTTCCAAGAGTATAGGCTAAATAGCCTGTTCTCCCAAGACCCCAAGGAGCAAGCGATTAGGAAAATTATATCTTAGGATGGCATTTTAGTTGATTAAAATCCAAATGTTCCTATGAAGATAGATCAAGAAACTTGTGTGTTCTGATGTAGATGTCAGTTCTTGAGATATAGGAACCCTAACAGCAGCAGAGTGAGCCACTCTGAGGTGGGGGGTGGTCTCACCACTGGAGCTGTACTAGGTTAAAGGTGGGGCTGTGGTCTGGATCAGAAGTGACTTAACTGGTCCATTTTCACTTGTATCATGCAAGAGCCTCTGAAATCATCTCCCTGACACTGGGCTCGCATCATTGCAATCCACCTGCATGTGGCCACCAGAATGAACTTTAGAAATGCACTTCTAATCTGGTCAGTATTGCTTAAAATCTTTTAGTGGCTCCCCATAGCCATTGGTATAAAGTCTAAAATTCCTTAATGAGGCATTTAAAGCCCTTCATGAACTGACAGTCCCCACCAACAGCCTAGCCCTGTTGGTCTCCATTTCCCAACAAGCCTGTAAGTACCAGCCTATCTGAAAAACTTGCAATTCCTTGAATGTGCTATGGTCCATATGTCTCTGAAACCTGGATATCTGTAATTGGAAGATGCTGCCCTGCCTGCCCTCCACCACCACCTTTTAAAAACAAACTTCCTGCTTATGTTTGATGTATCAGTTCAAACATCATTTCATGTATTAGTTATTCATCAAAAATCATTGTCACTGGTGATTTAAACATGGTTCCTACCCTGGAGGAGCTTTTAGTCAATGGGTGATAGATATGTAAATAGATCAATGAGATATTTGACATGCATAGGTTGCAGTGGGCATAGAAAAGAAACTGAACATATTTGTTGATCCCTCCAGGCTATTGAAGGTCCCCAATCAATGCTCTTATAACTCACTAAAACTAACTCTGCCATTCCTAACGTATGAATCCTAATCATTGGCTCATTTTCTCCTCTAGTGGAAACTATCTCAGTAATCTCTAAATCCCTAGCCCCTACAGCTTTGCTGGTCTGTGGTAGGTACCCAATAAATGCTTACCTCCTGAGAGAGTAAATGTAGGAGTGATTAGACCCAGGAAGTGTTGGAATCCCGTGTAATCAAGCCTATGGTAGGGAGAATCAAGCACAGAGTCTGTGACATAGCAGGTCAAATCCACACATTAGTTCAAATCATGAAGGAGCAGAATGTAAGAATTTTGTAGAGGAAGCCATTCTTCAGAGAAGGGAACAGAACAGATGCCAGAAAGTAGAAACAAGAGACTGGAGGGCCAAGAAAGAAGTAGGGGGTGGGGTGGGGTAGGGTGGAGAGAAGAGATGCTGGTTACCATCTAAGCCAGCTGAACTTCATTTCTGGGAGAGCTCTGTGTCCCTAACAAGATGTACTTTTCCCCTCTCTCACACCTTCTCTACTCATTTATCTATTTACGTTTAGTGCAATTAATTAGGTTTTGGTTTCATGTAACCTCAGAAGGTTAAGTACAATTTATTAATGTACTGAGGTTTTTAGAACAGCACACAGGAAAATAATCAACACATAATTCATGAACCCATGAGGGCACTTTTACCCACTGACTATATTTCAATCAGCTGGCACATGCCTACATTTTAAAAATATTCCAGGATAAACTGAAAAATCATGAAGGGTTTGTTAGACTTGTTACCTGAAAATGAAAATGATCTGGACGACTAGAGTTGAGAGAAAAGATGAAATGTATCAATTATTTGACTAGTTGTCCTTGTTTGTTGATTTGGTTTAAATGACCTAAAAGAGTGTTCAGAACATCTCCCAGGGAAACTAAGCAGTCCTAATCCACAGGTATAGGAACATCTGAATCTCCACAATTATCTAGTGTCTTAGTTTGCCACAGGGCTGTCAATGCAAAATATCAGAAACGTGTTGGCTTTTATAATGGGAATTTTATTAGGGGAAAAATCTTACAGTTCGAGGCCATGAAATATTCAAATCAAGGTACCATCAGAGATGCTTTCTCACCAAAGCTGGCTACTGGTGATTCTGGCATCCTGCCCCACGGCAAGGCATACTGAGGTCCCTGCTTTCCCCTCCAGGCTTACTGTCTCCCTGGGCTCAGCTGTGGGCAATCAGGCACATGGCTTGTTTCTTTCTGGGACCCCTCTCTCAGCCTCAGCTGCTGTGCTTTCTGCCTGAGCACAGCTGTGGGCCATCAGGCATCTCTTCCTAGGCCTCAGCTTCTTGAGTCTCTTGGGGCTTCTCTGTCCTGCTGAAGCTGTAGATGAACCTGGAGTCCTCTCTCGCACATGGCAGGGTCAAAATGGCAAAGCTCCCTTTCTCTGTGTCTCCTCTTTCTCTCTATGTAGTCTCAGTTTATATAAGGCCCAGCAAGAAGGCAGAGACCTAACCTGGTCATGCCTCACTGACATGTAGTCCAATCAAGAGCCCCAAAGTGATCTAATCATTAATTTAACCAAAGGTCCCTTAAATAAATTTAATGAATTCAAAGGGCCCCACACCCACAGAAATGTATTAGTTCAACATGATCTTTTCTGGGATTCACAAAATTAAAACTGTCACCTTTAGCTATACCAGTAAATGGCAACATGACCTAAGAACAATGGGGAAAACTTTGAGTGCAAGGTATAAGAATAAAGAGCCATATTATAATAATAAACTCAGATGTATAGGAAGTTTAGTAGAAGAAAGAAATTCTTGGTATTCTTGAAGAATAGGAATAAACTTTGATTTCCTTGAAATTCAGGTTTAGAATACACAGACATAAATTCATCAAGTGTTTCAAGCTTTTCTAATTATTCAAAGCTGCAAAAGGTGTTTGGAGATATTCCAAAGACTTCTAAATTGCTATAAGTATTTATATGAAAAACAAATCTCTCTTTCCTGGTTTTAGGAAAGCAAACCACAAGCTATATTTAATTGCATAAACTTTTCATCTCTTATGTTCTAGTACATCTGTTGTCTCCCAATTATGTTCTTTTGTTCTTATGTTAATAGTTATTGTATATTTATCATTTAGTTTAATCCATCCCCAAATCCTTTTAAGAAGGGATCAGAGACTCAAATAACGACTTAAAAAAAAGGCTTTTTCTCTCTCTTGTGGGTATGTTAATAAACTTGTCACAATTTATATTTGGTTGGGTCAGGATTGAAGAACCCACCCTACAAAGCAGTTAGTAAAGGTCCCATGTGTCAGGGCATTAGGCTGTTTCCAAGGGCAGAAGATCTTTGCTGTCTGTATAGAATTTTTCAAACAGTGTACAATATAAAATTCCAGACATAAAGCCTGGGACAAGTTTTATTATATGCAGGGTATTGATGATTACAAACTTTTTAATTAATAATTCATGTTTTTAAGATTAGAAATGAATTTCTCAAGAAATTAGTTTATATATTCCTACTTATAGAAGAGGCAAGCCAAGGCCCAAGAAGGATCTTAGATCTGGGCTTTTCAATCCTATTCTCTCTTATTTCAATTAACCTATTGATTATCTACACAATGTTTCCAAACTAATGTGCTTAAAATCAATTCCAGTTTAAAAAAACTTTGGTTGAAATTTACTTTGGATGTCGTGGGCAGGGCATATGGGATTGGAAGGAGAAAGCTGGCAACACCTATGTGAGATCTGGGAAGAGGGTGTGCCTTTAACCAGTACCTCCTCTTCAAATGTGAGCTTCCATGATGGTGTTCTGTAGGTTCCTTTGGTGGTAGATCACTTCAGTGAAGCTCTGCATTCTTGAAAGCCCATTGCTCTTTGGCTTAAAAATTCTCTTTTCCACAGAATTTGTTGGATTTTCCTTGCCTCATTTTAGAAAGGGAGGTGCAATATTTTGTTTCTTACCAGAAGAAACGAATATAACACATATAGTTGTATGAGCCTTCAACCAGGAATTCCATCATTTAAAATGGAAGGGCATCACATAGTAGCATGGAGCTTTCTTCTGTGACAATAGTCACATTCTGTCCACACGGGTTTTCTTATGAGTGCTCATTAACGAAAGGAAGAAGGCTAAAAATGTCATAGCACATTTTAAGAAATGATTCAAACTAACTTAAAAAAAAAAGAGAGAGAAAATTACACATTTTGAATATGAATGGCTAATTATATTATGATATGATTATTAATTGATTTAGTTGGTATAATGATATTTTAGCTATTTTTAATGAGTTATTACTATAAGAGATATATACCAAAATATTTGTGGATGAAATAATATGGGAGGGGGAACTAGATATAGGTGTGGGTCAACTAAGATCAAGCAGGAATTGATAACTATTGAAGCTGGGTCCTGGGTATATAGAAGTTACTTATTCCTGTCTATAATTGTAAGTATTTTAAATGTTCCATAATAAAAAGCTAAAAAAGGGAAGTCAGGATTTAAACTTGCTCTATAGACAATTCATGGTCTCCTCCCTGCTGTTAAGTTAGATCTTGGATTTACAAAATGTAGGGTTGAATAGAGAGGGGCACAAGGCCATAAAAGGTGTTGGGTATTGGAGGATGTAAGTGTTTTTGTACTTGTGTGTGTGTGTTTTTGTATATAAATGTGTTTGGTCATATGTGTATATAGGTAATTCATGGATTAAGTGAAAAATTTATAATACATATCAAATTTTAAAAGTGTAGACACCAGTTTTAGGTTGATATAGTGAATGCTTTTTTCCCCCTTTTATTAGTTGTATGTGACTGGATCGATACTAAAATAGCACTTGATACTTGGAAATATCTTCAGTTCTCATTTTTATTAGCTGTTCCTTCAGCAAACTTGCGGGTAAATATTATTACTCTTGCTTGATAACTGAAAAAAGTTTAAAGATCTAATTACTTTCCTAGCATTCATTGATTTAGTAGCATAGGCATCCTATTAGTGATATTTTTAGCTCTCAGATTACCAACCCTCATGTTATCCTAATGTTCTCATGAATTTTAGTCACAATTTTCATTTTTTACTATAATAAAATCAAATACTTTAAAACTTAGGCATCATGGAATAAGTTCAGAATAATGAAGTGCCAACTGGATTTTGGCACCATTTCTTGCATATTTGTCATCAAGAGTCAAAAGCAATGTGAAAGAAATTAAGCAGATAAAAGCAGTTTGGTTTCGCAGGAACGGAATTGACACCGTACAGTCAGTGCAGTGGAATTCTGGATTCTGCCACTGCAACTGCCATTACCATCCTTTCTAATCAGTTTCAGCAAATACTTCAGATTGAATTAACATCCGGAAATCCTCTACTACAACAAAACTAAACACTTCTGCCTAAGTCTACAATGTTTAGTCATAGCTCAGATTTATTCTTTTTGTGTTCTGAAACTATTATACATGGCCTGTCATTGAATTACTTTCAATTAGTGTTCCCTTGTTGAGTTTTGCCAGGAAGTCTGCCCAATCTTTTAATTGACTAATAAGGTGTTAGGAGGCATTTTGGAGAGAGTACTGTGCTTTTTATAACAATGCTTTCAAAGTGAAAATTTATCCAAATTCTCCCTGTCTGACTCTCTGTTATCACTGACTTAAGTAAAAGGTGATTCTGTTTTAAGGTGATCTCTATGTTAGGTTTTGTTTCTGTTTAACCACCAAGTATGCCATTTTTAAAAAGATTTCAGTTTGGACTAATTCTATTATTGCCTCAAATCCCTAAACTTGATTAAGGAGAAATATTTTATAGCTCTATGTGTGGATTAGGAGCAAGTTCACAATACCTGTTAGGGAGGAGTTAGTACTTCACCTGGAACAGATGGGAAATGTGGGGACTACACTTGAAATCTCTATGGGCTGGAATGAGGAGCCCAAAATGCATGACAATCAATAGCCATTATCTTTCCAGGTATGGTTTGCTTCTTTCTTTCAATTTCTGCCTAATTTACTCTGTCAGCATTAAGTTGTTAAAGATTCTGTAGAGATCATCTTTTTGATGTAGCAGGTGGAATTATGTGCAGGAAATAAATATACAATGATTACTTTTGCTTGCTGGTCACTTTTAGGTGATCTTGAAGAAGTTATACCAGTGTCTGTACAGTGGTAACCTGTGGTTTCTCTGGGAGCCACTTTGCTGGTAGCAGCATTGCTAAAGTCATGGACAAATGCCTTTCTGTGACTTCTCCTGAATCCAGACAATTGGTTTTGAAATTGGGGAGTTTCTGCCATCTTTAGTGAAAGAGCCTAAGGAAAAAAGGAGACATGTTATAATAATGACACACCACAATCACATCATCTCTCTCCTCTAGCCACTGCAGAGCATATTATAATAATAATGGAGGTATTAATTCCTGTTAGTCACACCATGAAACCAAGATACAACAATGAACAGGGTTCTAAAAGGCAGATTTCACTTTGGTAAGTAAACCACTCTGCAAGGACTAACCCTTAAAGAAACACAGAAGAGAATAAAGGAAGAACAGAGAAAATCCCACATTGTGCCTAAGGTCATATAGACATTTTTTTTTTCTTTTTAGGAGGTACAGGGGATCGAACCTGGGACCTCATAAATGTGAAGCAGGCACTCAACCACTGAGCTACACCCACTCCCCAGACAAATTATGCAGAGTTTAGTCTTCCTCTATTTGCCCCTTCATAGACTGAGCCTCTCACTCAGTTATTAGTTGAAACAGCCAAGCAACAACTCTTCTGCCGCATGGATCCAGGTGACAGAGTGACCCATATCCTTCACTAGTAATGTCACTATTAGAAGTCAGATCCAGCCACAAAACATACCCTAGCTCTTAAGGGCATCAGTAGGAAAGTATCCATGAGCCACCCTCTTCCATTCCAAAGTTAATCTCTGAGAATTAGTTGGGTTGGTTCTTTTTGACTTGAAAAGATCAATACATTTGAGAAAATGACACTTCCTAGTGAGTAATTAATTTGCTGATTGAGAAAGCTGGTTCAGAAAAATCCAGGGTTTTATATATATACAGCTTTGACCCAAATGATGAGATATAAACCAGAATAATCTTTGCTTGGGGATCCCAAACAAATAGCTATATAATAGAGTTCTCAGCAGTAACCATGGAAAATAAAACCCCCAAACCCAAAACTACTCTTTGTACAATTCTTGACTGAGCACTGAAAACTATGATATGAAATACTTATTAAACAACTTACAGACACATATTAACATTCCTATTAATATTAACCCAATTTTGGTTCAATAAACTTGTGCCACAAAGAAATATGACATCTGTGGAACATTTAACTCAGTGATTGGGTCACAAAAATACTAAACAGAGACCCAAACTCACTTGGAAATGTTTACTTTTATTTAAAAACAGAATTCTCAAGTGCCTCTCTGCTTTCTGATTTCATCCAGGACAAGAATGAAAATACTGAAATGTGGCAAGATCTCTAAGAGAATGAAAGCCAAGAAACACTGAAAACACAGTCTTGATATTTCCGGTTTAATTTTCAGGACAAAGAGATTCATTGTCAGTTTATATCAATTCTGCTACATAGATGACCGGAAAACAAAATCTGCTGACCTTTCCAGGGTCACCTGGTGCCTCATTTTGTGCTCCGATTTGCATTGCTTTTCACAGGACTGTGCTGGGATGAATCCAGCCTCTCTACCACAATGGCCCCTAATCATTCCCAAAGGGAGGACTGGAAAATATTTGGGATTTTTCTTTTATACTTTCACATTAGTTTATTCTCAGAACACTTATTTGTGTTTTGAGCCACATGTTGGGTAAAGAAATATGGAAGAGACATTTAACTGTTTTCCATCCTCCAAGAGCAATATCACATTTTCATTAGTAGAGCGTTTTGTTTTGTTTGACATACGACTTCTGTAAAAACGTCAGTCTTCTCTTTGGATTTAAGTAACCGATTCTAAAGGGAAACAACAACAACACACAGCAGAGCGTGACTTTTCCTATTATGAATTTTTCATATCATGAATTTAGATGCTTTTCATGATCAATCTTGTTATTGTATCAGTTCAACTTATCTTTTACATATTATATGTAACACAAAAGAATGTATCAATTTTGTGAATTTATGACGAAATTAATTAATATTCTGTACTTTATAATGGATTCTGCTTAGCACTACAAATTACCAGTGTAATTTTCTTTTCTTACAATCTTACTTTGTTTTTATGCTCAAGTATAGGAATAAGCTAAGAAATGCAAGCGTTTGCTAGCAGCCAGTACTCTCAAATCACCTTGGCACACCCAGTCTCATGAAATAAGACAAAGAAGGAACTGAAAATTGAAACAGAGGTTATTAAATTTGGTTAAGGAATGGCATCTAGTTCCCTGTTGTCCTGATTTGAATTGGGCCAGATCACATGGGACAAATATTCTTATTCTTATTCATTTATTTTTTTTGTTAGAATTTGTGTCTGCTTTTGTTCTGGCATGTTACTGTATCTTATCATTCTTTCATATCCATTTATTATTTTTTAACATTCCCACAGCCACCACCCTATGTCAGCTTTTAGCACCTTATTAATCAATCACAGCTTCCTAACTGGGAACAGAGCAAAACAGTGGTAAAAACACAGATGACTCTCCATGAGAACTGTTGAGTTAAGCTGGGAACAAGCTAATTAAGAGAGGCTGAACTTAGCACTTAAAAAACCTTTTGTGGTCAACTTACTGCCCATTGGGCTTCCATCCTGGGCCGTCACTACTGAGTTCCTCTATACCCATTCTTTTTTTATTATCTGTACACTCTCTTACTATGTTCCCCCAGGGACTCAGCCACTAAACCAAAAACTACTGGATTTACTCCTGCTTGGCATTTAGAATTAACAGTCTTTTCAGACTGGTTCCACTCTGGCCTCTATCCCTGGTATTTGTTCTCTATTTATACTTTCCAGTCTCTTTCTGCTCCACATCTTCTTCAAACAACGAGCACTTTATAAGGGACTTCAGTTTTCCAGGACAATTAATAGTGAAAATTATAGAATAGTATGGCTCATCTTGATCCCCAAATATAACCACCAAGGGAATTGTACAAGTGATTTTTCACTTACATGTAATGTTTGTTTATTTTTCAGAGTCAGAGACACACACCAATTATGTTTTTGTAAATGTAAATCAGTCTCTCTATTGGAAAAGAAGGTAAACAGCATTAGAGAATGTTTTCGATCCCATGGATTTTCAGAATGTATGAAGTGGTTTCTAAGTAGACTAAAAGAATCATTTTCTAGGCTGCATGACATTTTTTAGTGCACAGACCTTTTCAGTTCTCATACAATCTGTTTTAAAGAGATAAAATCAGCTCATACGACATCAACACTGTATTGTCATTCCCTCCATGATCTTGCATCCTTCATTTTTGTGAAGCGATTTGTCTGATCGCTGAATGAAGCATATTGTCCAATTGTGTCCTTCCACTGTGGCATCTTGATCTCCAGTTGCTGATCTAGTTCTTCCCTGCTCTGTGGTAGGTGTTCTGCTGTGCTCTTGTTTTCATACTAATCTTTGCTCTTCTTCACTGGCATCTTTTGACACCAAGGAAGCCACAGACATGTCAGTCCTTTAGACAGAAATTGCCAAAGTCGCTTTGCTTTGCCTTTTGCTAGCCTGGCCCTAATCTCCTAGTTTTGACCCATCTGCTATTTTTGGACTTACCTAATCATCTTGATTTCTCTGGCACTTTTCAATCTCAGTCACATGGGGTGAGATATTCTCTTGTCTTTCCCCAAGTTTTAGCTACCAAGACTCTAAAATTTGATTCTCCCTGCTTCTCTTTGCCTGGTTTGGGAGCAGCCATCTTCCTCCACCTATAGTCACAGCTCTAATTAGTAACCTTTCTCTCATGGCTCTGACTCTCACTGGGTAATATGATCTATGTTACCTCATCAAATCTAGGGAAGATAAAACCTTTCCACCGTAGCTTGTCATTGCATGTTCACCATTCCTCATTGGTAGTCTTAACCTGACCCATGCTTTCTTTATCTTTTTCTTTTTTTTCAGCTTTGTTGGAAACTTTATGTTTAGTAATTTATTTTGGGGTAGGGACAACGCCCCCTTTATGTTTTATTTTAAATAAAATATTATTGAAGTATATCATTTGTGCATGAACATACATAAACAATAACTGTATAGTAAAATTTGTGAATTTGTAAAACAAACATGCATATCATCATACAAACCTCCCATACATCTCCCCCCCACCAACACCTTGGATTGTTGTGAAACATTTGTTACAAGTTATGAAAGAGCATTGTCAAAATATTTCTACTAACTTAAATAACTTAAATTTGGCGTATTTTCCCCCAACCCATCCAATTATGAACACCCTATATTACCGTTATATGTGTGTATATATTTGTTATCGTTCAGAAGAAAACCTTCTCATATTTGTCCTGTTAACCACAGTCCACCACCCACCACAGGATTCCTTGTGTTATACAGCCCCATGCTTTGTACAAGCCATTCAAAGTGTATATTCAGTTTTCATCACAGAGTTTTGCTATCAACTCAGTCAATTTTAAAACATTTTCATGACTCCAAAAGGAAAAACCCCATACCCTTTTATACTACACTATTGTTGTACCTTAGTATTGGAAAAATATCTTCTTGCCATTGCTGTAAAATATTACAACACTACTGTTAACTATTGTCCATAAGATACATTAGTTGTAATTTTCCCGTGTATCACCATATTCTTAGCACTTTGTAAAAGAAGAGCATTCTTATTTTTATACTATTAACCACAGTCTTCATCCACCTCCAAAATCACTGTTATATATACCCTAGATTGTTCTCCAATTTCCTTTCAATCGACATTTACTTCTACATGCTGTCCCTTTCAGCCACAATCACATTTAGAAATCAGCAGTGTTAGCTATACTCATAATAATGTGTTACTCTCAACCTTATTCATTTCCACACTTTTACAATTTATTTAACCTTATCAATAATGCTACATGATTTAAGCGTCTGTTCCATTCTCAGCCTACCCTCTATTTCCAGTAACCTATACTCTAGAGTTTACCTCCATGAGTTTATTCACTGTGTTTAGTTCATATTACTGAGATCATGCAATATTTGCCCTTTGGTTTCTGGCTTATTTCATGCAACACAATATCCTCAAAGTTCATCCATGTTGTCATATGCATCCTGATTTCATTTCTTCTTATAGCTGAATACTATTGCATTGTGTATATATACCACATTTTTTTTTTCAATTCATCGGTTCCATATTTTAGCAATTGTGAATAATGCTGCTATGAACATTAGTTTGAAAATGTCAGTATGCATCTTTGCTTTCAGTTCTTCTGAATATATTCCTAGTAATGGGATTGCTGGATCATATGTGGTTCTATATTCAACTTCTTGAGGTACTGCTCAAGAATGTCTTCCACACAGGCTGTACCATTCTATATTCCTACCAACAGTGAAGGAATGTTCCTGTTTCTCCACATCCTTTCAAAGCACTTGTAGTTTTCTGTTTTTGTTTTTTAATAATGGCCATTTTATAAGGTGTGAAGTGATATCTCATTGTAGTTTTGATCTGCATTTTCCTAATAGCTAGTGATGTTGAACATTTTTTTATATGCTTTTTATCCATTTGTAGAGGAAACTCTTTGGAGAAATATCTATTCAAGTCTTTTGCTCATTTTTTTTTTTTTTTTTTTTTTCACTTGGGTTGCTTGTCTTTCTGTTGTTGAGTTGTGTGATCTCCTTTAATAACATGGAAATCAAACTCTTATTGGATATGTGTTTTCCAAATATTTTCTCCCATTGTATAGGCTGCCTTTTTACTTTCTTGCCAAAGTCTTTTGAAACAAAAGTGTTTAATTTTGAGGAGGTCCCATTTATATATATATATTGCTTGTGCTTTGGGTGTGAGGTTTAAGAAACTACTGCCTACCACAAGATCTTGAAGTTGTTTTCCTACATTTCCCCCTGGGAGTTTTATGGTCGTAGCTTTTATATTTACATCCTTGATCCATTCTGAGTTAATTTTTACATAAGGTATGAGAAAGGGGTCCTTTTTCTTTCTTTCAGATATGGATATCCACTTCTCCCAGCACCAATTGTTGAATAGACTACAGCTATACTACCAGCTGGGTGGGCTTAATAGTCTTGTCAAAAATCACTTGACCGTAGATGTGAGGGTCAGTTTCTGAGTTCTTGATTCAGTTCCATTGGTCAATCTGTCTGTTTGTTTGCCAGTACCATGCTGGATTTTTACCATGTTAGCTAAATAATATACTTTAAAGTCAGGAAGTGAGTCCTTTAACTTTGTTCTTCCTTTTTAAGGCATTTTTGGCTATTTGGGGCCCGTTACCCTTCTAAATAAATTTAATAATTGGCTTTTCCGTTTCTGCAAAAAAAGCTGTTGAAATTTTGATTGGGATTGCATTAAATCTGTAAATCAGATTGGGTAGAATTGACATATTCGTGATATTTAGTCTTTCAATCCAGGAACACGCAATGTCCTTCTAGTTATTTAAGTCTTCTTCGGTTTCTTTTAGAAGTGTTTTGTAGTTTTCTGAATATAGGTTTTATGTCTTGGTTAAGTTTATTCTTAAATATTTGATTCTTTTAGTCACTATTATATATGGAATTTTTTTCTGATTTCCTACTCAGATTGCTCATCGTAGTGTATAGAAACACTATTGATTTTTGCATATTGATATTGCATCCCACCACTTTGCTGAATTTATCTAATAGTTCTAGTAGCTTTGTTGTGGATTTTTCAGACTCCCTTAGATATAGGCTTATATAATTAGTGAATAGCGAAAGCTTTACTTCTTCTTTTCCTATTTGGGTGCCCTTTATTCTTTAGCTAGCCTAATTGCTCTAGCTAGAACTTCTAGCACAATATTGAATAACATCAGTGATAGTGGGCATCCTTGTCTTGTTCCTGATCTCAGTGGGAAAGCTTTCATTCTTTCAGCAGTGATTATAATGCTAGCTGTAGGTTTTTCATATATACACCTTCTATTCCTATCTTTTGGAATGTTTTTATAAAGAAAGGATGCTGGATTTTGTCAAATGCCCTTTCTCTGTCAGTGGAGAGGATCATATCATTTTTCTCCTTCAATTTATTAACGTAGTTTATTACACAAATTGTTTTTCTTGTGTTAAAAATCCCTTGCATACCTGGGATAAAACACACTTGATTGCGGTATATAATTATTTTCATGTGCTTTTGGATTCAGTTCGCAAGTATTTTGTTGAGGATTTTTGCATTTATATTCATTAAAGATATTGGTTTGTAATTTTCTTTTTATCTGACTTGGCGTTAGGGTGATGTTGGCTTCATAGCATGAGTTGGGTAGCATTCTTTCCTGTTCAATGTTTTGGAAGAGCTTGAGCAAGATTGGCATTAGATCGTCTTTGAAGGATTGATAGAATTCACTTATGAAGCCATCTGGTCCTGGGTTTTTCATCTTTGGGAGGTTTTTGATGACTGTTTCAATCTCTTTATTTGTGATTGGTTTGTTGAGGTCTTCTCTTTCTTCTAGGGTCAGTGTAGGTTGTTTGTGTGATTCTAGAAATTTGTTCATCTTATCTATGTTGTCTAGTTTTTTGGTGTACAGTTGCTCATAGTTTCCTCTTATGATCTTTATTATTTCTGCAGAATCAGTGGTGATGTAGATCTTTCTTGCTTACTATTTGCATGAAATATCTTTTTCCAACCTTTCACTTTCAACCCAGTTGAAAGCATAAAGATGGCTCATATTTTTTTTAGCCATTCTATCAGTCTATGTCTTTTGATTGGAGAGTTCAAGACATTAACATTCAGTGTTATTACTGTAAAGGCATTACTTACTTCATCCATTTCTTGTTTGGCTTTCTGTTGTCATATCTTACTATTGTCTGTCTTTTTACCCTTTAATTTACATTTCCTAATAATCTTCATTTCTACACTCTCTTCCAAATCTTTTGACCTTGTTTTATCCTTTTGGGTTGCAGTCTTCCCTTTAGTATCTCTTGTAGTTCTGGTCTTTTGGTAACATACCCTCCCAGTTTTTGTTTGTCCTTGAAGACATTAAACTCTCCTTCACTTTTTTTTAGTTCTCATTTTAGTTTTTAATTATTTATAATGCAGTAGTTGTATTACTTTTAAAATATATTACAACTGTGAAACATAGTATATACAAAAATTCACAGGTACAATTTAAAGAACAATTATAATATTCACATCCCTATACTTTCACCCTCACTTTGGAAGGATAGTTTTGCTGGATACGGAATTCTTGGTGGGCAGTTTTTCTCTTTCAGGACCTTGAATATATCATACCACGTCTCACCTTCATGGTTTCTGATGAAAGGTTGGCTCTTAATCTTATTGAAGTTCCCTGTATGTGATAATTTGCTTTTCTCTTGCTGCTTTCAGAATCTTCTCTTTATCTCTGATATTTGTCATTCTGAATAGTAGGTGTCTTGGGGTAGGTCCATTCAGATATATTCTGTTTGGGTTGCATTGTCCATCTTGGATATTGATATTTATGTTTTTCATAAGGGTTGGGAAGTTTTCAGTCATTATTTCCTCATATATTCATTCTGTCCTTTTCCATTCTCTTCTCCTTTTGGGACACTGATAATGTGTATTTTTGTGTTTTGCATTGTCATTCAATTCCCTGAGACCATGTTCCATTTTTGCCCATTCTCTTCTCTTTCTGTTCTCTTGTCTTTTCCAGTTCAGATGTTCTGTCCTCAAAATCACTAATTCTGTTTTCAAGCAATTCTTCTGCTACTATGTGCCTCTAATGTAATTTTAATCTCATCCTTCATGTCTTTCATTCCCATAAGCTCTGTTACTTTTCTTTGCAGGCTTTCAAATTATTATTTATGCTCACCCAGTGTCTTCTTAATATCCTTTATCTCTTTAGTCATATTTTCCTTCAACTCTTTGAGTTTATTTAGGAGATTTGTGTAATTATCATTGATTAGTTTTCTTAAATCTTGTATCTCTTCAGGATATTTGTTTTGTTCCTTTGGCTGGGTCATCTCTTCCTGTTTCCTAGTATGGCTTATAATTTTTTGCTGATGTCTAAGACTCTGAATATGTTGGTGATCTTACTCTGAAGGTCAATTTCTCTTTCTTCACTAATATTTTTTTCCTCCATGGCTCTTCTTGATTTTTGTTTCAAGTTATTCTCAATCTTTAAAACTGCCCAACTTAAATAATCAAAATCAGAGACTCACTAACAGGGTGCAGATTTTCTCCTAGGAGTTTGGGTTAATAGATACCTAAAAGCAGTTTTTCTCCTTGCAGTTTCCCGATTGAGCAGAAGATGGCGTTCATCGGCGAACCTTTCCTTGGAGGTGTTTCTTTTAACATCTGCTTGCCTGTGTTTCTGGTCTAGCCAAAGCTAAGATTCAAAGTGGGTTCTGCTGGCCAAATCAGCTGAAGAGAAACCACTCTCTTCCCTATGCCACACCCTCCCTTTTGCCAGGGAGGAAGATGTCTGTTTCCTCTCAGTGGGCTGCAGTGGGCCATGGGTTTTATCTAGGCTGCAGACCTTGACAGTGGAAAGTTGGAGCAGAAGTTAAAGCATGTGTGTGTGTATGTCTGTCAAGCAGTCTATCCAGAGAGGAGACGGACTGTTTTTCTCCTTTGCGAGTAATGAATGCCTGCCATATTGTAATTAAGTATAAAACTGCATAACTTTGGGGCATGGCTCCTCCCACCACATCACCGAGGCAGAGAAAGTAACATGGAAAGCTCCATCAATACCCAAAGTGGGGAAAAGGTAAGGGCATTTTAGCAGCAAAGCCATTTTTTGGCATGGCATATACTTTAGTGGCCATGGGCTTTCTACGCTGAGCAAGAAGATATGCCATGGGCATGCATCAGTGATGAATAATGGCACAGGATTCTGGGGCTTTCTGTAAGAGCTCAGATGCACCAGGGTCCTACAGCATATGTGACTGGACTATGGGAAAATCAGAAGTGAGAACAAGTACGAAGCTAAATCATCTTAACATGCAATTATTTTCTAAGGAGGCTTCCTTAGTATTATGGTGATGGTTCAACAATTCAAAGATCATCTCAACCTAATATGCAGGTTACCAAAATATTGCCTTAATCCACTGGGTTGCAACCTTAACACATCTCTGTACCTTTAAAGCCCTTTAGATTACAGGAAATTCTGGGCATCCAATAGTTGTGTGCAGACTCTGGTATGTTTTTGGTCAAAAACACTGAACTGCACAGCCAAAATTAAGTGGAGAGCTTAACAATTATCTGGTAAATAATTCTGTGCCAAGACCAAATGGGACCATTCTAGATCCAACTTGATATTTTTTTGGCCTGTTCAGGCATTTTGAATTAGCTGTCTATGGCAGACTAAAGTTAACCAAAGATTATGGGTTTTTAGATAAGGGACTATCATTAACAGAATGAAGTGGAGTCATATTCAGGGAAATCATGAAATCCCTTGTGTTTCAGCTGGGATTAAAAAGGGACAGGGAAGAACAATATGCATGTAATTTATTTATGGCACTGAGCAATTAAATACTGAGAGGAAATCAGCGTTAAAAACAGAAGCTCCTGTTCTAAAATTTTAGGTGATAGAGAAAAATAAGTAATGATAAATATTCTTCTTTTGACCTAAACTATTTGAAATGGCTGATGATACAAACCTATTTCACCAGATTTCTGCTCTGTGTTGATTGGGTAGAGGGAATTTCAGACAAGTCTTTCTGACCTTTCCCTGAATTAAATCTCTACCTTCTATGTTTCTACAGTTCCATACTACTCAATAAAGAACCACACAACCCACACTAATGGAGAACAAAGCTATTATTTAATGGAATCTTTCCACTGTGAAACCAAATTATTTTATTTGGCTTAAAATAATGCTAAATGTTGAAAGCCAAGTACGAGATCTCTGGCCTTGCCAGTGTTTAAGATATCATACTTTTCATACTTTCTGGTGAGTCTTAGGCCCGTCTCTGAAGAAGAGCCAAATGTAAATAAATTCATAGTGTTTAGATGAGGGTTTTGCCAATGTATATTATGTCTCATATAAGCCTTATTATATAACTTCCTTCTTTGGGTTTTACAGAGTTCTCTTTGTTGACATTCAGGGTGTGTCTAGAAAGTATATTTTTGATTTATCCTATTCACCTAGGCAGAGTGCCCTGGACATTAGGAGATCTTGTTTGTACTTTGTGGTTTATTTTCTGTGGTTGTATATATCCTACATTTTGTTCATGTGCCCTTGGACTTCTTAGAAAAAGCTTGACAGCTCATTTTTATAAATCAATAAACAAGTAAGTAATACATCATGGATCAAAGGCCATAGCAGCAGCACCGTAGAGAGAATTTTATTGTCCTAGGCACTTATGTACTTTTAATGATGATATCCTTGGACCTGAGGCCTAACACATTTTTCATGAGGACTATTAGATTCCATACAAGATCAACAATTACAAACACTCTAGTGAAGATGATTAAAATTCAACAGGCTTCTTTTATAGGCTTCAGAGTTTAGTATTCTCATGTCTTCCTCTTTGGCCTGATTTTTTCTGTATTTCAGAATTCCCTTGTTTGGCTTCCAAAAGCTACTCCATTAATACCTCTTAAATCCAGGGGCGTAATTGAAGAAGAATGAAACTTGGAATTCTCCAATCTTTAATGAGGCTCCCAGGAACCAGGTGTAGCTTAGGAATTCCATCCAAGAGCTAGCATGCCTATCTCTCTACATGCTCCATGTTGAACTTTAGAACACCTAGCCCAAGAGGGGATTTTTACCTCTTGTAAAATCCACCAATTTTCCCTTTGGGAAGAGGGCAGAGTGCTTACTCCTCAAGAGCTAGTAACTGGATTGTATTCTTTGCCTCCGTGCATATTCACCTGCTCTGTTTAACGTACTCTCCCAGT
Source organism: Tolypeutes matacus (assembly GCA_026826555.1). Taxonomy (NCBI): domain Eukaryota; kingdom Metazoa; phylum Chordata; class Mammalia; order Cingulata; family Chlamyphoridae; genus Tolypeutes; species Tolypeutes matacus. The sequence goes on from JAKSZT010053783.1 coordinate 8,097,297, forward strand.
CCCCAACACATGCTTACCACAGAGCAGGACTCACAAATTATTTGGCAAATCCATGAATAAATAAATACAGATTTTAAAAGCCGGTAGACAAACCAATACTTTAGTAGGAAGTCTTAGATCTCTACCTTACACGTATATCACCTGCGTGTTTCAAAGCAAAACAAAGGGACATTTTAGGAATGAAGGCAAATAAAATACAGGGAAACCAGGGGAAAAAAACAGAGGCAAACAGGGAAAAGAGAGAAGAAACAACATGATGTGAAGTGTTAATAATGGTGTGGGGGGGATATGGGTATCTGCATGATTTTTCTGTAAACCTACTTTTCCAATAAAAAAGCAAAAAAGAAACAACATTCTAGGACTTAATTCTGATAAAGTGAACATTTTGCCATGCTAGTAGGTTTAGTTTTCCTTTAAATTGTTTTGTGTTGACTGCCTCTTACTATTTTATGGTAAATGGTGCTGGGCAGGCCTAAGCCAAATTGTGGTCATTGAAATTTGTTCTAAAATCATCTTCAAAAACTTCCTGTCTTTATTTTATCCCTTAATAATAAGAATAATAATATCAATAGCAATAAAAATAGCTCACAATTTTTTAGCCTTGCTCTGTGAAAGGCACAAGCCTAAGAGTTGTTATAACCTTACTGAGTTCTCATAACAGTTTTAAAAAGTTGATGCCATGATTTCCCCCTTTTATAGACGAGATTGAGGCTTAAAGGAGTTAAGCATCTTTGTCCAAGGTCACCCAGCATGCATGTGACAGACCTGAACCCAGACAGCTTTGCCCCACATTCTGGATGCCTCTTGTCATCGAAGTGTCCCCTCAGTGCCCACAACGCCCAAAACAGTACTTGCTCTGGCCATGAGTCCTCAGGGATCCTACAGAATATCCGAATGGACTTTCCTTATCTACACCCTTCAGAACTTGTCTGGAGTGTGTTCTTAAGAGCCCTCCTCTGAGGAATAAATCTAATGGGTTAAAAGTTGATGATGAGTTAATTTAGTATCATTCCAAGGAAATTAATTTATATATTTAACAGAGGCTTCCTGAAGATTGCACCTTGCAAGGTGTGAGAACAATACTGAGAATTGCAGAGAGTTGGCAGACCTTTGGGGGATGGGCACCGATTTGGTTCAGGATGGACTTTTCAGTACCCTTCATGTCACACTGAAAAATTGGATGCCTTTTTGTCATATGCTCTGGAAAGATGTGATGAGGGGGAAAAGTGTTGCATGTTCCTTCATTACTTATTAAGTTATTCTTGTCAGGCTCATTCATATGTATGTACTCTTTTCTCCTTTTGGCGATGAGAACACATAGGGACGTTCTGGCCTGTATCCCTTGGGGTTTCTTGGGAAAGAGGGCAGTTTGATACTGGAAAAGGACTGCATTGCTCTTTTTGATCCACATTTGTGCTGATGCGGCAAGCAAACAAACTTCTCTGTGAGTGTGTGTGTTCGGATTTAATGTCAAAATTCTTCCTTTAGTAAATTGTTTGTTAATGTATATGTGGATGGTAAAAAGGAGAGAGAGAGAGAGAGGGAGTGACTAATAAAAACCTGGATGTAATTTGGAATCAAGTTTACATTTGTGCCTTTCTATGAGACATTGGAAATAAAAATTTCAATTTTGGATTAACTGATTTCAACTCTAACTGTAGTCTAAAAGTCATGATGGGAAAGGCAGACAAAAAGCACTAACGGTAGAAAGAATCGTGGTCTTGAGTGAGAAGGCCCGAGTTCTTGGACTCACCCTGTTATATCCTAGTTCTGAGAACTTGGATGAGTTAACTCACTCCTCTGATACTCAATCAGGAGATTCTCTCAGGGCAGACATCCTATAATTCGATGATTCAATGATTTCAATATTTGCCATTTTTAAACCTTTGCTTCAAGCACTTTGCCAGCTGTTCTGTTGGGTTCCCCAGAAGCAGACCCTGAGACAAAGGTTCCTATGCAAGTGATATTTTAAGGAAATGTCACAGGGAAGCTCTATAAGGAAGTGGGAAGTAAGCAGGACTGGGAAGAGTAGGAAGCCAAGCAAAAAAATCATCTCAGGCAAAGTCCTACAGACTTTGGTAACATCAGCTTGTCTCTCCAAGGACTCCGGAGTGTAAGTTATGCCTCAGAGTTGTCATAACATGAGGTAAGTGTGCTGGGCTTTGATACCGCTGGCGGCCACCTTGTCTTCCCTGTCGCCGCCCAAACTCCACCCTTCCAGTTCCCTGAACTTCTGGCTCTTTCCCAGGTATGCACCAAAAGAGACTCTAGTAGCCTGGGGGAAGTTTTCTGAAATGAATGCAGGCCGACTGTTGCAAGTGAAAATATACCCAAGGGGGAATCCGGCACAAAAATGGTAGAAAGAGATTTGAGGAGATCTGGGTAGAGCGCCATTCTGCTCCTTTCAAACATATATTCTGAAAAGACTCTTGTGACATGGCCAAGTTTACTGTCAACATTGAAGTTACATGGAGAGAAAGATGGTAAACAAGGTTTAGAAAGCAGTCACTGGCTTTTAAAGATTCACCAGTGAGGCCAAATGCCGTTGTCAGACCAAACCAATTATTTTTCTCAAGTCTGTCTGCTAGCAAAATTTAAGGAAATATGGGAAAGGCACCAAGAACATCCACTGCTATGTGGAAAATCTAATTCCCTCTTAGATTAATATAGTATTTTTCATATAACTTATGACGCAGAGATAGCACTAGGGCAAAAGTTGTCTTTATTTTATGTGTGATGCCCATAATCTTATAAATGAGAATATTATAAAAAGTAAGAACATGAAGGGTAAAAACAATTAAAAAAAAAAAAAAAAAAAGGAAACTGGGGCAATCCATGCATAATCTAATATTCTTAAAAACAATGATATTTATGTTCAGTTTTCAGGCAATGGCTTTATTCTCTCCTCAGACATAGTTTTTTAAAATGAGCTATTTTATTTTCTTTCAAAACACCTACATACTTAAAATGTTTTCCTTATGAATCAATTTTTGTATTTGACAGAAGTGAAGATACTTTTGCCCATAAAAAATGCCATGTGTTTTTGAAGTGTTAGAAAAAACAGCTCTTTGGCACTAAACAAAGCTGAAGCAGGAACATAGCAGAGCAGCTGCAGAATGGCAGAAAAATGTAAGATAATGAGACGTGAAAGAATGTATAATTTTGTCCGGACCCTTAAAGCAAATGGGGGGAGTAGGAACAAAGATGAGAAAACAGTTAAAAATAGTGACTAAAATGACTTTAAATGCAATAAAACATAAAATGAATCAATTAGTGCTTGAACTTTGGAAGAGGAAAGATGCTGTGAAAGAACCTGAAAAAGGCTGACAGATTTTTAGTCTATGAATTTAAATTCATAGGATCAACAATTTCTTTGCCTGGAGAGATTTATATGCTCTTTAAAAAAAATTCTTAAACTAGTTTACACAATGACTTTCTTTTCCACTTTCTGAGATGTGACTCAATCTGTTATAAAAGCCTCCGTTTTCAGTTTTCTGAAAACATTCCTCAAGATGTATAGTAAAATGTGTTCAGGTTTTAGAAAATTCTTGCAACTCCTGCTAAACTGTGGCTCTCTCTGTATAAGGATACTAGAAGTGCTTCTTAGAATTTGTCCACAGGTCCTAGATCCTAGAAGGAGATAGTTCATTGTGGCAGGTTGATGGAATTCTGGGGTATGATGGCAAGTAGGATGTTCCTCTCTGATGCCTTTTTTTTTTTTTTTTTTCTCATGTGTTTTTTTTTTTTTATTATGGGTAAAAATCAAAATTCTCACAATACATACAAACATTTTTTTAAATTCACTGTTGCTTCTTCCTAGTTTTTAATTCATTATCCATCTCCATGTGTGTTAGATCCTATAGCAATACCATCCAGATGTTTTGCAATGAGTGCTTAATCCATGTTGGAGATTGAATCATGTATCCCACAAAAGGTGTTCAAATCTTAATCTGAGTTCCTGTGCTTTGTAAATAAGACCTTTGAAGTTCTTAAGTTGTTAAGGTGTGGCTACATTGAATCAAATGGTTCTTAGTCCATACCCATAGAAGTCTTATAAAGAAAAGAAATTGGGATGGAGTCAGTCAGAGGAAGCCACAGGAGAAGAAGTACATTGACACGTGACAAAGGCAAGCCATCACTAGAACACTGCAGACTCCAAGAGACAGCATAGCCTTGCTATGCCTTGATTTGAAACTTCTAACTTCTAGAACAATGAGCCAATAAATTCTTATTGTTAATCCAACCCATTGTGTGGTATTTGTCATAGCAGCTCTGGCAAACTAAGACATTCCATGAGAAGTTATGGAATAGATTTTCCTAGAAGCTTTAAAGAACAGGGCAGCTGTCTTCCTAAAATGGTTTACATAAAGCTTGCTTTTGTGGAGGTAGAGGGCTAGACAACTTCTAGAAGAACTTTGTTTCCAGGAAAATAGTGTCTTCTCCATAACAAGTACCCAATCAATGCTTGCTGAACACATGAAGGGATAAAATAGTATGAAAATGGGGTGCATGCATTATGCTTATAAAATGACATTTTCACTTCAGGATTTTAAGAACACTGGAAATCTTTTATTTTTAACAAAAAATCCAAATCCAACAAACATCTTTCGCAGTATTAGGTTTTCAAATTTTAATAATTTGAGCCATCAATTCATCTCATAATAAATTTGTGCTTTTAATGGGTCAGTTTTTGTTTCCCCCAAGTTTTCCTCCCAAATTAATGGTATATGCAACAATCAGATTGGCATTTAAGAACCACAGTAGGCAACATGTTTCTTTCTAAGGGCTTTGAAAATATTCCCATGTTATCCCACTTATTTCCTGAATTTTTTTGTGAAAAAAATCTGTATCAGAATTTTGTGATCATCTTTAGTCTGAGACTCCTATCCATGTATATGAAGGTAGTATTTCTAAAATATGGTCTCTGAACCTACTACCTCAGAATCACCTTGAATATGGGCAAAATTCAGTTTCCTGGGATACAAAACAAATCAATGAATCAGACTTCTAGGGTTTGGTCCTTGAAATCTACAGTTTTTATAAGTTCCCAAGGTGATTTTTATGAACATGAGTATTTGATAACCACTGGCCTGAAGTGTACAGTATATCCAAGGAAAAACTATGTACTAGTATATATATATATATTTTTGGTGATATTTGGCCACTCCTCCATGTGCCTCCCCCATCCCCAGAATCTCTGGTTGTTATTTTTGCCTCTCAAATATGTTTTTATAGTGACTTTCCACTAATGCATCAATTCCTTGATTTATCTATACTAGTTTATTTGTATATTTTAAAAATCAGGACTGCCCAAAGATAGTGTGTTTATCTTAAATGATGGGTCTCTAAGATGGACTTTATGCCATTGTAACAAAGGATTTATTTAGGGACAAAGAAACTTTCCCACAACTATCAAATCACTAATGGAACCTACAGCCACATTCGCCCACTGTTTTATTTTGTTAAAAGCTGCTAAAACAATATACCAGAAATGTGATGGCTTTTACAGTGGGGATTTATTAAGTTATAAGTTTATATTCTGTCCAAATCAGGGTTTCCTCGGGAGATGCCTTCTTCCTGAGCTGTAGCTGTGGGTGATCAGCCAAATGGAAGGGTACAATGGTGATATCTGCCAGTTTCTGATTCAGTGGGTTCTGTTGATTTCAGCTTTTGGCTCCTGGGGCCTTCTCTCTCAGCTTCTGGGTGTTTCTCACCTGTTTCTATGGCTCAGCCAATTCCAGTTTATAAAAGACTCCAGTAAGAGGATTAAGACCCTGGGTCATGCAATCTAATCAAAGTCCCTTAACTGAAATAATTTAATCAAAAGGTACTACCTACAATAGGTTTACACCACAAGAATGGATTAGGTTTAGAACATAATTTTCTGGGGTCCACAAAAGACTCAAATCACCATACCTACTCACTAGGTGACCCTTCTTATGTCATTTAGTATAAGGTAGAATCACGAGTTTGAATAGGGGTGAGACTAAAACATCAACTTTTTGTCTCCTAGTGGCCCTTTTAAAATGTTTTAAATAGGGAAAATTCTTTTCCTGTCTCTGATGAAAATTTATGCAGTTCCATGACTTTTTGGTCTTTCAAAGTAAAAAACGGAGTCTCAGTAATTTATAGAGTCTAATTTCATGTAAAAATAAAAACTTGGGTTTGATTTCTTTCCACCGGTAGGCTTTGCTTTGGGTCATCTACTTGCAATGGCCTTTCATTTCTTTTTCTCCATCTGGCATTTCTCTTCCTCCCCTACTTGATAACTACTATTTCTTATCCTGCCAGTATCAAAGTAGGGGGATAATGTAGAGGTAAGAGGGATAGAAAAGTTCTTATTTGATTGGTGCAGTTTTAAGAAGGCTTGACACTAAACTCTGGAATATTTTAGTTCAGGGGTTCTTAGGGTTCCATGAGCTTGAATTGAAATGAAAAAAAACACACTATTCTTGTGGGGATGTGTTGGTGCAGGTGTGATATATTTATTAAATAATACACAGTATAGTGTAGACTTAGAAAGGGATCTGTGGTTTTCACCTGACTGGCAAAGGGGTCTATGGAACAGAAAAGCTTAAGAACCCCTGCTTTAGTTGGTTCTGCAGAGACTATCACTGGGAATATTTGAATGATGTATCTTGAGATATCGGTGATACATTTTTCTCAGGTGGGCTGCTTCCTCCTCAGTCCCTAGTTTTCTACTATCACTCCTTCTGTTGTTCTTTCCATTTGTGTTTCTCCCTTCCACTCTACCTCCCTTCTTTCCTTTTCTATTTTTCTTTGTTAGGTCATTCCACACAGATTTACTTACCTCAGCATGAACCTCCTGAACAGTATTTTAAATGGCTTCAAAACAGTCCTCTCTCCATTCACATCAACACTCATGCCTCATTTTCCTCCATAAATCCTGGGAGTGCAGGCAGGTTCCAGTATAGCTACAACCTCTCCTTTACCTGGACTAGCTAGTCACCTGTTTCAGTTACCCATTGTTGTATAACATACCACTTACACAGTGGCTTAAAATAACATGATTTTTTGTTTCCCATGGTTCTTTAGATTGGCTGGGTGGTGTCTCTGCTGATTTTTCCTGGGCTTAATCCTGGTTGCATTAAGCTGAAGGGTTGGCTGGACTGGAAGATCCAAGATGGCCTCATTCACACATCTAACAGTTGGTCCTGGCTGTTGCCTGGGCTACTTCTCTTTTTTTCTCTTCAGGGTCCTTCATCCTCCAGTAGACAAGACCGACTTCTGATGTGTCAGTTTCAATGCAATGTTCCAAGAGAACAACAGTGGAAGTTGCAAAGCCTTTTTACAGCCTAGGTTATTAAGTCACATAATGTCACTGTCATCACATTTTATTGATCAAACCAAGTCCAAAGGGCAACCCAGATTCAGGGGATGAGGAAGTTGACTCCATGCCTTGATAGAGAGAAAAACAAAACCACAATACCAAAGGGCTTGTAGACTACAGTAAGAGGAATTTGTAGCCATATTTTGCAATCTACCACACCATCTTTAAAGAGTCTTTCAGATTTGTGTCAGACATGAGTTCACTGTGTCCCTGTAACTGCAGAAGGCATATAATGAGCTCTCTGAGTGGTTCCATTGAAGAAACCCCCTCATAATAGGCTTGATGAGAGGCAAAACAAGGGGTGGAAGGACTCACAGAGCAGGTCTTTCCAAGTAAATCCCCTTAACAAACATCTTAATTCCTGATATTCCCATATTTTTATACTATCAGTGTGGGTGAGGTCTAATAGTCAAAGATAAAGTTACCTATTGTGGTAGTTTGAGTCTTTTGTTCTTAAATTGATCCATTCCTGTGGGAGTGGAACCATTAGATGGGATTTGATTCCATTGAGGGGCATTTGATTAGATTGCTTCAATGGGGTATAGCCCAGGAGGATCTTGGTCATCTTTCTGGAGTCCTTTATAAATGGGAGAAAAGAGGCCACAGAAACAGAGGGAAACCCCCAGAAGCTGAGAGAAGGCCACTGGAACTAGAAGCTGAAAGCAACGAGGCCTGGAGGAGAGGGGAGAGATGAGAGGATGCTGCCATGTGCCTGATTTGCCCATAGCTGCAACTCAGGGAGAAAGCATCTCTTGATGATGCCTTGATTTGGACAGTTTCATGACCTCAGAACTGTAAGTTTATAAGTTAATAGAACCCCATTGTAAAAGCCACCCCATTTCTGGTATATTGCCTTGGCAGCCTCTAGCAAACTAAAACAGAATTGGTACCAGGAGCATGGGGTGCTGCTATGCAAATACCAAAAATGTTAAAAGGTCTTTTAAAATCGGAAAGGGGAAGATTCTGGAAGAATTGTGAGATGCTTGATAGAAAATGTTTAGATTGCTTTGAAGAGACTATTGATAGAAATATGGATGCTGAAGATACTTCTAAGGCCTTAGACAGAAATGATGGATGTGCCATTGTAAAGTGGAAGGAAGGTGATTCTTGTTTTAAAGTGGCAGATAATTTGGTAAATTAACTCCTGATGTCAGATGGAAGGCAGAATATGAAAGTGATGAGCTTGGATATTTAGCTGAGTTTTCTAGACTAAATGTAGAAAGTGTGGCCTGGCTTCTCCTTGCAGTTTATAGTAAAATGTGAGAAGAAAGGGATACATTGTGAAGTGAACTCCTGAGCACGAAGAAACCAGAAATTGATAGTTTGTGAAATTCTGAGCTTCCTGAAAGCAAGTCATCAGAGAATAGTTCCCCATGTGAGGACTTAACTGAACATGGAACCAGTCAGTCATGTAGGTGCAAGTCAGGATTAGAAATGCAGTTATCCAGGAAGGATCTGTGGAAAGTCTTATTGTCTGATGGCTTGAACCTCTATTTCCTGCCTGGGAAACCAACAAGGTTTTTTTTGTGAGATCTATATTAATGGAACCACTGCTAGCCTGAACTAAAAGGGACAGTAAAGGGAGAGCTTGAAGGAAAAATGACTTCAGGGACACAACTGAGAAAGCTGAGGTCTGGACTGAGGACATCTTCTCTGACTCAGAAAGTGAACCCACCCAGTGTGCTGAAAGGGTATGACCTGGCACTTGAAGAGGGTAGACTTTCTGCTCCATTGTTCAGGGAGAGTATTAACCACCCCAAGCTTCAGAGAGGGTGGAGCTCAATTCCTGGGGATTGTGCAGAGTTTGGCCACCACCCCACTGTTATGAGGCTGTTGAGTTTGTGCCCCAGAGATTGGGGAGAGTCTGGCCATTACCCCAGTGTTCTTGGAAGCCAGGCCCTAGAGTTTGGCTACCACCCCACTGTTCTAAGGGGGTTGGGCCTGTGCCCCAGAGATTGGGGAGAGTCTGGCCATTATCCCAGTGTTCTCAGGATGTGGGGCTGCCATCCCAATGCTTGATGAGGGTGGAGCTGAGAACATGTCCTCTGGGCAAGCCTTTGTCCTCTGGGCCTTGAGGACAACACTTCATTCTATGAATCACAGACCTTGAAATCGAACAGAGTATGCCCTGCAGGTTTTTGGAACATTTGGGACCTGAGTACCCCCTCTCTTCTTTTTTTTTTTTTTTTTTTTACAATTTCTCCTCATGGTAGTGGGAACATTTATTCTATGACTGTCCCACCTTTGTGTATTGGAAACAGATAACTTTCGTTCTCAGTTTCACAGGTCCACAGCCTGAGAGGAGTTTTGCCCCGGGACAGACTATATGCCTATAACTTATTTTGATGAAACTTGTACTTAATACTGTAACAGAAATTATTAAATGTTTATTATATTTTGATGGAATGAATGATTTGCATATGGAAAGAACATGCATTTTTGGGGTCCAGAGGGTAGAATGTGGTAGTTTGAGTCTGTTGTGCACCCCAGAAAATTATGTTTTTAAATTGGTCACATTCCTGTGGATATGGGGCCTTTGCTTGGATTGGATTCAGTTGAAGGTCATTTGATTGGATTGCTTCAGCAGGGTATAGCCCAGGGTGGGTCTTGGTCTTTTTGTTGGAGTCCTTTATAAATGGGAGAAAAAAGGTTGCAGAACCAGAGAGAAACTCCCAGAATCTGAGAGAGAAGACCCTGGGATCCAGAAGCTGAAATCAATGGAACACATAAGCTGAGAGGAAGACACGGAGGCCAGAAGCTGAAAACAATGAAGCCTGGAGAGAGAGGAGAGATGAGAGGATGCCATCTTGTGCCTGATTGGCTATAGCTGCAGCTCGGGGAGAAAGCATCTTCTGATGATGCTTTGACTTGGACATTTTCATGGCCTCAGAACTGTAAGTTTATAAGTTAATAAATACCCATTGCAAAAGCCACCCCATTTCTGGTGTATTCCCTTGGCAGCCTTTAAAAAACTAAAAGACTGTCCATGAGTCAAGTAACCAGTTGTGGATAACTCCATTGTATTAATAAATTCTGCAGTTAGTCTCATACCTTCTTTGAAATGAAGTGTTTGTTTGTTAATTTATATATTTATTTATTTATTTTGGAGGTACCAGGGATTGAACCCAGGACCTTGTACATGGGAAGCAGGTGCTCAACTATTGAGCTATATCCACTCTCCAATAAGAGTTGGTATTTTTGTTTGTTTCTTTGTTTTTAGGAGGTACCAGGGATTGAACCTGGGACCTCATACATGGGAAGCAGATGCTCAACCACTTGAGCTACATCCGCTCCCCAGTATTTACTGTGTTTTGTATTTTAGCCAAACTTTAAACATTTTGTGATATTTATTTGAAAAGGATTTCCACAGGGAAACTCTCTAATTTCTGAGAGAAGCATTGTAGTTACTAGTCCAGCTTTAGTGTTATATGGACAGGGGCTTGACTCAGATTTGCTGTTTATGTCTTGTGCCTGAGTCTTACATTTTCATCTCTGAAGTGGAACTAGTTAAGCATACTGCATGTGAGACTTAAGCTCATTTTGGTAATCCCATTCCTCTTTGCCAGTGATTCATCTTTGGGGCCATGTGACCCAGTTCTGGCTAATGACATGTAAAAAGAAGTATGCTTGGGACTTCCAAGAGAGCCTTAAAATAAGAAATCTCTTTTCCTTTTACCTCTTCCCTCCTTTTCCTGCTTATGTGCTGTTGTGTGAAGGTATGCTATCTGGAGCCAGGGCAATCATTTTGTGGCCAAGAGGTGACAAGCCTAAGGACAAAAAGCCAGTTCACTGATAATACTGGAAATACAGGATTGGAAGATCCTGGCTAAGCCACTGAACTATCCTAGAAATGTTCACCTCTAGAAATACTGATATGTTAGAGAGTTAAAATCTTTATTATTTCAAGACTGATGGTTACATATTAACAAGCCTAAAGCATGTTAATTGATATATTTGCTATTATTGTATGTAGGGGGAGGAGCTATTATCCAACTTTTTACAGATGATTTTAAAAAATTAAGTAAGACCAAATTGAGAGGATTATATAAATTAAGTAAACCATGCTGATAATCAGTCACAGACAGGAGCCTGGAGACCCTAACCTCTAACTTCCAGGATGCATTTTCCAATTGGCAAACATTTGTTGAGCACTTACTAAATACAAACTCCTAGAAAATGACTTCCTTCAAAACATATGCTTTCAAAGTATATGCCTTTCTATTTGTCCTTTTCCCTGCAAGTTATCTGTGTAATCTTATATAACCCCTGAGCTAAATACTTGTAATGCACAAAAATTTCCAACTCATATTTTCTAAACCAAAAATTGGGATATATGTTCTGAGAGGGTGATCTTGGGAAAGTTGCTTAAATTCTCTGTGCCTCAGTTTTTTCAACTATAAAAATAGAGATCATAATTAATACCTACTTTATTTCCTGTTATGAGACTCAAATGAAGCACTGCATGTGAAGCACTTAAAAAATGCCTGGGAAGCGGCTGTGGCTCAATCGGTGGGGCTCCCGTTTACCATGTGGGGGGCCCCGGGTTCGGTTCCCGGGGCTTCCTGGTGAGGGCAGGCCTGCCCGCACGGCGTGGTTGGCTGACCCAGTGAGCACAAGCAGCAAGGGGGGGATAAATGAATAAATAAAAAAAAAAGCTTTAAAAAAAAAAAAATGCCTGATATATTGTTTCTCCTTGAATATCATACATAATACTCAAGGATAATATATAAGTTCTTCTTTAATATTAGCAAACGCTGTTTTGGGTGAAATGGAGCAGGCTATTTAGATTTAGTTCAACTAAGGAAAAATGTAGTTATTGTAATTTTAATATGATATTTTTCAACCACTGTTCTTATGTTAGAATCACTCTCTAAAAAGTAATTGTCTTCCTTCTTCATCTAGATGGGTTTTACAACAGGTTTTCTTTATATTGTCTATTCTGGCCAATGAATCCCATATTGTCTGCTTCATTCATAAGCTTCCTCCTTGTTGAGTCCTTTGGCTTAATGTTCCAGTGAATCAGCTCTCCTAGCTCCAGACCCCAACTGTATTAATTTTTTTCCAGTTTATCTCCTCCCTCCTTGCATGGTTCTTGGTTGGACTGAAGACCCATATGTTATGTCTTTTGTTTGGCTCTGGAGCCTTCTTTGTTGAGTTGCTCCTTCAGGCAGTCCTGTTGGCCTGGTCTTTCATACCTTCCTCATTTCTGAATATAGGGAGGCAGCCTAATGTGGGGAAAACAGGGTGACAGAGTGAAAAGAACACAGGCATTGGGTCCACAGACCAGCCCATGTCTGTCACTTAATCACCATGTGACTTGGGCAAGTATCTTTCCTCTGAGTCAATCTTCCACAGCTGTCTTGTGGAGTTATGTTGACCTTAGAAGGTTGTGATAAGGATTATATGCAAAATTAAATGAGATAATTCTTATGAATCCTTCCTCAAGATAGTGTTCGAGCTGGTCTTTCAAGAGGTGAACCAAGTGGTTGGGTTGGGACTGAGTCCCTCAAGATAGGATGAGGAGGGCAGAATTCCTCTGAAAGGAAATTTGGAGTCTTCAAAGAAAGAAGACAAGCCAAACCAAGTCTGACTGTGACAGTCTTTATCTCAAGTGCAAATCCAGGGGCCAGAGTCTGACTCTAGTTGGTGGTAAGAGAGGAAGGTAGAACTTGGGACAGAAGGGGGTGTTTGGGAACTAGTATGGATGAGGTTCCAGGAAGATGGCTGAAATAACCTCAAGGCCTTCCTGACCTGCCACTATCTGCTCATGGGTTCCATATGTGTGGGTGTGTCTGCCTGGCATAGAGAGCCAGAGGCAAGACAGATGTAGATTTGTCAGGTACATACATGGTACTTTAATGAGCTCAATTAGCTTTCTCTTTGGAGTAGATCTGAATGTTGGAAAATCCTTCCCCTTCTTTCTCCCCATTGTTGAGTTTGGGAATAAGCTACACAACTTGTAGGAAGGATCTTTATTGGGAAGTAGGAGAGTGTTGTGGGACTCAAGGAGATTGAAATAGGTTTCATCTTCAGATAGAACAGCTTTAGTCCTGGGATAGGAGGGAACTGTGTCAGCCTGCAAAGAAATGACCCAGAGACACTGGGTGGTCTTGGTGGCACAGATTAGTAGAAATATGTATTAAGATTGGGCTTCCTGGAAACAGATTCTGATCTAGAGATATACATGGAGGAGATTTGTTGGGAGTACTCTCAGGGACGCTATCTGTAAAGGAGTGAAAGAACCAGGATTCAGGAGAGGAAGAAGGTAAACTTCAGAACAGTGATTGAATGAGGGCCTCAGTCAATCCCTAGAAGAGCTTTGGAGCTGGGAGCACCTTTGAGGCAGACAGGCCTGATATCTTAGGCAAGGCAGCTTCCTTTGGCTGAGGGCAATACTTAGTGGATGGTACATCTCTGAGTCATTGGCGGCCAACATTTTCTACAGCTGGAAGAATGATTGGTTGGTCTTGAAGGGGATATTTGCACCAACTATAATCCCAACTCTTGTCTCCTACTCACTGATATGACTAAACTAGGGTTTCGTAACTACCCCCAGTTGAGCACTCTTAATCCATGCAAATTCTTGTGCAGTTGCTGATAAAAATTGCTCCAAATATTTTTGCATGCAGGTCATTGAGTACGTGGTCAGTCTGTCAGTAACTAGTGTCTCTTACTGTGTCAAGGAGGGATTATGCCCCAGCCCTGATCCTGAGGCACTTGACCAACCCTCGCCCGAGGAAGAAACAAGAAATCTACCATAAATGTGCTACACCAAAAGTTATTCCCATATCCATAGGTCTCATTTAGAAGGCACAAGTCCATAGAGCTAAGTAAGATTTAGGATGGATATTCAACTTTGTCCTATTTATAATCATGGAAAGTTTAACACTACTTTTTTGGGGAGACCCCACCTCTTATTAAAGTGAAGAGCATTCATCCTTCTTGTGATCTAAAGCCATACTTAGAAAATGCCCAAAATGTATTGCCTTTTCTTAAAAGATATATATTAAAAACCTCAGGTTGAATTTGTTTCCCTCTCTTCCAATAGTCCCAATAATAGCAAATGCAACAGTTAGTCTCTAGGATTGATGTTAGCTGTTATTCTGATGCTAGGGCCTCAGATAAATATTTGATGAGTGAATATGTGCTGTGTTCTGAATATTTCCCATGTTTTATCTCTTAATCCCCATACCAGTTCTGTCAGTTAGACACAATTATTCCCCCATTTCACAAACGATGATATTGAGATATAGAAACTAAACGATTTGCCCAAGTTCATGCAGCTAGTAAGTGGCAGAGCTACGATTGGAACCTAGGTAATTGAATGTCAAAGCTTGAAAACTTAATTTCTACATTACACGGACAAAACCTATTTCCCAAGGTGCTAAAAAGCAGTACGTAAATATCCTGAGATCTAGAAAATGGAATGTTATTACACTTAAGGAAATTAAAAATAAGGAAATAGACTTAAGTTTTTCTAAGCCTGTAGGATTAGTATTTAAAGATCTTTTAGTATATCAGCCACTTTTCATTTCCAGAATAGTTTGATGTCATAGGCAACTGTTCTCAGAACAGACCCTCCATCTGAGAGATCAGACAGAATCTTAATAGCAATAACCTTTAAATCAAGAAAGTTTGTTCCAAATGTTCCTAACATACTCTAAAGCCAGAAAAGATCACAGCTCTACATTAAAATGTTAGAAAAAGATCACATTGCAGCAGCTGCTTATGTGGATTACCTAGTCTAGCCATTCTGCTAAGGCTTAAAAAAAACCTGTCTGAGTTGTAGGAAGTTAAAAAAAAAAAAAGAGAAGGAAAAAAAACCCCAAGCCTCTAAAACACCATGTTGTTGCTTGTTGGTATAGCCGCGATATTACATTTGGTACCCCAGCACACTCAGGTTTATCTGACATGAAGTCAAGGTGTTATTCCAGAATCCTAAGCAGGAGAAGGAGTTTGTTGCTGTGTCTTTCTCTCATATTCCCTATGCTGTCTCGAGAACCATTCCTTACCTTGTATTTTTTTTTAATCATTGGAAAGATTCACAACTGATAGAAAGCACATTAGAAAACCTCAGACCCTCCTCACAGACATTTTATGCAGCTTCCTTAATACTTCACAAAGAGATAAGATTAAATGTAATTTGCTCTTAACCTATGTCTTCTGTGTAAAAGCCATTGACACTATTACTCTGTTTGTGTGTGTGCCTGATCCTTGTGAGTTTTAATGTACTTTTAACATTGATTATTTTATTTTCAGAACATGGTAGGTAAGACATAGTGGGATCTCCATTTTATACAAAGGCAAACTGAAGCATAGTTTTGGACAAGCTCTCAAAATAAGACTAGAAACTGAGGAGGGGATTTTCATATTCAGTTATCATACTGTATATCTTTTATGGAGAGCTCCTTACATTCCAGTATTTCTCCACAGTGCTACTTTCATTAGTGTTGGCTTCTTGCATTTTATTCATTACTGTGATTATTCTTAGGGTTAATCATAATAGGGAAAATATGAAAGTAGATTCAGTGATAGACTATTTCTTTGTGCAGAAGATGTTATAAAGCTGATTTTTGACATCAGGAATTCAATTCCAATATAATCATCTAGACTTAGAGAGGAAATGATATTCTTTTCTGGCTTGATAGATTTGGTCAGAGTGGGAGGAATGTTAGGGAGTAAAATTCTGATCTATCCTACAACCTTTTTGCCACGAGGAACAAGATAAAAGTTAGATTGTCAATCTAGTTTGCTGGTGTTTATGAAAAGCTATGAATTAGCTGTAAAGGCAGCTATGAATCTGAAGCAGAGAGCTCATGTTGCTCTTCGTGGTGCTTGTAATTTCAGCGTATTTAGCCTTTTGTTTGTGATATGTTTTTTTCAACTTGAAACCCCAGTGTTCTTCATGCATGAAGAGAAGTGGCATTAAAAATACATACAACAACGGGGGCGGATGTGGCTCAACTGGTTGGGCGTCCGTCTCCCATATGGAGGGACCTGGGTTCGATCCCCGGGACCTCCCGGTAAAAAAAACCCAAAAAACATACAACTGATGTCACTTCACGAAAGACTAATGAAAATTATGCAATTGTGTCTAGAAGATAAACAGACTAAAAAGAATCAGTACAGTTGAGTTCTGGTTTGCCCTTTGCATAGTTTATTGGCTACAATTTTGTTTGGCTACATGTAACTACAGTGGCTAACCAAACAGGAGTCTGGAGATAAGCTTTCCAGTGCTAGTGTTCAAGGATGCCATCGAGGAACCAGGATCTTTCTTTTTTATCCTTTTCTGCCATCCTTAATATATGGCTTTCATCCTCATGGGCTTAAGTTCTCCTCCCAGGTATCATGCACACATTTCAGGCCAAGGACAAAAAGGAAAAACAAAAGACACATGCCAACTTACTTTGGCCTTTTTAAATAATAATAATATTAATAATAATGAAACAACAGTGATAACAGTAATAAAAATCTTTCCAGAATCCAACCTAATAGAATTGCTTTTATACATGGTTGCCCAGAACTGAGTTAGATGACCACACCTAGCTGCAAAGAAGTTAGTGGAATATTTTATTTTATTATTTTTTTAAATATATATTTTTATTTTTTAAAAGATACTTAGATTACACAAATGCTACATACCTCCCACATAAACGGCATCCTTCATTAGTGTGGCACATTCATTACAATTGATAAACACATCCTGGGGCATTGCCACTGAGCATGGACCATAGTTCACATTGTAGTTTACACTCTCTCCCACACAATTCTGTAGGCTATGGGAAGATATATAATGGCTTATATCTGTCTTTGCAATGCCATTCAGGATGATTCCCAAGTCCCTAAAAGGCCCCCTCATTACACTTATCTTTCCATCCCCCTTCCTCCAGAGCCTCCAGTGGCATCTGCCTCCACATCAATGTTGTAATTTCTTCCATTGCTAAAATCACAAAAAGTCTATTGTAGAATACCAGTAAGTCCACTCTAGTCCAGAGTTCATCCCCCATTCCTGAGGATTCTGGGATTATGATGTTCACTCCACCTCTAATTGAGAGGGGGCTTTAATTCCATACGGCCGATGGATGGGACTCTTTTGCTTGCAGTTGTAGGCTCTCTCGTTTCCTTGGTATGGTGGTTGTCAATCCTCACCTCCTTGTTAGTTGTCCTCGGTGAGTCCAATGAACTGGAGAGTAGGTGCTGCAACTCCGCTGAGGCTCAAGGCCCAGCTGGCACATGGACAGCCCAAAGAGTTGAGTCTCTTGGATGTACACCTACCAACCCCAGCATCAAGGATAGGTTCAAATAGAAGGGACAGATGAGCCATGTGTAGAGAAGCCATAACCGAGTCCAACTCTGTCACACTCAGGAGCACAATCTCCAAAGTAGGGCCCACTGGCAAGCCACCAAACTGGAGCTATCTGCTCTGACCATAGTACCTGGGTGTCTCCAGAGTCCTCAGGAGCCCCACTATTTGGGGTAGTATCCACTTTGGCAGTCTATGAGATCCTGCTGAGATGTGTATCAGTGTTACCTCTGGGATGACCTCCTGACTCACTTTGAAGTCTCTTAGCCATATAAACTTATTCATCTTTACCTTTCTCCCCTTTTATTCAAGGTCTTTTTCCATTTGCATTGCTAGCTTGTGCTTGGTAGTAATCCCATGGTGCCAGGGAGGCTCATCCCTGGGTGTCATGTCCCATGTTGGAGGGAAGGTAATGCATTTATATGATGAGTTTGGCTTAGAGAGAGGCCACATTTGAGCAACAAGGAAGTGCTCA
This sequence comes from Tolypeutes matacus, assembly GCA_026826555.1. Lineage (NCBI taxonomy): Eukaryota > Metazoa > Chordata > Mammalia > Cingulata > Chlamyphoridae > Tolypeutes > Tolypeutes matacus. The sequence continues at coordinate 8,115,426 of JAKSZT010053783.1, forward strand.
GGAGGCAACTCTTAGGCACACCACAACACAAGGCTAAGTTTCAATTTCAAGAGCAAAGGCTCACAAGCATAGTTGTCAATATCAAGGACCCATCAATGGGCCATCCTCCTTTGTCAGTCATTGTCCCTGCACTTGGGGGACAGTTGCTGCTACATTAGAGAATGTGACAGAGCTTTCCAGGATGGGAATTCAATATTCTCTCGGTTATTGTGTAAATTTCCACCCACTGTGACAATGCCTGTGCACATTTGAACACATTTATATACCTTATATGTATGTCCAGGTGAACTTTCTCCCATGTATCCCCCATCACTGATACCCCACGACAATAATCCTCCCCTGCCCCAACTGTAACCCTTTTGTGATCTAAAGCTTCTTAAAAAATGAAACCAATAAAATGGCCAAATACAATTAATAGGAAAATGAAATAATAATGGTAGGTTTAAATATAAGAAAGAAAATGCATACAAATTTAAAGAAAACTAAAACTAAAATAAAATTTAAAAATTGGGATATTAAAAAATAATGGAAAATATTAAAAAAAATTTTTTTTGATATTTTGCCTTTCATCACTGTAATATCTGTTGTCCTGTATGTACAGTGACATTTTCTTCCATTTATTCCCCAGTGTTTTACTTTTTTTCATTTTGTTTTCAAAGAAGTTTTAGTTCACAGTAATGTCACATACAGAATGCAGTGCACTCCCATATACCCAACATTCTCCCCCTTTTCTGCCTCCCCATATTAATACCTTTTTATATGTGGATGGTACCTTTGTTACAACTGATATACAAATTGTGAAACATAGCTGCTAACCATGGTCAATGTTTACATTATGGTTTACATTTTAGATTACACACTTTTATAAATTTTGATGGTGTAGCCATTGGCCAATTTGATGTAATTATGAATTCCAAAAATATAATTGGATCATGCTTGTAAACTGATCTGGTAATCTGGGCATGATTAGGTTATGATTAGGGAGTTGATTGGGCCACATCAGTAGGGCATTGAGCCCCACCCCTTGGTGGGTGGGGAATCAAATATAAAAGGCATGGCAAGAACAGAGTTGAAGCAGTTTTGAGAAGCAGTTTTTGAGAAGCAGTTTTGATGTTGGAGAAAAGGCCCCAGAAGAAGAGAAGTGAGCTGTTCACCTGATAGTCTACAGCTGACCTTATGTAGGAACCAGAAGAGATAAGCCCAGAGAGAAACGCAGCCCTGGGAAGAGAGGAACACAAGAAGCCTGAATCCTGGCAAACGTCGGCAGCTGTCTTACTCCAACACGTGGTAATGAACTTTGGTGAGAAGAAGCTTAACGCTTTATGGCCTGGTATCTGTGGACTTCTACCCCAAATAAATACCCTTTATAAAGACCAATGCATTTTTGGTATTTCACATTAGCACCCCTTTGGCTGACTAATACAGATGGTATTTAACATAGCCTGTGTCCATCATTGCAAGATCATGTAGAACACTTCCATTGCCCACTAAATACCTTCCGTTCCAACTACTCTATTCCTCCCTCCACCTCCCCTCAGAGTCCATGGCAACCACCTGGCTTTACTCCTCGGATGGCAAAATTCATAGTTATTTGCAACAACACTGAGGTCTTGACACATTGGTTTGTGCTCCCCTGTTAGGAACTGCCCATGCTTTTGAGAGAATCCCGACCCTCTGTTTGAGAACATATCAGATGGGAGTCCAGTTCCTTCCCACTCATTATGAAGGTCTCCACCCACTGATACAACACATTATGAGAAAATGATCACTGGCACACTCCCTAGAAGCCTGCCCCAGGTGTGCCTAGTCCTGAATGCCCCCCACCCAACACCCTAAACCAGTAACCCTTCCTTGTCATATTGCCATAAGAGCGTTCCTAATTTTGTACTTTCAACCTCATACCCACCAATCCCTAGTGTTCACCTAGTGTCCCTCCCCTAACCCTCTTCCTAGCTCCATGGACTGTCCAACCCACCCTTCCCGCTCTACCCATCCGTCAAACCTGCACCACCCAACCCATCAGTATCACTACCCTCCTGTCATATCCCTTCCATGCCCAACTACACACTTTAGTGGAGTATTTTAAAGGCCACCCTGAATTTCGATTTTTGTTAGTAAGGAAAAAGGGCAGAATAGCTTTTGGGTGGGAAACCAAAATTAGCAATAGGACTAATACCTGTGGGGAGGAAAAGAAACCTCTTTCTTTACAAACACTACACTTCAGTTCAAAGGTTCCATCTTGAAGGAAATTCTTTTTTTTTTTTTAAGGATTTATTTATTTATTTACTTTTATCCATTTTAACCCCCCCCCCCCCCGTTTTTGCTGATTTTGTGTCCATTCACTGGGCAACTCTCTGTGTCCATTTCCTGTCCTCTCTTCTCATCCTTTTCCTCCTGTCTTCACTAAGATTTGATCCTTGGAACCGCCGATGTGGGAAATCACCAGAGTCACCTTAGTTCCTGGTTTTCTGTTGCATCTTGTCTTGGCTTTCCCTTATGTCATTCTCCTGTTACGTCATCATCTTGCTGTGTGGCTCGCAGGTCCTGATGGCACAACCATGCCTGGGGCCTGATGGCGCAACCACTCGCTGGGCCTGAGGAGCTCACCCGCTTGCGGGGCCTGGCCGCCCGCAGGTCTTCTATATTTTTCTTTTTTTTTTTTTTTTTAAATTTTTACCGGAAGGTCCCAGGGATCAAACCCAGGTCCCTCCATATGGGAGATGGATGCCCAACCATTTGAGCCACATCCATTTCCAGAATTTTTTTATAATCACTGTTTTATCTGGAGTCCCATAGCATTTTCTCAGTGAAATAGAATACCTTTGATGCTATTGTATTTGAGCTAGTTTACATACCTGTTTCCCTCACTTAGACAGTGAACTCCTCAACCACTGAGACCTAGTCTCATTCACCTTTGTAACTTTACCATTTACCACCATGTCTGGCACATTAGTGGGAACTAAAATGGTTACCTGAATAAATAACTAAAGTAAGGTATGATAGGTCATGTTCCCTAGGAAATAGGCTCTAAGATTCTGGGGTCCATCCACATGCCTCTTCCTCAGGCCTCCTTGAATTCAATCTTCCATTCTTTCTCCTCTTAGGCTGTTGACCATTCATCCTCCCCCCTGCCCCCCACCCCATTTCAAGAGTCTGTCAATACTCTTAGCTTGGGCCACTTTTCTTACTGCACAAAGTAGATGAAAGCACTGCCTGAAATTTTGCCCTTTGGAAGAATTACTCCTCACTCTGAGTAGGGTTATAGCACAGCAGTAGCCTAGTTTTGGCTTTACTATACACTAAGCTGACTCAGAGTCATCTGTGAATGGAGTTCATTGCTTTCTTCTCCCAAGAGCTGATTAAAGAGGATCCCTGCCCCCAATGCAGCCAAAAGTATGAGCTGAGGGTGAGGTGTGGGTTCAACAGGTGTAGATGACATGGGGTCTGGCTGTTTGCTCATGCAGCTTTCTTGTACTCTCTGGGCCTGCTTCTTCCTGATCTCTAATGTTCCACTTCTATATTATGATTATAATTTGATTGATCTGAGAAAACTATAACTTACCAGCCAGACCTGGCACACCAATGGTTTTTATAAATAACATTTTATTGGAACACAGTCATGTCCATTCACTTATGTATTGTCTATGGCTTCTTTTGTGCTATAATAGTGAGTAGTTGTGATAGCAACCGTACAGCCCATAAAACCTAAGATATTTACTGTCTGGCCCTTTATAGAAAAAGCTGGCTGATCCCTGGTTCAGAGGGTTCAGGAAAATCTGAGAATTCAAGAATTTTGACTGAATCTACTCAGATGTCCTCATACCAATTTTCAGGGTCCCACTCTTTCCCAGTCAAGACTTTGACCTTGGCAGAACAAACCTATGGAGACTGAGTATTCAGCTTTCTCTGGAACTCTGCAACTGGGTTTGATCCTCAGCTTTCTCTGCCTTCTGGCTGCAGGAGATGAAGATCTGTTTACGTGCTAAGGAAGCTGTCTGTCTTTCACATTTCATCTTATATTGGTGATTAATCACTCTCAGCCTTTCTTCTTTCTCTAGTGCGTTGATAGCCCTAAGTAACAGCCATCCTATTTCATAGTCTTTATAATAATTATTTTTCCTAAACCTCACTTGACTAATACATTTGTCAGCTATTTCCTTTCCCCCTTTTGTAACCCAGTTTACCAGTCAGAGCTAACTTCATGGCACCCTGTGGAATTGTACAGGGCTTGGTGCTTAGAAAGGTCCCATGCTTGGTTTAATGATGTGTTGTCACCGTCTTGAAATTCTTAATTCTATCTTTGAATTTGTGTTTTGTAAGTGAATTCCTAAATGCATGACTTGCACATTCATCATTCTTTGCTTTTTCATTTGCATATAAAATTTTCAATGCCCCAGAATCTTCCATGATGAGTGGGAGTTTAGCAAGATTTAAATCAGGTACAAGATAAGAATTTTACATCTAAAACTGAGTAATTAAGGTGCTGACAATACTGGGAGGTCACTCCTTCCCATTGAACCAGACCTTACTCCGAGGTGAGAAAGAAGTCAAATCAATGGCATCTGAGAAACACAAATGACCAAGGAACATTATAATATATATATATTTGAGGTACTGGGGGCCAGTGATTGAACCTGGGACCGTGTATGTGGGAAGCTGGTTATCAACCACTGAGCCACATCGGCTCCCCTGAGTTGTTTTTTTTTCATTTATTTTGCTTGTTTTCTGTTTTTGTTTTTTTTTCTAGGAGGCACCAGGAACTGAACCTGGACCTCCCATGTGGGAAGCAGGTGCTCAGCTGCTTGAGCCACATCTGCTCTCCATGTATTTTCTTACTTCCACATTTTGGCCAACCACTAATACTGAAAATGATGACAGAAGGAAAGATAGGGAAAATCATATCCTTTCTTTTCCTTTCCGTATTTCCTTACTCTTCATTAAGCAGAAACTAGAATGTGTGGGTGAAATGTATATGTATCAAGAAGTGCAATAAAAACAGTTGAGTTAGTTTTATGTAGTGTTTCCACTATTGTAGTAAGAGTGAAATACATATGTACATAGGAGCTGCAAAATATGAATTGCATAATTTCTGTGATTCTGCATATGAGTTAAATGATTTATTTGTATTTAAAACTGACATTGCGCAATATAAAGATGAGTGATAAAACTCATGCTAATAATTTAAAACTTTAATTTTACTTTACTTAGAATGATATTAAATAGCAAATAAAAATATTATGACAAGTGAAAGACTAAAGAAGAAAAGCTTTAAATTTTAGTAATTTTGACAGTTCTTTTTTCTAGTTTTTTTTTTTTTTTTTTTTGAACAAGGTGCCCAACATTTTTATTTTGCAATGGGTCCTGCAAATTAAGTGGGTGGGTGGCCCTGTCACCACTGTGTAGTTTTGCACAATTTTGTTGCATGCCAAGGGTTATCAGTGTACCACCACCTACCACTGGTCTTCATTGCTGGCTAGTTGGTGAGAGATCCTGATCCATATGCTCCTTTTAGAGTCTGGTAACTGTCTATGAGAGGTGAAGGAAGCAGGATGTCAGAGAGAGAAGTTGCATTGTAATGTGATTGCAACAAGAGTCTCGGGTTATCTTAAGGGGAGCTCTAGAGTGGAGATGGCCTTTCAGAGTTAAGGCAAAGGGTCTGGGCCTTCCCACCTGCCCCCCCCATTCCCCTGCATTGATAGTGATTGGATGCAGGCCTCTCCCAGGAGTCATAACCTTTGGTGAGGCATTCTCCTTCAGCTGAGGCCTCCTGGAGAGGGACTTAGCTGTAAGCCCCAGTAGCTAATACTCCCAGCAGCTGGGGAAACAAGTGCCCCTAGTTCTGAAGGGGATCTGGGCAGCACAACATAGTGCCAACTGCAAAAGGCCAAAGAAAGAGCCAGATATCAGAAGGCATCAAAAGATTCCAAAGGAAACAAAGCTTTCCTGTCAATCCTCCACTCCCTTTAAATTTAGAGCAGGCAAGAGAAATGCTGCTGTTCGATACACCATATACTGACTTCAGTGGTTGGTTTGACTATAATCATTAACATAGAGTCAGATAGCATAATTTTTAGTATAGGAAAACTAGTAGTCCTTAAAGAATTTGTTTTCCTTTCTTTAGATCCAGATGCTCAGGCTCAAAGCCTATTCAATCCAGAGTCTTGGATTTTGAAGAAATGTGGAAGCTCGCATATTCTTTCTAAAAGGCATTTACCCTGTTGCTCTATTATGGTTGGTGGCAAGGCTCCAGGATGTGTAAGTTCATTGAGGTTGGTGGGCCACACTGTGGGAGATGTTTGTATGGGATGTGGTGGGAGGTGTGGGAGGTGGGCAACATGGGAATCCCAGTGGGTTCCGTGTAATATTTTAGGTAATCTAAGCACCTCTTAAAATATATGTATATATATATATATAAATAACATTTTTGTAAGCAAATACACATATATGCACATATATTTATATATCATTTTGCAAATGTTTGTATGTATTGTGAGAATTTTGATTTTTACCCATAATAAAAAAAAAAAAAAAAAAAAGAAAAGCAACAAAGGAAAAAAAAAATAGCAAATGAGTAAAAAAAAATCAAGTACATAATCCCACTGTTAAGGCCTACAATCCAAAATTTACAAAACAGTCTGAAGTATATAATTCAGTTTTAGAACTAAAAATAAAATGCTTCCCTTATGATTGATGAGATTACATATGGGATGGGATGGGATGGCGTGTGAACATGTCTGTGTGCATGAGTGTGGGTATGTTGGTTTAGGGGTAGAGCAGTGGAGGGGGGGACACACCTTACAAGTTTGAGCTGGGCAAGCCCAAAGGAATCATGCTTGGCATAGGTCCCAGGGTACAAGTTTATACTGGGACATGAAAGACGATGCTTGGTCCTGTGTGTGACACCTGGTATATAAATTGAAAAGAAGGCATGCCTTGTTAGGAATTTTCCCAGATGCTTCCTGGATTTCTCCACACCATTATCAGAGGCTCCTTTTAGACATGCAAAACATGTGTACCACACATTGCTAGGGCACTGTTCTGGGAATAGACTGCTAATTTTCTTTCTCATGGATATAGTCCTGGGTGAAAGGGGAAGAGGTGCAAGAAATCAGCTCCCCAGTCCCTCAACCCATCCACTCAAGAGTGCTATATTTCCTAGTTTGAAGGAAAGAATCAGATTGGGCATTGGACAGAATATCCAAGGTCATGGTGAGAACTAGGCTCCCTCTTGTAGGCCTAACAGTTCTGCCTAGGACAGTATGGTCAGCAGAGGGGGCCAAACTTATAGGCTTAATGTCGCAGGTGCCTTTTTATTTTGCTTCTCCTACTCCTGCTTTGGGTGGTGGGCAGGGGTATAGGGGAATGATATTTAACCACTATTAAAATGACAAAGGAACAGAGTATCACTCTATTTGGACCTTGTGGATGGCCTGTTTCATAGAGTTAAACAGAGCATAAATTGGCATTAAATGAAATAGAGGAACAATGTTTCATGGGGTAGAAAGAGATGCTGGTGCATTATTGCTGCATTTTGAAAGACGAAAGTTGGACAAGATTTTATCATCATGAGGAGAGGGAATTGTTCACCGCATTATTTAAAGGATGACGGCACCATAGAAACTCTGTACTATTCTTACCAAAGTTTTCATTGCCTGGCTGAAAAGGCAATGAACAGCCACTGTACTTTCGCCTTGTGTGGTGTTGACCCCCTTTCACTTTCTGGATTTTCCAGCACCTAGGAAACATAAAATTGTTGTAACATTCAAGATACCTTCTCTTCTCATAAAACAATAATCACATTGTAAACCCAGTGAGTGCTGCAATAGGTGTCTTTCTGTCCCTTTATTGTACCGCTGGTATTTGTCTAGTCTTTAAAAAGCTTTTGGCTCAATGTCCTACTCATATTTTTGGCTATAGCTTGCTAGAGTTGTCAGGACAAGTAGACCGTTTCCCTTTCAGCATTCATTACAAGAAAAAAAATCCTATTGTATTTCTTAAAAGTGACTTGTGACTCATCTCCTCTTTGGGAGAGAGTTATGGCTTGAGATTTGGTCAATGGTGTACTTTTTGGTTGTGAAAGCTAATGCAAATATTCAGAGGCTGGGAGATCTGAATTTGGTATGAATTTTATTCATTCATTTGCCACACCCACAGGATCCTGGGGATGTATACAGAAACATTTTAAAGGATAAATCCTGTGGATTCTTACCTTCATATTACTCTGTAACTTAAGATTGAACTGACTTCTAGGTGAGAGTCATATTGCAGGAAAGGTATAAATTGTCACAAGAGTGCAGAATAATTTTTAATGCTATGTTTTCATTTTGATTTTTGAAAAATGAAAATAGATTTATTGTTTATTTTTATTCAGCAAATATTTTTACATTTGAATTTTTAAAAAGTTATTACATATACAGAGCAAAAATGTCATGCATGCTATCACAAGCATTTTAGAAAAGACAGTGACAAAAGGACAAAAACATGAATTATTCATAATTTCACCATGCAGTGATAATTAACATTAATGTATTGGTTTATTGACTTGTAGTTTATTTTTCTATACATAGGTATAATTTGTCAATATGGGATTGTACCATACATGCTGGTTTGTAACCTGCTTTTAAAATTTATTAGTAAATGGCCCATGCTGTACCTCATTTTTTTTAGTGGACAGATAAACTTCTGGAATTTATCTTTATTGAGACTGTTTGCTATGACAAAAGTGGAAACATTTTCATATTAAATGAATTGCCCTTCAGTTTGTTGAAAATTTGATAGTAAACCTGCATAGACAGGAGGAAACAATAAAATTTTTTTTTGTTTTGAAGTTCTTGTTGAATTACATTGAAGGAAAATTTTCTGGACAAAGGGTTTTGACTATCACATAGCCAAAAAAAAAAAAAAAAAAAGCTGAAAAAAGTTACCATAAGCCCTCTCTCTACTCAAGATATTATTATGCTGTAGGTCTTCTGGGGACCTATTGGGAAAAGAGTATATTTCTGTATTTCTATACAAATCTTAGTCTAGGCTCTCTATCAGAAAAATATGTGAAATATTTCTGTAAATTAGTTTTTTGGACTGCCAAGGGTCTAGCTCTAATTCAACAAAAATATTTGATTTCAGATTCTTCACTTTCCTTTTCCTTTCTTGTATGCAGAACTAAAAGAGAATTAAGGTCAGGAATGGGGATGGGGAGTCAAAAGAACATTATGTTTGCTTGTCTCATGTAGACAAGGTCAAAGTTCTTTTTAGTCAAAATGTTGTTTGCTTTTCTTTTCCTTATATCATGTGTTGCTTGTGTAAACAAAAGGAGATTACACAATGAAACTAGAATCCAGTAAAAACTTACCTGTTTGAGGTTTTATATAAAACTACAGTGTCAGCCAAACCTATCAAGTTCTGCCAAGGGTGAGAAATCCAAATTGGTTGAGATCTGGCTGTGTTTCATGAACTTGAGCCCAATTAGTAAATGAGTACCTGGACTGAGTCATGATGCAAATGCTGAGCGGAACTTAAAGGGTGTGACTCTTGCTGTGTAACTTTACATGCCCACTTGCCTCTCCAAGCAGATCCATAAAGGATGCCTCTTTGCTTTATCACACTCACCTCCCATATTTCTGAAATTAAGCTTATGACCTAGAGAGGATAAAACTCCTGGGAAAATAGTTGAAAGACCTAAATTACCAGCAGTCTTGGCTTATGCTATCCCATGACTCTGAAAGACTTTTGTTGATAGAGTCATAGGGCTGAGAATGATAGGAAGAGGTCATTTAGTTCATTTTCCTGCCCAGGGCAGAATGACGAATGGCCTTGCTTTTCATTTACATGGTGTTTCTTCAAATAAGAAAACACTTTCTTTCCCAGTAATTACTAAATTGTGTTTAATTTTGTTTTAATCAGAGTAACACTATTGCAGAACAAAAAAGAGATTCTGGATACTGAGTGATTAGGTTTCTTATAAAATTAATTTATAACACTGATTAAATAGTCAAAATGATCTAATAAGATAATACCAAATTGAGGTAGTTGTGTGTGTGTGTGAATGTGTGTATACTTGCCATATCATCAGCAATAATGTCGGTATAGACATATTTTCAAAAACCAGTTTCCCAGTAATTAAGGGGAAGTCATAGTTTGAGAAAACTTGTACAAAAATCTCCTGGAGAATTTTGCCACATTCAAGCCTTTTGTCCTACATTCAAATGTGAAAACAATCAACTTTTTCCATTTTTTCTCACAAGCATTCTTAAAAAAACCAATTCTGGAAAAAAATTAATGAAATTCATAAAAAAATTTTTGAGGCTTTCCTAAATTTAATTCATGCCATGAAAAAAAAAAAAAAACCTTTCATGTTTTGATCCTCTATTTCTGCCTCTAAAATATATTTTGAGCAAAAAGTTTCATGCAAATGAATGACAGATTTCTGGTCACTTGGAATGAACTATAGACCAAAGTAAACTCAAGTAGATATAAGAAGATTGCAGATGGATTCCAGAATTAAGACATAGATATATGAAGAGTTAAATAGCATGTTACAAGTTAACACAAGGATGTCACAAATACTACATCATTAATTACCAGATGGGTAGTAAAGACAATTGTGTGAGGTCAAAGGTGGCAGAAGATCACACATCTTCTCTATTATACAAGAGAGTCAGAATAGATGACCTTTAGGGATTTCCTCAAGTTATAAATGAATGATACTCACCCATCCAAATCAGAGTGACTTGGCATAACTGGACTTATGGAAGTTGTATTTCTCTCCTTGGTAGTAGAGAGAAAAATAAAAAGCAAAGACTCCTTCTTAACTTTACTGTCAAATGGGGACTGACATATGAAGGCATAGATAATAGTATAGAATTTGTCTTTACATAAAGTGAACCATGGAGCCCGTACCCAGTAAAAAACAAGCACAAGGTTTTCAGACTTTCTTGGGGGTAGTTATTTTAGACTCACTTGTTTGCTTCAATCTTTGCTTTGCATTCCCTGTTTCATCGCTACTCATTAAATCTACCTCATTCTGATCTTTCTGGATTTCTCTCAGATTTCTGGCCACGTGTTTATCCTTGAACTTGGAGACAATTTGGCTTTCCAGGTTATGATCCTGGGCAGCCTTTAAGACACATCGGGTACTGGCCTTTTGTGGATATTGACACTTCTGTGTTGCCATCTAATCCCCCTCAGTGTCAGCACCTAGAAAGTGGTAATTGGATTGAATCTTGAAGAATAAACTGAATCCACATAAGATAAAGTAGTAGAGCAATCCACACCAAAGCAATCACATATTCACAGTTATAAAACCATGTAAGAAAGTGGCACATTTGCCTATGCCATGATGATATATTCAGATCTTAGATGATCGTCAGAAGGACTTCTTTGGTGCCATGAGAAATTTGATGGGTTGCATATTAGCAAACCCACAAAAGGGGTGTCCACAGCTGCTCTAATACTTAAGCCCCCATAGGTTGATCTCTGGAGATATTATCTTAGGATCACAAGTCCATCTTTGCCACTGCTGGCACTTTGACCAAGATTACCTACTTCACATTCTGATGGAGGCTACCCATGCTCACTTGAGATGTTTTCTGGCTCACCTGCCACCCTTATCACAACTTCTCCAATCAAGGCTTTCAATTTTCATCCTACTTCTAAAGCATCATCTTTAAAGGACTTCACGTCGGCATATGTTGCTTCAACTTTCTCATCTCATGCAAATCACTGCCACATTTTCTGGTTACTTAGAATGAGCTGCAGACCAAACTAAACTCACATGCCAACTCCACCCTCAAGAACATTACAGTCAGATTTGGGAGATATTCCTCTATTACAAAATATCTCTCAATACTTGATACCTACTTCTAGAACCAATGATCCACCTGTCTTCTTAGGAAAATTTATAGCAATTTAATCCACATATTCTCTCCAATCAATAGTTTTTCTTGCAATAAAAGTGCACCCTATTCCCTGCTTCCCAGCCCAGTTATCCAGTGATACCCAAATGCCTTCTTTAGATAAATCTTAACCTATGCTTCAAACTACTTTGTATTCTATAAAGGAGAGGTAAAAGGCCATAGCCAAAATACAGTACATGATAGTGAAAGTTAAGGAACTTCATCAGAGGAAAACTTAAAATCCTAGAGCTAGAAATGATTGAAAGCACTAGGAATATTATGGCTGGAGATGAGAAGAGAAGAAATATGATAATTGTCTTCAAATATTTGAAAGTTAGCATGTGAATGAGAAATTCATTCTGTGTGTTCTCAAGAGGTAGAATTTGAACTCATGTTGAAGACATAAAGAAACTGTCTTCTGTTCAATATGAGAAAAAATGTCTAATAAATAGGATTGTTCAAAGATTAAACAAACTAAGGTAGGAGCTCCCTGGCACTGAAACTAGTAAAGGCTGTATTCAAATGTTAAGGTCAGTGAAAGGCATCAGAGGTGTATCTTTCCTATCACTAAGAGCACATGATTACTTCATAAAAATATGACATAGATTTAGATTTCATTTACTCATTCACTTAACAAATCTTTATGAGTTTACTAGACTCCTGGTACAGTGTGAGACTCTAGGAATATAAAAGTGCATGAATCATAACTCCTGCCTTCAAGAAACTTTCAATCTAGTTGGAAAATCATATGATAATCAAGGTAGACATAAAAAAAAAATGCAAGGTAGTGTCATCAAATAGTAACTGATATTTGATTATCTCTCTTGCACACTGGGATGAAAGCTTCTTGAATGCTAGAATACTGTCTGTTTTGCTTACCATTGTATCTCCAACACCTAGTACCCTTCCTGGCACATATTACACTCTCAAGAAATTTTTGTTGGTTGCATTTATTGAATAATGCAGCGCATATTCTCATTGTGATTAATATAGAATGGTAATAAGGAGAGAATGTTTAATTTATCTGACAAGATAAGAGAAAAACAATATGAGACCACATTGTATGTGCTAAGATTATAAGCAATTTTTCATTGTTGTGCATGTGATTTAGGGCAGTGACTTGTAGGAGATGAGTCTGAAAAGGCTGTTGGAGTTTGAATCATGAGGGACTTTTCATCTATTAATGAGTTTTAATGAATGGAACAACATGATCAGATTTTCCTTTTAAGAAGAAAACTGGCAGTGGAGTGGGTGGTGGTGGTGTGGGTGGATTGTGTAAAGCCAAAGTGGACCTAAGGAATAGTAGGTAGCAAGCTATTGCAATTGTCCAAGAAAGAGATGAGGAAGGCCTAGAAGAAGATAGTGGCAGTTAAGAGATAGGGGCAGAGATAAATTTAAGATATATTTGAGGTACAGAATTTATGGGACTTTGCAATTGATGGGAATTTATGGGACTTTGCAATTGATGGGATGAGGGTGGGGGTTACAGTATGGTGACTTTGGTGAGGAGTAAGAAAGTCATGCTCAAGTTAGTGAGTTATGGCAACATAACAAGGATTGGGACTATAGGACTATATAGGACTATAGGAAAGGATTTAGGCTTCTGTAGCTTATTGAGCAGAGAGCGCCAAATGATGGGCACTCGATTTTACGGAATAATGGTTTTGGTAGAGAACATATATAGTAAGTAATCAACATATTCTAAGGTGAAATGAGTTTGCAAAGTAAAGTAAGAAGAGAAACGAGGAAAGCATGTGGAGAACATACATGTTTAGAAAGTTGATGCTTAACATCAAACAAAGATATGATGCCAGTTGAGCCTCAGTGTTTAGCAGGGATATCACCAGAGTTTGACATTGAAACACAAGACAGGGTACATCTACAAAGAAATGTTTAGTCTTAATTGACAACATTTATTATTAATAGTATCATCAGTAATGGTGAGGCATAACTAGGGAGTGCTATCAAGAGGACAAATGGCAACATTTTTGAAAGATCTTTCTTAGGGATCCTCAAATAGCAACATTCCTGTATTTACAAAATACTAATATGATCCAAAGCAGAGATGAGATATTCAGGGAAAAATTCAGATGAAGAATGTGCTAAACCATGTTTTTCTATTATTTTAAAATTCCCATAAGCAGACTTTATTGCATATATTGACATATTTTCTGTTTTAGGCTATCCTTTCATCAGACAGCCACAAGTCTCTAAATTTTATATTCTCCCTTTGGGCTGGAGCTAATGGCAGTAAGCAAATTCATTTGCAAAGGCAAGGAGTGGGGTTAAACTTGGGTGTGCCACTAAAATGGACATCCTCTGAAAATAAGATGCCTTATTGCCAAACTTCATGGGTCCCCAAAGCTCTCTATAGACTACAGGGCATTCCTTGAATGTCTCTAATTCATGCACAAAAACAAACAAACACACAAGCCAACAAATTAAAAAAATGGATATCTACTTAATTCTTTATTTCTAATATATATACAGTTTTTTGTTCTTCATTGGCAGATGGCTGTTCTCCTGAGACACTGTTCTGGGCAATATCCAGAAACAAATTTAGTGAGGAAGAACGTTGTGAAATAAGTAAGAAAGCAACCTTGCTGATCCAAATGAACAAAATCCTTCTTTGGTTTGTGGGTCCTCCAAATAAAAGTGCTTAATGGAACCTGAGAATTCGATCTCTCACTTGACTGAGATTCAGTTAAATTTCATTTATGAATCCTGGATCATAAGCCTCATCAAGTGCAGAAGTTGAGCTGGATGGAACTAATGCTTCACTATGGCGCAGCTCACTCATTTCCTTTGACACATGCTCTTGTTTTGCCATGAACATTAAGTGACCTCAATCACATTTCTTTCTAAAATTGTAGCATCAAGGGACTTTAAACAAATGAAACTCATGAGACAGCTATCTCTCTTGGCTTCTGAAAAAGCTGCTTCTTAATCATCCCAAGAAAGACAAAATGATATTACTGAACCTATTTCTCAGAAATGATAAATGGATCATTTCAGCAATGAATGCAAGAATAGATGATGGCTAAGAATGCTTTCAAAGCTTTATTTTTGCCTTATATGTTTATCATGGACTCAAGCAATTAAAAGCTGGGCCAAATTAGAACTCAAGGTATCACTTACAGTTTGGATATTGCGAAGATTTAAAATATAATAACATGAAAGAGCTCATATGCACTTGGACATCTCTTCCATCCCTAAGCTCTATGTAAACAAAATATGTTTCTTGCATTGTACCATTAACTGTGCCAGATTATCAGTTTCTCCTGAACAAAGTTTGGATGTTTTCTTTACAAACTCTTTTTAATATAATTATTATGTTTTGAAGGAAATAAGAAGTCATCAGGAAATTTTTAAAAAAGTATTGGCAAAGATATCTACTTGATTCTGGAAGGATTCAAGGCTTAGAGCTTAGGGAACAAAAACTGACAGAAACAAATACATCCCTTATTTGGTCATCTAGTGAGAGAAGGTTTATTTACTACCTGCTTGAGACAAACAAAATCTCCCTTCTCTTAAAAAATGTTGAAGAAAACTTCTTAGAGGGAGTGAGGAAAGTTGGGCTAGGGAAATTTTTTGTTTATGTGTTGATTTATGACATATATATATATAAATATATAACTTTAAACAATTTATTGAAGTATATTATTCATACATGAACATTTATAAACTATAAGTGTTCATTAAACGTAGTGAACTTACAAAACAAACATGCATAACATCATACAGGGCTCCCACATATCACCCCACCACAAATAGTTTGCATTGTTGTGAAACATTTATTTAGACATTATGAAAGAGCATCGTCAAAGTATTACTACTAACTGTATTCCATATCTTACTCCCCTATACATTTTCAAGGATTTATTTATTTACTTTTATCCATTTTTACACGCCCCCCCCCCCGTTTTTGCTGTTTTGTGTCCATTTGCTGGGCAACTCTCTGTGTCCATTTCCTGCCCTCTCTTCTCATCCTTATCCTCCTGTCTTCACTGGGATTCGATCCTTGGAAACTCCGATGTGGGAGAGATGTGTCCTGCTACCGCCTGTGCCACCTTAGTTCCTGGTTTTTTGGTGCGTCTTGTCATGTCTCTCCCTTGTGTCACTCTCCTGTTACATCATCATCTTGTTGCGTGGTTCTCAGGGCCTGATGGTTCACCCACTTGTGGGGCCTGGCAGTGCATCCACACACAGGGCCTGGCGGCTCACCAGCTCGTGGGGCCTGGCAGCACACCCACGCATGGGGGCTGGGGGGCTCACCCGCTTGTGGGACCTGACGGTGCACCCACACACAGGGCCTGGTGGCCCATGCGCCTTCTATATTTTTCTTTTTTAAATTTTTACCAGGAGGTCCCAGGGATTGAGCCCAGGTCCCTCCATACGGGAGATAGATGTCCAACAATTTAAGCCCCACCCGTCCCCCTGCTATATCTTTTAAGGTCGACCAAAGATACCTAGTTACAGTCTTTTCCCATACAAGATGGTCATAGAATAAATCAGGCTTAGTTTATTACCAACATTCTAAAAACCAGGCCTAGGGAGAAAAACTAGGTCTGAGGATTCATGCATGGTTTCTAATATAGTGACTGTTTAGCCTACCCTGATTATCACAAAATCAGGACAGCAAGAATATTTGCGTATGACCCATATTTTTTCCAAAAATGATTTAAGACCACCAATAGAACATTCTTGAAAGACTCAAAAGATTTGTTAGAGAAAAGTTCAAAGTATATGTATTGGTCAGCCAAAAAGGGTGCTGATGCAAAGTGCTGGAAATCTGTTGGTTCTTATAAAGGGTATTTATTTGGGGTAGAAGCTTACAGTCACAAGGCCATAGTGAGTAAGTTACTTCCCTCACCAAAGTCTGTTGCCATGTGTTGGAGCAAGATGGCTGCTAGTTTCTGTGATGGTTGAGCCTTCCTCTTCCTCTTAAGGCTCCGTGGGTCCAGCTTCTTCTGACCTCAGCTGTAGGCGGGCATAAGGCTGTCTCTCTCCCTGGGGAGTGTTTCTTTCCAGGCTCAGCTGCAGCTGTAGGCTATCAGGCTTATCTCTTTTCCTGGGGTCTCTGCTTGTCTTTTTCTGTGTGAGTATCTGCCTACCAAGGGGATGGGGATTCAATGTCCTACAGATGTGGCCGAATCAAAGCCCTAATCTTAATTTAATCAAGTAAAAGTGAAACCTCTGAATTTAATACAATCAAAGGGTATCACACCCAGAGGAACAGACCAGTTTACAAACATAATCAATATTTCTTTTTGGAATTCATCAAAAATATCAAACTGCCAACGTATGTTATTAACAGTTCCAGTTCTGAACTAGATAGTTCTCCCCTTAGTTTTACCAGTATTTGCCTCAAGTATTTTGGGTCATCTTGGTTAGGAGCATAATTATTTATGGTTGCTCTTTTTGCAGATTACCCCTTTTATTAATATATAGTGTTTTTCTTTGACTCTCATGACAGGTAAGAGTCTATTTAAAGTCTATTTTGTCCAATATTAGTATAGCTACTCCCTACCTTTTTTGGTTACTGTTTGCATGTAAAATTGTTTTCTAACCTTTCACTTGCAAACTATTTGTGTCCTTGGGTCTAAAGTGAGTTTCTTTTAGGCAGCCTATAGGTGGGTCATATTTCCTTATCCATTTCTTCACAATACAAACCAATATTTGTAAAATGATATATAAATATATATGCATATATGTGCATTTGCTTACATAAATGTTTTTTTTTTCATATATATTTTAAAAGATGCTTAGATTACATAAATGTTACACAAAAAATACAGGGATTCCCATGTTCCCGACCTCCCATACCTCCCATAACATCCCACATAAACATCTTTCATTGGTGTGACACATCACTTGCAATGGATATACACATCCTGGGGCTTTGCCACTAAGCATAGACCACAGTTCACATTGTAGACCACACTCTCTCCCACACAGTTCTGCATGGTATACGCTGATGTAAAATGGCCTATATCCATCGCAACAATGCCACTCAGGACAAACCCCAAGTCCTGAAAAATCCCCTGTATTACAACTGCCCTTCCCCTCCCTGCCCTGAAAGCGTCTAGTGGCCACTGGCTCCACCTCACTGTTATAATTTCTTCCATTGCTTGAATCACAATATGTCTACAACAGAATACCATTAAGTCCACTCTAGTCCATAGCTCTTCCCCCAATCCTGAGGGGACTGGAATGGTGATGTCCACTCCATCTCCAAGTGAGAGTGGGCTTATGTCCCATGGATATGGTGGATGGGATTATCCTGCCTTCAGCTGCAGGCTCTCTCCATTCCCTGGGATGGCTGTTGTCCATCATAGTCTCCTCACCAGGTGACTTGGGTGAGTCTATTGAGTTGTAGAGTAGGAGTGGCAGCTCCACTGAGATTACAGGCACAACTGGCACATAGGCTGATGGACCATGTGCAGGGAGGACTTATTTGAGTACAACTCTGTCACTCTCAGGAGCACAGATTACAAAGTAGAATCCCATTGATAAGGCGTCAATCTCTGGAGCTATCCCCCCTTATATAGGACCTGGGTGTCTCCAGAGCCCTCCGGAGCCCCTCTGTGGGGTGATATCCATTTTGGTGTTCTATGAGATCCTACTGAGGTGTGCGTAAGCGTTACCTCTGGGATCACCTCCCGACTCTCTTTGAAGTCTCTTAGCCACATGAACTCATTTGTCTTTCCCTTTTCCCCCTTTTATTTAAGGATTTTTCCCAGTTGTGTTTCCATTTGGCACTTGATAGTAATCCCTTGCTGCCAGGGAGGCTCTTCCCTGGGAGTCATGTCCCACATTTTGGGGAAGGTAATGCATTCATATGCTGAGTTTGGCTTAGAGAGAGGGCAAATTTGAGCAACAAGGAGGCTCTCAGATGGCAACCCTTAGGCACCCCATAACAATAGGCCAAGTTTCAATTACAAGAGCAAAGACTCATAAGGCTAGTCATCAATAACAAGAACCCTTCAGTGGGCCATCCTCTTTTGCCAGACACTGCCCCTGCACTCAGGGGACTGTTGCTGCTCCTTTGGAGAATGTGGCAGAGCTCTCCAGACTGGAAATTCAGTATTCCCTCATTTATTGGGTGATTGTCTACCCACCATGACGATGCCCCATCCCTCAATCATTTGAACAATTTTATATGTCTTTCATGTATACTCAGATGAACTTACTCCCATGAATCCCCCATCCCAGACACCCCCCACCAATTATCCTCTGCAGCCCCCATTGTAACACTTCTGTGATCTAAATCTTCCTTGAAGAAGAAGCCCATATAATAACCAAATACAATTAATAGGAAAAGGAAATAATAATGATAAGCTTAAATGCAAGAGATAAAATACAAGGAAACTCAGAAAAAAAAAAAACAAAAATAAAATATAATTAACGGATTGGGACATTAAAAAAAATGGGAAAAAATTTTTTTAAATTATTTTTTATTTTTTTTCCTTTTATCACTGCATTATCGGATGTTCAGTGTGTACTGTGACACCTTCCCCCTCTTATTCCCCAGTGTCTCCCAAATTTTCATTTAATTTTCAAAGAAGTTTTAGGTCACAGCAAAGTCACACATAGAATACTAGAGATTCCCATATACCCAACCTCCCTTCCCCTTCCCCAACCTATATTAAAACCTTTTTTTTTTTTTGTGGATGGTAGCATTGTTATAACTGTTATACAGATAGTGAAACAGCTATTAAACATTGTCAATGGTTTACAGTATAGTTTACAATTTAGACGGTAGAGTTTAATAATTTTTGATGATATTTACCATGTCCTGTGTCCATTACTGTAAGGTAATGAAAAACATTTCCCATGACCACTAAATATCATGTTCCTTCCTCCCCATCCCCCTGGGGCATATGACACTTTCCTGTCTTGACTCATGGGATGACAAGATTCATAGTTACATGCCCTGGGTATTCTAACCTGCCCTTCCTAATCTACCCACCTGTTAACCCTGCACCACCAAATCTAGTAATAGCACTACCTGCCTGTCCTATCCTTCAATATGTAACTATACTCTATCACTTTACCATAGACTATGTCCATACGAGTGATGGCTCACAACCTACTCTTCTCTCTCTCTCTGCCTTGTTAACCTATCTTTCAGACTGGTTCCCAGAGACTGCTCACTTTCCTCAATTCAAATCAGTGAGGTCATATACTGTTCATCCTTCAATGCCTGGCTTGCTTCACTCAACATAAGGTCTTCAAGATTCATCCATGTTATTCCATGTGTTAGCACTTTATTCCTTCTAACAGCTGAGTAATATTCCATTGTATGTATATACCACATTTTGATTATCCATTCGTCTGTTGATGGGCACCGGGGCTGATTCCAACTTTTGGCAACAGTGAACAATGCCACTATGAACATTGGTGTGCATATATCTGTTCATATCTTTGCTTTCAATTCTTCTGGGTATATACCCAGCAGTGGAATTGCTGGATCATATGGAAGATCTATTATTAGTTTTCTGAGGAATTGCCAAACTGTACTCCACAGTGGCTGGACCATTCCACAATCCCACCAGCAGTGGATGAGGATTCCTATTCCTCCACATTCTCTCAACACTTATATTCTGCTGTTTTTTTAACAGCTGCCATTCTGATGGGTGTAAGATGGTATCTCATTGTGGTTTTGATTTGCATTTCCCTAATAGCTAGTGGTGTTGAGCATTTTTTTCATGTGCTTTTTAGCCATTTGTATTTCTTCCTTGGAGATGTGTCTTTTCAGGTCACTTGCCCATTTTTTAAA
Source organism: Tolypeutes matacus (assembly GCA_026826555.1). Taxonomy (NCBI): domain Eukaryota; kingdom Metazoa; phylum Chordata; class Mammalia; order Cingulata; family Chlamyphoridae; genus Tolypeutes; species Tolypeutes matacus. The sequence continues at coordinate 8,136,099 of JAKSZT010053783.1, forward strand.
TGGGTTGTTTGTCTTTTTATTTTCAAGGTGTAGGATTTCTTTATATATGCAGGATATTAGGCTCCTATCAGATATATGGCTGCCAAATATTTTCTCCCATTGGGTAGGCTGCCTTTTAATTTTCTTGATAGCATCCTTTGAGGTGCAGAAGTTTTTAATTTTGATGAGATCCCATTTATCTATTTTTTCTCTTGCTACTCGTGCTTTGGCTGTGAAGTTCATGAAACCATTTCCTATTACAAGGTCCTGTAGATGCTTCCCTACATTATCTTCCAAGGTCTTTATGGTTCTGGCTCTTATGTTTATATCTTTGATCCATCTTGAGTTGATTTTTGTATAAGGTGTGAGATGGTATTCTTCTTTCATTCTTTTGGATATGGTATCCAGTTCTCCAAGCACCACTTGTTAAAGAGGCCATTCTCTCCCAACTGAGTGGGCTTGGTGGCCTTGTTGAATATCAGATGACTGTATATGTGAGGATCTATATCAGAACTCTCAATTCAGTTCCATTGGTCAGTAGGTCTATCCTTGTGCCAATACCATGCAGTTCTGATCACTATAGCTTTGTAGTATGTTTTAAAATCAGATAATGTGATACCTCCAACTCCATTTTTCTTTTTCAATATGTCTTTGGCAATTCGGGGCCCTTTACCTTTCCAAATATATTTTGTGGTTAGTTTTTCCAGTTCCTTAAAAAATACAGTGTTGATTTTTTTGGGGATTGCATTAAATCTGTAGATTAGTTTGGGTAGGATAGACATCTTGATGATGTTTAGTCTTCCTATCCATGAACAGGGAATATTTTTCTATCTATTTAAGTTTTCTTTGATTTCCTTTAACAGTGTTGTGTAGTTTTCTGTAAATGAGTACTTTACATCTTTAGTTAAATTTATTGCTAGGTATTTGACTCTTTTAGTTACTATTGTAAATGGTATTTTTTTCTTGATTACCTCCTCAGATTGCTCGTTGTTGGTGTACAGAAATGCTACTGATTTTTGAGCATTGATCTTATAGCCTGCAACATTACTGAACTCCTTTATAAGTTCTAGAAGCTTTGTTGTAGATTTCTCATGGCTTTCTATGTATAGGATCATGTCATCTGCAAATAATGAAATTTTTACTTCTTTTCCAATCTGGATGCCTTTTATATCCTTTTCTTGCCTCAGTGCTTGAGCAAGTACTTCTAAGACAATGTTAAATAGGAGTGGTGATAGTGGGCATCCTTGTCTTGTTCCCGATCTTAGAGGGAAGGCTTTTAGGATTACACCATTGAAGATGATGTTAGCTTTGGGTTTTTCATATATACCCTTTATCATATTCAGAAAGTTTCCTTCTATTCCTATCTTTTGCAGTGTTTTTATCAGGAAAGAGTGCTGTATTTTGTCAAATGCTTTTTCTGCATCTATAGAGATGATCATATGATTTTTTTCTTTCAATCTATTTATGTGGTGTAGTACATTGATTGATTTTCTTATATTGAACCATCCTTGCATACCCAGGATCAGACCCACTTGGTCATGGTGTATAATCCTTTTGATATGTTGTTGAATGCGATTAGCAAGTATTTTATTGAGGATTTTAGCATCTAGGTTCATTAGAGAAGTTGGTCTGTAATTATCCTTTCTTGTGGTATCTTTGTTTGGTTTTGGCATTAGGGTAATGTTGGCATCGTAGAATGAGTTAGGCAATATTCCTTCCACTTCTATTTTTTAGAAGAGCTTAAGCAGAATTGGTGTTAGCTCTTTCCGGAATGTTTGGTAGAATTTAGCTGTGAAGCCATCTGGTCCTGGGCTCTTCATGGTTGGGAGGTTTTTGATGACTGAGTCTATTTCTTTACTTGTAATTGGACTGTTGAGTTCATCAATTTCTTCTTCCATCAATGTAGGCTGTTAGTGAGTTTCTAGAAACTTGTCCATTTCCTCTAAATTATCATTCTTGTTGGCATATAATTTTTCAAAGTATCCTCTTCTGATACTCTTTATTTCTGTGGGGTCAGTAGTGATATTCCCTTGCTCAATCCTTATTTTGTGTATTTGCATCTGTTCTCTCTTTTTCTTTGTTAGTCTGGCTAAGGGTTTGTCAATTTTATTGATCTTCTCAAAGAACCAGCTTTTGGTTTTGTTTATTTTTTTCTAGTGCTTCCTTATTTTCTATTTTGTTTAGTTCTGCTCTGATCTTTGTTATTTCCTTCTTTCTACTTCCTTTTGGTTTAGTTTGTTGTTGTTTTTCCAATTCCTCCAAGTGTGCAGTTAGGTCTTCAATTTTAGCTCTTTCTTCTTTTTTGATAGATGCATTTGTGGCTATGAATTTCCCCCTCAGTACAGCTTTGGCTGCACCCCATAGGTTTTGATACGTTGTGTTGTCGTTTTCATTAGTTTCAAGGCACTTACTGATTTCTTTTGAGATTTCCTCCTTGACCCACTGTTTGTTTAAGAGTGTGTTGTTTAACTTCCATAACCTTGTGCCTAACCTGTTTCTCTGGCCCTTAGTGATTTCCAATTTCATTGCATTGTGGTCAGAGAAATTACTTTGTATAATCTCAATCTTTCTGAATTCATTGAGAGTTGTTCTGTGGCCCAGCATGTGGTCTATCTTGGAGTATGATCCATGTGCACTCGAGAAGAACGTAAATCCTGCTGTATTTGGGTGTAGTGTTCTGTATATGTCTATTAAGTCCAGGTCCTCTAATGTATTGTTGAGAGCCTTTGTTTCTTTATTGATTCTCTGTCTAGATGTTCTGTCTAATGATGATAATGGTATATTAACACCCCCCCGCTATAATTGTAGAGTCATTTATTTCTCTACTCAGTTTTTCCAGAGTTTGCCTCATGTATTTTGAGGCACCCCAATTAGGTGCATAAATGTTTATGATTGTTCTCTCTTTTTGAGAGATTACCCCTTTTACTAATATATAGTGTCCATCTTTGCCTCTTACAGTAGTTTTGCATTTAAAGTCTATTTTGTCTTATATTACCTACTCCTGCCCTTTTTTGGCTATTGTTAGCTTGTAAAATTGTTTTCCAGCCATTCACTTTCAGCTTTCTTGAATCCCTGGGTCGAAGATGGGTTTCTTGTAGACAACATATAGATGGATCATATTTCCTTATCCATTCTGTCAATCTGTGTCTCTTGATTGGTGAATTTAATCCATTAACATTCAGTGTTATTACTCACAACGGATTTCTTACTTCAGCCATATTTTCTTTGGGTTAATGTATGTCATATGTTGTTTTTGTTTCTCTTTTTGTCTTTTTAGTTGTTTTCAAACTCTCCTCCAACTCTCTCTCCCTTGTTTTTTCCTTTAAACATTTAGAGCTTCCTTTAGTATTTCTTTAAGTGCAGGTTTCTTATTGGCATACTCTCTTAGTTTCTGTTTATCTGTGAATATTTTGAACTCTCCATCATTTTTGAATGCCAGTTTTGCTGGATAGAGAATTCGTGGCTGGAAGTTTTTTTCTTTTAATACTTTGACTGTGTCATACCACTGTCTTCTTGCCTCCATGGTTTCAGATGAGAAATCAGCACTTAATCTTATTGTGCTTCCGTTGTATGTGATGGTTCTCTTTTCTCTTGATGCCTTGAGTATTTTCTCTTTGTCTTGAGCATTGGACATTTTGACAAGTATATGTCTTGGAGTTGCTCTGTTGGGATTTTTACTGTTTGGGGTACTCTGTGCTTCCTGGATCTGTCCATCCATCTCTCTCAATAGGGTTGGGAAGTTTTCAGCCATTATTTCCTTCAACACTCCTTCTGTTCCCTATAACTTCTCTTCTCCTTCTGGGATGCCCATAATGCATATGTTTGTGCATTTTGTGTCATCAGTTAATTCCCTGAGTACCTGCTGGTTTTTTTCTATCTTTTTATCTATCTGTTCTACTATCTGTTTGATTTCAGATGTATTGTCTTCCACATCACTAATTCTTTCTTCTGCCTGTTCAAATCTGCTGTTATGTGAATCCAGCATCTTTTTGATTTCTTGGATTGTGCCATTGATCACCATCATATCCGTTATCTTTTTGTGTATGTTTGCAATTTCTTCAGTATGTTCTCCCAGTGTCTTCTTTATATCCTTAATCTCTTCCTTCACTTCTTTAAGTTGGTCCATGATATTTGTTTGGAAAGCTTTGATTAGTTGTTTGATGTTCTATATCTCTTCCTGGTTTTTAGTTTGTTCATTGCACTAGTCCATGTCTTCCTGTTTCTCAGTGTGGTTTGTAATTTTTTGTTGCTCTCTAGTCATCATTTTATCTTGATAGGTTTATTCAGTTGATTAACTTCTCTCTCTGCTCTAGAGTTTTATTTAGCTGGTGGTCTGCATGTGTGTTAAGTTTTCTCTTTGACACTTTTCCTTCTTATTTTATTTCCTTGCTTCTTTCTATGTTCCCTTGAAGACAAAAGATTAGGGCCAGAGGAATTGAAAGATGTGAGAAAGGAAGAAGGATAATAGTAATATTGATAAAAGTTAGAAGAGGGGCCAAATAAGACTTAGTGAAATGAATATTTAACTCATGTAGGCAGTGTAGAGTAATAGGAAAAAAAGTGCAGTGCCTACAATGGACTGGGAAACCAAATAGAGGAATATATATATAATTATTTAGAAGGCTAGAATTATGAGGAGGGAGAGAAAGAGTAAAGAAAGGGCCGAAAGGAAAAAGTTAATATTAACAAAAAAAAGAAGAAAACAAAATAGATAGAATAAAAACTGACACCCTTACGTTGTGGGCAAATGAAAAAACGTGGTATATAAGAACCACAACAGAAAGCAGAAGGCAGAAAGATGAAGGAAGGATAAGAGATAGCTTGGGATACAAACTCAATATAGACAGAGAATGGGAAATCACTGAAGAAGAAGCACAGCAAAGAAGAGACAAGCTAGCAGCACCTAATTAAAAAAAAAAGAAAGAAAAAAGAAAGGGGGTAGGAAAGAGGAAAGAAAAGCAAGAGACAACAAATAAACAGATAAAAACCAAACAACCACACCGGCAAGCAGTCAAACAAAGCTAAGGAGGAACAGTGTTCCTACTAGGGTCCTTGTGGATCCTCTCAGTCTGCTTGTGTTTATCAATCAATTTCCCTGCAGTGTTCTATCTGCAAGTTTTAAAGCAGATTTTAGCTATTAAACTAAATTAAAAAGAAGAATTCATTTTTCATTTTTAAAAGTGACTGTTTTTTGTTTTGGCAAAATACAGGACCCAAAATAAGTCCTCTTCTAGATCACCCCCTTCACCAAGGGGACCCTAACTAGGCTCATGGAAACTAATCAAGCACTTCCCACTTCCTGGCCTCCCCAGGGGAGCTGATGCTAGTCAGTGCAGAAGGATAAAAATGGCAGACTCCGCCTCTTCTGGAGCCGAGCCTCAGCGTCACCAGCCTGCTGGGTAAATCAGATTTCCTCAGCAGATTCGCCTCTTCCCTCAGCCTGGCACTGCTTCAAGCCGGCTTTTCTGCTCCCCAAAACTATGAGGAGATCCAGGCAGCCAAATCAATGGTAAAGAATCCCCTCTCCGCCTTCTGTCAGAACCCTCCCTCTCTCGGAGAGTGCTCCCTCTCCCCGGCTTGGCGGGGTTTGGGGCTTATCCCTGGGCATCTAGGTAAATCAACTTCCTCAGCAGATTTACCCCTCCCCTCTGCCAGGTGTTGATTCAATCCAGCTATTTCATTCGCCCAAGCTGCATGGGGTTCCAGGAAGCCAAATCCACAGAAAGGAAAGCTCTCTCACCCCTTTGCCACTCTCAGAGGATGCTCCTCTCATTGGGCCCTGTCACCCGGTTGCTGGGTGGGAGCCGTGGCTCAAACCAGCTTTTTTGTTTTCTCCCTAAAGGTGGGGCTCAGCCGTCTGTGTTAACCACCACAGGCAGGCTTAAAACTCACGAATCTCTACTGATCAGTCCACGCCATCAATCTGTGCAGATAGATGTCCCAAGCTTCTCACTCCGTGCACTCACAGCACAGACCCCCGGGCAGGACCCTGTCCACACTCTGCCATCCTCAGGGAGCTCTCAGTGAGTGCCCTCCTAAACTGATCCAATCTGCCTCAATCCAATCTATGTCTTTTGATTAGAGTGTTTAATCCATTAACATTCAATGTTATTCCTGTAAAGGAAGTACTTTCTTTAGCCATTTTTTCTTTAGGCTTATATATGTCATATTTTATTTTTATTTCTCCTTTTACCCTTTTAGTTACTCTTACTAATTATCTTCCTTTCTACACTCTCCTTCAACCTTCTTTCTTCTGTTTTTTCCTTTCAACCTGCAGAACTCCCATTAGCATTTCTGGAAGGGCAGGACTCTTGTTGACAAGTTCTCTCAATGTCTGTTTATCTGTGAATATTTTGAAACTCTCCCTCATTTTCTTTAAATATATTTTTTATTGAAGTATATCATTCATACGTGAACATGCATAAACAATAAGTGTATAGTAAAGATTGTGAACTTACAAAATAAACATGCATAACATCATACAGGGGTCCCATACATCACTCCTCCATCAAAACCTTGCATTGTTGTGAAACATTTGTTACAAACTATGCAAGAGAATCATCAAAATATTACTACTAACTATAGTCCCTATTTTACATTTGGTGTATTTTTTCCCCCAACCCACCCTATTTTAAAAAAAAATATTTTATTATTGAGGTTGTGAATTTACAAAACAATCATGCACATGTGTAGAATTCCCATACAACACCCCTTCTGACCAACACACCATACTATGGTGGAACATTTGTTACAGATTATGAGATAATATCATCAAACTCTTACCATCAGCTATGGTCCATAGCATACATTTGGCACACTTTTTCCACACACCTCCATTATCAACACAGTACATCTTTGGCATTGATGTAAGAATATTACAGTATTACTGTTAGCCACAGTCTATAGGTCACACCAATTTAGTTTTCCTGTGCTTCTCCACATTCCCACCACCCTGCAATAGTGATGTACATCTGCTCTAGCTCACAGAAGGACACTGTAGCATTTGTACCCTTAACCATAATTCTCATCCATCTCTGGGTTCACTGTGTTATTCAGTCCCTAGATAATTCTTTAGCTTTCTTTCAATTGACATTTACTCCCCCAGACTATGCTTTTCAGCCACAATCCCATTTATAAACCAGCTTATGTTCACTATAATGTGTGACCATCAACTCTATCCATTTCCACACTTTTACAGTCAAGTTAATTCAACATACATTAAGCATCAGTAGTTCTTCTCAGCCCTCCTCTTATCTCCTAATAATCTATACTCTAGGTTTTAACTCCATGTAGTTTATTCTTTGTATTTGGTTCATATTAATGTGATCATGCAATATTTGTCCTTTTGTGTCTGGCTTACTTTGGCTTAGTATGATGTCTTTAAGATTCATCCATGTTATCATATGTGTCCCAATTTCACTTCTTCTTACTGCAGAATAGTATTCCATTGTATGTATGTACCACATTTTGTTTATCCATTTATTGTTTGATGGACACTTGGGTTGTTTCCATCTTTTGGCAATTGTGAATAACACCGCTATAAACATAGGTGTGCAAAAGTCTGTTCATGTCATAGTTTTTAGTTCCTCTGGATATGTTCTTAGTAGAGGAATTGCTAGATCATATGGCAGTTCTATATTTAGTTTCCTGAGGAACCACTGAACTGTCTTCCACAGAGGTTGCACCATTCTACAGTCTCACCAATAGTGAAGGAGTGTTCCTATTTCTCCACATCCTCTCCAGTACTTGTAGTTTACTGTATGCTGAGCTTCCTGGAAATGTACATCCATGTTCTTCATAAGAGTTGGGAAATTTTCAGCCATTATTTCTTCAAACACTCCGTCTGCCCCCTTTCCCTTCACTTCTTACTCTAGCATACCCATAATGCCTATGTTTGTGCATTTTGTGTTGTAATTCAATTCCCTGACACCCGCTGAATTTTTTCCATTTTCTTTGTCTATCTGTTCTACTATAGACTAAAAGATTTCGGATGTCCTGTCTTTGATGTTGCTAATTCCTTCCTCTGCCTGTTCAAGTCTGCTGTTATGTGTTAGTTATGCGTTATGTTCCATTGTGTCTTTCATCACCACAAGATCTGTTATCTTTTTATCTATACTTATAATTTCTTCTGTATGTTACCCCAAGTCTTCTTAATATTGTATATGTCTTTCCTCATTTCATTAAGTTGATTAAAGATATTTGTTTGGATATCCTTGATTAGTTGTCCCACATTCTATATCTCCTCTTGCTTTTTAGTTTGTTCATTAGACTGGGCCATGACTTCTTGTTTCTTAGTATGGCTTGTAATTTTTTGCTGATGTCTAGGCATCTGTTTATCTTGATGGGCTTATTCAGTTGTTTTCTTCTGGATTAGGGTTTTATTTTAGTTTGTCTTTGTGTTAGGGGTCCTCTTTAACACTTGTTTCCACTTATTCTATATCTTTGTAGTTGCCTGGGTTCTGAACTAGATATGACCTATTTTAATGGAATAAAGGGGAAATTTTTATTTATTTATCTATTTATTTACTTATTTTTGTGTTTATTTAACAATTACTTGTTGATTTTCTTCCTTGTACAGTCTTAAGCACTGGAAACCAAGAAAAGTATAAGACTGAGATGGTCTTTCAGCCAATGTATGTGTGAGATGTGTTAAGTGGTCTTCACCTAGAATTTGCATAAATTATTCTTTATAATCAAAGAGAAAATTGTTCCAATGCTTCTCAGGGGGTAATTGTTTCACTAGACCAGGGTTTCTTGCTGAACTTGGCTAATCATAAAATCATCAGTGATACCTGTTAAACATAAAGATTCCCAGGTTCATCCTTCCACTTTAAATCTAGTTAGCCAGGGGTGGAGATGGGAATCTCTAATTTTAACAAGTAACTAGGCGATTCTAATATTTAGCCAAGTTTAAACAACATGGTACAAGAAACTGAACTTTTCCTGGTCAGGACCCACATCTTGTTTATGTTGGCATTTAGTGCTTAGCATAGTGCTGAGCACATAAGAGGTGCTCAATAAATGGTTGCTAAACACAATATCAGGCATCTCAACAAATGGCCTTTCTGGAAGGACTCACTTCTTGTTATATTTCTAACTTCATTGCTGCCTGAGTTCTTGACTTCCTAATGCTCTTACTTCATGGTATAAACACTTCGCCCTTCATTCCATGTCTAGCATCCTCATGTCATCTGGATCAAAAGCATCAGTCTGAATAAAAAATTAATTATCCAGTAGGATATTACTCAGTATCTTTTGGCTTTCAGTCTGATGATCTTTATGTAGCAATGTCTACAGAGCCGGATGTTGATCAGTATTCATAATATTATAATTTATGTTTATGCAATATCTTTCTTTCAGGACTGAAATCCTTCTTCAGGCATTATTTAACAAGTACAAGTTATTCATCCTTCTGTAGGTGTGTGTGTTATATTAAGGATGCCTTATACATGAGTCTTGTTGATTGGACCACCAAGAATTTAGTGGCAATAATTCTTCCACCTGGCTGCTGGGCCTCAGGGTGCCTGAAAAAGGTGTGCCCCAGCAAGCAAAGGCATCTCTCCTTCAGACAGGCAATAGTTTGACACTTAGTTTATAACTAGGTGTTACCTTAGCTGGAAGGGATGAGACAGTGCTAGGGCAGGCCAAGGGAGGAGTGCCTTGGAAGGAAGGATATGGTATCTGATAGAGGCTTATGGCAGACTGACTTGAATCTCGGATGGGAAAACAGGAAGAGTCTGACCTAAAGGTAAGAAAGGACAGTGCTAGAAAGTGAAATAGAAGTTTACCATGCTGAAGAGATTTCCCTGAGGTCACTGGCTGGTTGACACAATCATGCATGGAATTGAACTCTGACCTAAAATCCAGTCACCAGATCATGGTTTGTGGAGGGAATATTCAATATTGCCAAAGGTCTAATCATTGAGCTTGGCTGGGATTTGATTTTACATATTACAGTATTGTCTAGAAAGGCTAATTGAGAGTTTGTCCCTGAAAAACATGTCTTTCTCCCCTGCCCCCCATTGAGCCCTAGATTTAAGGAGAAAAATTCCTGAGGTTATTCATTGAATTGCTTCTGGGAATACACATGTGGGAAAACACTTCTTAGTTGAGATAAATTTCCATAGAGAGTTATCAAGCACTGTAGCTTTTCCTGATAAGTCATGTATTTCTATACTGTTGATTAGTAACTGATACTAGCTAACATCAGATGATATTACAGCAATTTCTCTCCATTTGTGGTTTGACTTTTGCATATTCTGAGAAGACAAGTATGAATCACAGGTATTCAGCTATCTAATAGGTTCCCAGTATTTGCCAATCTCTGTAACTTGAAATTTTCCCAATTGGCTTCTATTCAGCGGGCCCTGTAGGCAGTATAAGTTGCCTATGGAAACCCAGTATGAGCAGATTACATCCAGGATCTTTTAACTTTAGGGATGATAAATATTTTACATAGTAAAAAGTACCAAGGAGATGTCTTTCTGTCTTTCCCCCAACACCATCCTTTCCCCAGATGTAAATCTTATACATTATTCTCATTGAACTCTTTAACCCCCTATTGAGGCTGTGACTGATGAAGTGAGAATTATCTTTTTTTTTTTTCAGAGAAAAATTTTATGATTTTCCCTCCAGAGACAGAAATTTAATGCCATAATCATTGAAGAGGATTTTTCTAGAATAGAGGAAAAAGTTTTATTTTCAGTTCAAGGGAACAGTCAAAGAATGAACATAGAAAAGAGGAAGACCCAGGTAACAATGGCATCTATCATTTTGGGTCATTATTTGATAATACAAGCTATTTTATTCCTCCCCTAGTCCCTGGTAAACCTTGGAAAACCCTATGAAGTCCAGTGAACTTATACTTGTTAAGAAACTACTAAAAGCAGGGAATTTATTCCTTATCACAATTCTGTGAAGTAGATAGTTTTACTTCCATTTTCCCACAAAAACTAAGCCTGAAAGAGGTTAAATAATTTTCCAAATTTACAGTTATCGAATGGTAGTGCTAGAACTTGAGTCCATGTCTGCCTACCTTCAGAACCTAAGCTGCCTCCTAACAGGCCATTGGGGAAATATATGAGGAGTCAAGAGACCATGTTTCTTGGCTTGCCTTCACAACCAAGTGTGTGGACTTATGAAAGCCATTTTATTCTTTCCAGTATCTTTGCCTCTCTGCAAATTTCTTGCTATCATTTTATTTCACAAATTAATTTGCAAGGGTCTTATATACAGCCTTAGTACCAAAATTTAAACCTTAATGAGAGACCCATGGACATCAGGGAAAGTTCAATGCAACAATATTCAGTTAGAGAAGACAGGGACTAAGAGGTTTAACACAGTAGACACACTGAAAGTGAATGTTTAGGTAAATGCCCAATTGTCCCTATCGTTTATCTCCTAAATCCCATGTTTAGTGGTTGGATGTAATTCTGTGGTTTGTTTGATTTTTCTAGAACCCTCAGAGAACTTCTAGGTCAGCCTCTTTGGAGTTAAAGAGCAGTTTCATGCTTTCTTGTGTTAGATATTATATTTAAGGATTGTCATGGATTCCTTTAAGTCTTTATTTTCACTTGAAATAATTATATTTTTAACAATATTTTTAATATTTATTGTACTTTATTTCTAAAGGAGTTTGAAATTATAGAAAAGTTACATCAAAAACACAGGGGATTCCCATAAACCCCACTGCCTTCTCCTCTCACATTTTCCCCTATTGATAACATCTTTAATTAGTGTGGTACATTTGTTAAAATTGATGAACAAACATTGAAACATTGCTACTAACCATGATCTATAGTTTACATTATGGTTTACACTTTGCACTGTACAATTTTATAGGGTTTGCAAAATGTATAATATATAATGGCCTGTAACCATCCTCACAATATCATGCAGAACAAAACCAATGTCCCCAAAGTGCCCCATGTTACACTTATTCTTCCCACCCCTCCCCTCAGAACCTCTGGTGACCACTATATATATTTTTTTCCTTTTAGAATTATTATTTTTAAAGAAGTTTTAGATTACATAAAGGTTACATAGAAAATGTAGAAGATTCCCATATACCTCACCTATCTCCCTCCCACACTTTCCCTCATTAACACCATCTTTCATTAGTGTGGTACATTGTTACCATTGATGAGCACATATTGAAGCATTGCCTCTAACCATGGTCTATAGTTTACATTATGGTTTACACTTTGCACCGCACAATTTTATAGGTTTTGACAAAATGTATAATGGGCTGTATCTGTCCTTGCAATGCCATGCAGAACAATTCCAATGACCCCTAAATGCCTCACGTTACACCTATTCTTTTCTTTCCCTCCCCTTAGAACCTCTGGTGGCCACTGCATTTATATGAATGTTATAAGTCCTTCCATTACTAGAATAATAATAAGTCTACTTTAGTCCATATTTGCAATCACCCCTTATGTTTGTTCATTCTTCAATCTTGAGGATTTATGGATGGTGAGGCTCACTCTACTTCTGATTGAGAGGAGGCTTAGATCCCATGGGGCAGATGGGTGGAACTATCATGCTTGCAGTTGTAAATACTTTATGTTTTTTTTTTTTTTTTTCCAGATGGGTGTTGTCCATCATCATTCTTTTGTTAGTTGTCCTGGGTGAGTACAATGTATTGGAGGGTAGGCATTGGTTGCAACTCTGCTGAGATTCAGGGCTCAGCTGGCATATGAACAGCCAGAAGATTTAATTATCTGGGACACATATATAATGGGGATAGTGCTAATTATAGGTTCAAATAAAAGGGGCATAAGAACCATGTGTAGGAAAATTATAAATGAGTCCAACTCCGATACACTGGGGGAATAGGTTATCATATATTCCAAGGTAAGGCCCACTGACAGGGTGCCAAATTCCTGGGGTTTTCTGCCCTGCCTATAGTGTCCAGATGTCTCTAGATCCCTCAGGAACCTCCTGCATGAGGCACTGTTTAGTGCAGCAAACAGTGAAATTCTCCTAAGACATGCATAGTAGTAACATCTGGAATGACCTCTTGACTCACTTTGAAATCTCTTAACCATAAAAACTCATTTGTAATTAATATTTCCCCCTTTTGGTCAAGGTCTTTTCCCAAATGCATCTCTAGTTGGCACTTAGTAATAATCCCTTAGCACCAGGGAGGCTCATCCCTTGGAGTCATGTTCCATCCTGGAGTGGGGAGGGGGGAAGGTAGTGAGTTTATATGCTAAGTTTGGCTTAGAGAGCAGTCACATTAGAGCAACACGGAGACTTTCAGGAGGTAATGCTTAGGCACTACATAATACTAAACTATGTTTCAATTTCAGAAGAACAAGGTTCATGAGTACAAGCTTCAATATCAAGGGTTTGGCATATTGGTCTGTCTTCCTTTGCTAGGCACTCTATGTACTCCATGTACTCTAGGGATTCTTGCCACTCTATTAGAGAATGTATCTGTAATCCCCAGGATAGGAATTCAATATTCTTTTCGTTATTGTGTGGGTCTCCACCCACTGAGACAACACTCCATGACCACTTGAACACATTCATATTCCAGAGTCATAACCAGGTTCATGCCTCCCCACACATGCCCACACCACCGACACCCCACACCAGTGATCCTCCCATGTCACAATTGCGACTCTTCTGCAATCCAAAATGTCCCCAAAAGCAGAACCAAAAAAATAAATAAATAAAAATAATAAAAAATAAATAATAAAATAATAAAATAATAAAAAATAAAACAAAACTATGTATATAAAAAATAAAAATTTTTGCATTGTATCTTTCATGCCTATAAAATCTGTTATCTTTTATGCAAAGTGACAATTTCTTCTGTATGTTCCCCCTGTGTCTTATTTTTTTCACTTTATTTTCAAAGAAGCTTTAGGCAACAGAAAAGTCACATAGAAAATATAAGGGATTCCCATATACCCCACCCCCTCCCTCTCACATTTAGCCATATTAATATCTTACATGAGTATGGTACATTTATTACAACTGATGGACAAATATTGAAGCATTGCTGCTAACTATGGTCAATGGTTTACATTATGGCTCACATTCTGTACCATACACTTTTATAAGCTCTAACAAAATGCATAATGGCCTGTATCCATCACTGAGAGATCATGCAGAACAATTACAATGCCCTAAATATGCCCCATGCTCCATCCATTCTTCCTTTTCCCTCCCCTTGGAACTCATGGTAACCAATAGGTTGCAATTTTTTGAAGAATAAAATTCACAGTTGCATGCACTAATATTGAGGTTTTGACATATTAGTCTATCTTCTTTTATTAAGCACTGCCTATGTTCTCTAGAGACTCTTGCCCCTCTGAGAACCTAGGAAGACTTCCCAGGTTGGGAGTTTATTATTTTCTTGATTATTGTGTGGGTCTCCACCCACTGAGATAACATCCTCTGACAGCATGAATACTTTCAGAAGCATGCCCCAGGTGCACCCATTCCCACATGTCCCTCTACCCCCAATGCCCTGCACCGATAAACCTCTACTGCCATATGTGTTAAAAGAACATTCCCACCATTGTCATTTTAACCATAGACCTACAAGTCCCCAGAGTTCACCTATTCCTTCCTCCAGACCTCCCCCAGTTCCATGGAGTCCAATCCAACCCCCCCCACCCTGCTCATCATTAAATTCTAGCACCGCCGACCTCAATCATATCCCTGCTTCACCATCACCCCCATCCACTGCCAAACTACTACCTTCCACCTTATCATAGATTTTACCCATATTGAGCATTGGCTCACCACATTCTACTCCCTTTCTGATTCCTGATAACCTGTCTTCCAGGCTCTAGCTCTGTGAGTCTGCTCATATTGCTTAGGTCATATCAATGAGGTAATGTAATATTTGTCCTTCAGTGACTGGTTTACTTCATTCAACATAAGGTCTTCAAGATTAATCCATTTTGTCCTGTGTGTCAACACTTCATTCCTTCTTACAGCTGAGTAATATTCCATTGTAGGTATATACCACAATTTTCTTATCCGTTCATCTGTTGATGGACACTTGAGTTGCTTCCAACTTTTGGCAATAGTGAATAATGCTGCTATGAACACTGGTGTGCATACATCTCTTAGTGTCCCTGCTTTCAGTTCTTCTGGGTATATACTCAAAATGGGATTGCTGGATCATATGGCAGTTCTATAGTTAGCTTCCTGAGGAACCACCAAACTATCCTCCACAATGGTTGCACCATTTTACATTCTCACCAGCATCCTCTCAACACTTGTAGTACTCTGTTATTTTAACAGCTGCCAGTCTAATGAGTGTAACATGATATCTCATTGTAGTTTTGATTTGCATTTCCTTAAAAGCTAGTGATGCTGAACATCTTTTCATGTGTATTTTTAGACATTTGTATTTCCTTTATGGAAAAGTGTCTATTCAAATCTTTTGCCCATTTTTAAAGTGTGTTGTTTGTCTTTTTATTTTTGAGATGTAGGATTTCTTTATATGTGCTGGATATTGGGCCCTTGTCAGATAAATGATTACTAAATATTGAGTAGGCTGCCTTTTCACTTTCTTGACAAACTCCTTTGAAGTGCACAAGTTTTAAATTTTGAGGATGTCCCACTTATCAATTTTTTCTATTGTTGCTTGTGTTTTGGATGTACAGTTTATGAAACCATTTCCTAGTACAAGATCTCATAGATGCTTCCCTACATTATCTTCTAGGAGCTTTATCATCCTGGCTTTTATATTTAGAACTTTGATCCATTGTGAGTTAATTTTTGTATAGGGAGTGAGATGACGATCCTCTCTCATTCTTTTGGATATGAATATCCAGTTCTCCAAGCACCATTTGTTGAAGAGGCCATTCTATCCCAGTTGAGTGGGCCTGGTGGCCTTGTAGAATATCAGTTGACTATATATATGAGGATCTATATCAGAGCTCTCAATCTGGTTGCTTTTGCTAGTATGTCTCTCCTTATGCCAGTATCCTGCAGTTTTGACCACTGTAGCTTTGTAGTATGCTTTAAAGTCAGGTAACATGAGTTCTCATTTCATTTTTCTTTTTCAATATATTTTTGGCTATTTGGGACCCCTTGCACTTCCAAATAAATTTCATAATTAGCTTGTCCAATTCAGTAAAAAATGCTGTTGCAATTTATATTGGGATTGCGTTAAATCTGTAAATCAATTTGGGTAGGACAGACATCTTAATGCTGTTTGGAGTTCCAATCCATGAACATGGAATATTCTTCCATTTATTTAGGTTTTCTTTGATTTCCTTTAATAATGTTGTGTAGTTTTCTGTTTATAAATCCTTTACAACTTTAGTTAAGTTCATTCCTAGATATTTGATTCTTTCAGTTACAATTATAAATAGATTTTTTTCTTCATTTCCTCCTCAGTTTGCTCATTATTAGTGTACAGACATGCTATTGATTTTTGCATGTTGATCTTATATCCTACCACTTTACTGAACTCGTGTAACAGTGCTATAAGCTTTGTTGTAGATTTTTCAGAGCTTTCTATGTATAGGATAATGTCATCTGCAAATAATGAAATTTTTCATCCTCCTTTCCAATTTGGATATCTTTTATATATTTTTCTTACCTAACTGCTAGAGCAAGTACTTCTAACACAATGATAAATAAGAGCAGTGACATTGGGCATCCTTGTCTTTTTCCCCGATTTTAGAGGGAAAACCTTTAGCATTTCACCATTGAATATAATGTTAGCTGTGGGTTTTTCACATATACCTTTTATCATGTTGAGGAAATTTTCTTTTACTTCTATTTTTGAATTGTTTTTATCAAGAAATTATGCTGTATTTTGTCAAATGCTTTTTCTGCATCTATAGAGATGATCATGTGATTTTTTTTTTTCACTCTGTTAATGTGGTGTATTACATTGACTGATTTATTTATATTGAACCATTCTTGTATACCAGGGAAGAAACCCACTTGATCATGGTGTATAATTCATTTTAATATGTTGCTGAACATTATCAGCAAGTGTTTTGTTGAGGTTTTTATCATCTAGGTTCATCAGAGAGATTGGTCTGTAGTTTTCTTGTGACACCTTTATGTGGCTTTGGTATTAGTGTGATGTTGGCATTATAGAATGAGTTAGGAAATGTGCTTTCGACTTCTATTTTTTGGAAGAGTTTAAGAGGGCTTGGTGTTAGTTTTTTCAGGAATGATTAGTAGAATTCACCAGTGAAGCCATCTGGTCCTGGGGTCTTCTTTGTTGGGAAGTTTTTGAGTCAATCTTGTTACTTGTGATTGGTCTGCTGAGTTCATCAATTTTTTCTTTCATTAATGTAGGCTGCTTGTGTGTGAATAGAAATTTGTCCGTTTCATCTAAGTTATCCATCTTGTTGGCATACAGCTTTTCAAAGTGTTCCCATGATGATCTTTAATTCTGTGGGATCAGTGGTGATATCCCCTCCTTCGTTTTAGGTATTTGCATCTTCTCTCTTTTTTTCTTTGTTAGTCTGGCTAAGGGTTTGTCAATTTTATTGATCTTCTCAAAGAACCAGATTTTGGCTTTGTTAATTTTTTCTAGTGTTTTGTTTTATTCTCAATTTCATTTAGCTCTGCTCTAATCTTTGTTATTTCCTTCTTTCTTCTGGCTTTGGAGTTAGTTTTTTGTTCTTTTTCTAGTTCCTCCAGGTATGCAGTGAGGTGTTTGATTTTCGCTCTTTCTTCTTTTTTTAATATAGGCATTTATGGGTATAAATTTCCCTCTCAGCATTGCTTTTGCTGCATCCCATGAGTTTTGATACATTGTGTTCTCATTTTCATTTGTTTCAAGGTAGTTACTGATTTCTTTTCAATTTCCTCCTTGACCCACTGATTGTCTAAGAGTGTGTCGTTTAACTTCCATATCTTTGTACTTATTTGGGTTCTCTGCCCCTTACTAATTTCCAGCTTCACTCCATTGTGTGACCACTATCTTAATATCAAGATATTAAGATATTAAGATATTAATATTCCATTACAAGAATAAAAATAAGTCTACTTTGGCCTTTAAGTCTTTCTAATCCACGATGTGGTCTGGAATCTAGTATAAGTTGTTCTAAAAATTTAAGATATCACATTTGAAGACATGTATCACTTGAAAATATTATACTTCATAAAAAATAAATCAGGGTTTTCTTCTCTGAATAAAAGAGTAATTTCTGTTTTTCATTTTATTGGGATTTCTAGTGCTTTTATTGAGTTTTCTAGTGCATTCAAAATAGGTTTTAATTATCTAAAGTTTGTTTTTTCATGCAATTTTAATAGCTAATTTTTAGTATTCTACAGCACCCCAAGGTGTCAAGGACCCTATGTAGTCTGTTGGAAGATTGATGTTTTTGTCTTGCCTTTCCCATTAACTAGCTGTGTGTCCTTGGGCAAGTCCCCTTACTTTTCTAAGTGTCATTATCATTATTTGTGAAGGAGGGAATTGGGCTATTTGAAATCCTATGGTCTCAGTCACATCTGAAATTCTCTTATTATATACCCTTTTGTTCCTGTTATTAAAAAATCCCCAAACTAATGGTTTCTCTAAAGAATTCTAACATATCATATATGCTATTACCACTAAAGATTCATTTTTAACTATTTTATGTAATGATATGGTATGAGTTCATTAGCCATTAGAAAGAGCTCAGGAAATGTAACAGTACACATAAATTTTATTTAAGGGGAAAAGAGTAGGGTCCCAGGTATTTTGTGAAGTAGCAGGTGTTGTACTTGTCTGTTAAGCTGTTTAACACACACAAAGAAATGAGGAATACATGGACTATGGGAAACTGGTAGTAGTGTTAATTTTATTCAAGAAAGAACATTTTATTTCCCAATATTTTAGTGTTGAAATTGCCATCATGATTTGTTCCTTTCTTTTTTTCCTTTCTGGCCAGATAAGCAGTCATGTTGTTTTACATAGCAAGGGTGTTGACAGCATCTGAAAGGAAAACAATCTGATTTTTGAACAGATTGTTTTTTATGGGTCAGCACTTTTGTGACTATAACAGACTGTGACTGATTAAGACAAATGGCTGCTGGATGACTTGAAGGAAGGAGAGATGTTCATTCAGTGAGTGACTATAGAGTGTAATAATTCTGGGCTTTGAGAGCTGCCAGAGTCTCCAGCCATTGAACACAAACAATTCTAGTTATAGAGACCCAGGCTTGATAAAATCAGGTCTCATTTGGAAAGCTTTTTCTTTCATTATAGATTCTCTGTTTAGAAGAAGGAACACTGATGATATCCCATTAAAGACAACTCTGATAGAATGAAAGAAACGTGACAACTAAATGCAATGCATCATCCTGTATTGAATTCTGGATTGAGAAATAGTATAAATATCATTGGGACATTTGGTGGAATTTGATTATGGACTGTGGATTAGATAATGAAATTATACCAATGTTAAATTCCCTGGTTTGTATTAATTAAACTGTGGTTATGTAAGAGAATGCCTTTGTTCTTAGGAAGTACACAAGGATGTATTTAGGAGGGAAAAGGCACGATCTATATAATTTATTCCTAAACAGTTGATTAAAAAATAATATATGGATATAAAGAGAGATAGTAAATGATAAAGCAAAATTTTTTACAAAATTTTCATAAGTTTGAAAAGAAAAAGTTCCAAAAAAAAGATAACTCTAATAATAAATCAAATTATAGAAGTTTGTCTAATTTTGCAGAATTGGGGGGAAACGTTAACCAGTAACAAGTTGATCACATTTCATTTGGCCAAACCAGCGAGCTGGTGAACTTTTAAACTAGAAATTCAAGGATTTAGCTGAAAAGAAAAGTCCTAAGCTTATTGGTATCACGAAACCCCAAGTCTCTTCCTCTCTCCTTACTCAACAGCACAATCTGTTTTTTTTCTATCATTATCCTTTGCCCTGGATTAGTCTGGGTAAGAGCTTGAGTTAATCAGTTCCACTCCTTCAGAAAGGCTTTCTA
The DNA here is from genome assembly GCA_026826555.1 of Tolypeutes matacus. Taxonomy (NCBI): domain Eukaryota; kingdom Metazoa; phylum Chordata; class Mammalia; order Cingulata; family Chlamyphoridae; genus Tolypeutes; species Tolypeutes matacus. The sequence goes on from JAKSZT010053783.1 coordinate 8,156,005, forward strand.
ATACCTTGACCTAAGCCAGAAGAAAAATGTGTAAAATCTCCCCAGGAATTAGGGGGGACTTTAGTAGTTTTCAAGGCAGAGGGTCCTTTTTTGTTGTAAGCCAAGGTCCGTAGATTATATTTCTTTTGTTTCCCACCCTAGCTTAGTCTCTTTTCATTTTTCTCACTATAAAGGGGGAAAAAACTCTAAATTCTAAATTTCATGTAGCCATTTTTTTTAGGGTGCAATTTCAGCCATCTTAATTACCAGGAGTATTGATTGAACAATCAATACTGTTACTTTGAATGTTTAGCTTATAACAATTAGTTGCCCTCTTCAGGGTCAAATTAAAATGGACATACCTTAACCCTGTTTTCCCTATGACTCTCGCTGTTGCTGGAGAAGGCATCTGCGGGCTGGTTGAGAGAGAGTGACCTGTTAGCGCCTTTTATTACAATAGAAGTGTTTTTACACGTGGGTTTTCATTGCTCCTGGAGTATTAATAACATAATGTTGAGAATGCCAGTCTCATATTTGCAATTCTCACCCAAAGAGCTACCTTTGATCTCATCTGGAGTTCATATTCCTGGAGTCTTGGAGACTAAAAGTCTTTTCCTGTTACTTCATGGCTGCAAAAGCATGTCTGATTTGGGGCCTTCGCTTAAGCTGCGTGTGAAGTAGAGGCCACTTTGAAGGAGTCTGGTCAGCTGTAATAGTCCTGGAAGATGAGGATGGTTCAGAGAAGAATTTCTTCTTCAAAACAAAGATCCATATCAGAGTAGTAAGCTCTGAAGGAGGTTAGAAGGATACTTTTGCCGGCAGGGTGCCCCATCTCAGCTGCTGGGTACTAGTCTGGGCAGGTAATGCTTTAGTTGACACCTTCAGGATGAACAGACAGGGAGAAACTTGTAGTCATTTTTCTTGGCAGAAGCCACAACCCAGCCCAAGTTAATTATGTCTGAGAAGAAGAATAGTGTCTGGGCACATGCAATTTTCAATTGGGTATCTCATTTTCCAGTGCCAAGTATTCTATCAAGCTATTCACAATATCTTCACCAAGTCCCTTCCTGATTTCACCTCAGACAATGAGTATACTGAGTTTATAAACTTCTCTTTTATAATTGCCACTGTTTACTGAGAACTTAATAAGTGCCAGAGCTGATTAAGTGCTGTACATGCATCCTTTCATTTAATCTTAATAACAATTCTGTGAGGTTGGTATTATCATTATTCCCACTTAACGTCAGAGAAAAATGGGGCTTAGAGAATATTTTACTCCAAATCACATGACTAAATAATGTAGAACCAGCACTTGAAATCAAGCCGACCAGACTGAGCACCTCAAAGGTTTGCATAAAGTTCTGTGTAGGGATATGCATTTTTCTCTTAACATTTGTATGAAATAGAGGGTGGGTATTGGTCCTGACTTCATAGCCAGACCAAACTCAGGGATATTTGCCTAGAACTATAAATTTGTTAGAGCTAAATCCAGATCTGCTCCTCTCTACTCTATTTAAATCATCTCCCTTCCCTAACAATAAATGTCATTGGCAATGTACTGTCCTTGGAAGGCTCTGGCATAAGGATTAAGAAAAGCTGAGAAAATTACATCCAAAAGGGTATAATTTGCCTCTCGACTGACTCCTTTCCCACAAACCATAAATATGCTCATGACTTATCTAAAACACAACAAAATAAAGCAAAACAAATTAAACAAAACACATCTTTCTCAACACAGCATCTTCCTTCAGCTCTAGTCCCATTTGTTTCTTTCTCTTAGCGGTCAAGCTTTTTGGAAAAAAATGCCATATTTTGGTACTCTATATATTTTTAAACCTATTGCAATCTGTGTCTTTTGTGACACAGTAAAACTGCTCTGGAAAGGTCATCAATGACCACCTAATTGTCAAATCCAATGGATTCCATTTTTTTCCAACACCTTATCATAAATCTTTTCAATGATACAGAAAAGTTGAAAAAATTGTACAATAACTACCCATGTACCCAATACCTGGGTTTTACAATGAATATTTACTATATTTGCTTTATCTATCCTTCCCTTGTTCCCTCCCTTCTCCCCCTCCATCTTTTTTTTTTTTTTGACAGGGGTGATTACTGCAATTCATAGAAATTTGCAGACATCAGTATACTTCATTTTTAACACTTCAGCATGAGTATCATTGACTAGAGTTCAATTCGTTTTTTTATATATATATAATTTTATTGAAGTATATCATTCATACATGAACATACATAAACGATAACTGTATAGTAAAAGTTGTGAACTTACATAACAAACGTGCTTATTGTCATATAGGGCTCCCATACATCATCCCACTACCAACACCTTGCATTCTTGTGAAACTTTCATTGCACACTATGAAACAGCATCATCAAAATATTGCTACTAACTATAGCCCATATCTTACATTTGGTGTATTTTCCCCCAACACACCCCATTATTAACACTCTGTATTAGTATCAAGTTTTGTTATGGTTCATGAGAGAAGATTCTCATATTTTTCCTGTTAACTACAGTCTATGTTCTCCCCCTATATTCCCTGTGTTATACATCCCCATGCTTTGTACAATCCACTAAAAGTGTACACTCAGTGGCTCTCATTTTCACTTCAGAGTTGTACTGTCATCATCTTAGTCAATTTTAGAACATTTTAATTACTCCAAAAGAAAAAATCCTATACCCCTTTATAATGTCTCTTAGAATTGATATAATTATCTTCTTTGTCATTGCTTCAAAAATTTTACAATATTACTGTTAACTGTCAATTAATATTCTTCTTTCCCAATTTTAATTTGGCATGGAATGACCAAATTTATATGCTGAAACACTCAAATTCAAATGTAATTTCCCCAGCTCACCTATCCAATTGCTAGATCTGCAGTAAGATATCAGAATCTTCTTGAAATTCTTTTATCCTTGTTACTGTTCTTCTTTACTTCTGTGACCTTTCCTTTTTTATCCTTTTTTCTTCTATCCAGTCCTTAAACATTTGTGTGCTTAATCTCTTTGGTCCTGACTATATTCTCTTATCCCTCTCTTTCATTTTCCAAGAAATAATAGAGGTGGATATTCGCATGTAGGAGGTTTACTGGGGAGTGCTCTTAGGAACAACAAAGAGTGAGGGAAGCAGGATGCAGGTTTTGTTTTTTTTGTATTTTGTTTTTACAAGGAGGTCCCAGGGATCGAACCCAGGTCCCTCCATATGGGAGACAGACGCCCAACCATTTGAGCCACATCCACCCCTAGAATGCAGTTTTATGAGGCCACTGTAGATCCCAAGCAGAGCCCTGGAACTTGGATAGCTCTTTAGAATTGTCCCAAATCAAGGCAAAGTGGCTAGGCATTTTTCCCTCACCTTAACCAATAACTATAAATCCAATGCCCACCCTGAGGCTTTTTGCTATAGCCCCTGTGTCGTTATGCTACACTGAAACCCAGACTTCGTAAATACACTGCAATGATTTGTTGTGTCCTCTGCTTGCCCTGGTTAAGAGACTGCCCAGGTTTGGCACAGTTTTGTTCAAGAAACCTGTTAGTGTGTGTATGTTTTGGCATCCTGTTCACTCTCAGAGTAACCAATAGGAAACTAGAAGGATTCAAGGAGAATAGAGGAAGGGAGGCATACCCTTTTCATACACTAACAAAGAGGCTTAGAAGTGTACCTGGCTGGGACACAGTGTTGTCTCATATGGCAATGTAAGCTGTGTAATGCTAAACTCCAGAGGTTGCCTTTCATCTCAAAAATAAACCTTTTGCTATTCCATTCAAATCATTTGTTTGAATAATTGTATTCAAACAATTGTATTCTGAAGAACAATCGTAACAACTACAACATTTCACTGCGTTTTAATGGACATATTTTTATTCTATATATCCCTAGAGGAGAAAAATTTATCATTTGGTTTTACATTTCCAGAACACAGTATAATGCAAGGGACATAATAATCTAACAAATTAATGAATGAATGAGGTTCTAGGCAATTATTTGGTGTTTTTACCTGAACACTGATGTTAATCAATGATGTGTGATGGTCAGTCTTGTTCAGATAGTTTTGATTTGAACAATATCATCATGATTTCATAATGTGCATAGTCTGTTCTATGAAGTCAATATGAAGATTACAGCAAATAAACCTATAATCTCTAGGAAAATCTTTCAATGTAATCAAAACACTTGGACAATCATTTAATAGTTGCTTTTTGAAGATGTTTGTTATTAAAATATATACATTTCAAATGGTTGAATTATTTAACTCATGAGGCTAAAACCATGACATAAAAATGGATTGGAAATATGTCAAGGTTGGAAATTTTTGGATAATTTTAGCTTATCATATAGGCATCTCCAGATTGGAATCAGAGGGTTTAAAAAATATAGGCAGAATGGTCTCTCATCCCCCTTTTCATTGCCTTCAGTCCATGTGGAATGTTTTGGCAGAAACTTGTGACCAATAGTTTACCCAGTCTGAATATATTGAAAGTTACACTTAGGAATGGACAATAGCCCACGGACTCTTACTGCAGTTCCCAGGAAATTTAATTTGTTTATTTATAAGATGGTAAAAATCCATCAGTGATTTCCCAGAGTTAGCATCACAGAATAAGACTCACATGTGTAAAACTACTTGGAAAAGAAAAAAGAAACAGAAAGCATTGCTTTATGCATATTACCAATAGACTCCTAGGGGGGCACTTATGGGAGGTAAACAGGGATGTTCAAAATTTTATGCTTGTTTGGGAGCCCTTTTGTACTGAGAGAACCTTGGCAAGGGCTGTGAATTACGGCCTCAGCTTTAATTTAATTAACACTTTCTGTCTGGTTTTTTGTTCACATCTGGGTTGCAGATTTGGCTGTCATTTGAGTGGTTGCATTTCCTAATCCTAGACCTGGGAAACCACAATCATTATTATTATTACTATTAAATACGGTCTACGTAAATGCACACATGAGTTCAAACCCCAGCATAGATGTCCTCACACTCACTTCCTCATAAATGGTGCTACATTCTAGCACAAGATTTCTTGGAGAGTAAATAGATGATAGATATTGTTTAAGACCATGTAGGTTGTTATTTGCATGTTTGTTTTTTCCTTCAATAAGTGACTGAAACTCAGAGGTTATTTGTAAACTATTTGTAACTAGAATGACAAACAAACTTTCAGAAAAGTGTGTATTTTAATTTGGTGACCCTAACTTTTGATGTATGCTTTGGTTTGTTATATTTTACTGTTGTGTGCAAGCAAGTCAGATTTTATTTAGTGTAGTTCTACTACATGTGCAGCTGATAAACTTGTTTAGCTATCATTTATAAGACAGACTGGCTTTTTTTTTTTTTTTTTCAGTTGAATTTTGTAAGAGCTGAGCCTTCACCTGAGAGCTCTCAGTGTTGGTTATCAGGGTGCCCTGCCTTTGAGCCCTGCACTGTGCTCACATGACACTGTGCTTCCAATTATGGAATTTCAAGTTGGAGCACATCTCATGCTCAAATGTGAATTATTCGCTCTATTATATTTAAAACCTATTTTAAGTCCAGAGATTTAGTTCCCCTTACATCTATCCATAAGAGACCAAATGTCATGTCCTTGACCTTCTTGAAAATTTTGCATAGTGATTTACAGCTTTTTCTCTGGAGTTGGCAAGCATGTCTTTGTGAGTGGGCACCCCGACTCATCTCTATTTTCTCATTTGTGAAGTGTAGATATTAATGACATCTATACCATAAAGTTGTTTTGAGGAGCAAATCCCTGCCAAGTGTCTTACATAGTGCTTGGTATCTGCTAAGAACTCAATAAACATAAGCTATCCTTATTATGATCAAAACAATTACTATTATAGTTCTACTGTAAGAAGGACTTGAACAATATCTATCATCTAGTTCCTCACTTAGAAAATGATCTGGTCTGCTGAATCACTGGTAAATGCCCAGCTTCATGGAAGATCAGGTAAATGTAAATTGCAGTGCTATGTGCATCTCAGATATAGGGAAAGAAGCCAGATATGGCCATAAATTTCACTAGGGCTTTTTATTTTGTGTGCTTTTTTAAGAGTAATAATATGAGAGAACTAAGCCAAGAAGAGCACATTATGATATCAGCACTATTTTAATGTCACATTAACAATTGCATGGGATTTTCCTAGAGTGATTTCCAAATGACTTACTCTATCTCCCAAATCAGTGCATTTTGTACACACATACACAAGCATCCACTTGCACGTGAGCAAGTAACACCCAGTCATTGATTCAGGAACAAAGACTCCCCGAGGGAGTTTCAAGCACTCTGCTCTGTCCCAGCATGCTATTCTATGTTTTACATCCATTTCTGAGTCAGCAGAAATGTGTGTAGAATCATATAAAGTCTGATAACTCCCCTGCTAGCCCATGAAGCCAGAACCCACATATGGGGGTGGTGTGAATTACTTATCCTCTACAAGGCCTGGAATATGTCATTACCACAAAATTCATTCCCAATGCAATCATCATGGCTGATGGTAATTTAAGAAGGTTGGGGCATGAAACCACAGTAAATTTTCAGGCTTGTCTAACATATGGTGTATCAGACACCGAGGTATTGCCTTCTAACTCTGGGGAAGCAATATCATACTGTAGAGCTGGGAAACAGGCCAGTAACTTGGCAGATGAAAATTCTAATCATTCCTTTGTTACTAACCTGCAGTGTAATCTGCACCTAGTCATTTGGTTTCCCTCTATGTAGATGGTCATAGACTTAGAGACCTATCTTAAGAAAAAGCATCAAGGCAAACTAGGAAGCTTCCTTCAAATATCCTCTTTGTCCTCTGATGCACTGGCCTGCAACAAACGATTAAGTAAGGAAAAATGACCACCAGTCTCACCTTGCCTGCCAAAATGTTGATAGAAGGTGATGAACTAGGTATTCAACTTTCTTTGTACTATGGAGTGGCACCTTGCAGATTTATCTAAATGTTATAGGCCTTATGGACTTGCTCAGCTGCTCACAGTCTGTTCAGGGCATTGAGGAATAATGGAAACCAAAATAACATAATGGTAAAGAACTTGGACTTTGGAGACACATGGTCAAAGATTAGATTTCCCAACTGTGCCATTTATCAGTTTCTTGACCTTGAATAAGTCACAATGTTTTAGAAACAGTCTGCTCATCTATAAAATGGGATGAGCTCATCTATAAAATGGGGGAAATATCTGGACTTAACTCATGGTGTGTATATGTGGATCATATAAAATTGTGGCATATTGCTTAGTTCATAGTTTTCTGCCAGTAAACACAAGGGATCTTATTGTTAAGCCTTCAGATTAGAGGGGGCAGTTATCATTTCAAACGATAAGAGTACAGCCCAGACCTCATGGGCATTAATCCCAAGGAGCTAACAAGGATTATCTGACAGGAGGATTCTATAAATTCAGGAAAACATAGTGAGAATTTGAGGATGATAGCTAATACCAGGATTGTAAGGTATTTTAGTGAATCTCTAATCCTCAAATGGCATTCTGATATTTATCCCAAGAGGGTGCTGTGAAATTTGGATAAGATAGAATACACAAAGTGCCAAGCACATCACACTCAACAAAAGTAAGTTTTCCTTCTCCTTTTATTTCTTGTCACTTGCCTTGAACCTCTGCAGTACAGGTTTGTCACAGGGCAGCTAGTACCTCTGTAGAAGCTGGCTCTATCTCATGGGTTCACAGTCAATGCCTGGGTCTATGGTGGAATCTACTTGTAGGACTCGAGATATTAGCTTGATTACAAGACCACTTTGGAGAGTGGGATCCTGTGAGAGGTGGCAGTGTGATATACTTGGAAGAGTCTGTGGTGGCTTGGAGTTATGTACCTCGGAAAATCATGTTCTTTATCTTAATCTATTTCTGTGGGTGGGAACCCATTGCAAACAAGATCTTTGATGAGGCTACTTCAGTTAAGGTGTGGTCTAATTGGATCAAGATGAGTCTTAATACTATTACTGTAGAACTTATAAAGCCACAAAGAGAGAATCCATGGGTAGCAGCTAGAAGCTGAAAGTCAGTGGGACCCAGAAGAGAAAGGAGAGGATGCCACCATGGGCATTGTAAAGTGACAGAAAAGCCAAGGACCAAAGATCACCGGCTGCCAGTCCCAGAATGCCAGTTTTCAGAGAGAAAGCATTGCCTGGCTGATGCCTTCATTTTGGATTTCTCCTATCCTCAAAACCATTAGCCAATAAATTCCTGTTGTTTAAACCAACCCATGGTTTGTTTGTTTGTTTGGTTTGGGTTTCTTTTTTTTTTTTTTTTTTTTTTTTTTTTATGTAGCAGCTGGGAAACTAAAACAGAGATTAAGAAAAACTATTCAGAAAATTTGTGTTCCAAATTTAGTCCCACCACTTACTACCCTTGTGACCTGAGCATGTTACCTAGAATCTCCTAAATTTTGTTTCTTAATCCTCAAATGGAGGGAATACTCTATGCCATAAAGTCTTTGTTGATATTGTAAAAACCAAATGTGAAAATGTGGATGAATGAGAGTGATTTGAAGATGGTAAAAGAACTTTATATGTAAATGTAAGGAGGGAAGGAAGTGTGCTGCAATCAGCCTGGAGCCCCTCAAGTAAAACCAAGGTACATCTTAAGCAAGTTGCCTGAAGTAGTTGTGGATAACATCAAACTCAAGTTTTTTCCTCTTGGGACCTCTACCTGTGCTTCTCATATGGGTTCAGCTTTTGAAAGTAGCTTAAATGCCATCTCCTACATTAAGCCCCCTTTGGTTTCTAGTCCCTATGTCCTCAAAGCTGGAAGTAATCACTAGCATCTCTAAACATCGATAATCCTTTATTTACAATAACATGACCCAATAGAAATATAATGTAAGCCACATAAGTAACTTCATGTTTTCTATTAGCCACATTAAAACATTAACAATAAATAAGTTCAAATAATTTTAATATTTTATTTAACTCAATATGCCAAAGTGTGGAGTGAATTGCTGTAAGATGAGCTGTGGGAACACATGCTCAGGCATAGCAGAAACTTTCAGCAAATGACTGCTTTATCACTTACACAACACAATTGGTTCAACAGAGCAATGGAAGAGATCTCATCATGGCGGGTCTTCTGGGGAGGCCAAACTGCTCTGGTCAGGATTGGTGGATGGCAGCTCTTCAAAACCTGCTTTGTGTTGGAGAGGAGAGACAAGTCTTTGTTGCCAAAGGTGGGGTATTTATATGACCCAGGGGGAGGGGACCCTGACACTGAGATTTCCTACCCTGATAAGCAGCTGGGGCTGCTTGTTCCCAGTTTTGGGGTTTAAGGCACGGTCAGACCCTTTTATTAGACCTAACATCTTCCACAGATTGTTGAATGGAAACAGACTGAAACATGATCCCATGGTAGAAGAGGAGGAGACAGGTAGGTGAGGACTGGGAAGTGGCTGCTGAGCATGTGTCCATGACTTCCTTAGCACAAGGATTTTTTATGATTGTTATAAAATATTTTACATTATTTTTTCATATTGTCCTTGAAAATCCAGTGGGTATCTACACTTACTACATATCTCAATCTATCCAAGCAAGATTTCAAGCGCTCAATAGCCACATATGGTTAGTAGCTACTGTATTGGATAGCATGGGTTTGAAGTATTTATGTATATGCACATGTTATTAGACTGTGAAGATCTTGAAGACAGGATCCCCATATGATGTGTTTTTGTTCCCTTCATAATGCACAGCACAGCATTTTACTTACAATAGGCATTCATATAGTGGATTGAATGAATTTATATATATATAATTTATATATGTATAATTAATATAAATATACACAAAACTATGCTTGAATGGATGAATAAAAGTAAAAAACGGAGATCCCTGAAGAGCCAGTCTTTTCATTTGAGAACCTGGCAACTTGGCACTGACAAAAATGTCACATTAATTGATATGGTCTTATAGTCTCAGCATTGGGTTCCTACTACCCAATTCAACCAACATTTACTCAATCTTTACTATAAGTAAGGCATTATGCTAAGTGCTATAGGGTACATCAAGTAGAAAAAACACACAGGTCTTGCTCTAAATGTACTCAGTTGTGATTATCAGCTAATGTAGGGATAAATTGTGATATTCTGTGTTGCCAGATTTAAAAAGAGAGACATAACTCATGTTGTTTGGTATCTAGGACTTTGCAAACCTTAAGAGTTAAACTTGTCTGTCTAGAAATTTTCCATTTTAACGATGACAAACAACTTTCAGAAAAGATGTGCGTTTTCTGTATCCTGTGATTTTAGAGAGAAAAAAAAAATGAGGGAGTATTTTAAATTCACATTACTAACTTGCACTAAGTTATCCCTAAGAGACTTCAGGACTTAATATTATTTTGTGTTGCAGGGGAAAAAATTGACACTGAGTGCTATAAATATAACAAGGCTCTATCCAATTCAATGACCTGGGCACATAAATTCCCCAGGAGAGTTTCAAAATCTGTGTTCTGGCCCTGAGTGCATAATTATGTCTTTGGACCTTTTAGTCTGCAGAAAATGTTTACTTGTCTGATGCCTTTCCTGAGTTGAGAGCTCCTTGAGGGTATCTATCATCAGTCTAACTATCTATCTATCCAACTATCTATCTATCATATATTTATCTGTCCATCTATATATTCCTTTGTGCATCTAGCACAATTCCTGACATATATGGAGAGCTCAACAAATGTCTTTTGAGTGAATAATACAGAGAAGAATTCATGAGAGTTTTCATTTGTGATTCATTACATGAGTCCTCTGAGGTTAGTAATCTGCATTTGCCTGATGGGGAGAAAATGTGAATGACCAAAGTTCTACACTGTATTATATTCTCTTATTTACTGACTAACCATATTCACAGATTTGTGGTGAGCTTTCCTATCTTTTCATTTCCTCACACCTTTTTCCCTTCATATGACTCACAACCCTTACATATTAATCATTTCAAAACCACAGTACTCTGAATCATTGATGGGGCCTGGGTTACAATGAAATACACCCCTTAGGAAATGAGAACACTTCTAGGAAACATCTCAGTGCCACGTGCCCATTTTGATAAAATTCCAAGCTACCAACCTGGGTCCATCTTGAGCTAAGTATTAGGCTATAATCTTCAGTATTTCTGTAGGTAATTGAGGAGTGCAAGAGTGTTTGTAAATACTAATACCTTCTTAAAGACATTGAGTGAGTGTGGAAGAAATGCCTTTTAAAGTTATGTCAACTACTTTTATGATTTTTGATTGAGAAATGAGTCTATATTGGACATTGAACCATTTTCC
>JAKSZT010053783.1:8167276-8206317 GCA_026826555.1 Tolypeutes matacus
CTAGAAAACTTTATTGTTCCTATCTAAGCATCTTACTATGAGTTATGCCCTACTGACATGGTTGCATCAAAAGCCCTAAATTGATTTTATCAAGTAAACTTAAAACCTTTGAATTTAGTACAAAGGGTATCACACCCAGAGGAATAGTTTACATAATCCTTTTCTTTTTGGGATTCATAAAAATTCTCAAACTGCCACAGTATGTATATACCACTTTTTGTTTATCTGTTTACCTGTTGATGGACACCTGGGTTGCTTCCACCTTTTGGCAACTGTGAGTAATGCCACTGTAAACATAGGTGTGAAAATACCTGTTTGAGTACCTGCTTTCAATTTTTGGATATATACCTAGAAATGGAATTGCCAAGTTACATGGTAATTCTAAAGTTAACTTTTTGAGGAACCACTGATTTTCAAATTGACTTCACCATTTTACATTCCCACCAACAAACTAGTGTTGCCATTTCTCCATATCCTCTCCAACACTTGTTATTTTCTGTGCTTTGTTTTTAATAGTAACCATTCTAATAGGTGTGAAGTGGCATCTCACTGTAGGTTTTGATGGGCATCTAGTGGCTAATGATGTGGAGCATCTTTTCATGTACTTTCTTGCCATTTGTTTATTTTCTTTGGAGAAATATCTATTCAAGCCTTTGCCCATTTTTTAATTGGGTTGTTAGTCTTTTTATTGTTAAGTTGTAGAATTTCTTTATATATTCTGGATATTAAGCCCTTATTGAATATACAGTTTCCAAATATTTTCTCCCATTCTGTAGATTGTTAGTTTCATGATGAAGTCTTTCAATGCACAAAATTTTAAATTTTGATGAAGTCCCATTTATTAATTTTTTTCTTTTGTTGCTTATGCTTTTGGATAAAATGTCTAAGAAACCACTGACTAATGCAAGGTCCTGAAGATACTTCCCTTTGGTTTCTTCTAGGTGTTTGATAGTTTCTGTTCTTATATTTAAGTCTTTGATCCATTTTGAGTTGTGTTTTGTATATGGTATAAGGTAGAGGTCCATGTTTATTCTTTTACATATGGTTATCCTATTTTCTCAGCACCATTTTTTGAAGAGACTATTCTTTCCTCATTGAGTGAACTTGGGACCCTTGTCAAATATCAATTGGCCCATAGATATGAGGGTTTATTTCTGAACACACAGTTCAAGTCCATTGAATATATGTATCCTTGTGCCAATACAAAGATGTTTTAATTACTGTGGTTTTGAGCACAGTTTTAATATCAGAGGTGTGAGTTCTCCAACTTTGTACTTCTTTTTCAAGACTGCTTTGGCTATTTGATGCCTCTTAAACTTTCATATAAATTTGACAATTGGCTATTTCTTTTCTGCCAAGAAAGCTGTTGGAATTTTGACTGGTACTGAATTGAATCAGTAAATTCCATCGCACAGAATTGACATCTGAACAATATTAGTCTTCCAATCCATGAACATGGAATGTTCTTCCTTTTATTTAGGTCTTTGATTTCTTTCAGCAATATTTTATAGTTTTCCATGTACAAGTTCTTCATATCCTTAGCTAAATTTATTCTTAGATATTTGATTATTTCAACTGTTTTTGTAAATGGATTTCTTTTTCTTGTTTTCCTCTTCAGATTGTTCACTGCCAGTGTTTAGAAACACTATTGATCTTTGCATGTTGTTCAGGTTTCCTGCCATTTTGCTGAATTCATTTTTTAGCTCTAGTGGATTTTTCAGGATTTTCTCTATGTAGGATAATGCCACCTACAAACAGGGAACTTTTATGTGTTCCTTTCTAATTTGGATGCCTTTTGTTTCTTTTTCTTGTCTAATTGCACTGACTATAATTTCCAGTACAATGTTGAATAACAGAGGTGGTAGTGGGCAGCCTTGTCTTGTTCCAGATCTTAAAGGGCAAGTGTTCAATCTTTTACCTTTGAGTATGATGCTAGATGTGGGTTTTTCATAGTCTGCTTAAGAAAATATCATCAAATGTCTTGGTTTAAACAATAGGACCGTCTTAGCTTATTGTTGTGAGGATAAAGGAAAGTCCAAATCAAGGCATCATCAAGGTGGTGCTTTCTCCCCAAAGACTGCATCATTCTGGGCTGGCTCCTGGCAATTTTTGTTTCTTATCTTGTCACATGGCAGCTTCTCCTCACCTCTCTGTTCTCTTCTGGGTTTCATTGATTTCAGCTTCTTAGTTCCTGTGGCTTTCTCTCCGTGTGTCTGAATTTCACTCTTCATATAATGGACTCCAGTATGACCTATCCTGACTGATGTGGGCCATGTCATCTTAACTAAAGTAACCTCATCAAAAAGTCCTGCTTACATTTGGTTCACATACACAGGAATGGATTCAATTTAAGAACATGTTTTTCTGGGATACATGTTGGTTCAAAGCACCACACTCCACTCCCTGGACCCCCAAAAGACAAGTTCTTTTTATATGCAAAATACATTCATTCCATCACAATAGCCCAAAAGCCTTAAGTAATTTCAGAAACAATGCTTAGTACAAAGTCTTATCAAAATTGGTTATGGATGTCATCTGTCCTGGGACACAATACCCTCTGTCTGTGGACCTGTGAAACCTAGAGAACAAGTTTTCTTCTGATACACACTGGAAGGACATGCATATGATAAATATTCACATTCCCATAGGAAGAAATCAGAAGGAAAACAGGACTCATGGGTCTCAAACAATTCCAGCGGGGCATACTCCATTAGATTTCAAGGTCTGAGAGTCATCTATGGAAAGATGTTTTGTCTTCCAGACCTGATGAAGCAGCAGCCTCACCTCTTCCAAGTGATTATGCAGCAGCCATTTTCTCCCTGAACACTGGATGAAGGTTCTACACTCTCAAAGCATCTGGATGGTAGCCAGGCTCTCCTCAAATGCTGGGGCACAGATTCCTCCCTCTTGGAGTATCAGTGTAGTGGCCAGAGTCTCTACAATCCCTGGGGCACAGGCTTCACCCTCTCTAAGCATCGGGGGGTGGCTAGACTGTCCACAACCTTCAAGGCACAGCCTCTATCCTCTCCCAATACTGGGGTGGCAGAACTCTTCTTGCACAATGGGTCAGAAGGTCTGCCTTCTCTAAGCATCATGGCAGACTCACTCTCTCCACAAACATGGGTGGGCACACACTCTTGGCCTGAGATGTCTTCAGTCCAGACATCAACTTCAATAATTCTGACTTTAAAGTGGTTTTTCCTTCAATTTGTCCCATCTCTTTCCCTTTTAGTCCAGGCTGGCAGTGGTTCTATTCATACAAATTTCACAAAAAAACTTGCTGGCTTTGCATGTAGTTCACAGGGGTCCAAACCATCAGACAAAAGAACTATCCACAGATCTTTCCTGGATAACTGCACCTTCAATCCTGATTTGCACAGAAATTGCTGACTGGTTCCATGTTCAGTTAAACCTTCAAATAGAGCAACTACTCTTTGGGGACTCACTTTCTGGAAACTCAGAATTTTCCAAGCCATCAATTTCTAGTTTCTTTGTGCCCAGGAGTACAGTTCTCAGCTGATTCCTTTCCTCTCACATTTTACTGTAAGCTGCAAGGAGAAACCAGGATGTGCTTTCTACAATTATCTTGGAAATATTGTCAGCTAAATATACAAGTTCATCACTCTCAAGTTTTGCTTTCCATCTGATATCAGAACTCAATTTCACCAAGTTCTCTGCCACTTTAAGGTGAGGATCACCTTTCCTCCAGTTTCCAATAACACATTCATCATTTCCTGCAAAAGCCTCATTGCAAGTACCATTTGCATTCATATTTTTACCTACAATCTCTTCAAAGCAAAATAGGTCCTTTTTTATGAAGCACCTCAGAATTCTTCCAGCCTCTACCCATTACCCAATTCCAAAATCATTTCAATTTATTTTTTATTTTTTGGTATTTGCAATAGCAGCATGCCACTCTCCTGGTAACAAAATCTGTTTTACTATCTCAGGTTATTCAAGCAAATATTATTAAAGGGGTTGATTTAAACAATAGGAATTTATTTATTTCTTTTTGAGGCTAAAGGAAAATCCAAATCAAGGCATAATGTAGGCAATGCTTTCTCCCTGAAGACTGTGGCAATCTGGGGCTGGCTGCTGGCAGTTCTTAATCCTTAGCTTGTCACACGGCAATGCACATGGCTGCCTCTACTGGCCTCTCTATTATTTTCTGGGTTTTGTTGATTTCAGCTACTTAGTTCCTGTGAATTTCTCTTTCTTTCCCTGTCTGAATTGCACTCTGCTTTTAAAGGACTCCAGAATAGGATTAAGACACATCCTTACTGAGGTGGGCCACACATTCTTAACAAAGTAATATCATCCAAAGAGCCTATTTACAATTGGTTCAGACACACAGGAATGGATTAAATTTAAGAACATGTTTTTCTGGGGTACATATAGCTTCAAATCACCTCAATGCCCTTTATCATGTTGAGGAACTTTCCTTCTATTCTTAGCTTTCTGAATGTTTTTAAAAAGAAGGGGTGCTGGATTTTGCCAACTGCCTTTTCTATATCAATTGAGAAGATCATGTATTTTTCCCTTTATTCTATTAATGTGGTATATTTCATTAATTGATTTTCTTTTGTTGAACCACTATTGAATACCTGTGATATTACTCACTTGATAACGATCATAATTCTTTTTAATGTGTTGTTGGATTCAATTTGTAAGTAATTTGTTGAGGATTTTTGCATCTGTATTCATAAGAAAAATTGGTCTGTAATTTTCTTTTCTTGTAGTATCTCTATCTGGCTTTGGTATGAAGATGATATTAGCCTTGTAGAATGACTTAGGTAGTGTTCCCTCTTCAATTTTTTAAAAGCATTTGAGCAAGATTGGTCTTAATTTTTCTTGGAATGTTTGGTGGAATTCACCTTTAAACCATATGGTCCTGGGCATTTTGCTGTTGGAAGGTTTATGATGACTGATTCAATCTCATTAGTTGTAATTAGACTGTTGAAATATATTTCTTCTAGAGTCATTGGAGGTTGTGTGTTTCTAGAAATTTGTCCACTTCTTCTAAGTTGTCAGATTTGTTGGCATATAGTTTTTCATGTTATTCTTTCATGGTCCATTTTGTTTCTGTGGGTCAGTTGTAATGTTCCTTTTCTCATTTCTGGTTTTATATATTTGCTTCTTTTTTTTTTTTTTGTCAGTCTAGCTATGGGTTTATAAATTTTATTGATCTTTCCAATGAACCTAGCTTTGGCTTTGTTAATGGTTTCTATTGTTTTTGTTTTATTTTCTCAATTTCATTTATTTCTGCTCTAATCTTTTAAAATTTATTTCCATCTTCTTGCTTTAGTATTGGTTTGCTGTTCTTTTACTAGTCCCTCCAGGTGTGCAGTTAGGTCTTTGATTTTAGCTTTTTCTTGTTTTTTTTTTTTAATGCAAACAAGGCTATAAATTTCCCTCTCAGCCCTGCCTTTGCTACATCCCATAAACTGTGATAGGATTGTTCTTGTTTTTACATGTCTCAAGATATTTATTGATTTCCCTTGTAATTTCTTTTTTGATCCACTGATTGTTTAAGAGTGTGATTTGACTTCCATATATTTGTGGATTTTGCAATTCTCTTACTGTTATTGATCTCCAGCTTTATTCCAATTGTAGTCAAAGAAGATGCTTTGCATAGCTTCAATCTTTCTAAATTTACTGAGACTTTGTTTTGTGACTCAATATGTGGTCTATCCTGGACAATGATCCATGTCTACTTGAGAAGAATGTATGTTCTGCTGTTTTAGGGTACAATGTTCTGTATGTCTGTTAGCTCTAGTTCATTTATCATGTTATTTAAATTCTGTTTCCTTATTGATCTTCAGCCTAGATGTTCTATTGATGACAGTGGTATATTGAAGTCTCAAACTATTATTTTATTTTTTTAATATACTTTTTAATTTTTTAAAAAGATACTTAGATTACATAAATGTTACATAAAAAATATAGGGGATTTCTATATGCCCTGCTCCCTAGCCCTCCCACATTTTCCCACATTAACAGCATCCTTCATTAGTGTAGTACATTTGTTACAATTGCTGAGCACATTTTGGAGCATTGCCACTAAGTGTGGATTATAGTTTACATTGTAGTTTACACTCTTTCCTGCACAATTTTGTGTTATGACAATTTATATAAAGGCCTGTATCTGTCATTGCAATGTCATTCAAGAAAATTCCCAAGTCCTGAAAATGCCCCCATATTACACCTATTTTTCTGTTTCTCTCCCCCCAGATTCTTCAGTGGCTACTGCTTCCTCATCAATGATCAAAGTTCTTCTATTGCTAGACTCACAATAAGTTTATAGTAAAATAACAGTAAGTCTCCTCTAGTCCGTCATTCATTCCCCAATCCTGAGGCTTCTGGGATGGTGATGCCCACTCTGCCTCTAATTGAGAAGGGGCTTAGATCCCATGGGGCAGATGGATGGGATTATCTTGCTTGTAGTTGCAGACTCTCTCTGTTCCTTGGGATGGGCGTTGTCCATCATTATCTCCTTGATAGTTGTCCTGGGTGAGTCCAATGAACTAGAGAGTAGGTGTTGCAACTTGTTGAGATTAAGGGCCCAATGGCACATGGACAGCCCAAGGATTCAAGTCTCTTGAACATATGCCTATCAACTCTAGTACTAACTATAGGTTCAAACACAAGGGGCAGAAGAGCCATATGTAGGGAAACCACAACTAAGTCCAACTCTGTCACACTGGGGGGCATAAATTCCAAAGTAAGGCCCTCTGGCAGGGCACCAAACTCCTGAGCACCAACTATTATTTTAGACACGTCTTTTTCTCCCTTTTATTTTGCCAGAGTTTCCTCATGTATTTTGTGGGAATGTGTTTAGGTACATAAATATTTATGATTCTTTCTTCTTGGTGGATTTACTCTTTTTATTCATACATAGTGCTCATCTTTGTCTTTTGTAACAGATTTTTACTTAATTTCTAATTTTCCCAATATTAGAATAACTACTTCAGCTCTTTTTTGGTTACCATTTGTATGGATTATCTTTTTCCATTCTTTCCCTTTCAACTTATTTGTACCTTTGGGTATAAAGTGAATCCCTTGTAAACGACATATAGTTGAATCATGCTTTTTAAACCATTCTTACACTCTGTACTTCTTCATTGGGAAGTTTAATCCATTAACATTTAGTGTTATTACTGTAAAAGCGGTACCTATTTCAGCCATTTTGCCCTTTGTTTTTATATGTCATATCTTTTTGTTTCTCTTTCCCTTTCTTTATTATAGTCTCCTTGTCTGTATTGTTTTTTCCTTCTTTTCTCATTTTTAATATATATTTTTATTAGAAAAGTTGTGAGCTTACAAAGTAATCATGCATAATGTGCAGAATTCCCATACATCACTCCTCCAACAACACTTTACATTGTTGTGGGACATTTGTTACAGATTATGAAAGAACATGATCAAACTATTACCACTAGCTGGTCCATAGCTTACATTAGGTATGTTTTTCCATATACCCCCTATTATTAACACCATGAATTATATTATACATTTGTTACAGTTCATGAGAAAACACTCTCATACTTATACTGTTAACCACAGTCCATCTTCCACCACATGGTTCACTATACTATACAGTCCCATGCCTTGTGCAATCTATCCAAAAGGTGTACTCAGTGGCTCTCACTTTCATCACAGAGTTGTGCAGTGATCACCTCAGTAAATTTTTGAGTGTTTTCCTTAGTCCAAAAGAAAAAATCCCATTCCCGTTTTATTGACCCTTAGAGTTGATATAGTACCTTCTTTGACATTGATGCAAGAATATTAAAATATTACTGTTAATTATAATCCATAAGTTACATTAATGGTATTTTTCCCATACATCACCATATTCTTACCATGTTATAGTAATAATGACTTACATTTGTTCCAGTTCATAGAAAAAAATTTTTGTATTTTTACTGTTAACCACAATCCTCATCTACCTCTGGATTCACTCTGTTATTCAGTCCCAAAATTATTCTCTAGCTTTCTTTCAATCGACATTTACATCCCTAAACTTCTCCTTTCAACCACAGTCCCATTTATAAACCAGCCATGTTAGTTATACTCACTAAATGTATTACCATCACTCTATCCATTTCCACACTTTTATAGTCAAGCTAAATAAGAATTCTACATATATTAAGCTTCAGTATCCTTTCTCAGCCTTCATCTTATCTCTTGGTAATCTCTACTCTAGGTTTTAACTCCATGTGTTTGTTTTTTTTGTATTTAGTTAATATTAGTGAGACCATACAATATTTGTCCTTTTGTGTCTGGATTATTTCACTCAGCATAATCTCCTCAAGGTTCATCCATGTTATCATAGGTGACCCAATTTCATTTCTTCTTACTGCAGCATAGTATTCCATCATAGGTATATACCACATTTAGTTTATCTATTCATTGGTTGATGGACACTTGGGTTGTTTCCATCTTTTGGCAATTGTGAATAATGCTTCTATGAACAACAGTGTGCAGATGTCTGATCACGTCACTGTTTTCAGTTCTTCTGGATATATTCTTAGTAGAGGGATTGTCAGATCATATGGCAGTTCTATATTAAGCTTCCTGAAGAACTGCCAAACCGTTTTCCACAGAGGTTACACCATTCTACATTCCCACCAACAGAGAAGGAGTGTTCCTATTTCTCCACATCTTCTCAGCACTTGTTTCCTGTTTTTTTTTTTTTTTTTTTTTTTTTTTTTTTTTTTTTAAATAATGGCCCTTTCTGTCCCATCCATCTGCCCCATGGGATCTAAGCCCCCTCTCATTAAATGTGGAGTGGGCATCTCCATCACAGGATCCTCAAGATTAGGGAATGGACAATGGACTAGAGTAGACTGACAGTTGTTCTACTGTAGACTTGTTATGATCCTAGCAATAGAAGAACATTTATCATGGATGTGGAGGCAGTGGCCACTGGAGATTCCCTTTATGACAGTACCATGCTGTTTTTATCACTATAGCTAGGTAATATGATATTTTTTAATTTATTATTTTTATTTTTTTAAAAGTTTCAGATTACATAAATGTTACATAAAAAATATAGGGGATTCCCATATACCCCACATACTCATGCTCCCACACTTTACCCTATTAACAATATCTTTCATTAGTGTGGTATATTTGTTACAATTGACAAACACATATTGAAGCATTGCTACTAACCATGAGCTAACTATAGTTTACATTATATTTTACACTTTATGCTGCACAATTTTATAGGTTTTGACAAAATGTATAATGGCCTGTATCTGTCATTTCAATGTGATGCAGGACAATTCCAATGTCCCCAAAATGCCCCATGTTACACCTCTTCTTCCATATTATTAAAGGAGATCATACAACTCAACAATAAAAAGACAAGCAACCCAAGTAAAAAAAAAAAAAAATGCCCCAAAGCATCCTCCCCTGATAAAAAACACTCCAAAAGATCAGAATAGAAGGAAGTTTTCTCAAGATGGTAAAGTGCATATATAGCTAATATTGTACTCAGTGGTGAAAGACTGAAATCTTTCCTGGTGAGACTGGAAATGCCCACTTTCACCACTGTTATTCAGTATTGTGCAGGAAGTTCTAGTTAGAAAAATTAGGCTAGATAAATAAATAAAAGGCACCCAAATTGGAAAGGAAGAAGTAAAACTTTCACTATTTGGTAATGCTATGATCTTATATCTAGAAAAAACACAATAAAACTACTAGAACTAATGGACAAGTTCAGCAAAGTGGCAGGATGCAAGATTAATATGCAAAAATCAGTAGTGTTTCTTTAACTCTGAAGAGGAAATTAGAAAAAAAAAAAGAATCCATTTATACTAGCAGGTTAAAGAATCAAATATATAGGAATAAACTTAACCAAGGATATAAAGTATCTGTATTCAGAAAACTACAAAACATTGCTGAAAGAAACCAAAGAAGACTTAAAGAAATGGAAGAACATTCTGTGTTTATGGTCCAGAAGACTAAAGCCTTTTAATATGTCAATTCTAAACAAATTGATATACAGATTCGATGCAATCTTCATAAAAATTCCAAGTCTTTTTTTTAAAGATATGGAAAACCCAATTATCCATACATGTGAAGCAAGTGCTCAAACCACTGAGTTACCTTTGCTCCAGTCTATGTCTTTTGATTGTGGAGTTCAAGCCATTAACATTCAATGTTATTAGTGTAAAAGCACTACTTACTTCATCCATTTTGTCCTTTGGTTTTCCATTGTCATATCTTTCTATTGTCTGTCTTTTTACCCTTTAATTTACCTTTCTTAATAATCTTCATTTCTACACTCTTCTCCATGTCTCTTGCCCTTGTCTTTTCTTTTCAGTCTGCAGCACTCCCTTTAGTATCTCTTGTAATTCTGGTCTTTTGGTAACAGGTTTTCTTTGTGAAGACATTGAACTCACTCTCATTTTTGAAGGACAGTTTTGCTGTATACAGAATTCTTGGTTGGCAGTTTTTCTCTTTGAGTACCTTAAATACTTTATACCACTTTCTTCCTGCCGTCATGCAGACAAGAGGTCTGCATTTAATTTTACTGAGGTTCTTTTTTATGTAATGTTTTGCTTTTCTCTTGCTGCTTTTTTATTTTTTGAGGTACCAGGGGCCAGGGATTGAACCCCAGGACCTCATATATGGGAAGCCAGTGCTCAACCACTTAGCCACATTGGCTCTCCTGAGTTGTTGTTGTTTTTAATGTCTTTACTTGTTGTTTGTTTTTTTTTGCTTTTAGGAGGAACTAGGGAACAAACCCTGGGACCTCCCAAGTGGGAAGAAGGTGCTCAACTGCTTGAGCCACATCCCGTACCCCCTCCATTTCCCTTTTAATATTATTTTTCTCCCTCATTACCTCTTTATATTTTGTTTTTCCTTTATCAGAAAATATCACTTTTTCTTGTTCAATTGCATTCTTACTCTTACAGGAATTAAACAGCAGAGTTTTATATTGAGGATTCCATACTATTGGGCTTTGCATTTACTCATTTAGTAACCTTTAGTGAAAATCTTCATTTCTTCACACTGCTCCAAGCCACTCTGTCCTGTCTTTTCCTTTCCAACTGAATAATTCCCTCTAGCAATTATTATAGGGAAGTTCATTTGTTGATGTACTCTCTCAGTTTCTGTTATCTGTGAATGTTTTAAACTCATCCTTATTTTTGAAGAACAATTTTTCTGAATAAAGAATTTTTGGCTGGTTGTTTTTTGCTTTCAGAATCTTAAATATATCGGACTACTGCCTTCTTGCCTCCATGGTTTCTGATGAGAACTTAGCACTTAGTTTATTGAGGATCCCTTGTATGTGACAAATCAGCTTTTTCTTACTGTTTTCAGAATTCTCTTTATCCTTAGCATTTTACATTCTCAACAATATGTTTCTCAAAGTAGGTTTATTAGGGTTTATTCTGTTTGGAATACACTGCTTCTTAGACATGTATATTTATGTCTTTCATAAGAGTTGGGAAATTTCCAGCCATGATTTCCTCAAATAATCTTTCTGCCCCCTTTTCCTACTTTGCTTCTTTTGGCGTATCCATGATGTGTATGTTTGTATGCTTCACAGTGTCACTCAAGTCCCTGAGACACTGCTCAATTTTTTCTATTCTTTTCTCCTCTGTTCTTCTGACTGTGATTTTAATTGTCTTCTCTTTGAGTTCACTGATTCTTTCTCTTGTCTATTTAAATCTGTTGTAGTATCACTCTAGTGTATTTTTAATCTCTATTATTGTGTATTTTATCCTTATAATTTCTGTTTTAAAATTTTGAATTCTTTTTGTTCACACATTGTCTTCATAATATCCTTTAACTCTGTATCCACCATTAGTTTATTCTTATCCATATTTTCTTACATCTCCTTGAATTGACTTAGGAGATTTGGTTGAAATTTTTTGATTAGTTGTTCCAAATTCTATGTCTCTTCTGAGCTTTTAATTTGTTGCTTTGACTGAGCTATATCTTCCTGTTTCTTAATATGTTGTAATTTTTTGCTGATGTCTGGGTATCTGATTATTTTGATGTGTTAACTTTGAAAGTCAGTTTCTCCTTCTTGCCTAGGGTTTTATTGTTGATTGGCTTTGTGTTAAATCTCTTAATGGATGCTTGGCTCATTTTATTCTGGACTTTTAGAGTAACCTGTGTTTAAATGTTCAGATTTTTTCAGCTCTTCTGCACCTCATTCATTCCCTGCATATGTGGTACAATTTTTAAGATTGCCCTTTTGTGTGCAATTGTTTCATTTCCCGGAGAAAGCTTTCTTTCCTTGTTCCATCTTTGGGAATCTTGTTCTGTTGTTTTCTCTCCAGGTCCTGTGATTTGTGTAAATTTTCTCCATCACTCAGTGCCCCCTTTTCATTACACTTTTCAGTTCTGGGATCCATCCTCTCTTACAGCAGTTCAGCCTTCCACTTCATTTTTGTGAGTCTTTTCTGCCTCTTGTTTCTTCTCTGTTATAGTTAATAGCTCATTCAGAGGGGAGACTTCTTCAGGGGATGACTTACATTGCCAAATAGATGCTGTCATTCCATCTATCCTTCCAGTTTTGTTTAATGATTATCAGCACCCCCATGTAGAATATAATGTGTTAGTTCAGTCTAATGGGTGATCAAACATCTAACTTTATTGACAGTTTACTGTCATAAAAAAAAGATAGTGAAATCATTGAGGATCATGTAAGATGATACCTAACATAGATTTATTCCTGGAA
Organism: Tolypeutes matacus; assembly: GCA_026826555.1. Taxonomy (NCBI): domain Eukaryota; kingdom Metazoa; phylum Chordata; class Mammalia; order Cingulata; family Chlamyphoridae; genus Tolypeutes; species Tolypeutes matacus. The sequence continues at coordinate 8,179,980 of JAKSZT010053783.1, forward strand.
GGCTTCCTGGAATTGATAACAAGGTAGCTGAATTCTGAAGAATCAGTAGAATTTAGCCAGGTGAGTAAAGATGTAGCTAGCAGGGGGAGCTGCAACTATAAAACATGGAGTTCTGTGAGAACTTTGCCAGTTTAGGAAAGTTAGAGATTGGATAATGATCATTTATTTCCCTGTTTTTTGAACATTTTAATTGAGCTGAAATTCACATAACTTAAAATAAACCATTTTAAAGTCTACAATTCAATGTCATTTAATACATACACAATGTTGTACAACCACCACATTTATAGAGTTCCAAAACATTTTCATCACCACTACGCTGCAGAACCCCATACTTTTTATGCATTCAATTTCCTTTACTCTTTCCCCCAGCTCTTGATAACTACCAATCAGATTTCTGTCCCTATGGATTTACCTATTCTGGATATTTCTTATAAATAGAATAATACAATATGTGACCTTTTGTGTCTGTTCTCTTTCATTTAGCATAATGTTTCAAGGTTCATACACTTTGTAGCATGTGTCAGTACTTAATTCTTTTTTGTGGCCAAAATAATATCCTATTATATGGATATGCCATATTTTGTTTATCCATTCATCATTTGATAGATATTTACATTGTTTCTATCTTTGGTTATTATGAATAGTATTGCTATGAAGATGTAATCATTTTGAGTATCTGTTTTTAATTATTTGGGGTATATACCCAGAAGTAGAATTGCCGGGTCATATGGTAATTCCATACTTAACTTCTTGAGGAACAACCAGAATATTTTCCAAAGCAGCTAAACTATTTTGCATTCCTACTAGCAATGTACAATGGTTTCCAATTTCTCCACAACTTTTTATTTTTTTTCCACTGAGTGTATTTTTCCATTCACTACTTTGTAAATTATGATGTCCAGAAAATAAGAAGTAGAGAATACTTTGTGATTATAATAATGGTTAAAGTAAACTTAGGTGAAAAAATTACCTCCTTGGCGTAAAATGATTCCACTAGCTGTTTCATATGCTCAAAAGAAGCTATAATCTGATTCTATTGCTTCATATCTCTTTATTAAATTATTTATTCTTTATTATTTCTGTTTATCTTGAGAAAAACCTAGTTTAGTCAAATAGAATGTATGAAGCAATGGGTTTTTATCAGATACTTCCATTACCTCATTGAAATGACTCATCCTTTAATCCTCTGGACTTTACATTCCCTTGAAGGACTTCTATTATTTATTTGTGGAAATTCCACTCTGGTGGAATGCAATTTTTATTTATACACTTCCAATTCTTGATTTTGATATTTAGTCATACTTCCTCAATAGATACATACCAATCATTTATTATGTCCCAGGCACTGTTCAAGACACTAGGAATAAAACCATGAACAAGAAGACTCTGTTCTTAAGCAACTGACAATCTAATCTGTGTTTTTATGGAATGAGGCTCGAGGCAGGAATAACATGGGTGAGGATTGAGGATATAGAGATGTTAAAAGGGAATTACAATGCAGCTGTGATACAGGGAATGGGGGAGTAGTGCACAGGGTGCTTTGAGAATACAGAGGAGAGAAAAATATCACAGCTGAGATAGTTCATCTGAATGAAACTGAGGAAGAAGGGGAAGAAGAAAAGATATGATCATAAGAATCTTTAAGGTTTAAAAGCTATGGAGATTCACTGAAGAAGAAGCACTAGGCTTGTAAAGACTGAGACCATATTGGATTTTCCTGTCCCAGGCAATCCTCCAGACAACTACAGCCACATGAGAGACTGACAGACCTAGATGAAACCAACAAAAGAACCACTGAGCCATTTTCAGCCTCAGATTGAAGAATCATAAGCAAATAAAAGGTAGTTGTTTCAGATAACCATGTTTCTGGGGTGGTTTGCTACACAGTAATAGATAATATAAACATGTGGTTAATTATCCATATGTGGTAGTTTGAGGCTTTTATGGGCCCCAGAAAATCCTATTCTTAGAGCTACTCCATTCCTGTGAGTGTGATCCATTTATAGGTGGGAACTTTTGATTAAATTACTTTATCTAAGGTCCTTTGATTAGATTACTTCATTAAGGAGTGTTCCAGGGTGGATCTTAATCCTTTTCCTGGAGTCCTTTTTAAAGGGGATGAATATCGAGATACACACAGATAGACAAAAATCCAAGGTGTTCAGGGAGGAACCCCCAGAAGCTGAGAGAAAACCATGAAAGCAAGATGCTGAAATAAATGGAACTGAGGAGATAGAAAGCCACAGGAGCAAAGAGAAAACCACAGGAGCAGAGAGAAAATCAGAGGAGGCCAGGAGCTGAAAGCAACAAGACAGAGAAGAAGGAAGAGACAGGAGATGCCACCACTGTGCCTTGCCATGTGACAGGAGTCCAGAATCACCAGCAGTTGGTTTTGGAGAGAAAAGCATAGCTTGATGAAGCCTTGATTTGTGCATTTTCCTGGCTTCAGAACTGTAAGCTTGTAAGTTAATAAATTCCCATTGTAAAAGCCAACCCATTTCTGGTACATTGCCTTGGCAGCCTTTAGCAAACTAAAACACCATCCATGTTCCTTCACAAACCCTGTCGCCTGCACTATTCACCCGGAAAATCTCTTTCACTGGTCTTGTCATTATACTATTCTTTAAGGAGCACATGTTTGAAGACATGATTTTGCTATTCACTGGTGTCCATTCTTGCTTCCCTACTTTTCACAGTTTTAGCAAACACTAACAGGCCTGAAACACTCCAGAAAGGGGGCGGGGGGATCTTCGGGGACTATAGAAAAGCCATACTGAAGATGAAATTTTCCCTTTGCATTTATTTAAATGTGGTTTGTTGCATTGCAGCCAGAAAGGGCCACAGTCAAACAGAAAAGTCCCTAAATGATAAAAAGAATTGTGTTTATTGCCAACAAGGGAGCAAACTTTCTGAGGATTATAAAAAAACAAGCCCATGTTTTTCCCTGTAGAGCACTTAATTAGACCAGGAGTGTGAACAACCCTTAAAAACATCCCTAGTTCCATGTGAGGTTTAAGTGGTATGGATTGCCAAAGGAGGAACAAAGCTTAACAGGGATGGAGGGGAGAATAACTCTTTTAAGTATCAATGTTTATATTAAAGGAATAACAACCAGGCTGTGTCCTAAAGAGAAAATTTACTCCATATAAAGGTGATTTAACTTTCTTAAAGGAACTAAGCTATAGGTAAAGGTGGAGGTGGATCTTTTCCAGGAATTTTATTCTTTTTAAGTTTCCTAATTATGTGCACCAAATTATGAATTGTCCTCAACCATATTTTGCAATAGCAAATGGCAAGTTTTGCTGAGGGGGCAGCCTTAACTCTGACAAGGTAGTTCTCCAGAGTCTTATTACACAACAAGAGATTACAGAATCAGCGTTTATTCTGGAAATTTGCACCAGTTTGTGCTGAAATGACCCTCCCTGAGCCTTGAGTATTTGGCAAAGAGAATGGGATATAAAAGGCAAAACAGAGTTCAGATATTTATTTCTTTATTAACTAAACTAACTTAAACAGGATCCAAGTGATGACTTCATAGCAATGAATTAATTTTTGTTAGCAAAGATTTGGTGAAATATTTGATCCTATGATAATACTTACCATTACATCATTGAAATGAGACAAATATGAAAAAAAAAAAAAAAGAGTATAATCATCTTATCACTTCTAACCACTCAGCCACTAGTATAGGATGGCTTTGATATCAAATGCTATTTATATGGCTTATGCAGCTAAATTTCTCTGGGAAAAATATTTCATTATATACTGGACATGATTCAGGATCATTTATGACTTAAAACTCTTCTGGCAGTATCATCAATAACCTTACCACTTGCCTTTCTGACACCCATCTACTCAGCAAACACATGACCTTTAACAAATTGAAATAACTTGCCTTTGCTCCTCCTAAAACTTGACTGCCAGAAGAGGTCATATAATCATACAAGTAGTGCTACTGAAAATTTGTAGACAATTTTCACTTCAATGCAGCAAGTTTTTTCATATCTTTTGTCAGTTCCTGCACTAATTCACTAAAGGAGCTATTTCAAATTGTCATTATTCTTTTCAGTGGAAAATGCACCCTGCTGCTACACTCTTTTTTTTTTTGGCAAATGACTGTATCTGCAGTCTCTATTTAAAAATAAACATAAACTACAGTATGTTTTGTGGATTTTTTTAAAGCAGTTTTATTGATATATATTCACACACCATACAATCCATCCAAAGTGTACAATCGGTGGCTTTTAGTTTAATCACGGAGTTGTGTATTCATCACCACAATCAATTTTAGAACTTTTTCATTACTCCAAAAAGAAAAACCCCATACCCCTTAGCAGTCACCTCTCAATCCCTCTATCCTGCCCCAGCCCTACATAACCACTAATATAATTCTGTCTCTATAAATGTATTTGTATTTACATTTTATGTAAATAGAATCATACAGTATGTAGTAGTTTTGTGTCTGGTTTCTTTCACTTAGCATAATTTTTAAAAAAATTATTGTGATTTTTTAAAATTAGATAAGTTGTAGGTTTACAGAAGTCATGTAGAAGATACAGTGTTTCCCTATATCTTCTATATTGACAAGTTGCATTAGTGTGATTCCTTTGTTACAACTGATAAAAGAATATTAAAATATTATTGTCAACTAAGGTCTATAATTTACATTAGTTACATTAGTACCCATATAACACACTATTATTACTACCTTGTACTAGTGTTGTATATTTGTTAGAATTTATGAAAGAACATTCTTATATTTGTACTATTAATCACAATCCAATGCCCACAACAGGGTTCACTGTGTTCTACAGTCCCATGTTTTTCTTCTAACTTTCCTTTTAGTAACATACACAGCCCCAAATTTTCCCTTTCAACCCCATTCACAAACATAATATAGTGCTTTTAATTACACGCACTGTAATGTGCTGCCATCACCACTATCCTTTTTCAAACATTTGTAATCAACCTAAATAGAACCTAAATAGATGCACAAATTAAGCATCAGTGCCCTGTTATCTACTCCCTTTTTGTCCCCTGGTAACCTATATTCCAGATTCTAACTCTATGAAATTGTTTATTATAATTAGTTCACATCAGTGAGATAATATGATATTTGTCCTTTTGTGTCTGGCTTATTTCACTAAATATAATGTCTTCAAGTTTCATCCATGTTGTCACATGCATCAGGACTTCATTCTCTCTTTTTTTTTTTTTTTTTTTTAAAGATTTTTATTTATTTATTCATTTCCCCCCCCCCTTGCTGCTTGTGCTCGCTGGGTCAGCTAACCACGCCGTGCGGGCGGGCTTGCCTTCACCAGGAGGCCCCGGGAACCGAACCCGGGCCTCCCATATGGTAAACGGGAGCCCCACTGATTGAGCCACAGCCGCTTCCCAGGACTCCATTCTTTCTTACAGATGGTATAATATTCCATCATATGTGTATACCACATTTTGTTATCCATTCATCAGTTGATGGACACTTGGGTTGCTCCCTTCATTTGGCAATTGTGAATAATGCAGCTTTGGACATCTGTTTGTAAATGTCTGTTAGAGCACCAGCTTTCAGTTCTTCTAAGTATATACATTGTAGTGGGATTGATGGATCATATGGCAAGTCTATACTTTAACCTTCCTGACGAACCTCTAAACTGTCTTCCACAACAGTTGCACCATTTCACATTCCTACCAGCACTGAATACGTTTTCCTATTGCTCTGCATTCTCTCTAACACTTGTAGTTTTGTTCTGTTTAATAGTGGCCATTCTAGGTGTAAACTGATATTTAATTGTGGTTTTGATTTGCATTTCCCTATAGCTAGTGCTGTTGAGCATCTTTTAATGTGCTTTTTAGTCATTTGTATTTCTTCTTTGGAAAAATGCCTATCTAAGACTTTTGCCTATTTTTACATTGGGTTGTCAGCCAAAGGAGTGCTCATGCAAAATACCAGAAATCTGTTGGTTTTTATAAAGCGTATTAATTTGGCATAGAAGCTTGCAGCTACCAGGCCATAAAACATAAGTTACTTCCCTCACCAAAGTCTATTGCCATGTATTGAGCAAAATGGCTGCCGACGTCTGTGAGGGTTCGGCTTCCTGGGTTCCTCTCTTCCCGGGGCTCCGTTTCTCTCTAGGCTCAGCTGCAGCGCTTTCTCCACAAGGCCAGCTGAAGATATCAGGTGAACAGCTCTGTCTCTCCCTGAGGCCTCTGCCTGTGTTTAATGGAGACTTCTCTCCTTTCTCACGTATCTGCTTCTGTGTGTTTACATCCCAGGCTCCAGGATCAAAATTCCAGCATTAAAACTCCAACATCAAAATTCCAACTCTCTTCTTTTGCCATGTCTTTTATCTGTGAGTCCCCACCCATGAAGGGGCGGGGACTCAATGCGCTACTGACATGGCCCAATCAAGGCCCTAATCATAATTTAATTAAGTAAAAGTAAAATCTCTGAATCCAATACACTCTGATATGCCCAGAGGAAAAGACCACTTTACAAACATAATCCAACATTACTTTTTGGAATTCATAAATAATATCAAACTGCTACAGGTTGTTTGTCTTTTTATTATTGAACTGTAGGATCTCTTTATATATTCTGGGTTTTAAATGCTTATGGGATATGTGGTTTCCAGATATTTTCTGCCAATGACTAGGTTGCTTTTTGATGTTCTTGACAAAGACCTTGGAAACACAACAGTTTTTAATTTTAAAGAGGTCCCATATATCTATTACTTCTTTGTTGCTTTTGCTTTGGGCATAAAGTCTAAGAAACCATTGCCTATCAGAAGATCTTGAAGATGCTTCCTCCATTTTCCTTCAGGAGTTTTATGGTCCTGGTTCTTATATTTAGATCTTTGATCCATTGTGAGTTAATTTTGTGTGAGGTAAGACATAGGGGTCCTCTTTCATTCTTTTGCATGAATATCCAGTTCTCCCAGCACCATTTGTTGAAGAGACTATTCTGTCCCAGTTGGGAGGACTGGGCAAATATGAATTGGTCATAGATGTGAGGGTCTATTTCTGAGTTCTCAGTTTGATTCCATTGGTCAATATATCTATCTTTATGCCAGTACCATGCTGTTTTGACCACTGTAGCTCTGTAATATGCTTTAAAGTCAGGAAGTATGAGTCCTCCAACTTTATACTACTTTTTCAAGATGTTTTTCGCTATTTAGGGCCCTCACCCTTCCAAATAAATTGTGCACTAGGTGCATTTAACATAATATCATCAATATAATGTACCAGTGTGATGTCTTCTTGGAGGGAGAGATGATTGAAGTCCTTGTGGATAAGATTATGGCAAAGGGCTGGAGAATTGATATACCCTTGATGTAAGACAGTGGAGGTATATTGCTGGCCTTGCCAGCTGAAAGCAATCTGTTTCTGTTGGTTTTTAATAATAACAATTGAGAAAAAAGCATTTGCCAGATCAATAGCTGCATACAGGCATCAAGGGATGTGTTGATTTGCTCAAGCAATAATACCTCATCTGGAAGAGCAGCCGCAATTGGAGTCACCACCTAGTTAAGTTTCATAATCCACTGTCATCCTCCAAGATCCCTCTGTTTTCTGCACAGGCCAAATAGGAGAGTTAAATGGGGATGTGGTGGGAATCACCACCCCTACATCCTTCAAGTCCTTGATGGTGGCACTAATCTCTGCAATCCCTCCAGGAATCTGGCATTGTTTTTGATTTACCATTTTGCTAGGTAGTGACAGTTCTAGTGGCTTCCATCTGGCCTTTCCTACCATAATAGCCCTCACTACACAAGTCAGGGAACCAATGTGGAGATTATGACAGTTGCTAAGTATGTTTATTCCAATTATGTGTTCCAGAACTGGGAAATTAATCACAGAATGGGATGAGTCTGGGAACCTACTAGACCCACTGTGAGATGGACTGTAGCTAAAACTCCTTTGATCAGCAACCTCCATAAGTCCTTCCTCTAATCAGAGTAGAGAGCCAGTTCCATAAACCATAGAACCGATTCAGAAATCCCATCTTTAAGATTCTGTTTCTCAAGAGCCACTCCTGGTACCAAAGATATAGTAGTCAGTGTTCTCTAAGGAAACAGAACCAACAGGATATATTTGTAAATACAATGAGATTTTATATAATCGTCTCACATGTTTTGGGGGTGCAGAATTCCAAATTCCATAGGGTAGGCCACAAGCTTGGACTCTGATGAAGTTTTTTGATGAATTACCCAGGAGAAACTGATTGGATAAAGTAGAGATGGAAATTCTCTCCTCTGAATGCTGAAATAATAACTTCTCCTTTTAAAGACTTTAACTGATTGGAAGAGCCATCTCTTGTTGGAAGCAATCACCTCCTTGACTGTAGATGTAATCAGCCATAGATGCAATCAACTTACTGATGATTTAAGTTTATTAAATGTCCTCACAGTAACGGTCAGTCCCCAGTGCTTGCTTGACCAAACAACTGGGCACCATTACCTGGCCAAGTTGACACATGAACCTAACCACCACAGTAAGTTGTTCATGTGTTTCTAGGAATCTGTCTAATCTGTTGGCAAACAGTTGCTCATAGTATTCTTTTTTTTTTTTTTTTTAAGATTTTTATTTATTTATTCATTTATCCCCCCCTTGCTGCCCATGTTCGCCGGGTCAGCCAACCACGCCGCGCGGGTGGGCCTGCCCCCGCCAGGAGGCCCCGGGAACCGAACCCGGGACCTCCCACACGGCAAATGGGAGCCCTACTGATTGAGCCATAGCCGCCTCCCCATAGTATTCTCTTATGATCGTTTTTATTTATGTAGGGTCAGTAGTAATGCTCTCCCCCTCCCCCTGCCACTTCTGATTTTATTTACTTACATCTTCTCTCTTTTTTCTTAGTCAGTCTAGCTAAAAGTTTGTCAATTTTACTGATCTTCTCAATGAACCAAGTTTTGATTTTGTTAATTCTCTCTATTGATTTTTTAATTCTCAATTTCATTTGTTTCTGCTATAATCTTTGTCATTTCTTTCCTTCTGCTTACTTTTGGATTAATTTTGTTGTTGTTGTTTTAAAATTTCATCCAAGTATGCAGATAAGGTCATTGATTTTTTGGCTCTTTCTCCTTTTTCTAATGTAGGCATCAGGGCTATAAATTTCTCTCTTATCTTTGCCTTCACTACATCCCATAAGTTTTGATATATTGTGTTCTGGTTTTCATGTGTCTCAAGTTATTTACTGAATTCTTTAGCAATTTCTTCTTTGACCCATGATTGTTAAGGATGTGTTTAACTTCCATATATTTGTGAATTTTCCTCTTCTCTACCTGTTATTGATTTCCAGCTTCATTACATTATGGTCAGAGAAATACTTTATATAATTAGAATAATTTTAAATTATTGAGATTTGTTTTGTAACTCAACATGTGGTGTACCCTGAAGAATGATCCATGAGCCCTTGAGAAGAATGTATATCCTGCTGTTTAGGGCTCAATTTTGTGTATATAACTGTTTGGTCTAGTTGATTTATCATATTATGCAAGTTCTCTGTTTCCTTATTGATCCTCTGTCTAGATGTTTTATATATTGATGAGAGTGGAGTATTGAAATCTCCAACTATTAATGTGGATACATCGACTTCTCCATTCAGTTTTGTCAGTGTTTGCCTCGTGTATTTTGAGCCACCCTGGCTAGGTGCATAAATATTTATGATTGTTATTTCTTCCTTGTGGATTACCCATTTTATTAATATACAGTGTACTTCTTTGCCTTTTATAACAATTTGCATTTAAAGTCTATTTTGTCCAATATTAGTATTGTTACAACTCTTTTTTTGTTTACTGTTTACATGGAATATCTTTTCCAACCTTTCATTTTCAATCTATTTGTGTTGTGGTCAGGTGACACTCTCATAGATTCCATATAGTTGGATCATACTTTTTAATCCGTTCTGCCATTCTGTGTCTTTTGATTGGGGAGTTTAATCCATTAGCATTCAGTGTTATTACTGTAAAGGCAGTACTTACTTCAACTATTTTATCCTTTGGTTTTTATATGTCATAGCCTATATTTGTCTCTCTTTTTATCATTTTTATTACCCTTACTGATAATCTTCAATTGTGCACTCTACTTCAAGCTTCTCCCTCCTATCTTCTCCTTTCAGCCTGCAGAATTTCTTGGAGGAGAGATCTCTTGTTGACAAACCCTCTTAGTTTCTGTTTATCTGTGAATATTTTAAACTCTTCCTCATTTTTGAAGGGCAGTTTTTATGGATAAATAATTCTTGGCTGGCAATTTTTCTTTCAGTACCTTAAATATGCCACTGCCTTCTTATTTCCATGGTTTCTTATGAGAAATTGGCACTTAATGTTTTCACTTTTCTCTTGCTGCTTTCAGGATTCTCTCTCTCTCTTTGGCTTTTGACATTCTGATTAATATGTGTTTCAGAGTTGGTCTATTAGGATTTACTCCGTTTGGAGTACATTGCATTTCTTGGACATGTATATTTACGTCTTTCATAAGAGTTGGGAAATTTTCAGCCATTATTTCCTCAAATGTTCTTTCTGCTCCTTTTACCTTCACTTGTCTTTCTGGGTCATCCATGATACATTGCTTGTCCACTTTGTGCTGTCATTCAAATCCCTGTAATCTGATCAATATATTTTTTTGCATTCTTTTCTCTATCTCTTCTTCTGTCTGTAAGATTTCATTTGTTCTGTTTCCTAGTTTGCTGATTCTTTCTTCTGCCTGTTCAAATTTGCTGTTGTATGCCTCTAGTGTATTTTAAGCTCCTCTATTATGCCTTTCATTCCCATAATTTATGTTGTTTATTTTTATACTTTCAAATCTTCTTTATGCTCATCCAGTATCATCTTAATATCCTTTATCTCTTTAGTCATATTTTCCTTTATCTTCTTGAATTGATCTAGAGGTTTATTTGAATAGCATCAACTAGTTGTTTCAAGTTCTGTGTCTCCTCCAAAGTTATAATTTGTTCCTTTGGCCCATATCTTCCTGTTTCTTAGTATGGTTTGTAATTTTTTGTTGATGTCTAGGCATCCAGTTATCTTAATGAGTTTACTCTGAAGCTCATTTTCTGTCTCTTGTCTAGGGTTTTATTGTTGATTGGCATTGCATTATGGCTTTTCATTGATACTTGGTTCAACTTATTCTATATCTTTAGAATTGCCCATTTTTAATTGATCTGATTTTCTTCCAGATCTTCTTCATCTGATTCTTGCCCTGGATATGTGGTACAATTTTTATTTTTTAAGATAGCAGTATTGTAACAATTGTGTCACTCCCAGGAGAATGCTTCATTTCCTTTGTTTCTTCTTCCCCTTTTCCTTTTCTGGGAATCTTGATTTGCTTTTTTAATTTTTAATTTTGATTCTATAATTTTCTTTTACACTCATGTCATTGTCTCTAGCTCACTTGTCTGGAAAGCAAATTCAGGGGGGATACCCACCCTGGAGAGGAATTTTCCAAGTCAGTATTTCTAAGCCAAAACAAGGTCAGAGACCCATGAAGGGGGTACAAATTAGCCCCAAAGGGGCCTGTGGAGAGGGTAAGGAAAGGTGTCAGCAGCCTTTTTGATGACTCCCTGAAACTGTGCTTTTCTGATCTCCCAGCAAATAGTACTTTTCAGCAATCTGTTCCTTGGAGCTCTAAGGAGGTACTGTGTCTTTAAACCTTCACTGCTTCTACCCTGTGTGCAGTAGGCTGAAACAGCAGCTCAGAACTGGGACCCTGCAATCCATATTTGCCAATCAAAAGCCATGATCAGTGCTTGGCCATGTCCTAACCACCCCCCCCTTCCATTGTTGGGGAAGAGGACTTTCTTGTCTCTCTCTATCTACAGCAGTGAGCCAGAGACTGGACCCCAAGGTGGCCTGCCTCAAGAGTGTGGGATGGGCAGTAGCAGCTGCTGCACAGTGAGCTACTCACAATTCTTTACTGCAGTTTCTTAGCCTCTTCCTCCTGTTCTTCCCTGGATGCTGTACAGTGCTCCCCTGGCCTCCAGAGTTCCAAAACAGTTGTTACAGACAGTTCCTTCCCGTCCACTAGCTGTTTTGGAGGAGGAATGAGCCCTGGAGTTCCCTACTCTGCCATCTTTCTAGAAGTTCTTCCCTTATGTGTTTTAATATAGGAAAGTATTTACACAGGAGTCAAGAATCTGAAAGAACAAACAGGAAACTTGGAAATAACTCAGAGATAACAACTGCAAGAAGCAGCTACCATATTATCTTAAGGCTGAAGAAGTGAAAGGTCAAAATTGGGATTATTTTAACCAAGAGACTCAGGAGAGGATATCAGTGAGCTCAGACCTCTAAGGAGGGAGTATGACGTGGATACTGCCAGTACCTCTGAAGGGATGCAATTGTGCTAAGTATCAAAAGAAGCTGGTGGGGAAGCGGTTGTGGCTCAATCAGTAGGGCTCCCGTTTATCATATGGGAGGCCCCGGGTTCGGTTCCCGGGGCCTCCTGGTGAAGGCGGGCCCGCCCGCATGGCGTGGTTAGCTGACCCAGCGAACACAAGCAGCAAGGGGGGGATAAATGAATAAATAAATAAAATCTTAAAAAAAAAAAAAAAAAAGAAGCTGGTGAAGAAATCTGGGAAATATATTTGTAGAGCCTTAGTCCCAGCATCACAAAACAGAGTATAGAAGGTAACATTTGGAGAGACAGTAGTCAAATAACTGGAATGGTACACACTTTTGCTCCATATCTTAGCTTGGGTTCTTGAAAAAGCAGACCTTGAAACAAAGGCTTATATTGTACCATCTAATTGAGTAGCAGGGAGGCAGGAGTTAGCATTTTGTGTTGCTCCATCCAGGTCCCTTCTTCAAGGCCAAAACACCCATCCTTGAGCTGCTGGGCATTTCAGGTTTTGAAGGCCCAAAGTTGCATTGTGCATGGAAATTAGCTTTGACTGAAGGGAACTGACTCAACCAAGGTTGCTCTCTTCCATGGGGTGGCTCACAGACAATGCTTAGGCATACACAGCCACACAACTCTTGCCTCAGTTGGAGACAACTCTGAAGAGCAATCCCAGCTTCAGAGCTCCTTGTGAGGTTGACTGAGACCTCAGTTAAAACTGCATTTGCGTCAGCTGCCTTCCTGCCATTCCTGCCGTCTTCACTTCCTTACAGGTGTATCTCATAAGAGTACTCCTCCACAAACCTGCATGCAACTTTCCTTCTGTGCTTCTAGGTAATTAATGCAAAGCAATGGAACATGGTTGATCCTGAGAAGCTGTCTCTAAAATGGATTTTTAGAGATGTATCATGCACAGGTAGGTTGGCAATAAGGACCCCATCACTAGTGATAAATGGAATAGGGATAATCCCTGGCATGCAAATAAAGTGCAACTGTTAAAACTTTCACCAGAGGTGAAGTGAGATGGGATACAGGTGGAAGGAATGGATAGCAGTGGTATTATTCATAAATTCAAAGCAAATTGTAAAAGCCAACTTTCCTCCTTGGGAGCATTCAAGGAAGTCCTTTATCTCCTATATCCAGAGGGTAGACAGAGTTGAGGACCAGGCTCAGACTTAATCATTAAAGTAGCAAGACTTGAGAAAAGGTTGAATTCTTACCCCCAGCAGATTTCTAAACCAAGCTCAGGAGACTAGTAGGAAAGGAATAAGACCCTGAGACTTGGGATAGGGACATCTGGGTACATTCACTTCAGAAAATTAAGCTCCAAGTATCCCCTGAAACCTTAGAGTCTACAGAAGTCTTCCATTTCCTCCTGTTAAAAAATAGGTGGTTTCCCCCTGTTTTAAGATCCATGTAAGAGCTTGCCCTCCTCAGGATCTAGATCAAACTCCCCTTCAGGTAACCAGAGTGTGGCAACAGGAATCAAAATCCCAGCACAGCCAGACTGGGGAGCAACTAATCTGGTAAATAGGAGGAATATGTGTCAATATGTGAAGAAGCTGCAGGATATATCTCACCAGGTTTGGGACAGTATGCATTGAAATGAATCCTGAAGATACTGGATCAAGGAAGTTCAAATAAAGTTGGATAAGGGCACATTTTACCTTGATACAGGATTTAACACCCTGGCAAGAATTCAAGGAGATGGTGCTTTGCATCCATTCTCATAGGTTTTTTCACTTACTATTCTACAAGCTATCTTATCCCCAAACTTCCCCAAACTTCCAATCTTGCTTCTTTCAGGCCCGTGACCATGGAACTAAGTTTTTACCACTGCCTGTAACTCTGGCTCCTTGTTCCTCCATTCAAAGTGAACAACAACGTGTACCTTCCCAGCTTTGCCCATGAAGAAGATTTCTCTTTCCTCACTGTGCCTTTGGGTGGTATATGGCAGCAATCTGATTTTAGTTGATATTAACCTATCACCTGAACCCCTCTGTAAACATGGCACGTTTTATTTCTTCCTCTTTGATCACAGGGAAACTTCCATAATGCCGCAGGTGTGAGTTGAGAGATTTGTAACAGAGATGGATAACTGGAAGTCTCAGCTGAAAGGTTCCTTCTGGACTTTCTTGGGCTCAACTCCACATATACTATTTCTCTAACATAATAAAGTGTTACTTTACCTGCTTGACCTTATAACTCAGTATTAGATGATGTCTAGTTAATAATAAGCAGTTTGATTATATAATCATTTCTCCTGGTAAGATGCTTTGTTTTTCTTTGGATTCAGAAGCATCCTGATAACTATTTTTTAAGTGAAGAGTAATTATCTGCCATTGAAGTCATGGCTTAGTTGCAAAATTCTAGGGATCTGTGTTATGATATTGGGGCTTGCCACCAATTTCATACAGCATTCTTATCCAGGGTATATCTCTACCATCATCAAATCTGTTGGGTTATGTACACTGAGTGACTGGAAGCTTGCATTGTATTTTCAACCTGATAAGTCCTCTCCTCTGGGCTGTAATCGAAGCTGGCAGTCCTCCAGGTCAGCTGATAAATGGGCTGGAGCAGTACACTGAGTGTGGTATTATTGCTTTCAAAATCCAGAGTTTGACCAATCGTTATGCTCATTTCTTAGTGGTAGGGACTATGAGTTGCAGAAACTTGTCTTCTCCTTTAGAGGAGAAGTATGCTCCAGACTGCCAACCCCTAAAAAGTCATCAATGAAACAGTTCCCTAAAGCTGTGAGGAGTTTAATTTCCCATGCTTTGGCATGCATTTTTTTTCACAAGGACATCTAGAGTACTTGTCAATCCCTGTTCCCAGGCTTATTGTAAGGAGATATGAGATAATGTATGTAAAGTATTTAGCACAGTGCTTGATGCATAATATGTGTTAGATAGATGATCAGCTATTATTATTGTTTCTAATCTCTTCTACCATCAAACTTAATAATAATATTGTTGTTACTGTTATTAATTCTTTAAGTACAACACTTTAGGATGGCATAGAAAGCCCACTATTCTGGTTTATGCCTGTTATTACAGTTTTATTTCTTTCTCTATGCACCTTTTTTGTTTTCTATGTATTCCCATTTACTCTTTTGTACACTTACAGTTGTGCCTGCAACTCTTCATCGCTCTTATTTACTCACATACTTGTTTTCCTCTATCACACTATGAGCTTATTGAAGATGGTATGTAATCTTTATATCTCTAGGATCTAAGTTCTTAGCACATAGCCTCTGTGAAATGTTCTTTGAATGGGTTATTGAATAAACAAATTAATGAATTCTTTCAGAAATTGTTTTGCTTTGGTATACTGTCTTCTACCTTATCAAAACCAATTCTTTTTTCCCCTTGCCTTTTTCTGTTAGTTAGCTGATTTTCTTTTCTTCTGCTAATTCATTTTTGTGCAGCCTTAGAATGTTCACTTAAATACATTTGACGATAAGAAAACATTGTCTAATACTGTCTCCGCAATATATCACCAAAACAACCTGTTGACAAAATCAAGCTGAGTTTGCTTATTCTAAACCTCTTAGGGACTGCACAGTCTCAACAGATTATTAGTAGTAACTCAGAGGGGGAGGGTAAAGTCAGAATATTTGTACAGATATTGAAATTTGGTTTAAAGTGGGTCTTTCAATTTTCATTGACGAGAGTGTTTGATTAAGATTAGGAAAGGACAAAGCAAGGTGAGGATTTTGAGATGAGAGCTTCAAGGAATCTTGGGGTGTAAACTGTCATTTGATGTTTTCTATTGAAGAATTAATGGATCTTTTAGGAAATACCCAGAATGAACAATAATGTTATTTGCAACTTTTTTTTCCTGAGTGGGGAAAGCAGAATGACATCCCCCCCAAAGAAGTCAATGTCCTAATCGCTGAAACATGTGAATATGTGATCTTACATGGCAAAGGGGATTTAGCCGATGTGATTAAGTTATGGATCTTGAAATGGGACGATTACCCTGGATTATACGGGTGAGCTTAATATAATCACAGTCGTTCTTTTAAAAGGAAGGCAGGGGGTCAGAAAAAGAGAAGGTGATGGGATGACACAAGCAGAGGTCAAAATGATGTGGCCACAAGACAAAAAAAGCAGGCACCCTCTAGAAGCTGGAAAAAGCAAGGAATTTTTCCTTAGAGGCTGCAGAAGGATCGCGCCCCGGATATCACCTTGATTTCAGTACATTTTGGACTTCTGACCTCCAGAACTGTAAATTAATATATTTGTGTTGTTTTACGCCTCCAAGTCTCTGGTAGTTTGTTATAACAGCAATAGATAACTAATACACTGGGCCAAGAGTTTCCTGAAATATTAAAGTTATCTTGATGAAGATAGTGAAATATTAAGGTAATCTTAATATAGACAAAAAGCAGGGTGGGTATAGATAGTTTTGTTTTTTTATACCAATCAATAGTATTTGTCTGGGGAGAAAAAATTATATTTTAATTTATCATCATAAATGAAACAAAATATTTTCTGGAATTTTATAGGAAATAGAGTCCATTGCTCAGCAAATATGAGGGTGAACTACATGCTTTCCTGTATTCAATGAAATTTTGCAAGGCATTTATTTATTTCCTTTTTTATTAAAACAATATCTATTGGGTATTTACTTTGTGGGACTGTTTAAATGTCTTTATACTAAGAAGCAGGAAGCACTAGCTAATGAGTTATATAATGTGCATTTTATTTAAAACATATAAAGTAAATTGGAATACATTGGTACTATTTATAAAATCAAATGTGTCAAAGCAGAAAGTTGTTTAAAATTTTTTTTTCAAACATGATAGGGAAAAAACTTAAATCTGAACATCAATAAAAATAATTTTACTATTACTAGACATAGCTAGAATTCTTATGTTGAGTTAAACTTTAATTTGCCACTACAGCATTAATTTGAAAATGTTATTTCCATTTAAAAAGAAAGCAGCATGAGAAGGAAGTTCAGAAATCCATAAGTTCTGTAACTTTTCAAACATCCTATGCTGATATACAGGTCAACACCTAAATATGAATAGAAAAAAAAAAAAAAAACTATGGAATATATAGATCAACAGCTCTCAAAGTGTGGTTCACAGACTTCTGAGTCCTTGAGTCGCACTCAGGAAGGGTAAAAGACAAAACTATTATGATGATGATAATAGTGCTAAAATATTATTAGCCTTTTTCATTGTGTTGACATTTTCACTTTTGATACAAAATCAGTGGTGGTTAAAATGGCTGGAGTCTTAGCATGAATCAGGCCAGTCACACCAAACTGTAATAATAATCACATCTCTCACTGCTACATGCTACAAATTCACAGTAAAAATAGTTTAATAAAGAAAATGAAAAGTCAGTTTTAGTTTCACTTAAAATATTCTTGTTTGAAGCACTAAAATTTATTAATTTTATTATTATATCTCACACCTCAAGTCCATGTATTTTTTAACAAATCAATGTTATTGATGCATATTAATAAAGCATAAATCTACCCAAAGTGTATAATCAATGGTATTTGGTATAATCACATAGTTGTGTATTCATCACTTCAATCATTATTTGAGCCTTTTCACTACTCCAATAATAATAATAACAATAAACAAAAAATAGACAAACAAAAACTCACTTCTCAATCTTTCTATGCTTCCCCAGCTGTACATAGCTGCTACTCTTTTTCCATTTCTCCAATTTATTTGTACTTATATTTTGTAAAAAACAGTGTTACATATACACTATTACCAATATTCATATTTCACATGAGGTTTCACTATGTTATACAGTTCCGTGTTACATTTTTCAGCTTTATTTCTGGTAATATATTTGACTTTAGACTTTTCCTTTCAATCACTTACCCATATAATAGCTCTGATAGTTACAAACACTATTGTATCAGTCAAGATTCTCTAGGGAAATAGAACTGACAGGAGATATCTGTAAACAGTATGAAATTTTATAAAATTGTCTCATAAGACCGTGGGGATGCACAAGTCCAAATTTCACAGGGAAGTCTGCAAACCAAGGGCTCTGATGAAGTTCCTCTATGAGTTTCCAGGAGACACTGGCTGTCTGAAGTAGAGATGGGTATTTTCTCTCTGAATGCTGAAATCATTCCCTTTTAAGGCCTTCAACTGATTAGATGAGTCATTACTCATTGCTGACAGCAATCTACTTAGTTGAATGTAGATATAAACAACCACTGATGCAATCCAATCACTGATCAATTAAAGTCCATGAAATGCCCTTGTATAACAATTATCCCAGTGCTTGCTTGACCAAACACTTAGACACCATTACATGGCTGAGTTGACTCATTAGCCTAACCATCACAACTATGATGTGCTTTCACCATTTCTATTCATTTCTGAATATTTACATATAACCTCTTTACCAATTCTGCACAGATTAACCTTAAGCTTTCCATTCTCTACCCTCATTCTATTTTCTGGTGACCTATATTCTAATTATTAACCCCGTGAGTTTACACAATATATTTACTTTATAATAGCACAATCATACAGTATTTGTCCTTTTGTGTCTGGCTTGGTTCACTCAATATAATGTCCTCCAGGTTCATCCATGTTGTCATATGCTTCACAATTTCATTTCTTCTTACTGCTGGATAATATTCCATCGTAAGTATATACCGCAATTTGTTGATCCATTATCATTTGATGGACACCTAGGTTGTTTCCACCTTTTGGCAAGAAGTCCATGTATTTTTAATACACTGTGTGGTAGAATTTGAATTATATATAAAGCACTTCTGCTGTTCATCTTGTCTCACGGAAAAACACATATTTGATAAATTGAGTAAAAAACTAAACTAGATTCCTTTTTCCCCCTTGAATGACTGACAAAGTACAGTTATTTGAACTTTAATATCTGTAAGGACTTTTTAAAAAAATGAACCAGGGGGAAGCAGATGTGGCTTAAGTGATTGGGCTTCCATCTACCACATAGGAGGTTGATTCCCAGGGCCTCCTGGTGAAAAGCAAGCTGGCCTGAGCAGACAGCTGGCCCATGCAGAGTGTTGGCCCATGTGGAGTGCTAGCCTTTGCAGGCGTGCTGGCCCACAGGAGTGCTGGCCCATGCGGAAAGCTGGGGCAGCAAGATGATGCAACAAAAAGAGACACAGTAGAGAGGCAATAGGAGATGTGACTGATCAGGGAACTGAGGTGGTGCAAGAGATTCAGGGCCTCTCTCCACCCTGGAAGGTCCCCGGATCAGTTCCTGGTGCCACCTAAAGAGAAAACAAACAGACACAGAAGAGCAGACAGCGAGTGCAAAACAATGAGGGGTGGGGGTGGGGGTGGGAGAAATAAATAAATAACTCTTAAAAAAAAGTAACCAAGTAAGTTTGTCACTTTCAAGGAAAACAACTGACAGTATTTATTGCCAAAGGTAAAATTCAAACTTACAAGTGAAAAATATAATTTCAAAAACTTGTATTTATCATTGTGAAATTGACAGCTTCCCAATCCTTAGGTTTTTTTTTATGCAATGTGTGGTGATATTAATAAGTTTGATTTTTTGACATTACATAGTGAAAATCTGTGAAAAATAGGAAAAATATGCATAATCTGAAATGTTAAAAAAATTATGCATGGGTTCCAGGAAGTTAGCAGTGGCATAGGGAAAGGCAAGTCTCACCTGTCAAAAACAGCAGTAGGAAAGGCAGAAGCTGACTGAAGTAACTGTTTTGGGGATCTGCAGACTAGAGGAGTGCCATGGAACATATAGGAGGTTGTGAGACAGGGAGATGGAGAAGCCAAGGTGAAAGCAATGAGTGATTCACCCCCGAGGTGGAGACTGGCAGACTGACATGTGCCTTCCCATGTGACAGAGAAATCCAGGATCACCTGCAGCTGGTCTTTGGAGGGAGAGTGTCACCTGTTGCTTTAATTTGGACACTTTTCTCAGCCTTGTAACTGTAACCTTACAACCTAATAAATCCCCATTGTAAAAGCCAACCTATTTCTGGTATATTGCTTTCAGCATCTTTTAGCAAATTAAAACAGGTCTTTTGTCATGTTTCCTGTTTCTACCCTAGGGCCCCTAGGGCCTTGTCTGTACCCCATTAATGGGTTTGGATCCTTTTTGCATCACTTAAACATGGCCAGATCTAGAATAAGTTGTAACCTAGAATCAAAGAGAAGCCATAACACAAAGCCAATCAACAATAAAACTACAGAGAGAAATTGACTACTGGAGTAAATTCACTAACATAATCAGATACCTATACATCAGCGAAAATTACAAGCCATACCAAGTAAAGGGAAGTTATGATCCAGTCAAAGTAATAAATTTAAACTTCAGTTGAGACATAGGGTTTGAAACAACTAGTCAATGATCTTCAAATAAATCTCCTAAATAAATTCAAAGAGAGGAAGGGAAATATGGCTAAAGAGAAAGATGATATTAAGAAGACATAGGATGAGCAGAAAGAAGAATTTGAAAGTTTGCAAATAATAGTAAAAGGACTTATGAGAATGGAAGAAGCAATGGATGAGGTTAAAAATACATTAGAAGCATACAAAAGCAGATCTTACCAGGCAGAAGAAAGGATTAGGGACTGAGAAAACAGTTCATCTGAACTTGAAAAGGCAGAAGAGACAGAGAAAAGAATGGAAAATACTAAGCAGGGTCTCAGGATATTGAATGACAGCATGAAGTGCACAAACATACATGTGATGGAGGCCCTAGAAGGGGAAGAGAAGGGTAAAGGGGTAAAAAGAATATTTGAAGAAATAATGGAGAACATTTCCCAACTCTCATGAAAGACATAAATATTAAATATTCATATCCAAGAAGGTCAACAAACACCAAAGATAATAAAATTGAATAGGCCTACACTAGACACATACTACTCAGAATGTCAACTGCCAAAGACAGAACACTGAAAGCAGCAAGAGAAAAGCAATCCATCACATAGAAGGGGACGTCAATAAGACTAAGTGCCAATTTCTCATCAGAAACTATGGAAGCAAGAAGGCAGTAGAATGATATATTTAAAATAATGAAAGAGAAAAACTGCAAGCCAAGAGTTCTTTATCAGGCAAAATTGTTCTTCAAAAGTCAGGGTCGGGAAGCGGCTGTGGCTCAATCAGTAGGGCTCTCATTTACCATATGGGAGGCCCCAGGTTCGGTTCCCGGGGCCTCCTGGTGAAGGCAGGCCCGCCCGCGCGGCGTGGTTAGCTGACCTAGCGAGCACAAGCAGCAAGGGGGGGATAAATGAATAAATAAATAAAATCTTTAAAAAAAAAAAAAAGTCAGGGTGCATTTAAAATAGTCACAGATAAACAGAAACTGAGAGAGTTTGTCACCAAGAGACTGGCCCTATAAGATATACAAAAGAGAGTTCTGCAGGCTGAAAGGAAAAGACAGGTGAGAGAGGGTTGGAGGTGAGTGTAGAAATGAAGATTATCAGTAAGGGTAACTAAAATGGTAAAAAGACAGACAAAAGTAAGATATGACATATGCAAACCAAAAGAAAAAATGGTCAAAATAAGTAATGCCTTTACAGTAAATAATGGAATGTTAATGGATTGAACTTCCCAATCAAAAGACACAGATTGATAGAATGGATAAAAACTATGAGTCATCTATATGCTGTCTACAAATGATTAACCTTAGACACAAGTATACAAATAGGCTGAAAGTGAAAGCTTGGAAAAAGATATTCCACACAAACAATAACCAAAAAAGAGCTGAGGTAGCTACACTAATATTGAATAAAATAGATTTTAAATGCAAAACTATTATAAGAGACAAAGACAGACATTATATTAATAAAAGGAGCAATTAACCAAGAAGAAATAACAATAATAACTATTTATGCACCTAAACAAGGTGCCACAAAATACATGAGTTAAAATATTGGTAAACCCAGAGGGAGAAATAGACATCTCTACCATAATAATTGCAACTGTCTCATTAGTGGATAAAACATCAAGATAGAGAATCAATAAAGAAACAGACAACTTGAACAAAATGATAAATGAACTATACCTGACAGACATATATGGAACAGCAGGATATACAGTCTTCTCAAGTACTCATGGATCTTGCTCCAGGATAGACCACATGTTGGATCACAAGAGAGGTCTCAACAAATTTTTAAAAGATTGAAATTGTACAAAGCATTTTCTCTGACTATAATAGAATGCTGCTGGAAATCAATAACAGGCGGAGAATGGGAAAATTCACATATATATGGAGGTTAAACAACACAGTCTTACACAATCAGTAAGTCAAAGAAGAAATTGCAAGAGAAATCAATAAATATATTGAGATAAATGAAAATGAAAACACAATAAATCAAGACCTGTGGGTCACAGAGAAGGCAGTGCTGAGAGGGAAATTTACAGCCCTAAATGTATACTTTAAAAAGAAAGAAAGAACTGAAAATCAAAAATCTAATTGCACACCTGGAAGAAGTAGAAAGAAAACAAAACAGCAACTAATCCCCAAGCAAGAAGAAAGAATGAAATAACAAGAATTAGAGTAGAAATAAAGAGAAATAAATGCAATTGAAAATTAAGAAACATTCGAAAGTTGTTGGTTCTTTGAGGTCAACAAAATAAAAAAACAAAAACCCTTAACTAGACTGACAAAAACAAAAAAGAAGATGCAAATAAAACCAGAAATGAGATGAGGTCATTTCTACTGAGCCCACAGAAAAAGCATGAGAAGAGTCTATGAACAACAGCTTACTAACCAATTAAACAAGTTAGATGAAATGTACAACTTCCTAGAAACACACAAACTACCTACACTGACTTGCGAACAAACAAAAGACCTTAAAAACTAGTCATAAGTAGAGAGATTGAATCAGACATCAAAAACCACCCAACAAAGGAAAGCCCAGGACCAGATGGCTTCACAGATGAATTCTACCAATCATTCCAAGAAGAATTAATACCAATCCTATTCAAGCCCTTCAAAAAATTGAAGAGGAGGGAACACTACTGAATGTATTCAACAAAGCCAAGATTACCCTAATACCAAAGCTGGATAAAAATACTTACTATAAGAAAATAAAATTACAGACAAATGTCACATATCAATATAGAAGCACAAATCATCAACAGGCCAAATCCAATAGCATATTTAAAGAATTATACACTATGATCAAGTGGGTTTTATCCCAGGTGTGCAAGGGTGGTTCAGCACAAGAAAGTCAATTAATGTAATACACTGCATTAACAAATCAAAGGAGAATAGCCACATGATCATCTCGATTGATGCATTTGACAAAACCCAGCATCCTTCCTTGATAAAAAAACACTTCAAAAGATAGGAATAGAAGGAAACTTCCTCAACATGATACAGGGCATATATGAAAAACCCACAACCAACATCATTCTCAATGGTGAAAGGCTGAAAGCTTTCCCTCTAAGAACAGGAACAATACAAGGATGCTCACTGTCATACAACATTGTGCTAGAAGTTCTAGCTAGACCAATTAGGCAAAAAAGAAATAGTAGGAAAACAAATTTGGAAAGGAAGAAGTAAAACTTTCACTATTTGTAGATGACATGATCCTATATTTAGAAAATCCCTCCAAAACACTACAACAAAGCTACTAGAACAAATAAGTTCAGGGAAGTGGCAGGTTACAAGATCAACATGCAAAACTCAGTAGTGTTTCTATACACTGCAAATTAGCAATCTGAGGAGGAAATCAGGAAACAAATTCCATTTACTATAGCAACCAAAAAAAATCAAATATCTAGGAATAAATTTAATCAAGGACATAAAGCCCCTGTACTCAGAAAACTATGAAACATTACTAAAAGAAATCAAAGAAGACCTAAACAAATGGAAAGATATTACATGTTCATGAATAAGAAGACTAAATATTTCTGAGATGTCAATTCTACAGAAATTGATTACAGATTCAATATAATCCCAATAAAAATTCCAACAGCCCACTGGTAAAGCCCATTATCAAACTTATTTGGAAAGGAAAGGAACGACAAATAGCCAAAAAATATCTTGAGAAAGAAGAGCAAAATTGGAGGACTCACAAATCCTGACTTTATATTATAGTATATTATAAACCTACAGTGATCAAAACAGCATGGTATTTGTATAAAGATAGACATACTGATCAA
This sequence comes from Tolypeutes matacus, assembly GCA_026826555.1. Taxonomy (NCBI): domain Eukaryota; kingdom Metazoa; phylum Chordata; class Mammalia; order Cingulata; family Chlamyphoridae; genus Tolypeutes; species Tolypeutes matacus. The sequence goes on from JAKSZT010053783.1 coordinate 8,204,434, forward strand.
TGGAATCAAACTGAGAGTTCAGAAATAGACCCTGACCTCTATGTTCAATTGATTGTTGACAAGGCTACCAAGTTCACTCAGCTGGGAGAAAACAGTCTTTTCAAAAAATGGTACTGGGAGAACTGGATATCCATATCCAAAAGAATCACATACCTCATACAAAAATTAACTCACAATGGATCAAAGATCTAAATATAAAAACCAGGACCAAAAAAAAATCTCCTAGAATAAAATATAGGAAATATCTTCAAGTTCTTGCAGGAGTTGTTTTCTTAAATCTCACTCTCAAAGCATGAGCAGTGAAAGAAAAAAAGAGATAAATGGGACCTCTTCAAAATTAAATATCTTTGCATTTCAAAGGACTTTGTCAAGAAAGTGAAATAGAAGAAAATATTTGGAACCCACATGTCTGATAAAGGTTTATATCCATGATATATAAAGAGAAAAAGACAGGACTTCCAGGAAATGGTGGAATAGAATAACACAGGACTCTCTTCTCTTCCAGAAAAATAGCTAGAAGACAGGCAGAAATGTCCTGGAAAAAGCCTTCTAGGGTTTAGGACACCAAGATAAGGCTGGACAACACCCAGAAGAGAGAGGGGTGAAGGAAAAGAATTGTGACAGCAAAACTGTGAGTTAACAACTGCAACTGCAACTGCAACTGCCAGCATCCTTCCCCATTCTATAGACACTTTTGAATTCTCAAAGTCTCCGGTTCAGCAGCTACAGACAAAGGAGGCCCTAGGGATCTACCTTCCCAGGAAAAGGGAGAGATAGGAACAGAGCTTAAGGCTGACTCAGCTTTTGACCCACAAATGTGGACTGCTGTGTCCCACCAGCCCTTCCAGGCTGGGGCTGCACACCATTGTTTACCTTGTGAGTTGGCAAGGGACTAAAGAGATCCAACCTTCTCAATCTCCCTCTCTACTGACTGGGACTGGTTGTTGAGGATACAGAGGGGAGTGGAATAATTTTCTATCCAGGAAAATGGAGGAGCCTGCAGCAAAGGTTGGAGAACTGCCTCTGAGAAAGTTTGAATTAAAAGTCTCTTAGCCTCCAGGCAGGATCTTCTATCACACTAATCTAGTCCATGTAGCAGCAAACACTCCAACCCAGCATTGAACTGAGAGAGCTGCTAAAGAGCACCATCTGCTGGTGGTCAAGGAAGTACACATGAGAAGATTAAAAGTAAATAAGTAAGAGAGGCTTTTTCCTGCCTTTACAGCCTTCCTCCCCAAGACCCTAGGAAGCAGATCTGCTATGCATTACTGGGTCCAGGGCCCAGATTTGAGCAACTAACATTGACAATCGTAAACACCCAGAACAAGGTGAACCAAGAATCAAAGAATAGCAGTAATATACAGTCTCCTGCCACTAAATCTCTGTGTGTGAGAGAGAAAATGAGCATCTGTGTAATCTCACCATCCAAATCAGATGCTTAGACATCAGCATAAAAAACCACAAGCCATACTTGGAATTACAAGTAAAAATTACAAGCCATAATTGGAAGAAATGGCCCATGAAAAGGAATATATAAAAGCCCCAGAAGAGATATAGGATTTGAGACAACTAACCAATGAGATGCAGACAAATTTCCAAAATCAAATTAATGAGTTGAAAGACAATATGGCTAAAGAGATAAAGGATATCAAGAAGACACTGAGAGAGCACGAAGAAGAATTTGAAAACCTGAATAGAAAATTAACAGAGCTCATGGGAATGAAAGACAGAATACATGGGATATAAGCCCTCTCTCACTTGGAGTTGGAGTGGACATCACCATCCCAGTCCCCTCAGGATTGGGGGAAGAACTATGGACTAGAGTGGACTTGATGGTATTCTCTTGTTCACATATGGTGATTCTAGCAATGGAAGAAATTATAA
>JAKSZT010053783.1:8206717-8237985 GCA_026826555.1 Tolypeutes matacus
AAAAAAAAAAAAAAAACACATTAGAGGCCTACAACAACAACATCAAAATGATAGAAGAGAGAATAAGTAACACAGAAGACAGAGGAACTGAACTAGAAGAGAGAAAAGAGCAGAGAGAGAAAAGAATGGAAAAAATTGATCAGGGTCTCAGGGCATTGAATGATAACATGAAATACAACAACATATGTGTCATGGGACTTCCAGAAAGAGAAGAGAAGGGAAAAGGGGCAGAAAGAGTATTTGAGGAAATAATAGCTGAAAATTTCCCAACTCTCATGAAAGAAATGAATTTACATGTCCAAGAAGCTCAGTGAACCCCAATCAGAATAAATATGAAAGACCTAGTCTAAGAAACATACTACTCAGAAGGTCAAATGCTGAAGATAAAGAGAAAATTCTGAGAGCAGCAAGAGAGAAGAAAACCATTACATACAAGGGACACCCAGTACGACTTAGTGTAATTTCTCATCAGAAACCATGGAGGTGAGAAGACAGTGGTGTGTTACAATTAGGGCACTGAAAGAGAAAAACTGATACTTGAGAATTCTTTATCCAACAAAATTGTCCCTCAAATATGAAGATGAGTTTAAAATAGTCACAAACTAAGAGAGTTTATTAAAAAAAGAATCCACCTTTGCAGGAAATATTAAAGGAAGCTTAACAGCCTGAAAGAAAAACACAGGAGTGAGAGGTTTGGAGGAGAGTATTGAAGAAAGTATCAGAACGGATAACCAAAAGAGACAGATTAAAGTAAGATATGACATATGAAAACCAAAGAATAAAATGGTAGAAGTAAATAATGCATTTACGCTAATATAATTGGATGTGAATGGATAAAACTCCTCGATCAAAAGATATAAGCTGACAGAGTGGACAAAAAACCATGAGCCATCAATATGCTGCCTACGAGACTCACATTAGATCCAGGAATACAAACTGACTGAAAGTGAAAGGTTGGAAAAATATACTCCATGCAAACAGTAATCTAAAAAGAGCAGGGGTAGCTATACTAATATTGGACAAAACAGACTTTAAATGCAAAAAATTTATAAGAGGTACAGAGGGCCTTTATGTACTAATAAAAGGGACAATCCAGTAGGAGGAAGTAACAGCCATTGAATATCTATGAGCCTAACCAAGGTGCCCCAAAATACATGAAGCAAGCTCTGGCAAAACTGAAGGGAGAAATAGACATCTCTACAATAATATTGGAGACTTCAGCACACCACTCATATCAATAGATAGAACAACTACCCAGAAGATCAAGGAAAGACAGAACTTGAAAATATGACAAACAAGCTAGACCTAACAGACATATGCGAATGTTGCACCCAAACTCAGTGGGTTATACATTGTTCTCAAGTATTCATGGGTTTTTATCCGGGATAGACCACATTTTAGGTCACAATGCACGTCTCAAAAAGATTGAATTATACAAAGCACCTTCTCAGATCATAACAGAATGAAACAGGAAGTCAATAATAGACAGGAAAGAGGTAAGTTCCCAAATGTATGGACACTGAACAACAGACTTCTAAATAATCAGTGTGTCAGAGAAGAAATTGTAAGTGAAATTAGTAAATATATTGAGATAAATGAAGATGAGAACACAACTGATCAAAACTTATGGGACATAGTGAAGGTAGTTCTGAGAGGGAGCTTTCTAGCCCTAAATGCATATATTAAAAAAGAATATTGTGAATATTCTCGCTGTCCTGATTTTGTGATAATTAGGGTAGGCTAAACAGTCACTATATTAGAAACCATGCATGTGTTCCCAGACCTAGTTTTTCTCCCTAGGTCTGGTTTTTAGAATGCTGGTGATAAACTATGCCTGATTTTTTATATGACCATCCTGTATGGGAAAAGACTGTAACTTTGGGTATCTTTGGTCAACCTTAAGAGATATAGCAGGGAGAGAGATGTGGCTTGGGTGGTTGAACATCGGTCTCTCATATGGAAGGACCTGGATTTGACCCCCAGGACCTCCCGGTAAAAATTAAAAAAAGAAAAGTATAAAAGGCATGTGGGCTGCCAGGCCCTGTATGTGGGTGAGCTGTTAGGCCCCGTGCGCAGGTGCGCTGCCAGGCCCTGGGAGCCATGCAGCAAGATGATGACATAACAGGAGAGTGACACAAGGGAGAGCCAAGATGAGACACACCAAAAAACCAGGAACTAAGGTGGCACAGGCGGTAGGACACCTCTCTCCCACATCGGAGATTCTGAGGATGGAATCCCAGTGAAGACAGGAAGAGAAGGATGAGAAGAGAGGGCAGGAAATGGACACAGAGAGTTGCCTAGTGAATGGACACAGAAACAGCAAAAATGGGGAGGGGGTGGTAAAAATGGATAAAAGTAAATAAATAAATAAATAAATAAATCCTTAAAAAAAATGTATAGGGAGGAAGATACGGACTATCATTAGTAGCAATACTTTGACGAAGCTCTTTCATGATTTGTTAACAAATGTTTCACAACAATGCAGGGTGTTTGTCGACAGGTGATGGGTGGGAGCCCTGTGTGATGTTATGCATGTTTGTTTTGTGAGATCACGATGTTTGCTGAACACTTATAGTTTATGTGTGTTCATCTATGAATGATATACTTCAATAAATTGTTAAAAAAAATAAAGAACTTTAAAGCAAAAAATAAAAATAAAATAAAAAAGAAGAAAGAGCTAAAATCAAAGATCTAACTGTACAAATGTAGAAACCAGAAATAGAACAGCAAATCATTCCCAAAGCAAGCAGAAGGAAAGAAATAATAAAGATTATAGCAGAAATAAATGAAATTGAGAGCAACAACAACAACAAAATAGATAAAATCAACAAATCCAAAAGCTGGTTCTTTGAGAAGATCAATAAAATTGACGGCCCCCTAGCCCCCTAGCTAGACTAACAAAGAGAAAAAGAGAGAAGATGCAAAAAAAAAAAAAAAAAAAAAAAAATACAATAAAAAATGAAAGGGCTGAAGTTATGACTGACTGCACAGAAATAAAAAGGATCATAAGAGGATGTTATGAGAAGCTGTATGCCAACAAACTAGACAAACTAGATGAAATGGACAAATTCCTAGAAATGCACAAACAACTTACACTGATGCTACAAGAAATATAAGATTTTATCAAACCAATCACATTTAAAGAGATTGAATCCATCATCAAAAATCTCCCAACAAAGAAAAGTCCAGGACCAGATGGCTTCGCAAGTGAATTAAACCAAGCATTTCAAGAAGAACTAACACCAATCGTGTATAAACTCTTCCAAAAAATTGAAGAAGAGGGAAAATTACGCAACATATTTTATGAAGCCAATATCACCCTAATACCAAATCCAGATAAAGACACTGTAAGAAAATAAAAGTACAGACCAATCTCTCTAATGAACATAGATGCAAAAATTCTAAGGAAACACTTGCAAATAGAATCCAACAGCATATCAAAAGACTTATACATCATGACCAAATGGGATTTATTCCTTGTATGCTAGGGCAGTTCAACATAAGAAAATTAATTAACAAAATACACCACATTAACAAATTGAAGGGAAAATAAAACACTATTCTGGGTGTGATACCTTTGATTATCTTGGATTCAGTTGAGGGGCCCTTGATTCAATTACCTGTTATCTTATTAGGGCTTTGATTCAACCACATCAGTAAGGCATGACTCAAGTTGAGTCCTCACCCCCTTGGTGGGCTGATATAAATGGACACTCACTCAAGAAGACATGGTGGAAGAGAGTGCTCTGTCATTTTTGATCCCCAGGGAGAGATGATGCATTCAACTGAGAGTTTGCAGCTGAACTTGTGGAGAGACCAGAAGAGCTGAGACTGATATAGAAAGCCCAGAAAGAAATGAGCTTTATGCCAGGAGAGAGAGGAAGCCCTGAGAGAAGCCCTATGCCAGCCTGCAGCTGAGACAGTGGAAGCCCAGAGATGGAGGCTGAAACCCTGCAGAGATCAGTGACCACCTTGCTTCAATACATGCCATCTGTCTTGGTGAGGAAGCAATATTGATTTGAGCTCTTTAGGGCCTTGCAACTATAAGATTTTATCCCAAACAAATACTCTTTATAAAAGCCAACAGATTTCTGGTACTTTGCATCAGCACCCCTTTGACAGACTAAAACAGCAGGGATGTGAACAGACATTTGCACATCAATGTTTATAGTGACATTATTCACAATTGCCAAAGATGGAAACAACCCAAGTGTCAATCAACCAATGAATGGATAAACAAAATGTGGTCTATACATAAAATGGAATATTATTTGACTGTAAGAAGAAATGAAGTCCTGATACATTTTGCAACATGGATAACCTTAAGGACATTATGTTGAATGAAATAAGCCAAGCACATAAAGACAAATATTGTATGATCTTACTAATATGAACTAATTATAAAGAGCAAATTCTTGAACTTAATATTTAGAATATAAATTCCCTGGAAATAGTACAAGGGGATTGAATTGCGAGCTGATCCTTAATTTGTGGAGAAGTTACAATAAGATTGATAATATATGTTTGAAAATAGAGATGGTGGGAGCACATTTTGTGAGGGTAATTAACCGACCTGAATTGTGCATGTGATTGTAGTTGAAAGAGAATTTTAGGATCGTGTATGTTACTAGAATGAAAGCTGTAGTATCAAACATGGGACTGTATAACATAGTGAACCCTGTTATGGATGATGAATGTGGTAAATAGTACAGAGATAAGCATGTTCTCTCATGAATTATAACAAATGTATGCCACTATTGTAAGGTGTTAATAATAAGGTGGTATAATGGAAACAGAACTAATCCAAATTATCAATTATAGTTAAAACAATAGTGCATGGGATAAAGAGCCGTTCTAAGTGCAAGATCAATCTATGAATTTTGATGAACAGAATATGAAAAGCTATTAATATGGCTTCAGATTTCACCTAACATTTAAGAAACCACCACTTGATGAATTTTGTTGTGGTAGCAAAAAAGAACATGCACAACTATCTGACAGCCTCAGAACTGTAAGCTTTTAACCTAATAAATTCCCATTATAATGTGAATATATCTCAATAAAACTGCTTTTAAAAATTCCCATTATAAAAACCAACCCATTTCTGGTATATTGCTCCCAGCAGCTTTTAGCAAACGAAAACAGCCATGAATAAATTCAATCAAGGATGTGAAAGACTTGAACATTGAAAGCTATAAAACATTGCTTAAATAATTAAAGAAGAACCAAATAAAAGGAAACACATCTTCTTTTCATGGATTGGAAGACAATATTGTTAAGACGTCAATATTATCCAAGGTAATCTTACAGATCCAAGACATACCCAATTTAAAATTCCAGCAGCCTTTTATTTGCAGAAGTAGAAAAGCAAATACTTAAATACATATGTAATTTCAAGGGGCCCAGAATAGCCAACACAAACTTGAAAAAGAGTAAAGTAAGAGGACCCACATTTCTATATTTCAAAACTTACTGCAGAGATACAGTAATCAAAACAATGTGGTATGGACATAAGGATAGATATATAGACCAATGGAGTAGAATTGAGACTCTAGAAATAAACTCACACATCTATGGCCAACTGATTTATTACAAGGGTGATAAGTCCACTCAATGGGGAAAGAATAGTCTCTCAATAAATGCTGCTGGGAAAACTTGATATCCACATGTTCAAGAATGAAATTGGACTTTACTCCATATATAAAATTAATTCCCGATAGACCAATGACCTAAATATAAGGCTAAAACCTTAAAATTCTTGGAAGTTAACATAGGAAAATTTCAGGACATTGTATTTGTCGATGGTCTCATAGCTATGACACCAAAAGCATGAGCAATGAAAGGAAAAATAGATAAATTGGACTCATCAAAATTAGAAATTTGTGCATCAAATGAAATTATCAAGAAAGTGAAAAGGCAACCTACAGAATGGAGGGAATAGTTGCAAATAATATATCTGATAATGTAAAGAATTATATAAAGAATTTCTGCAACTCAACAACAAAAAGACAAAGAACCCAATTTAAAAATGGGCAAATTGCTTAAATAGAAATTTTCCCAAAGAAGATATACAAAAGGCCCATAAGCACATGAAAAGATGCTCAGCATCATTAGTCCTTAGTGATCAGCTTTATTAGCCATTAGGGAGATCCAAATCAAACCACAATGACCCTACCCTGTCACAGTTGTAACCCATCAGCCATTTGGGATCGAAGCCCCCTCTCAATTAGAGGTGGAGTGGGCATCACCATCCCAGAATCCTCAGGACTGGGGAATAAAATATGGACTAGAGTGGATTTAATGGTATTCTACTATAGACTTATTGTGATTCTAGCAATGGAAGAAATTATAACATTGAAGTGGAGACAGTGGCCACTGGAGGTGCTGAAGGCAGGGAGAGGGAAAAAGTTGTGTAATATGGGCGCACTTTCGGGACTTAGAATTGTCCAGAATGACATTGTAACAACAGATACAGGCCATTATACCCCCTGCCATAAACTACAGAATTGAGTGGGAGAGAGTGTAAACTACAATGTAAACTATAATCCATCATTAGTGGCAGTGCTCCAAAATGTGTTCATCAATTGCAATGAATGTACCAGACTAATGAAAGAAGTTGTTAATGTGGGGGAAAGTGGGCTGTGTGAGGCATGGGGCATATGGGAATCCCTTATGTTTTTTTATGTAACATTTTATGTAATCTAAGTATATTTTAGAAAAAATAAAAAATATAAACAACAACAACTAAACCCACAATGAGATACCACATCACATCCACAAAATGGTTATTATTAAAATGGAAAATAACAAGTATTGGCAAGGATGTGGAGAAATTGAAACTTTTGTGCATTGCTTGTGGGAACGGAAAATAGTGCAGCCACTGTGGAAAGCAGGATGGTTGTTCCTCAAAAATTTAAATATAGAATTACTATATGATCAGACAATCCCACTCTTAGGTATTGTATTAGTCAGCCAAATGGGTGCTGACACAAAGTACCAGGAATCTGTTGGTTTTATAAAGAGTATTTATTTGGGGTAAAAGCTTACACTTAAGAATCTAACTCAAGGTATCATAAGAGGTACTTTCCCATCCAAGTCAGTAGCCATGTGTTGAAGCAAGATGGTGGGCGGTCTCTACCTGGTCCCTCCTTCCTTCTTCTTCTTAAGGCTTCGTGGGCCCATATTCTTCTGATCTTAACTGTAGGCTGGTATAAGGCTCGTCTCTCTTCCAGGGGCCACAGGTCAAAGTTCTCTCTTCTTCCATGTCATGACAAAATTCTCTCCTCTGGCATCTATGGAGCTCATTCTCTTTTCTCATGTATCTTCCTCCGTTTGTCTTCTTGAGTGAGTATACATTTATATAGCCCACCAAGGAGGCAGGGACTCAACTCTGAGTTTTGCTTTACTTATGTAGTCGAATCAAAGCCCTAATTTTAACATAATTTAGTCAAAGACATCTCAGCTGAATCTAATACAATCAAAGGGTATCATACCTAGAGGAACAGACCAGTTTACAAACATAATCCTTCCTTTTTGGAATACATAAATAATATCAACCTGCTACAGCTACATACCCTAAAGAATTGAAAGCAGGGATTCAAACAGATACTTGCACACCATTGTTCATAAAGGCATTATTCACAATTGTTAAAAGATGGAAGCAACCTAAGTGTCCATCAGCCAATGAATGGATAAACAAATTGTGGCATATAAATATGTGCCACAATATGGATGAACTTTGAAATAATTATATTGAGTGAAATAAACTGGACATACAAAAGGACAATTATTGCATGATCCCACTTATATGAAATACCTAAAATAAGCAAATTCATAGGCACAGAAAATAAATTAGAGTTTATCAGAGGCTTTCAGCAGGGGCAATGGAGAGTTATTGGTTAACACGTATAGACCTTCTGTTTTGGTAATGGATGGTGGTGTGGTAGCACAACCTTGTAAATGTAATTACTGCCTCTGAATTGTAAGCTTAAAATAGCAAATTTTGTGTGTATATATGGTACCAGAATAACAAATAAATTAACTCAGAACAATAATATTGCTGCATATTTAAAAGTAAAAAGAAAAAATAAGATACATAGGTAATAAGACAATGGTGGAGATAAAATACTCCATTAATCTAAACAGAGAGGACAAACAGGAAGCAATTAGCAATATGAGAGATTTATATCCTACCAAACTGATAATTACTTTAAATGCAAAAAAGCTTAACTCCTATTAAAATATACATGTTGTTAGACTACATACAAAAGCTAGACCCAGTAATATAATGTCTACAGGAGACATACTTTAAATATAAAGATACAGACAGGTTCAACTTAAAGGATGGGAAAAGATATATCATCAAACATTTATCATAAGGTTGGAGTTACTATATTAATTTCAGACAAAATAGACTAACAAGGATTTACCATAGATAAAGAGGTGATTTTGTACTAATGATAAAAAGACCACTTTTTCAATGACATAAGAATTCCAAATATGTATTTACTTAAAGCTTCAGAATGCATTTAAGTAAAAACGGACAGTACCACAAGCAATATAGAAAATAGTAGAAAACAGACAGAAAATCTGTTAAGGATATAGAAGAATTTAACAATATTATCAAGCAACTACACCCAATATTAGGAGAATATACATTATTTTCAAGTTCCTATGGAACATTCAGTAAGATAAACCAGATACTGGAACATAAAATAGGTTCCAATAAATTTAAAGTGATTGAAATTATAAATAGTATGTTCTCTGACCACAACAGAATTAAATTAGAATTTAATAATAAAATGATACCTAGAACATTCTCAAATATTTGGAAATTAAAAAACATATTTTTAAATAACCATAAAAAAAAAAAAAAGAAATCACTAGGGAAATTAAAATAATTCAACGGATTGAAAAAGAGAACACAGTGCATAAAAATTTGTTGGGTGCAGCAAGAGCAATGCTCAGGAGGAAATGTAAAGCTTTATCATGTTTATGTTAACATGAAGAAAGCTCTAAAATCAAGGATCTAAGCTAGCAAAATAAGAACAAATTAAAAGTAATATAGAAGGAAAGAAATAATTAAGATAGAGAAGAAAGAAATGAAATAGAATATGGACAAGAAATAGAGAAAAATCAGTGAAACTAAAAACTGGATACTTGAAAGCATTCATAAATTGATAAACCTTCTTCTAGATTGATTTAAAAACAAAAAGAGGGAGAAAACACGAATTTTAATTTTTTTTTCAGTAATGGAAAAGGACAACACTACAGTTCCTACAGAAATTAAATAGCTAGTAATGGAATATTATGAATAACTTCATGCCAATAATTCAGCAACATAGATGAAATGGACAAATTCCTTGAGGGAAATATATTAGTAAAATGGTTTTAAGAGGAATTAAAATATAAATATCCATATATCTGATAAAGAAATATAATTTTTAATTAAAGTTTTCCTCACATGAAACTCCAGTTCCAGGTGGCTTTACTAATGAATTTTAGCAAATAGTTGAGGACTGAATAATATCACTACTATACAAACTTTTTCAGAAGACAGAGTAGAAAGGAACACTTCCCAACTGATTTCATGTGGCCAGCATTACCTTCATAGCAAATCCAAAGTCATTACAGAAAAGAAAACTGCAGCCAAATATCCATCATGAACATAGATGCAAAAATATCCTTAATAAACTATTAGCAAACTGAATCCAGTTATGTCTAAAAAGGATAATGCTCCATGATAATATTCATTAATCTCATACATAAAAACTTGGTTTAAAAGTTGAAACTCAGTGTAATTCATTATGTAAACAGAGTAAAAGAGAAAAATGATAAATCAGTACAGTAGATGCAGAAAAAAATATTTGAAAAAATTCAACTTCCACTTATGACAAAAATATCCATCAAAGTAGGAATAGAAGGAAACTCCATCAAACTGAAAAGGACATCTCTGAAAACTTAGAACCAACTTCTTACTTAAAGGAGTGAATCCTAAGATTGGGAACAAGGGAAGGACATTCATTCTCTCCACCTCTATTCACCATTTTATTCAAGGTCCTAAACAGTACAGAAAGGCAAGAAAATGAAACAAAAAGAATGTCAAGTGGAAAAGAAGTAAAACTGTTTTTATATTTAGATGACATGATTGTGCATATAGAAAATACTAAGGAATGTTCAAAAATCCACCAGAATCAAAAAGGGAATTTAGCAATGTTTCAGGATACAAGGCCAACATACAAAAGTCAGTTTGAAAATGAAACTTCAAAAATGTAATGTTTAATAGCATCAAAACATGAAATATTTAGGATGAATCTAATAAATATTTGCAGTACCTGTACACCTCTCCAAACTTTGTTGGGAACTAATAATACTTAATAAAATGGAGAAATATGCTGAATGATTGGAAGGTCCAGTACTGTTAAAATGTCACTTCTTCTCAGATTGGTTTATATAGTCAATGTAACCCTAATAAAAAATTCCTGCAGTTGTTTAAGAAGAAATGCACTGATGAGTTACAAAAGGTATATATTTATACAAAAAAACTAGAATAACTGAAAATTTATTTTTTAAAATAAGAAAATTTGAGAACTCACAATACTTTATTTCAAGACTTACTATAAAGCACCAGCAATGAAGACAGTGTACCACTGGCATAAGGATGGGTATGTAGGTTAATGAAACAGAATAGAAAGACAATTGGTCAACTGATTTTCAACAAATATGCTAAGGCAATTCAATGGGGAAAGCATAATATTTTCAACAAGTAGTTCTGGAAAAGCTGGATATACATATGGGAAAAACGGAATTATTCTTCAGGATATCTCCCCAAGAGAAATTAAACATTATATCCACACAAAGACTTGTATGTGAATAAAGACAACTTTATTCATAATAGCCCAAACTGAAATTAATCCAAATTTCCATGACCTGGTAAGTGGACAAATGTTTTTTATATCCATAGTATGGAATACTACTCAATGATAAAAAGAATGAACTACTGTTACAGGCAATAATTTGGATGAATTATAAAAACATGTGAATGTAAGTAGCCAGAAATGAAACATACATGCTGTGTGATTCCATTTCTACCAAATTCTAAAAAAAAAAAAAAAAGGAAATATAGTCAATACTGACAGAAAGCAAATCAGTGATTTTCTAGGGTTATTGGTGGGGTGGGGTTAGCTGTAAATGGTCATGAAGGAACTTTTTTTTTTTTTTAAGATTTATTTATTTACTTTATTATTCCCTTCCCCCACTCCTACTTGCTGTCTGTGTCCGTTCGCTAGGTGATCCTCTGTGTCCGTTTCCTGCTTTCTCTTCTCATCCTTCTCCTCCTGTCTTCACCAGAATTCGAACCTAGGAACCTCCAATGTGGAAGAGAGGTACTCTGCCACCTGCGCCACCTCAGTTCTGGTTTCCGGCACGTCACATTTTGGCTCTCCCCTGTGTCTCTCCCCTGCTGCGTCATCATCTTGCTGCATTGCTCGGTGGGGCCTGGCTTGCCTACGCAAGTGCGGGGACTGGTGGCTCGCCTGCATGCCTTTTATTGTTATTTTACCAGGGGGTCCCGGGGAGCAAACCTGGATCCCTCCATATGGCAGATGGATGCTCAACCATTTGAGCCACATCCGCCCCCATGAAGGAACTTTTTATATTGATATTTTCAATATCTTGATTGTGGTGGTAGTTACATGGATGTATATATTTGTCAAAACTCGAACTGTATACTTAAAATTGGTGCATTTTATTGTATGAAAATCATATCTCTATAAAGTTGATTAAGAAGAATTAAAGGTGCATGTCCTTTGAACCAACAATTCCACTTCTCACAATTTATCATAAGAAACTGGATAATTGTGAAAAAATATGAAAAAGGATATTTATTGTTATAATCCTTATACGTCTTCCAAATTAAATTCAACCCACGTGCCCATCAACAGGAGATTGGTTGAACAAATCCTTGAACTACTCTATGGTCACTAAAAATTATGAATTTAAAGCTATGTATAGAGATAAAATAAGTTGTTCATAATAAATAGAGAGAATAATGCAGAATACAGAAAGGATTTATACAAAATGGATACATGTGTGTTTGTGTATATAAGCACACATGTATACATGTACATGCCTACCCATTAAAATGCCACTTTTTTCTTCTAATAATTTTGCAGTGATTTTTTTTTAAACCAGGAGCATTTGTTACATTTATAACCAGCAAAAGCATCAAAGATGTTGTTAAGTGTGGCACTTTTATTTAAGTGAGCAAACCGACTATAATTGTGGATAGGGCTAGTGAAATTCTCCTGCAATTGTGAAAACTTGTTGTCAGATGTAAAGAAAACAGAAAACAGCCCCAAAGCAGTGCCTATGCCTTTGCTCTTTACGGTTACAAACATTGGCACGGGAACTCACCCAAGAAGTTTGGTAACGTGATATTTCCATTCTCTAGGTTTGATGGCTCATAAAAGCCAAGAGGGTGATGGCTCAGAGCGTTCTCGTGGTACATCCACAATTTAAAGGTGGCAGTCTGTCACCCAGCAGCAGATATGTAGCCAAAAAGATCCACAAAAGGGGAAGTCTACTCATCTTACAGAGTAGATTCATTTAGGTACTCTGTTAGGTAAATATGCAACATCCCTCAGCTCCCACAGGAGCTCAAAACCAACTGAGAGATAGATGCAGAGCTCCGTCAGACATAGGAATTGCAAAATGCAAACTTTATTAACACTTAAGCTGATGTTGGAGATAGTGCTAAGATGTGCTGCAAAATTGGTTCGTAATACTGAAGCCCAGAATGAGACAGACTTACCCATGCAGTCATAGGCAGTACTGGAAAACCACAGGTATTCACAATACTGGAAGGGCCTTCATTTAAATGGGTGAAGGGCAACAGCATGCTTGTTCTTTGAAGACAGGCAGTTTTCAAAAAAAGAGAGGGAGTGAGCCTTCTCCCAAATTCACCAATCAGATGAGAGAGCCATACCTCTTCCCTGGGGAAGAGATAATAAAAGGGAAAGAGGCCAAGAGTGTTATTTTAATAGAAAATATTAAATTTACTTTCCCGTAGAAGGAAATATCAGGAATGAGAATAACTATTTACCCCTAATAAAACCTAATGCAGGCTTCCAGTTTCTTTTCCTTAGGGTTATACATAACATCAAAGGACAGGCTAACTTTAAAAGGAGTAGGCGGAGAGGGTGGGGGATGAGTCACTATATGAGCAAACAGGATTATTGAAACCCAGTTAATCTGTCATTCACACACGACTTTCATCTTGGAAAATCAGATCCTGGCATTTTTCATGTGTGTCTTTTGCCTGCTTAACAACACTTAACAACAAATACAACTGTCTTTGATGATTTTGCTGATTATAAATATAGCAAATGCTCATGGTTTTTTTTTGTTTATTTTGTTTTGTTTTAAAAAATAATCACTGCAAAAGCATTAGAAGAAAAAAAAAGTGGTATTCTTGTGGGTAAACATGCTCATGTATATATGTGTGTACATATATACACAGATAATTACACACATCCATTATGTATAAATCCTTTCTGAATTATTCTCTCTTTAACTATCATGAACAGCTTCTTTTGTCTATATGCATAACTTCAATAAAATTTTTCTTAATGAAAAAAAGTTCTCTTTCCACTTTTGCCTATACAGTTAGGACTTTTGAGTACAGGTTGTATATGTTTATAGGACAATCTTGTTCAAGAATTGTATTTTTGAATAAAAGTTTTAGAATATGAATCAAAACATTCAAAATTGGGGTCAGAATATGGAAGTCCTAAATTCACATGTAGCCTATTATGACTAAAACTAACCTGTTTTTTTTTTTTTAATGGATTAGATAGAATTTTTATTTCCATTTGCACTATTTTGTGCACTCAAGAAAAGCTTGTCAAACCTTATAAATAGAAATCTAGTTTTACCAGTCTACAACATTTTTTTCAAGCAACACACATTCCAATGAAAATGTTTCCAAGTACTAAAATACTAAAACCCGTATTCTTAACCAATCATCCAACAGAAAGCATTATTAACATTAGAAAATAAGTGGGTGGCACTTGTAAGTCAGTACATAGGGGAAAACAATGATGCCAATTTTACAATTGTTAGTAATTGAGATGGTTATTGCATGCTTTGGGAATTATGTTTGCGTTACATGTCAAATCCCATTAACAATATGTCATTTGAATAGAAAAGTTCATAGGAAAAAGATGTCCACACCCCTGGACTTAGGCCCATTTATTTCAAGCAACATTCAATACAAAACAAACATTTCCACTGTCTTTGCAATACACTGATGAATTTGGTTTGTATTGCCATACACCTCCTGCCAAAGGATTCACATCTAGTGTGCATTTTCCTGTGCATTAATCCTAGAATTTCATTTTCATGATCCCTTTCCACACTTCTTTGAATTCCCTCTCCACATTCCTACTAGACTCTTGATGGATTTTACTTCTATTGAAGCCTTCAAAATGGATGAAAAGTATTTAAGGCAAACCATGAATTCACTAAGAGCTTTCCTGAGACCCAATTATTCCAGATGATAAAGCATTGCATTGCAACATGTCAGGATCCAGTAGCATAATCTGCTGATTTCTAAGGAATGTAGTTTGGCAATCACTTTGGTCTTAGGGCTTTTACAGGATTTATTTAGATGGGTAATGGTTCTGATGCTAAAGCAGAATACCATTTTAACAACAATTCCAGCATCCTTGGGGATAAAATATGATACAAGTGTCCAATTGAAGGAATTTCTAATATAGGATCTTAACTCCTGGGAACTAAAACTTCTTTTTTAATCTATTGCCTTTACATAAAAGGGCTATCAATTTATTTGTAAAGTGCCACAACTGGAATACGAGCAACTAGATCTCAAAAAGAAAAGAACTGTTTGGCATTCAGCTGGACACAGGCACGTGAATGACATCAGAGAGGCTTGATTTGAAAGACCAGCCGAAGCAAGGAGGTAGCTGCTACAGCACAGGACAGGAGATGCTCTTGCCAAGGGTAACTGTAGGAATCTTTCCTGAATAGAGATTATTTTAAACATTTGAAGTGTCTCGAAAAAAGAAAAAGTATCGATTTAATTTATTTTTTCACCATGAAAGCATTTATTTGTGGACAATCACAGCTCAACAGGACCATCACAAAACGGACAAGGCTACCAGGCGCAGAGAGGCGTTATGTTTACAGACGCGTCCACACACACGCGGGAGGGGGACGCGCAGACTGGGGCTAACAAACCCTGCCCGGCCTTGCCAGGGCGGTCCCTCCCTCGGCAGCGCGGGCTGCTCGGCGCCACGTGCTTTGCCACCCTCCCCGGAAGCCTCCAAACATCTGCCTCAGGATCTGTTGGCATCACACCTTCGACTCAGTTTTAATTTCAAGTTATCAATCCAATGCATCATTCTTAGCAAAGCACTGAACTTTTTCTTGACAAATATGTCTAAATACTATCATGGTAGAGGTAGAGCAAATTTGAAGGTATTTGGTAGTTGTAAGTGGTTCTTGCTGAGGAAAAAAGGGAAAATAAGTCAGAAACCTTTTAAATGTTGCTTTTGTGAATGAATCTTCTAATATATCACAATGAAGTGGTGTGAATAAATTTTCCTGGGTGTGATAGTTCTGTAACTCAGTTCATTAGTGTTACAGAACAAAAATGGATGAGAGCTAAGAAAGGTACATTTCCAAGCACCCGATTGCTCTAATAGGACAGTATTCCTTGCCATCTCTGTGGGCTTCCAAGAGAATTGCTCTTCAGTTGATCATAACATGATTTAGTGCTCCTGATGCCCTCTAAGGCATTGCCCTAGTTTTCTGGTCCAATAAATAACAATAGTTCATTGTGTCACTTCTGATATAATAGGGATCTTGGAAGTTGCAATCCTACTTATTTATCAAAGCCCAACTCAAATGCTCACAATGGACCTGAAAGCCAAGGTTAAAAATTCAACACCGAAAGTCCTTTATTTTAGTCTCAGAGGCTTTGCAGACCGACCCTTGACAACTCTAAAGAGGTAATAGGACAAAGAGAAACTTCTATCACAAAGGTTTGCTTACATTTGCCAACAAAGATCTTATCTGGGAGATTCTGCTGAATATACATGTACCACTCCTTGCCAGCCTGTTCAGTTAAATTTGGAGATTTTTTCTTCCAATAGCACTTAATATGACTCTTTGGACACACTCTTGCCCTGCTTTTGTTTTCTTGTTCGTGCTTTCAAAACTTCCAATTTTACCACGAAACATTCAGGCCCTTTGGCCATACTGTAGGTGTCTGGAAACTGTCAGAGAACAAACTTTATGCTTTGTTTCACATACCAAAGGAGGTAAATCCTGCCCTACATAATGAATTTTGGTCATTCATTAGTCTTAAAGTTGTTTAGGTGTTGACCATTATCCATAAAACCTTATTTGTGTACAGGTCTTGAAAAAAAAAAACACTTTCCTTATGCACATTTATATTAATCAAATTGATTTTCATGCTACTACTGAAAATTCAAAATATTTTCATGCTACTACTGAAAATATGTAAATATCAGGCCCCTAAAGATAGAATATTATCTGACAAAAGCCTACATCTGTTGCTTTCCAGAGTTGTACTATCCAATACAGCAGTCATTACACATATGTGGTCAGGTAAGTCTAAATTAATTAAAATGAAATAAAATTAAACATTCACATTAAGCCACCCTTCAAGTGTTCAATAGCCCCATGTGGCTATTGACAATCATGCTGGACAACACAGATATAGAATATTTCTATTATCATAGAAAAAGATATTGGATTGGCTATTCTAGAGCACTGCATATTAGATTATCATATTTTTTGCTTTTTTAATTGAAAGAAAGATGCTTTCGGGGCAGGGAGAGGGAAAAGCAGTTGTAATACAGGGGCTTTTTCGGGACTTGGGAATTATCCTGAGTGACATTACAACGACAGATATAGGCCATTTTACATCATTGTATAGCATGCAGAACTGTGTGGGAGAGAGTGTGGTCTACAATGTGAACTATGGTCCATGCTTAGTGGCAAAGCCCCAGGATCTGTATATCAATTGCAGGTGTGTGCCACACTAATGAAAGATGTTTATGTGGGAGGTTATGGGAGGTGTGGGAGGTGGGGAACATGGGAATCCCTGTAATTTTTGTGTAACATTTATGTAATCTAAGTATCTTTTAAAATATTAAAAATAAATAAATTAATTAATTAATTTTAAAAAGAGAAAATCCATATTTTAATGTTATATTAGTTTAATTTTATGCTCTCCAAGGATAAATGATATGGGTTCCCCTGCAAAAACTACAATCAATAAGAAATCCTTATACAATCATGTGAGTTATCTACCTTTTTTTACACTTCAGGAAACACTAAGAGGTCATAGGACTTGTCCCATCATCATCACAAGGTTAGTGAGTGACTCAGGTAGAATTAAAGCTGACAGCCCAGACCACTTAATCTGTAGAGAAGCCAGGTGCCAGACACGATGGAATAAGCATCACAATTAAAGATAGTCTCAGATACGTCCCTGGAAAGCACACCAATAAATTGTGCAATTTCTTTTTTTACAGAATGAAATGGAAGTGTGTTTATTTGGTTTTCTTTTCAAATTGTCCTTGGAGCTGAGTGTTTATTCACCTTATTACCTTTAGTAGACTTGCAGTGGCTATAGAATTCATTGGCAATTTATTTAATATGGAAACAGAGGTGTAGGAGATTGTTTTTACATTCTTAATCTTGAATGAGGACATTCAGACACTAGGAAAACCTAATTAGCTCAATCCTTGATAACAGAATCAATGAGGTTTTTAGGAATTGAGGCAGTGGTGTGTTGGAGCTGGCTTATACTGTCTCACAAGAGCACATTGTTAGAATTTCAGGAACTCTGCAAGCTGATTGTTAAACACAGACATTATTAAAAATTAAATTAAGCTTATAATTAAGTAGGTTATATTAATAACAAAGGTTAAAAGTATTCAGAAATCTTCACTTCCTAATTATTTTACTACATTTTGTTATTATCTATACTCTTGAGGTTACTTATGGCTAATATATCTGTATGGTGGAAATACTTTATAATGGTGAGCAACTGTCATCTCATCTGAACTCCACATTTGGTGATGTCACTTTGGTGTGATGGTTTATTTCACATGTCAATTTGGCTAGGTTTTGGTGTCTGCTTGTTTGGTTAGGCAAGCACTGGCCTGATTGTTACTGTGAGGACATTCCATGGACTTAAATCATCAGTAAGTTGATTGCACCTATGGTTGATTACATCTACAATCAAATGAGGAGATTGCCTACAACAATGAGAGATTTTTCATCCGATCAGTTAAAAGTTTCAAAAGGAGAAATGATTATTTCAGCAGAGGATTTCCATCTCTACTTCAGCCAGCTAGCTTCTCCTGGGGAATTCATTGAAAACCATCATAGTTCCCAGTTTATGGCCTGTCCTACAGAATTTAGACTTGCCCATCCCCACAGTCATGTGAGACAATTCTTATAAAAATCTCAACATTTACAGATACCTCCTGTTGGTTCTGTTTACCTAGAGAACTCTAACTAATACAATTAGTAACTTGAAACTGGGCATGGTGGTGGTATTTTACCTCATGGAAATCAACAAACATTACAAATCAGGCTTCATTTAATATTTTTGATTGTCTAGACTTAGGAACGTGATAAAGAAAATGTTAATAATGCAGATTAAAGTCAAAAGTGTGCTGTGCCTATACCTGCTACAATGATAATAGTACAAAAATTTAAAGAAATATTCTTCTAGTATTTAAAAATTATTTTCTCATTTAGCAAAGAAACCACTCGTTCCTTGACAAACTCCTTATGTTCCTACATACACATACAACTTTTCCGCAAAGAGCTGGTTCTTAAACATTCACTAGTCTACTACTATGCTGAGGAATGTTTTGCCTTTCATGGAATCCCAAATTAGTTTTAGTAATTTAATGTATATGGAGTACCTAAGAAATGAAGCAGAGAGATAAGGTCCATGCTTACATTGGAGGGTAACCTTTGTTGGAATTTAGTTATTATACCTGGGAGACTCTGATTTGAGCCATAGTAAAACAGAATATTTGTATTTTTCAGATGTGTTGGAGAAGGGAAAAAGAACGATGTTTAAAACCACTACTTCCTTCTAAGTAAGGTGGCTCTTGTTAAAGGGATGGCTCTATGGATCTGATGAATAACACTGGATATGCAAACATGGGCCTAGAACAGGATGAAGGAGGAAGAGTTGAGAGATACATTTCTCTGAAAATTAGAAATATAAAACCTTAAGTTTTCCAGAAGAGTCCTGATGGAGGGTAAGAAAAGGCATAATGTAATAAGGAAGAAAAAGAAGTTGAATTATATTTAGTGTGACTTATAAAGACAAAAAATCAGCAGGTGGTAGTATGGCCAAAGACATAAAATGAGAGGCATTCAATGTTCAATTAGAATTTATATATATACACACACACACACACACACACCCCTTTGTGCACCCATTCACCCTCAGTGTTTCTCAAACTTTAATGTACATAGTAATCAAATTCTAATTTTGTTAGCCTGAAGTGGGCCTGAGATTGCACATTTTTAATAAACTCCTAGAAAATGTGATTCTGCTGGTCTATGGGTCACACCTTGAGTAGCAAGGACATACCACATAAACACGTTTATATAAACATATGCAGAGGTTTGATGTGAGAATTTTTGTTGTTGTTGCTATTGTTGTTGATAGAATTGATGGAAAAGGGCAAAGTGCCACATTTAAATGACATAATGTCGACTAGGGAGTAACCCATAGAGGATGGTCAGAAGATCCCTAAACTGAGCTAATTTAAAGAAATAGGAGCCCAGACTCAGAAGGTCTATGGGACTGTTATTCTCCTACCATTTTGGAGTAAGGCATTAGATTTCTGCACTATGTGCACTAGAGGGTTGAATCCATATTATCTAAAGAACAGGAAGAACTAGATGATATCTGGGTATCAGACCTCTTATTCAACATTACACATGCTCTATGCTTTTCCCTCTCTACTTTTATGACCATGCTATTTCCTTCATCTGGAATGCCATCCTTAACCCTTTTTCTGATTCCTAGAGTCATCCATATGCTTGGAGACCAGTTCATATGTCTACTTTGTTATCTAAGAACTTACATGAAGTAACAGCAGATGTAAGACTCCAGAAAGCATCTCTAATTCTTCCTCATCTCTGTATATCAATCCACTGTATATCAACTCTTTGACAAACCAGCACCATGTGTAGTGGAAGTTGAAATAGCAAGTAGGCATATCATTTCAGTTACAGGTAGTTGTATGGGTTCTACTCAAAAATAATTTGCTGAGGAGATTTAGATATACAAGATTTGAGTATTGACAACATTTAAGCAAAGTGGGATCAGTGATTAATTGACATGCATATCTCCATTTCACTCTTAAATGACATGGTCAGACCATCAACCCTAAACATTCTATGTGGAGAGACAATTTTCTTTTTCTGAAGTTACTTTAGTAAATTATTCATAGATATAATGATAAGAAGTCAGGGAGACATTTGGGTGAATGGCTTTGAACTTGTTTGTATTTCTAACAAGGTAACAAGCAAGACAAGAGTCCACACAGAATATTTCCAGCTGTGAATAGAAAGCAGCCATAAGTCAGAAATGTGGGAATATGGAAGGTATATGAGTACAAGGTTCTCTGGCCACAGGGTCAGAAAGCTCAGCATCTAGGACTGGCTCCAACACTGAGATTGTTTGGAGACTTTACTTCTTTGCTTCTGGGTCATATCCCCTTTCTAAATTTCTTTTGTGATAAATCATAGTTTCACAGACATTCTCAATTCACTAAGAGCCCCGAGGATTATTTACTTTGGGCCTGGGATAGGATCCCCTGAACTGCTACAGCTCCTCTGGGCTCAGACAATCTTCAATCCAATACATTTTTGTAACTTACAGACAGCACCTTTCATTACTAATGCCTTTGCTCATCTTGCTGTTGTCCTAAAACTCTTTCCCCTGAGTACCTACAACACTTTACTCCCTTCTGGGCTCAATTTTATCCACACTGCTATTTGGTTCAATTTATGTATCAGTTGCCTGGGTTTGAAACAAATGCTAAATGAAGACATTTCTCCTTCTCTTCTTAGTGGTTGCATAAGATGGAATAACTTCTCTCTAACCTGATAATAATATTACAGGAACACTAAGAATGATGATCAGAGATCAGGAATAATTCTTACCCTTATCCCCTGTTGGAGACTGAATCACATATCCCACAAAAGACATGTCCAGGTCTTAATCCATGTTCCTGTGACTGTGAATCCATTTGTAAACAGGACATTTGAAGGTATTATTAGTTAAGGTGTAGACACATTTGTGAACAGGACCTTCGAAGATCCTATTTCAATGAGGCCCAATTGAATCAGTTGGGCTTTAATCCGTATGGCTGAAGTCTTTATAAGGAAAGGAATTCTAGGCAGAGACACAGATGCAGGAGAAGTAGAAACCAGAAAGAAAAGTCTTGTGCCAGAAGAAGAAATGAAAGCCAAGGAACCCCACGGATTGTGCCAAGCCAGCACCAGAATGCTACAGTCTCAGGGAGAAAGCATGGCCTGTCGAGATACTGATTTTGGACTTCTAGTCTCCAAACCTTGAGACAATAAAGTCCTGTTGTTTAAGCCAATACACCATGTGGTATTTGTTATTGCAGCCCTGATTGACTAATACACCCTCCACAATAAACTGAGGTTCCTCTTATGTCCAGCCTATCAAAGTCAATTATAATTGAAAATTCAGGTAAGGTCAATTTTTGGCTCCCTTTCTACCTTCCCACAAGGGCACATCTAACTGTGAGCCTTTATCTAAAATTTGACTTTTCTCATGTTTTCCTCTTGTTTTTGTAGGTCTTCCTCAAGGGCCTAGCAACCTCAAACTATTGCCTTTGTCCCAAATCTCCCTCCTTCCTTCCCTTTTCTCCATGAATACCTGTTCTAACACTAGTCCAGACAGACAGAAAGATCTGATAACCGAATTCACAATAAGGAATTGACTACTTTGATCCTGTCAAGAAAGTTTAAACTTTTAGGGCCCTTTGATTTAGCCAAAACAAATAAATGCTTATGTCAGAATCATCAAGAGAAAGGTTAGCATTCCTAAAATCCAAACCAAATCTCCATTCCTTCTCTATATAAAGGTGGCCTTCATCCCAAATGTTAAGTAGGGACAAACAGTGTTGAATAGGACACAGTCTCTGAAAGGAATGGAATCAGAGTCCTAAGGAGCCTGCTCTTCAGTTTCACCAGCATGATTTCTTTCCCATATTCAGGTATGCCATAGACTCCGTTGGTGCCCCTGCCCAGTTCCCTTTACCATATCAGTGCACTCAGCCTTCAGCTGCTAGTAGTGTTAGCCCCTAATGAATCATAGCAGCCTCCTCTAGAGAATTGCTCTCAACCTAATGGGAGCTGCTTTATGTTGGATGTTCTGGCTCTGGGGGAAGGAGAGAGTTAAAGAGAGCAGCCCACAGACTCCTTGCCTCATGGTGGGAACAAATCTGTGATACATTCAAACTCCAGAAATCCTGGTCTCCAGCTGAGACTACACCCTTGCTTAATTTTTAGCATGGCCTATCCTACTTCCTTTACTCTCCTCCTAAATGTAATCCCTTAATAAATCATTCATATAAGAATCCCTGCCTCAGGCTCTGCTTCTAAGACATTTGGAATGGTCCTAAGAACAAGGCTCCACTAACGGGATTCTGGAGTTTGATTATTCACTGGCCAGATGGCAATGAATGCCCCATTTTGGATAAGAAACACTTATCTAATAGTTCCTGGCATCATGTATCATGTGGAAGTGCAATTGCTAAGATTTTTACCTATACTGAACTGGCATGGGATGGAAGGAAGTGCACTAACAGATTCAATGTCTCTGGCATTTGAAAGGTAAAGGAAAAGAGTAACTCTATGGACCATGGAATTGGTTCGCTTTTTCTAAGTGGCATTTATATATTGAAGAAAGAACATGATAGTTCAGATATATTAATAAGTAATTTAAAGCAAAATATGAGTTATAGGATCTTCTTGGTAACATTTAAAGAGATTTTCATCTCTGTAGCCAAAGCTGATAGCCAGGAACAGGACTTAATTGTAAGAGGCAAAGAATTTTAGAGAGTTGAATTCTCAATGTAATGAAGTCTCCTAAGTCGAAGTCAGAGCCCTGATATGGAAAGGAGTGGGAGCCCGACATAGGGATATCCAGGTAGAAGCACTCATATACCTTGAACCTCCAGATTTTCCCGAACCCTCTGTAACTGCAGAATTAATCACTTCCCTTTACTGGAAGATAAAGTCCCATTCCCCTGCTTGAAGTCCATTTAGAGACCTCAAAGGAGAAAGATGTCTTTAAGAACATGAGTGCCTTTCTTAGGCACTTTTCCTGTCCACCAGACCCAAAACCTGGGTCAAATTTCAGGAAGATTTGAATGGGGAAGTGCTAGTCTGCTAAAGGAGGAGAATTATTAAATACCAAAAGAGCTGCTGGACCTGGTTACCATGTACTGGCAGAAAGTAGGGGATAGTGCTGGAGTGGATCCTGATTTAATGGGGGAGTAATATGAAGCTGGATAAGGGATACTGTGTTGATATGGGGCATATTTATTTGACAAAAGACTGAACACTCTGGAAGCGTCCCAAGAGGCAGTTTTTATGTGCTTCTGGGATAGCTCTTAGAAACTTGAAAAAAGGCAATGCCTTACATCAGAGGTCAGCAAACATTTTCTGTAATGGGCCAGATAGTAAATATTTTAGGCTTTGAGAGCCATATGGTTTCTGCTCAACTCTGCTGTTGTAGCTCAAAAGCAGTCTTATATAATATGTAACAAATAGGCATGGCCAATAAATTGATATCTTTCAATAAAAGGCCAGGGGCCATATTTGGCTTAAAGGCCATAGTTTGTCAATCCCTGCTCTATATTATAAGAGGTAGAGATGCCAAAAGTTCTGCGGCAGACTTTGAAGGAAGGTATTAAGAGGTTACAAAGTGGGTATGTAAGAATGGGACTGAAAAACCCGCTATCTGATTATGTTCCTTGGAAGGGTCTGGAGGACACTTTATTTATCAAAGCAATAAAGAATGTGCTGGTGAGGGAGAACTAGTATCTTTAAGAAAATAAGTGGAGGCTGTCCTCTCTACACTGGGACTGAGTAGGAAATGGTTATAGAACTGGCAAAGATAGCAAGGGGGGATAATAGGATACTGGAATAGCCAGCTGGTAGCACTAAACTGTCAGAAGCAAGGTGGACATAATTACCATAATAGGCAGAAGCTTGGACTAGCAGCCAGGGAGCCTGACTCACAGAGATCTATGGAGATCGATAAGATCATTTTTCAAGAGGCAAGATAGATGGGCAGCCAGCAAGACTATTGCTTAATATATTATACAATCAAAATAGATCATAAATGGGTGAGCAGAAAGCTGAGGGCAACTGTCCTAATGGAAAGTCACAATTCCTAGCCCCGTTTCCATGCTGAGGTAATTCTCAGACTCAGAACCCATCAACTGAGGGAGTGGTCAGGTAACAAAAAAGGACTTAGCAATACCAAAAGTATAGAGAGTATGTATAGAGAGTATATAGTATACTGCTACTTCCTTGGAAAATCATATGTTATGGAGCGGGATATCACTAATATTCAAGGACTTATGAATATGGGTCTGAGTTGATCCTGATACACAGAGACCCAAAGAGCATTCATGGCCCCACAATATACGGGATCAGGTAATAAAAAAAATGAAGTTCTGGCTTATATCTATCTCATGTGTCCACTGAGGTTTCATTCTCACTTAGTAGTCATTTCCTCTATTTCTGAATATATAATCAGAATAGATATACTTAGTAGTCAGCAGAACCCTCATGTTAGTTCCTTGACCTTTAGAATAAGAGCTATTGTAATTGAAGAGGCCAAGTAGAAATCCCTGAAACTTCCTCCACACTGACAAAGAGGGTAAATAAAAAACAATATCATTTCTGTGGAGATTGGCAGATTAGTACCACTCTTAAGAATTTAAGAGAGGCGGGGGTAGTGATCTTCATCATATCTCCAATTAATTTACCAGCCTGGTTCCTGCAAAGACTGATGATTCATGGCAGGATGACAGGGGACCAATGAAAACTTAACCAATTGCAGCGGCTATACCAAATATGGTATCTGTATTGGAACAGAATAAATACACCTTCTTTTTATTTATTTTATTTAAAAAAAAATTTCCCCACTGAGATGGCTTCCTCATCTGTCTGCTTGTTGTTTGCTCACTGTGTCTGCTCATTGTCTGCTCATTGTCTGCTCATTGTCTCTGCACATTGTGTCTGCTAGTTGTTTTTGCTCTTGTGTCCGCTCATTGTCTGCTTGTCTTCTTTAGTAGGCACCAGGAACTGAACCTGGGACCTCCCACGTGGGTGGTGGGTGCCCAACCGCTTGAGCCACATCCGCTTCTTGCTCATTTCATCTGCTTGTTATGTCAGCTCATTGAATCTGCTTGTCTTCTTTAGGAGGCACTGGAAACCAAACCCAGGACCTCCCATGTGAGAGGCAGGTGCCCAACCACTTGAGCCACATCCACTCCCTGCTCATTTTGTCTGTTCATTGTACCTGCTCATTGTGTCAGCTTGTTGCATCTGCTTGTCTTCTTTAGGAGGCACTGGGAACCGAACCTGGGACCCCTGTGTGGGAGGTGGGTACTCAACTGCTTGAGCCACATCCACTCCCTATTTTTATTTATTTTTTAAATGCAGCATCTTTGTGTAATATGAAACTATTGAGCAGGCAAATGCATCATTTTCAGTACCCATGAGAAAGGAGAATCAGAAGGATTTCACATTCACATAGGGGGACAGCAGTATACATTACAGTCTTACCTCAGGGCTATGTTAATTCTCCTCTCTTTGTCACAATATAAATCAAAGAAAGCTGGATCATCTGGTCATTCTGCAGAAAATTACAATGGTCTAGTTTATTGATGATATCATGTTAATTAGATTTGATAAGCAAGAATTGGAAAATGTCTGCCTTGGTAAGACATATGTGCCCCTGAGAGAAAGAGATAAATTCTATAAAGATTCAGGCACCCATTACATTAGTGAAATTTTTATGGGGACCAGAGTTGTAAGACATGTTGGGACATCCCCATTCAACATAAAGGACAAGTTATTGAATCTTATACCTCCTAAATGAGAAAGAAGCATAGTGCTTGGTAGATCACTTTGGATTTTATATGCAGCACATTCTGCACATGGGAATACTGCTGTGATCCATTTATTGAGAAGGTTGAAGGCTGCCAGATTTGAGTGGCGCTCAGAACAAGAAAGGACTCTGCAGAAAGTACAGGCTGTGGAACAAGTAACTCTTCTTCTTGGGCTTTCTCTAATATCTCTAGTAGCTTAAAACACCACCTGTAGTGTGGTAGAAGTTGAGCATCTAATTCCACCTGGTACAAGCTGAACATCTAGTTGTGTGCTATCAAGTGACCATTCAGCCATAACTACCCATCATAATCTGGATAATGCCAGCCCACCAAAAAATGAGTTTGAATAGGCCCAGTAACAATCCATTATAAAAAGGCAATGAAAGTGGTAGACCCAGGATGGGGCTTGAACAAGGAAATCCATGGAGCACATATAAGATCATGTCACATACCAATGCTTAACCAGTGTGACTGCATCAGTTCACATCTTTGGTCATAGAGGGGTTTCTTATGACTGGTTGATGAAAGAGGCAAAAGCCTGAGCTTGGTTCATGGATCAGTCAGCTTGGTATGTGGGTATAAGTTGAAAAAGAACTGCTATTCTACTAGTTCCATGCAAGGGTGGACCTGAAGGACAAAAGTGAAGGGAAATACTTCAACAGGGAAATTATTCAGTCAGTGATCTAAGTCAGTCATGTTGTTGGAGTAGGAAGTGGCCTGTGATAATGTATCCCCAGACTTATGGGCAATGATGAATGGCTTAACTTGTTGGATATACATAGATTCATAGGAAGTGGTGAGTGGTTAGTTGATTAGTCAGGAGCTTGGAAGGAGCAAGATTGGAAGTTCATGGATAAGGGGGTTTGGGGAAGAGGCATGTGGTTAGACCTATAGAAATGGCACAAAGTGTAAGTAATTTTGTATCACATATTAGTGCATAAAAGGCACTATTCAACCAAGTGGACAAGGGAGATGTCAGCCAGCCTCTATCCTCAGCCACCTCAGTGTTTGTTCAGTGGGCTCTTGAATGGGTGACCATAGTGGTAGAGAGGGAGACATTGCATGAGCTCAAAAGGATGTCTTCTTTTTTGCTCATGAGGGCTGATCAAATTACTGCCGTTATTATTCAATCTATCAGCCACCAAGACCAGTGCTGATCCCTTAATAAATTACTATTGCTCAAGCCCCTAATAAGCTCCTAAACAGCTACTTTAAGTAATTGTTTTGTATTGGAACCCTCCTTGCACTCTGAAAGGGACAATGATTCATTTGATGAGATTGTCTTGTATTCTGGGGATAGATGGACTTTTTGTGCCTCATACAGCATCATATCCAAGGATTCACAGAATGTCTAATCTACTAGCATTGGATCTAACATAACATTGTCTTGAACAAAGGAACACACTTTATACAGAAGAGGCATGATAGTGATCACATGACCATGGGCTCCACTAGTCCTAACCACACACCAACCATCACCAAACTGCTGACATGATAGAGCAGTGAAATTGACTCTTTTCACTTAAGATGATAAGTTGAAGATGATGCCTTGTGAGGATTGGGTGCTATCCTTCAAGATGAGGTGTATATCTTAAACCAATGGTCATAGTATGTTGCTCTATACTTAATAGGCTGAAATGGTGGTAAAAAGGGAAGATAATGAGTATTCATTACTACTTTGGGGTAAATTTCAGTCTGATTAATTAACCTTCATTTTGCAGTTCCCCCACAATACATAAGTGATCTAAATCTTAGAGAAGATATGTCTGGAAGGAGTCAACTTAATGTGAGAAGCAAGTAGTTCTGAGTGGCATGAGGGGTGGACTGTAGTGGATGTTGTTAGTGATGACTCACATCCACTTTAAAGGAAGGTTCACTAAACTCCTAGTTGCTGTGAATATTTGGCTGCTAATAGCTCACAAGTGCCTCCTTCTTTGGAGATTTTCCTTTAGTTAAATGAGAGCAGAAGATGGAGAGCAGCTCACAGCCAAGGACAGACTGACACAAGATGCAAAAATATCACTCCCTTGCCTCAAGTTGGGACTGATTCTGTGGCTCAATTCTTTTTCCAGAGCTCCCTGTGAGATCAAGCTGAAGCTAGTCACCAGCTGAAACTACATTTTTGCTTAGCTTTACCCCCCTGCCCTAACTTGCAATTCTTACTCCCCTTCTCCTGAGATCATTTTCTCAGTAAATCACTTCATAAGAATCCTCATTGCAGGCTTTGCTTCTGGAGAACCTGACCTAAGGTAAGGTATAAAGCAAATTTCCCAGAATTTTGTTGGTTGCTAACTTGAAACACAATCAGTTACCATCAAAGGACTTCTTAGTAGGGGGGAGTTTGATCCAAAGCATGAGAGCAATCTCAATGATATGTACACATACATACACACATACATAGACATACTTGCAAGTACATGTATATGCACACAGATGGGTATGTGTATTGTGTGTGTGTGTGTGTAAATCACAGATATTTTGTATGTTTCAGTGGGTAAGTAAGCCATCTTCTACTCCCCAAAATGGCCTGTTCTATGCCAAATGGGGGCTCTACTTTTTAGCAGCCAGGAAAAATAAAGGCTTAAGTCCCAAGTGGAGGGCATGTCTGTTTCAGTGACTTGTGGGCACAAGTATCTTTTCCTTGGAAAGGAATTAGGCTCCATGCCTGCATGGGAGTGCTAGGATGAACACATAATTCAGTTGCATGCCTTGCATGAGAACCAGTGGGCACATGCCCTGCTGAGTAGAGCATAGGTGAAGCAGCTTTGATTTACAAGTGTACTTTGGGAAGACTTTATATTAGGCAACAAGCAAGACCTCAGAATAAGCTTGGGTCTAATTCTTTGGACTTGAGATATAAGTGGACTTTCGCAATTAGAGATATTACATTGATATGGTAATTTGTAAATAGCTGAAATAAAAAGGAGAGATAATATCATCTGCCCTGTAGACAGAGATGCATGTATATTTTTTAAGTCATGGTAATGAAAGAAGATAGCCAATGACTTGCAAAAAGCAAAATCTCAGTGGGAATAATCTAGATCAGAAGATCTGAATCTGAAAACTGTCCAAAATCCAAAATCAAATAACCACTTTATTTGCATGCTAGAAGCTTTACTGAAGCCACATGTGTGGTTATAGAAATATTTGATAAATGTGAAAGTGAATCTGGCCCAACATTTTAGTACATTTGGTTTAGTTTCATTAATTATTTAATTTTGAAATTGGCCTTGTCAGCAATCCTTCGTATGCCAAGAATACCAAAAGAAAACTTAGACAATTGATTTTATCTAATAATAAATAAAAGTTGCCCAGGTCCTTTTCTATGAAGACAGATGCTTTAAATCCCTTGGGGGAATTTAACCATCAAGTTAGTTAGGGTCAGGAGAACAAATTAAAAGAATGTCAAAAAAGGGTCTGATATGGAGGGCATAAAAGAAGAGGAAAAGGGAGCCAAGAGAGCAAGGTCTGAACATTTGCGCCAGATGGGTGAAAACGTACAGCACAAACAAAGGATTGTAGGCCTCAATCGTTACAGATTCCACTTTCTAAGGGTCCTATGGAATTTCTTTCAGGTCTTTGAAAACCTGTCCTTCATAGCATTCACTCTAGGTTCTTCTATGGTTGCCCTGCTATTCCTTTCTATTGGAAGGTTTCTTGCAGATTTAACCAAGAAAGTAAATATCCTTCAGTCACTGTGGCAAGCATTCCCTTCCTGTTGCATGGACAACTTAGATAATATGGATCCTCTATTCTGAGTCATCCAGTATGGCTTGGAGGTTTGGAATCTGGACAGGGTTTGATCTAGATGGTAGATAAGGTGACATTAAACGACTCAGTACTCAGGGCTGTGGAAGCACCTAAGAGCATGGACACACTTCTCCAAACCCAAAATCTTCTTTTAAACCAGCAAGTCTGGACTGGAAATCTTACAATATGAGGATAAGGTACTTTATGTTTTCCATCATGTCATAAATGTCATGGGAACAGCTTTTCTTGCTGTGATTCAGTTTGTCCAATGCTAGTTTGGGTCTTGGTTCATAACCAAAAATCCAGAAGAGGGAGAATTTGAAAGAAAACTGACCTCTTTGGAAGAGCCAAGAATGTTGTGTGCAGATGCGGATCCAGGAGGTGTTAGAGGGGGAGGGTTCTTTCCTTTGTCGGCTGGTTCTTTCATCCCTCAATCATGTGAAGAGATGTGCTCAGGTGGTTCTCTACCAGAGTCTGACAAGCATCTGGCTGAGGTCCTCTACCAGAGTCATGCCACTCCTGAGAAGTGACTGTTTCAAGTCAACAGTGTTAGAACTCTAAGAGAAGAATTGCAACCCACACAGATAGGTTAGACCTGCAAATCCTTGGTTAAGTGTAAACTAACAGCCAAAAGACACACTCAGGCTAAAGATTTAATTAGTCTTCTGGAATGCGAGGAATGATTGGGCTTGCAGTGTGGAACTTATAGGAATGAAAAGACAAGACAAGATTGAGAAGGTGAAATGCTATACTTCAAAGAGAAAAAAAGTGTCGGGTTGGAGAGTAGAAGGGTCTGAGTGTGGAAAGGAGCACATCCTTGCTACAAGAACCCTAATTTCCTAACAGAATGTAAGAATCCAGTCTTTTGGAGATTGGCATGTGTTAGGGGTCTTTCTTTATGACTTTGACTTTTTTAAAGGTCTTTGAAATAAATAGAAAACAGGCCTGGAGATGTGAAGGCACCCTTTATTTGATGGAATATATCCCTCACTTCCATCTACCAGGACTTCCAAGCTAAAATAACTATACAGTAAGGGCATGTTCTTATTTTTCACTACAAATGAATTCTACTTTTCTCTATAGGATGCCATAAAAGGTCTAGGGCCTAATTGCTTATTAGTCCAGTCTTTCAACATTCATTTCCTGAGTGCTTACTCTCAAGCACTGCAATAAGCTCTGATGTTACAAGTATGAATAAGAAATAGATTGTAAAAAAGAAAGAAAGAAAGAAAGAAAGAAAGAAAGAAAGAAAGAAAGAAA
>JAKSZT010053783.1:8237995-8806259 GCA_026826555.1 Tolypeutes matacus
AAAGAAAGAAAGAAAGAAAGAAAGAAAGAAAGAAAGAAAGAAAGAAATAGATTATTGTCCTCAGAGCAGGGCTGGCTTCACGGACCTGTGAAGTGTGTAGTCACATAACACTGGTCCCCATGTTTAGAGGACCCTGGGCTGGGTTAAATGTTCTGATGTCACTGTCTTGAAATTCTTAATAAGTTTTGTAACAAAGGACTCTGCATTTTCATTTTGAATTGGGCCCTACAACTTATGTAGCCAGTCCTGTCTCAGATGCTTGTGTGAGAGAATAACATAACTATAATACAATATTATCTCATACAATATAATAATGTAAAAACAACAGCACTAACAATAAAGCATGTATGAAAATTGTGCTGTGAATCCCAGAGAAAAGTGTATCTACACGTGCCTGTTGAAAATCAAAAGTATTAATTTTGGCTGTGTTATTTGAGTGATAATTTTGAACAAATTTATACCTTATAAGTGTCCATTTTTCTAAAACACTGCAAAGTTGTGTTAATTAGTTTAGTCTAGCAAAGCCCATAGCATAAAGAGCCAGAGATTATGATGTGCAAACTTTCTAACATTGCTCCCTCTTGACACAGATTATTCTTACTTCCCAGTGCTTGTGCTATTGAGCAAGCCTTGAGGGGTACAGAGAATGATGCAAAGGTGTGTGTGTGTGTTGTGTGTGTGTGTGTAAATGTGCACATAAGCATTTCAACTAGGGACAGGCAGATAGACATTTGGTCATTAATTGTTTTGCTTTGAGTTGTCAGTGGGTTGAATTGACAATAAAGTCAGCACATTTTTGTAATCTCAAGCAACTGGATTGTTATAGGGAACTGCTAGGTGTAAGAGAAGGTAGAGATTTGGTGCTGATAAAGATCCATACTTGGAGACAGAAATTTAGGATAGGTAAGGGTAAAGAAAATAAGAAACTAAAAATGATGACAGTACCATATACATAGTAATATAATGATTTCATATTTTATATTCTAATTAGTTTCATTGGCAAGGTAACAACAATAGACCTTTGTCTTTTTGTCAAGTGGGTGAACTTTTTTTTTTTTTTTAGAAAGCAATTTAAATGTCAGAGTTGAGCATTGGAATACCAAAAATTTCCATTCTCTCCTAAGATGGTTTTAGAAGCTGTAGACATGGAGAATGCCTTTAAAGATTTTTTCAGTGCATTATGAGAACAATTCCTAAACTTTTTTTTTATCGTAGGAGTTTTCTTTTTCACAGTGCCCAACATCATCCCCCTTTTTAAATCTCAGCCACCTGTTCTTCATTCCTCAAGGGAAAAAAGGCAACCAGCTCAAATGGAAGGATTTCCACGCCATTCATAAGGGAAGTGTAGCAATGCTTTTTTTGTTTGTTTGTTTTCACCTATTTTGGAGAATTGGGTTTCACCTGAGCTGTAGTCTACATATCTAGGATTATGATTGGTAGAGGATGAAAAGTCATATTTTGAAAGAATTGTTGAGAAAGAGAGGCAGAGGTCTTGATAATAATTTAATATAATAAGAATATTACAAATATAGAGACTTAGACAGGAGAAAAATGATAAAGTCAGGGATTGACTATTCAGTTTTGGAAACATTCATTATGAGAATAGGCACCATCACAAGCTAAAACATTTGTAGATCCAAGTGAAGAAGTGAAATGTTTTGCAGAGATAAAAAGTTTTTAGGAAAAGAACATATTGGAAAAAATGTTCCTAAAAGTTCAATGTAGACAAATCCCATAAGATATTGTTATGTAACACTGATGCATGTCTGTGCAGAAAAGTAAAGCATCATGAATAAACTTTACAGTTTGCATATCAAGAAGATAACTGTAGGACTCTGGAAAGATGGTGGGGCTGGGAGTTCCAGAACTCAGTCCTTCCACCAAAACAACTATTAAACAGGCAGGAACTATCTGAAACAAATATTTTGAAACTCTGGAGGACAGAAGAACACTATACAGCATTCAGAGAAGATAAGGATTATGGTAAAGAACAGTAAATTACTCTTCTGCATACTAGCTACTGGCACCCATCCCCTCACTTTCATGGCAGGGTGCCATAAAGTCTAGCCCTAGGCTAGTGGCTGGTGACAGAAAGGGACATAAAAATCCTTTTCCCCAAGAACAGGGGTGGGCATGGCTCATCACTGATCATGCCTTTTAATTAGCTAATTCGGATCACTGGGAGCCTAACTCTGAGGGCAGATATTATTTCAATCTACCATGGCCATTGTTTCATCCTGCCCTGGACAAAGGTGCTGGCAGCCATTGTTTAATCCAAACCTGTGGGGCAGTGGCAGTGGAGATTTAAGATGCTGTGCTTCCTCAGAGATGCAGGGGACGGTTAGTTGAAGTATTGTATTTGCTGGTCAGGCAAGAAAGCTCAGCTTTGGGGACCCATTGGAGAAGCTCTTGGCGCCCTTCCTGATCCCTTCCCTAGGGCACTCTAGACTGGCCTGTGCCACATTTGTGGGTCCCTGGCCCTGTTTGGCTGGGAAAGACTGACTTGGGAAAGTCATCTCTTTTTTGTCTAACTACCAGAATTTTCCCTTTAGGCAAAAGCAGCTTGAGACAACAAAATGAGCATTAAAAACACTAGAGGCTGTGGCAGTTTAAAGACTTTTGTGAATCCTAGAAAACTTGATGTTCTTAGAGTTAATCCATTCCTGTGGGTGTGGGGTCTTATGATTGGGTTGAATTCAGTTGGGGGCCTTGGATTGTAGTACTTCAGTGTGGCATGACCCAGGGTGGTTCATGGTCCTCTTGCTGGAGTCCTATATAAAATGAGAGAAACATGCAGAGACAAACAGAGAAGGAGAGCTACCATTTTGCCCTGCCATGTAAGTGAGGACTCTAGGATTTCCTTCAGCCACAGAAAGACAGAGAAACTCTAAGAGGTATATAGAGAGATCAGAGGCTGGAATCAGTAGACCAGCCCAAAACTGAAGAAATGAGGCCCAGGGAGAGATGAGCCATATGCTTGATCATCTACAGCTGAGCTTGGGGAGGAAGTGAGTCTGGAGAAGAAGGCAGAGACCGGCTGCCATTTTGCCTTGCCATGTGACATGAATCTAGGACCACTAGCAGCCAAACTTTTGTGAGACAGTATCTCTTAATGATGCCTTGATTTGCACATTTTCACAGCCTCAGAACTGTAAGATTTTACCCTAATACATTTCCATTATAAAAGCCAATCCATTTCTGTTATTTTGCATTGACAGCCCTTAGCAAACTAAAACAGAGGCAAACAGTCTGGAACAAAGGCCTACCAACTTCTAACACCTGGGAAAGGGAGGTCTGTTCCTGGGAAAGAGAGGGGACAGCCAAATTCTTGTAAATAAGAGAACTCCAAAACAACAAAAAAGCAAAAGCCCAGGACAAGACAGAGGCCCAGAAAGAAAGGGAAAACCCTGTCCACTGGATTCACTTTGGACAGACCTTCCTCATAGGAGGACCAAAGCTCAAGAAATATCTCTGTCTTTTCACAAACTGGTTACAAAATCAAGAAACAGACATCTCAGGCAGTAAATCCCTGATTGAACATTTTAAAATATTAAAAAATACAGTGTGCAACAAAAGAGTGCAAGACAAATAAAGAAACAGGAAATGATGGCTCATCTAAAGGAAAAGGATCAGAATATGGAAAACACCAATAAAGAAGTCAAGATTGTGGACAGACTGAAAAAAGCCTTTAAAAAATAGTCTTAAAAATGCTTAAGGATATGAAGAAAAGTACAGAGAAAGAACTACAGGATATCAGGAAAACAATGAATGAACACTATGAGAGTCTAAGTAAGAAAGAAAATTTTAAAAAGAACCAAACAGAACTGCTGGAGTTGAAGACAACAATAACTGAAATAAAAATATGTCCAGGAAGGTTTCAAGAACAGATTGGAGCTAAGCAGAAGAAAGAAACACTGAACTTGAAGATGAGATACTTGAAATGAGTCAGACTCAGGAGAAGAAAGAAAAAAGAAATATTAAAGACAAAAATAGCCTAAGACATCTATGGGACAACATCAAGCACACCAATATATGTATTATGGAAATTCCCAGGAGAAGAAAGAGATAAAGTGGCAAAATGAATAGTCAAAGAAATAATGACTGAAAGCTTCCTAAACTTAGCAAAAGATGTGAATATTCATGTCCAAGAAACCCAGAGAACACCAAACAGGATAAACATGAAGAAAACCATCATATATTGATGACACTATCAAATGTAAAGGACAAGAAGGAGTTCTGAGAGCTGCAAGGGAAAACCAACATGTTACATACAAAGGGGTCCCAATTAGTTGAGTGCCGATTTCTCATCAGAAACTATGGAGTCAAGAAGAGAGGGTTGGAATACTTAAAATGGCAAAAGAAAGCAACTGCCAGCAAAAAATTTTATATCCCGCGAGACTTTCTTTAAAAAATGAGGGAGTGGTTAAAATATTCTCACATAAACAAAAGTTGAGAGAGCTCCTCACTACTACACCTGCCTACAAGAAATGCTAAAGAGAGTTCTTCAGACTAAAAGGAAAGGATACTATATATCAATAAAGGAGAATTCAAAAGGAAGATGTAACAATTATAAATATCTATGGATCTAACAGCTGAGCCCCAAAATATATGAAGCAAATACCGACAGATTTGAAGTGAGAAATAGATGGTTCTATGTTAGTAGTAGGATACTTTAATACAACATTCTCAATAATGGGTAGAGCATCTAGTCAGAAGATCATTAAGGAAGTTCAAGACTTGGAAGATATTCTAAACCAACTAGAATTAACAGACATATATAGAACATTGTACCCCAACAAAAATAGAATACAAATTCTTCTCAAGTGCCCATGGATTATTCTCCAAGATAGACAATATGTTGGGTCACAGAACAAGTCCCAATAAATTAAAAAATATTTAAATCATACAATTCATATTCTCCAACCACAATGGAATGAAGCTGGAAATCAATTACAGGGAGAAAGGGAAAATTCACCAATATGTGAAAACTATACAACATACTCTTAAGCAACCATTGGGTTAAAGAGGAAATCATAAGTGAAATTAGGAAATACCTTGAGGTGAATCAAAATGAAATACAACATACGACAATTTATGGAATGCAGTGAAGTCAGTGCTGAGAGGGAGATTTATAACTCTAAATACCAACACACAGAAAAGCAAGACTTCAGAGTCTTAATCTCAAAACTGGAAGAACTAGGAAAAGAAAATTAAACTAAACCCAAAGGGAGCAGAAAGAAGGAAATAACAAAGATTAGGGAAGATATAAATGAAATAGGAAAAAAAAAAAAAAACAGGAGAGAATCAACAAAACCAAAAGTTGGTTATTTGAAAAGATCAATGAAATTGGCAAACCTTTAGCTAGACTGACAAAAAAAGAGTAAAGATACAAATAACTAAAATCCAGTGAAAAGGGGGACATTACTACTGACCCCACTGAAATAAAAAGGATTTTAAGAGGATAGTATGAACAATGGTATGCCAATACATTAGATACCATAGATGAAATGGACAAATTCTTAGAAACACACAAACTACCTATATCGACTCAAAAAGAAACAGAAGATTTCAATAAATCAATTACTAGTAAAGAGTTTGAATCAATAATCAAACACCTCTCAAGAAAGAAAAACCCAGGACTGGATGGCTTCACAAGGGAATTTTAATAAACATTCCAAGAAGAATTAATTCCAATTCTGTTCAAACTCCTCCAAAAATGGAAGATAAGGGAACATTCCCTAATTCATTCTACAGAGTCAACATCACCCCAATATCAAAGCCAAATAAAGATAACATAAGAAAACTGCAGACCAATATCTCTTATGAATAGAGATGCAAAAATACTCAACAAAATACTAGCAAACTAAATCCAACAGCATTTTAAAAGAAATATATACCATAATCAAGTGGGATGTATCCCTATTATGAAAAGTTAGCTCAACATAATAAAATCAATGTAATACACCACATTAACAGAATAAAGGAAAAATAAACGTATGACTATCTCAATTCATGCAGAAAAGACATTTGACAAAATCCAGCCTTCAAAATAAAAACATATAGAACCCTGGGAATAGAAGGAAACTTCCTCAACATGATAAAGGGCATATATGAAAAGTCCATAGCCAACATCCTACTTAATGGTGAAAGAATGAAAACTTCCCCTCTAAGATCAGGAACAAGCAAGGATGGCCGCTGTCACTACTGTTGTTCCACATTGTCATGGAAGTTCTTGCCATAAAAATTAGGCAAAAAAGAAATAAAAGGCACCCAAGTTGGAAAGGAAGAAATAAATATTTCCCTATTTGCATATGATATAATCCTATATACAGAAAATCCTGAAAAATCTACCACATATTTCCTAGTGCTAATAGCTGAATTATGCAAAGAGGCAAGGTACAAGATCAACACCCAATAATCAGTAGTGTTTCTATACACAAGCAATGAACAATCAGAAGAAATCAAGAAAAGAATTCCATTCACAATAGCAACTAATAGAATCAAATATCTAGGAATAGATCTAACCAAGGATGTAAAGGACTCCTACAAAGAAACCTACAAAACATTGATAAAATAAATCAAAGGACACCTAAATAGATTGAAGGGCATTCTATGTTCAAGTCAATACTACCCAAAGCAATGTATAGTTTCAATGAAATCCCAATCAAAATTCCATAAACTTTCTTTGCAGAAATGTAAAAGCCAACCATCACATATATATGGAAGGGTAAGGGGACCCGAATAGCTAAAGCCATCTTTATTTATTTATTTTTTAAAGATTTATTTATTTCTCCTCCCCCCCCATCGTTGTTTGCACTTGTAGTCTGTTTATTGTGCATTCATCTTCTTTTTAGAAGGCACTAGGAACCAAACCCAGGACCTCCCATGTAGGAAGGAGGGGCCCAATAACTTGAGCCACCTCTGCTCCCTACTTATTGTCTCTCTCATTGTGTTTCTTTGTTGTGTCTCTTCATTGTTCCATCTCATTGCATCATCTTGTTTCATCAGCTCACCGCGTTAGCTTGCTGTCTTGCTGGTCTTTGTTAGGAGGTACCGGGTGGTAGGCAGGTGCCCAACTGCTTCAGACACATCCACTTCCATAAAGCCATCTTGAATAAGAATGAAGTCAGAGAACACACACTTCCTGATCTTAAAACCTATTACAAAGCCACAGT
This sequence comes from Tolypeutes matacus, assembly GCA_026826555.1. Lineage (NCBI taxonomy): Eukaryota > Metazoa > Chordata > Mammalia > Cingulata > Chlamyphoridae > Tolypeutes > Tolypeutes matacus. Next base: position 8,245,171 of record JAKSZT010053783.1, read on the forward strand.
AATCAAAACAGCATGGTACTGGTACAAGGACTGCCATATAGATGAATGGAGAGCTCAGAATTCAATCCTCACATTTACAGGCAACTGATTTTTGACAAGGTGGCAAAGACCACTCAATTGGGAAAGAATTGTCTCTTCAATAAATGATGCTGGGAAAACCGGATCTCCATTTGCAAAAAAAAAAAAAAAAAAAAAATGAGAAGACCCTTTAAATACCTAATATAAGAGCTAGAATTATCAAACTCCTAGAAGAAAACATAGGGAAGCAGTTTTAGGCCCTTGTGGTAGGAAATGGTTTCTTAGACTTTACACCCAAAGTATAAGCAACAAAATCAAAAATAGATAAATGGGACTTCATCAAAATTAAAATGTTCACTCCTCAAAGAACTTTGTCATGAAAGTAAAACAACAACCTATACAATGGGAGAAAATATTTCAAAACCACTTATCTGATAAGGTTTTAATATCCAGAGTATATAAAGAAATCCTTTAACTTAACAACAAAAAGACAAACAACCCAATTAAAAACTGAGCACAAGAAACTGATGCAGAGGACAAGAATCCTTCCCTCTGATCAGAGGTAAATGGGAAGAAGTGTTGTTTGGGGAGGGGATGATTTGCCTAAATTCAGAAAACCTTGATGAACTCTTACTACCAAAGAGACATTTTAAAATGCCAGCTACCTTCTTCTCCCTGATGAACATTTTCTTAGGATCTGTTAATATTACTGATTAATAATATATAATCAGGTCATTAATTCATGGGACTGGGAAAGAGTCCATTACTCAGAATTCTAGAATTACCCCAAAATCATGATTTTTATTCACCACAGAGGAAACAGAAGACTCACATAAGGTGATTCATTTAATGTCACATAGATAGTAGGTGCCAGAGCTGAGCTTTACACTCAGGTTTTCTTTCAACCTCAGTGATATTCTTGCTTCTAAACTAGAGAGGCAGAGTCACTGTTTAATTAACCAAAAGGTGCTACAGCCTCAACAGCCTTTCTAGGCAATCAGTGAAATTAACAAGAGTGAGTAGGCCCTTGATTTTTATAAGAGGGACACAACTTATTAATGTATAACTGGGACACAAAACATTACTAAGTGTGTATTTACAGTCTGTTCTGTCTTCCCACTCCGATCAGAGGGAACGATTCTTGTCCTCTGCATCAGTTTCTGGGCTCTCCTTTGGGATAGAGAACTTAGTAATGGGTAAAGCAGAGAGAAAAAGTGAAAGAAATCCAAGAGGCTCAGTTGATCTATACAAGAGCCAGGAGACTGGAGGGTAAGAAAGACAACACAAAGCCTAGTGGGCTTGGTGTCAGGGAGAACTTTTTACTGCAAAGTGGAAAGCGAGGAGTAGAGAGTGACAGCCTCTAAGGTAGCTTCAGTGAGGAAAATGGAGAGCAGAAGACAGGGAGTTCAAAAGTTGTTGATTTGAGTTATAAATTAGATTCTCTTTGAATAATGTAAGCAAAGAGTAGAATTGTTTTTAGTTACTCCTGATTACATTACTAGACTGTATTTCTTTGAATGAGACACCTTGGCAAGGCTGGGTCACTTGGAGCCCTGGAGTTTATCTGGATCATAGTTGGATGAAAGACAAATTGTTCCTGAAGATTCATTCATTTGAAGTAAGGGTTAGGCTTCATGGCTTTGTGGCCAGTGAAGTTGCACAGGGACCCTGGCACAAGAAGTTCTCCAAGTTTGGGTTTTAATGCTCTATGGCTGCTGTCCCAAAATTCTTAATTTTATCTTGAAATATGTGCTTGTAAGTGATGCAGGGTTTGGTAATGGAGCATGGATTGGGGGCTTAAGGGTGCTCAGGCACAGTTAGGTCAGAGTCAGGCAGGGTCTGGGTGTAGGGCAGTGTGGCGACCTTCCCTGTCTGGGTTGGCAGATACTCGGTATGTTAGGTGGCTTAGCAGGGCGAGCCCCTTGCCACCCTTGATCCAGGAACTGAAAGCAGCCCAAGGGCTGTGGTGGCTTAGGGCAGCAGGCCAGTCAGAGGGGGAGAAACCTGACTCCAGTTCCCCAGGGAAGCTGGTGAGAGGCAAGACCTCGCAGCTGGGGAGTGGAGATAGAGCAGCACAAGTTCCACGCCACAGGCCAGGTCCCAGGTGTCTATGAGAGTCTGCATTGGCCTAACAAGCATTGTTGTGACTTGGAGTGCTCTCTTGGCCAGTCCTGGGTATGCGGAGACAATCTTTTCCTACTTCCAACCTTTCTGAGTCTGACTTGTGTTTATCTGTTCTGGCCAGCTCAAGACACCCTCTGGGAAAAAACCACTAAATATGAATTGGGTAATTTTGGAGATTTCTCATACGAGTTAAATGCTCTAATATTTTCTTTTAAAACTGACATGACACAATATAAAGATGAATGGCAAAATTCGTGTTAATTTAAAATTTTAAAATTTCTTCTCTTTGAATGGCATTAAATAGCAAATAAAAAACAAAAGTTAAGAAGCTGCAAATGGTAGTCCCTATATTTTTTTGTGTACCATTTATGTAATCTAACTATCTTTTTTTTTTTTTTTTTTTAAAAAAAAAAAAGAGTAATGGTACAGGAACTTAACTAAGAAACTTTTTGGCTAATTAAATTGATGATCTGTCTCAATTCAGTTAGAATAAATTGAGCAATTTATTCCTCAGGTTATTCTCTTAAGATCTTCTGAAGATTGAAGACTTACCAATGCAAATAAAAGATGCTCAGAACTGTAAAAAAAAAAAAAAAAAAAATATTAAGAGGCTTGTGAAAGAAAGGAAAAATCTTTATATTTTAGTACTTTTAATGGTACCTTTTTCCTACTTTTTGAGCAAGGAGCCCTGCACTTTCATTTTGCAGTGGGCTCCACAAATTCTGTAGGCATCTTGGAGGAAGAAGAGTGCTGGTGAACACTTATCTAAGGGTAAGGTAGAAATTGTGTCAACATGCTTTACTGCTGGAGATGATGGGACTACTTAATGGAAAAAGTGCTGCATAATCCTGGATCTCTTTAGGATTCTGTAGTATGGTGGTTATATCTGAAACCATGACTTTCTACAATGCATATAGAGAGCTTCATAATTCCTGGGAAATGAACCATTCTAGCAATTGCAGCATGGGATGCTTTTGAGTATAAGGATCTGTAGTAGGTTGAATTATGTACCACAGGAAAAAAACAAACATGTTCTTGATCTTAACCCCCTTCTGGTGGATAGGAACCCAATGTAAACAGGACCTTTGAAGGTATTATTTTTAGTTAAGAAGTGGCCCACTAAATCAGCATGGGTCTTAATCCTATTACTGAAGTCTTTATAAAAGAGAACTCCATGGGGAAGAGGGGTAGAGCTAGGAGCTGAAAGTCAATGGAACCCAGTAGAGAAAGGAGAGGATGTCACCACATGAATTGCCACGTGATAGAAAAGCCAAGGACCCAAGAATCTCCTGCAGCCAACTCTAGAATGCCACAGTTTGGGGGAAGAAAGCATGGCCTTGCTGATGCCTTGGTTTTGCACTTTTCCTAGCCTTAAAACCATAAGCCAATAAATTCCAATTATTTAATCCAACATATTTCACCTTATTTGTGATTGCAGCCAGGAAACTAAGACAGGATTATTTGCATATGTTGGCACTTTCACAATTCTCCCAAGTTCTTTTTTCTGCTTATTTAACTTCTTTACGTAGAGCCCAGAATATACTTCAGATGATGTTTGTGGTAGAGGCAGTTAACTGTCTACCAAAAGCAGTGTTCCATCTTCAGTAAAGTGGACTTGTCCCTTCAAAATGTCTGTCCAGACAGGAACTGCAATTATCAGTTCCCTTTGCAATTACATGATATCAAATGACTTGTTCTCTGCAATAGAAAATAAACAAATGAAAATAAGCAGTGTCAATTCCAGGAAAAGGTGTTTAACAAGGGGGTGTCCTCCCCTTGCTTTCTCTTATTTTTTGTGGGTTGGGTCCAGAGGATTCCAAGGCTTAGGGAATGACAAAGCCACAAAATGGAAGAAGGCTCAGTTCCCTAATTACACATGGGAGAAAGCTGCTTGGAACATGCTCATTGAATGTGGGCCACAATGACCAAGAACTAAACTTCTCTTAGGTTAAGCCTCTGAATTTAAGAGGCTTTGCTGCTTCAACAGCTAGCTTATCCTAACAGCTTTTGCCAAGATCAGTCATAAACTGATTTAAGTGTTTCAAGGAACCTTGTTAAAAAATGGAACCTATGCTTCCAATTTTACAGACAAGGAAACCAAGATCTTGGAAGTTAAATTACTTTCTCATATAAATAACTGGTAGCAGAACCAAAGAAAGATACAAGAGTTCTTGTCTTCCAGTCCAGCTCATTTTCTACATTGTTGATCATAAATTCTGACGGGCAAACCTACTGTAAATATTTACTTTTGCTATGCTTTAGGAAGCATTATTAGGTAGAGAATTGCAATAGTGTTCCTTACTTAAAAATCCTAGTCACAGAAGGTCAGTCAATATATAATTTTTCCATGATGTTATATTGAGTGCTGTAGTGTTAATCACAAACTCAACTTTTTTCCTTTAAATGTTTAATTTTAAGTGAAAATCTAATTTTAAAAAATCCATTATGAATGCTGTAGCTTAATTGAATGGCATCTTTGGAGAATGCCAAAGGATTTCTATGAACTGTATCTTGTTCCTTCAAACAGAGGAATTTTTTTAAAAAGCAGAAGAGAAAGAATGTGGAAGTTATCTTTTTATTTGAAAACTGAGTGAAGAGAGGTGGCAATAGTCTTGTGCCTTTGGACTTTTTGTAAAAATTTTAGACTAATAATTATTTCGTAAAAAAATATTTTTAAGTATTTAATAAATGTGAGTTTATGTATAGAAAAATATTTTGGATGGGAAGTGGTGATATGCAGTGATTACTGAGAGAGGCTCTCTTTTGAGGGTAGGATTAGGAGGTTTTCATCTTCTGATGTTAAATATCTAATAATTGAATTTTGAAAATTAATAATTACTTCTACAAGAAATTAAAGTTAATGTAGGTGCAGAAACCTGAATCAGACCACACACCATCTCGGTTCTGCAAGATATTAACTGAAGGGTTCTATATCTAAGGAAATTTTCGAAGCCAAGGTTGCAAGGAGTAAAGTAAATAATGGTGACATATGGAAGTTCTTTATAAATAAAATTTTTTTAGGATTGTGTTTGTGATGTGGGTATAGCATCTTTTCCTTTATTCATATCTTCTTTCCTGGTTATTCACAATTTCTCATAACTATTTTCGTAGTTAACACTGGCTTCACTACATTCTTGTAGTGGGGGTGGAGAAGAGGACAGGAAAGAGGAGTATCGAAAGAGTGAGAAAACATTCCTCGAGGCAGGCTATGATCTGCAGAAATATCTCAGGGGTGTCTGTCTAAGGCACTCCTGTTCCTAATTTGGGTTGAAATCATGCATACCCCTTTGATGTACTGGGTCTAGTAATGCACACCTTCTTCCTTTCCAGCCAGCCATATGAACTTATTTACATCACAAGCCTCGGCCAGAGGCCAGGAAAGAAAGCTGTATAGTAATTCCAAACACAGTCAAAAAAGGGAAGTGGCTCAGTGGTTTTCATAAAAGCCAATGACACCTATCAAATGGCATTAAAAATATTTTGGAAGGACTATTCACAGTTGCCTCAAATTGACATGATAGTACCTGCCTCAAATGAAATTGCGTATTACTGGATGGTCTTTTAAACATTCATCCAAAGTCATGTAGTCAGCAAGACAGTTTCGACTGCCCAGAAAAACAGATGTTATATGGCAATTGCACTTTGAAATAGAAATAAAGTTAAGGGTATTCTATTGCTTTTGAGTAAGACAATCTGTCTGAAAAGCAAAACAATTTAAATGAAAAACACTCTTTTTATATTGTTTTTTTTTTTTTTACTCATAACTCACATTGAGCTGTCTGTGTGTGCAGTCCTATCTATCTGATATATTTAGGAGAAAATTCTAAAAGCAAAGATAATATATACATTGCTAGTCAAATCAGTTTTATAACATTGGACCTCCAACCACCTTGTTATGTTTTATAGGAAGTAAACTATTAATTAAAAAAATAACTCTATGCTGGGCAGGCAAGAATAAGATTATTACCTATTTTAATTTATAAATCAAACAGCAATAAATGTACTATAATACATCATGCATTATTGACTCCACTTTTTAAAACCAATAATTCGTTTTTCTATAAAATGACATTTTTGGATTCTCAAAAAATCTTTTCTCTTCACCAGTGTTTATGGGCTAACTTCAGACATGCTCATTATTACCAGGAAGTACCTTGCCTTTAAATTTCCTCAGGGGGTTGCATTTTTTTAAACATGTGTTAGGGTACCAGCCTCCAGAAGGCAGTTTGCTCTCATAATCTGCTACTCTGTGATATTTCAAACCAGCAGTTTGTAGCATCTTCCATTCATTCTCTTGGTGTAGCGATCACCGTCAGACATTCCAAAATGAGAGCAGAGGGCTCGCTCAGTATTCTTTCCCCAGTTTTGGGAAACAATGACCTTTCCTCACTATTTGACAGCAGCCCAAACTCATGATTAAGATGATAACCAAGAATATATGACTGTCCTAATCCTAGCACTGACGATTCAAGAGAGTTTGGCGATGCATGTGGGTGTCTATATGTATGCATACATGTTGTATATGTGTATTTGTATACTTAGAAGAGCAATGTGAATTTACACAACAGATGTACTGATTTTAAAGTACCAGTAAATTTTTTAACATTAATTAATATATTGTCCATGAGTCTACAAACCTCTTAGATACAATTTAGTCAGATACTGTTTTGGCATGTGAAGCACATAAAAACTAAGGCCACTTAGAGGCCAAATCCTGTACACCAAGTCTTAGGCTGTTCCTCACTTGTTTTAAACAATATTCCATATTTTTAAAAATGAATTAGAACACTTCCTTAGAGACTGTATTAATAAGACTCAACTAAAATTTGAAAACCAAATAATTAGCTGAATATTTCCAAATACCCAGATGTTTGGCATTATACAGCTAAAATGCCTGAATATTTTTGTAGAGAACTCTTTATCCCACTGTTTGAAGTCAAGTAGCTATGGTCTATGTCAACTATGAAAATAAGCATCAGTCTACAAGCAGCCATGACTTTGCCCAGAACTTATAAATGATCAGTGATTGCTCAGAGGAATTAGGCAACGTGCTTAATGGGAATCAGGTGTTGGGCCTTAGAAACATGAAGTAGATTCTCTTCATCTCCTAAACATTTGGAGGAAGCACAAACTACTATTGTTACCCATAGATACTGGTATTTTCTTGGACTAGGGCCATAGAGTGCTAAACATATGATGACTTATTTTACTAATTTTCTGTCCCTCTCTAACTGCCTTCCTTCCTTTGTACCTCCCCTTCCTCAAGTTCCACTAGACATTTCTGCTCTGTTTCATCTTCCAAACTTATAGAACCAACTATGAATGCTTCCTCGAGGCCTGACTCTATTCTCTGTCAAAGAATTTAAGCTGGTTATTTTATCCACATTGATCAATATCTTATATAAGTTAATAACATATTATTGAATTACCCTTTCCAGTTATTTGCAAAATATTAATGGTGATTCTCTCTCAATCAGCTTCAAGAGAGTTTATGAAATAGAACTAAAAATGTACGAATTATTTCATTCAAAGATCTGAGTTTTACATCTAAAAACCATTCCACCTGGGTATTTGATCTTCCAAAATTTCTTTCTTTTCACTGATAAAATGGGTACATTTCTACTTGTCTCAAATGTAGTGGACATGTTTTGGTGATATTTGCTTACCTTATTGCAACTATGTTGCTCTGAAATTGCTCCTACTCACAGGTGGACCATAGCAACCATGCTTTTGCAATTCATGGCCCACCCTCCTGGCCAAAGATGACTGGACTAGGAAAGGACATCTTTTCAAACTGGGCTGGTCAGACCTACTCTATCCTGGGAATTTGGAATTGAGACTAAGAAATTAGTCTCAAGGGTGTGAGACCCTTTTGATTGGACTATGTCAGTGAGGCAAATTCACCTGGGCTGGTCACTTGATCAGAAACAATATAAACTGGGGAGGTTTGATACCAAGTTAGGCCATGCACACAATGAATTAGAAATGTGCAAAGAAAAAGAGCAAGAAATGAAAAATACTGCCATTGGCTTCTCTTGGCCTTCGGGTTCAGGTTGCAGCCTTTCCTGAGGCCTGTTGCCCTTTGGGTTTCATGAGATAACAACAACAGCAGCAGCAATAATGATAATAAAAAGTGTCTTTTCTTCTTACAATCTGATGTAGGTTTCTGTTATTTACATCTACAAGCCTTGACTAAGCCACGATGGATGCTCTAGAAGGTTCAATCATATAATTTTGGGGCCACTTTGTAAACCATATTGAACTATAAACATACTATCTATTATAATGTCCTAATATTAAGTATTAAATGTTCTAATCCAAAAAGGTGAATTTTAGATTGGACAGTGTAGGAGCTACTCGAGGGAAGATAAGATCTATACTTAGAATCTCTCAAATGTGCCATATAGATAGGTGTTACTCTAACACCTCAGATCAATTTTCCTTTTTGTCTAGTGATAAAGTAAGAAGTGAAAATAAATTGAGCCTAGATGAAGAGGAAAGCAGTTCTGAAAAATTGGGAAATGGTCTAATTTAACATTTTAAACCAAATAAATGGAAACGAAATTAGTGATTGAGAATTGGAAGCAAATAGTAATATTAACAAGTATGCTTCCTATTCTTATACTTTTCTTATTTTTGTTTATCTGTGATATTTATATCACATATCATATATATAAAATTTGTGTCAGTGTTTTCTAATCTGAGTACCAGTGATACTAGGCCTGAGGGAAGGGGAAGATGTGGGAGTATGGGTTTATAGAAAAGGGTCCTTAAATCCATATTTACACCAGACATTATCTGTAGATGCAATATTTGTTAAATAATTACTTACATGAATTATGAAATTTAATTCTCACAGCAACCATAGATATTATCCCTACATTATAAATGAAGTATATGAGACCTACAGTGATTCAGTAACTTGATCAATGTCAAACAGGTTGTAAGTAGCAGAACTGATTTTCACCCAGTCAATATGACCCCCAAGCTCTTCATCACCATATGCCATTACTTCCAGTGTCAATGTTAGGATGAACAACATGATATGGCCATATTGGTAGGTCAAGAACACTTAAATATTAGCAATTTCATATGAGTCAATCTTATCATTTTAACTTTTACTTTATATACATTACTAATTAATTTAAAAGCATAATTAATGTATTTTAGCAACATGTATTTTCTCATAATGCAGAAGTTGAAAATACAGCTATTTCCTTATGGGGAGTATTTAGCCTAGGATTCCTAGAAAATAAAATTGGAGACAAAGCTTAAGTGCTCCTGCTTTATTGGGAGGCAAAGATGAGTGAAAAAGATGAGTGAAGCAGAGAAGAAAACAAAAGCAAATACTAGATTGCAAATTCCTGAACTAGCCACTGCTTAAAACACATGCACAAACATATACCTGAAGGCATTTAGGACATCTTCTAAATGAGCCTTGTATACACTATGCCCGGAACAGTCTGTCTGGAAGATGAAGGGAAAGGAATCCATCTGCTGGTTCCTTCCCATTTCATGAATCTCTTTAGTCAAAGTTCAACAGTTCCAGGTTGAGTAATCTGTTCTCTAGGGGTAGACCCCACTCCTCTCATCTGAGTCTGGAAGTCATGGGAGAAGCTAAAGCTCTCTATGGGTCTGGTCTAAGTGGACCACATTTTCTGTGGGTTCTGACACAGCAGTTTGGCTGTAGAGGTGTTGAAGCCCAGATCTCACCCCAGGGAATCCTAAGACAACTCAAAGCATCAGTATGTGAGACCAGAGTAACAATAGCTGGGATTCTCCATTGAGCAAGAAGTTGAGGCCCAAAGATGAAGGTTAAATGAAGCATAAATGGACAAGCTCATAAACTACATCCAGTTTTTATTTGGAGGTTTAAAATATTCCTGTTAATCTAAAAGGTTGAAAACCACAGAAGCACATTGACTTTTTCTTCTGTTAATAGGTTGATAAAAACTTTCTGCTTCTTTTCTTGTTTTGCCTTTATTATCAGTCATTCTTAATGAAACCATGAGGTTTTGACATTATACCTTTAGAAGTAAATAAGGGTGTGACAGTTTGAAGTTTTTTTATGAATCCCCAAAAGAAAAAGATTATGTTTTTGAGCTAATCCATTACTGTGGGTTTGAGACCCTTTTGACTGGACTATGTCAGTGAGGCATGACTCAGATTGGGCCTCTTCCCTCTTGCTGGGTCTGATATAAACTGGAGAAACAGAAAGACACACACACAGAGAAAGGAAGCCACAATTTTTTATCCTGCCATAAGAGACACAGGGCTCCAGGTTTGTCTTCAGCTGCAGAAAGGCAGAGAAGCCCTGAGATACTGAGAGAGGAGGCCCATAAAGAGACAAGCCCTATGCCTGGTTCCCCACAGCTGAGCTCTGGGAGACAATAGATTCTGGAGGGGAAGGCAGAGACTTTGGCAGAGATCAGCCGCCATCTTGCTTCACCACGCAGCTGGACCAGGATCACCAGTAGCTGACTTTGGTAAGAAAGCATGTCTGATAGTACCTTTATTTGGACATTTCACAGCCTTGAACTGTAAGATTTTACCTTAAATAAAATTCCCATTATAAAAACTAACCCATTTCTGGTACTTTGCTTTAGTAGCCTTTTGGCAAACTAAGATTAAGCAGGGGGTGGGGGGAGGGGAGGGCTGAGGGGAGGAAAGAACAACAAACCAAAAGCCCTAGTCTGCAGTTTAGGAAAGACTGATAAAAGGGGAGTAACATCATTCATAAATATCCAGGGTTCATCTCCATTTGAGCAAAGCTCTTTGCAATTTTTAAAGCCCTCTACTGATCAAGACTTTGCCTTTTTCTCGCATTGAAAGGACAGCACCTTCCATGACACAGTGCCCCCTAACACTGCTGTATGTAATAGATCCAGAGATGTACTCAATACCTCAGATAGAGTTTGACCATTTCTATTGTTGTTGGATGAGTCCCATTGCAATATTGGCCAGAACTGACTTTTGTAGTTGATACATTCTGAACAGCCCATGGCTCAAGGTGTTAGGATGTCAGCCAAATTGAAAGAAATATAATCCTAGAACACAGTGTGTTGTTAATTTTTTTTCTAGCTTTTAGATAGGTTCTCAAGAAAAGCCTCAGAATGGGGAAGAAGAAGACTAAGGGAAGGAGAGAAAAAGACAGTTTCTAGAATCCCATGCTCTTGGGGACCATTATAGTAGGCAGTCACCATGACAGCTCCCAAGAGCACTGTCCTTATTACTTAACCCAACATTATTGGAACAGTTCTTTCGGGTGATGATGACTTTAGATGATGAGTTTTGTCTGCTTGAATAAGGAGATTACATATAAATACAACAAAGCTACTCACTTTTAGAAAAATATTGCTTGTCTTTTGCTTTCATAGAAAGAAAAAGAAACTCCTGTTCTTACATAAGACTTGCATGATGGAAAAGGCTCACACACTGAGGGAGACTCTGGGTACCTGGAAACCTCATTTACTTGCCATGAGCCTTTCAAAACTTTACGAGGTTTTCTAGTTTTAAGACAATCTGTTAACTTTAATTGTAATTCACTGAGGAGTTGGCTAAAATTCAATAGCTAAAAGGGCTAAAATTCAATAGCTTAAAAGGTCAAAATACAATTACATAAGGAATGGGCAAACTAAATCGATTCGGATTTGACTCAAATTTCCATCTTATTCTTTCATGGTCCCAGATTTGAATATTTCCTAAGGAGGAAAATGAAGTTAATTCCCAATATTCTGTGGTAATATGACAAGCTACAGCATGATTTTTTAAAAAGTCCATAGCAATAACCTGGCCAATATATTAATCCCTTGCAACTTTCCCCCCAGAATTACACTGCTTATTTGAGGCCATTTTAGTTCCTCTGTATCCATTTTTGAAATATTAGGAACCCTGAAATGGTCAGTGTGTACACAGGTTGAAGGAAAAGGTTAAAATATGAAAATTTGCCAACAGTTTGTTAATCAATCCCTCACAAAAATTAAGTCAAAGAAATAGCTTGGGTAAAAGTACTAAAGTTTCTATATAAATTGCTAAACCCTTGGAAAAATTTAATTAAGACTGGTGATTACTGAATGCTCTGGCCAGTGTTGGGTGATCTGGAAGAGATGAGAAAGTATCCAACTCTGTCATTACACTAAAGACAAGTGATACACAGGAGATAATTAGAAGGTGAAGTATAATGCTATTCTCTATTTACAAAGCAGTTCATACTTTCTCAGGATTCTTTCACTTTATGACAACCCTGTAAATAAATGGGTCAAGTGTTATTTTTCCCATTTTACAGATTAGAAAACTGAAATTCAAAAAGAGCAATTGACTTGCCTAAGGTTATACAGGACATAAGTGGTGTACTGGGACTTATCTATAAGGTACCACATTTTTCATTGTGGGACTCCAGTGGTAATGGACACAGATGTTGTTATGAGCCACTGGGGAGGACACAACCACTGAGACAAAGCTGCACACATAAAAAGTGGGGAGTTTAATGGCAGCTCTTTATGAATCATCCTGAGTGAGTTGTTTCCTCTCCTGAAGCTGGAGGTGCTCAGCTGGTGCTCTAAAGTTCTGGGGTGTCTGTTGCTAAAAAGAGTCTGTCATGAATATAGGAACAGGCAATTCAAGCACTGTATGTGTGTGCATTGTAAACATATATATTCAATAAAACCATATACTTTTTACCTTATCAGTCCTCTGTGCCAAGTACTATTCTAGGTGCCAGGGGTACAGTGCTGAATAGTAATAAAATAAATAACAATAAAAGATATTTATATTAATTTCACAAGATGCAATTTTTGTCTGATTGGTAAAAAAAAGGTTCCAAATCATAATTTTAAAAAGTCGTAATAGACACTCATATATCACTGGTGAAAATGTAAAGTGGTACAAACTTCTTGGAGAGGATTTTCGGTGATATGTACCAAAGTCATTCAAAATTTGTTTAGCTTTAGAGCCAGGAGTTCAACTTCTAGGAATCTATCCTAGGGACTTAAGGATGTATTCAAATTTAACTTCCAGGAAGTGTATTATAACATTGCTTATAAGAAAGGAAAACTGTAACCCTGAAAGTCTAACAATAACAGCAAAAATAATGATAACAATAATGTTTTCACATTGTACTTACTGTGTCAGCATTTTTCTAAGGGCTTTACATACATTGATACATTTAATACTTGCAGCATTTAATACTTACAGCAGGGAGGCGGTTGTGGCTCAATCAGTAGGGCTCCCATTTGCCATGTGGGAGGCCCCGGGCTCGGTTCCCGGGGCCTCCTGGTGAAGGCAAGCCCGCCCGCACGGCGTGGTTGGCTGACCCAGCGAGCACAAGCGACAGGGGGTGGATAAATGAATAAATAAATAAATAATCTTTAAATTAAAAAAAAAAATACTTACAGCAATCCTATATGGTGAGAACTACTACTATCCTTATTTAATGGGTAAGGTGCCTGCAGCATAGAGAAGTAAAGTGATTTGCTCAAAAAAAGATGGTAAAGGGCAGGGCCAAGATTTAATCCCAGATAGCCCATCTCCAAAATACCACTTCTTGACCAACATTCTTAAGTCTGGCATGTTTACAAAATCAAATTCTATGCAGCCATTAAATGTGAAGTTACAAAGGGTCTGGAAGACCATAGCTTGAAGTGTTATAGTAGTTATATTGGTTTGTGGAATTGTGAGCATTCTCTTATTTTTTCTAATTTAAATTTTCAGATATTTTCCATGTGTATGCAATATTTTTGAAATTAGGATAAAAAGTATCTAAAGAAGAAAAGGAAAAGAGCCATGAGAAGAGTTTGCATTAAAACAACAACAGCAACAACTTAAACTGGTCTGCCTTCCCTGGCCTCCACTGGGACCTTTTGGATCACATGCCAAGTGTGAGAGGAGCATTCGCTTTCAAAGCTGTAAGCCTTAAATACCGCAAATGCTCGTATTATTCTTCCAACACAAATTACAAATTCTGTCATGCAATGGGTAACACTATGAGTGTCCCAAAACTGAGAGAACAAACTAAAACACTTATACTCCCCTACAGTAGAAGGAGATGGACTTAAAACTGTGGAGATTCACCAAGAGTCTGTATTCAATTATAATGGACATTAAAGCAGAAACCTTATAAGCCATTGTATTTGAGTCTACATCCTGAGTGTACAGAGGACATTACCTTGAAGCTTCACCTGTTTCTGGAATTATTGCTTTATTCAACTCTGGATGTGACAGCAAATAATCTCCTCTGTGGCATCCATGTCATATAGGCATATGGGGATAATAGACAACCTCAAGAAGACATGGTTGGGAGGTCCAGGCCATAGCTGTGCTCAATACATTCAAAAGTAGAACCCTCTGGAATATGGTTTATCAAGGATCTCTGCTAAACAGTAACATCAGAAAGTGATATCATGGATTCTAGCAGGTAGAGGCTTCCAAGACTTGGGAGTTCATATTGGCCTTTGAATACAGCATTATCAGAATGAGTAAAGCACCAGTGACTAAGTAAATATAGTCTCAAAATAATGGGTACATGCACTTAATATATCAGTTAGGTGCACAAATGTAGGCAGAGACTAATTTTCACAACCCTCAAAAAAAAAAAAAAAAAAAAAAAGACAGAAAGAAAATTGGTTACATCCTGAGGGAATCGGAGTAGAGCTACTTTAATTGCTAACTGCTGTACATGACGACCCATGAGATAAGGCCCCATCACTTGGAGATCGGTTCAAAACATGGCCATGGCACTCTCCACTTTGCCAATGGAGAGTTCTAAGCCTTTATTAATCCTGAAACTAAAAATAACCAAGGGTGACCCTTTCCTGAACATCTGTGTTTGTTCTATGTTCAAACTACTGCTTGGAAGATCAAAATGGTCAGGGTGTCAATGCAGAGTTTAGCAATTCTCAAGGCAAATGTGGACTCACAGGAGAACCATTCACTGGACCTGAAAAATAGCTATGGTTTTGCTTTTACTGAGATCATCTGGATGAGCAGGATTCTTCTGTGCATAAGTAGAACTTTGCTACAAAGTTTCATGTGGTTCACTGGAATACCATATGTGAGAATTTGGGCAATGTTGGGAAATATCTTGATATACTGGCTGTTTGTATTTTTTGAAAGTTCAGAATTCTAAATTAAGCCTTCAGAAAGCATTACTGCCCTGGATTCTATTTAACAAGCGGTAAGAGCACTGAATTCACCAACTTAGAGGCTTATGACTCCTTTCCTGATATCTTAGCTTATAAGACATCCTCAGGCCCATTCTCCTAGAACGTGTGATCTAGATTGTGTCCAATGGACCTATCAGTGTCATCAGCCAATGATGTCCAAACTCAGCTTCAACAAGGAAGACAAACTTAAGGAACTACCAGAAGACAATTGGCATCTCATTGAGTTATCAAAAAACAGGCCAAGTAAGATCATCCCAAAACTGATGTCCATATCTTAATACTTCAGGGGAGTTAACCTCTAGCCAAGCACAAAGCAACCCTGGCAATCTAGCACTGATGGTGTTTCATCTTGTTTTCTAGTCCCTTTATACACTTGAGAAGCTTAGCAGGGAAGTGTGAAAGGGTATAGACAAAAATTACCGTGTTCTTAAACAGAGGGGCCATCGAAATCCATGTGTCATGTTTGACAAAATTTAGTGATTGGTGCTTTGAATTTGGTAGTACTTTTTCTATAGCAGAGATTACAATGAAAAGGAGGAGGAATATAAGTAGTGATACTTCCTTCTCAGGATGCAGGGCTCATGAATACATTCAGTTGTTCCCCTGAGTGCTATTTTTAAAATAGATGTAAAAAGAATTTTTGAGAACAAATCTTGCTTAGCTAATTGCATTAGGCAAGGGAAATTAGGTAGAATTAATAGCTGTGATGTCATGAAAATTGAAGTGTGTAAACTTTTAATATTCTTAAATATTTGTAGCAATGTAAAAAATTAAGAATTATGCTGTAATTCAGTGAATTTTGAATTTCAGAAATATAAATGAAGCATTTTCTGTAAAATTATTATAATTTATATAGGAAATAACTCATTTTACATAATTTGACACAATAATAAATAAACTTTAGATGTAGTCTTTAATAAGAATGTAATTATAAAAATAGAAGTTTATCTAAAAAGGAAAATTTATTAAACCAGAAGTATTTTTCATTGGGAAATACTTGTAATAATAGAAAATTAGGATGAATGTATTTTTTGATTAATTGGTTAAAACAGCTTTGAAATGCTCAAAAGTTTATCAGACTAGAAAGTGATACACAAAATGCAAACATTGTATAGAAAATGGTATTGCATAGGAACTACTCTAAATGTGACAACTACTTTTTTAAAATTTGAATTTGGTGCCTATTTTAGTGCATTTGTTTGTAACCAACATGATCTCACCTATAAGCTTAGATACAAATAGACGGACAAAAAGCCACCTACCCGTTAAGCAGGAAGCCCATTCTCTCCTGCTTCCAAATGCCTGGTAGGTAACTAAGTTTACACCTGCCACTGGTCCTTACCTCCACAGTTGAGGACTGGTTTGTCATTGATTGCTAGATGCTTGTCCTCTTGCAGTGATGTCCCAAGCATGGCATACTATTGGAACTGGAGTGTGCCAGACTAGCAGGGAAATCACTTAAAGAGAACGAATTTTTTTCCAACTGTCCTGGTGAATTATTAATAGCTCCCCTAGATTGGAAGATAAATCACAAGGTCACATTAGCTTTAAGGTTACAGTACTACTAGTTAATGACTGTTTTCTTCCCAAATTACACCCACCTAACTAGAGTGGCTATTTCCATAGAGTATCCGGCATCATCCTTAACCTTTACCTGTGAATCTTTAGGCATAAGGCTGAGCCTAGACTCCTCCCTTCCTAAGGATAATATTATTTCGGAGAAGTTATTAGTTCTCTTTCTCCACTGGATTTTGTAGTTTTGATCCATCCCAATGAGCCTCCCTAACTTCCAATGTCAAGAGCCACATTTGGAGCCTCCTTCCTAAAAGCCTCTGCAGTCATTATGCAAATGAATCCCCACATTCCCTTTGAGTAACTTCTCATACCAACTGTCTCACAAGATGTAGCAGTTTTGAAAGAATCACAAAAGATTCTGTACTAGCTAAACCAGGGGCAATAGGTGTCTCCTTGCCATTAAGAGCTATAATCAAGACAGACAGCCGTTCCTGTGACCTGCATAGGGCAAAAAAAAAAAAAAAAAAAAGATTAGTTTTTCTCTTTTAAAGTAATACATTGCCCAACATTAAAAAGACAAATAGCCCAAATTTAAAAATGAGCAAAGGACTTGAATAGGTATTTCTCCAGAGAAGATATACAAATGGCCAAAATGCACGTGAAAAGATGGCATTTCCCTATAGATTAAAATCATTAGTCAACAGGGAAATGTAAATCAAAGCCACAATGAGATACCACTTCACATTCACTAATAAGGCTGTAATAAAATTATAGGCAAGAATAAGTGTTGATGAAGATATGGAGAAATTGGAAACCTTGTACATTGCTGTAGAATTGTAAAATGATGCAGCCAGTTTGGTAAACAGTTTGGCAGCTCCTAAAGAAGTTAAATATAGAGTAACTATATGATCTAGCAATGCTACTCTTATGTCTGGACCCAAGAGAAATGAAAATATATGTCCACACAAAAACTTGTACACAAATGTTCATAGAAGTTTATCATAATAGCCCCAAAGCAGAAACAACCCAAATGCCCATTAACAAAGTAGAAACAACCCAAATGTCCATTATGATATCAGATTATCATAATAGCCCCAAAGTGGAAACAACCCAAATGAATGGATAAACAAAATGTGACATAATAATATGATAGAATTATTCAGCTATAAAAAGGAACGAAGTCTTGATAAATGATACAACATGGATGAATATTGACAACACTGTGCTAAGTGAAAGAAGCCGGACACAAAAGGCCAAATATTGTGTGATTTGATTTTATGAAATGTTCACAATCGGCAAATCTATAGAGACAGAAAGTAAATTAGTTGTTTCCAGGGTCTGGAGCAGGGAGGAAATGGAAAATGACTGCTAATGGGAGCAGGTATTGTGTGTGTGTGTGTGTGTGTGTGTGAGACAGTGAAAATGTTCTGAGTTTAGATAATGGTAATGGTTGCACAATTTTGTGAATATACTAAAAGCCAGTGAATTGTACACTTACAAATGTATGAGTTGCATGGTATGTGAATTGCTATATCAATTTAAAAATACCTGTACATTATGCAGCTTCTAGTCATCAGATAATTTGCTTAAACTTAAGACTTATGTGTTATAATTGTTAGTGCATTTTTGAAGCTGATGTTCAAATAACTTTGGGAATTTTTCTCTATAATTATTTGGTAGTGTGGCTATATTCTGTAATTTGAGAAAGAGAACTAGAAAATGAGAAAAAATATTCCACCTAAAGTAAACTCTTTGGCTTCCCAAAGACTTGAAAGTACTCCTACCCTGCTCTTTCCCACCCCATGTACCCATACAGAGTTTGTACTGTACTTTCCTCATGTTCATGATATGTTTTCGTCTCTTCAGAACGGTCTTTCCAAAGTAGAACCAGGTAATCCCAACATAACAAATACGTTATTTCTTTGAAAGTAAACATACTTACTTTAGGTAAATCTTTAGGATTTCTTATTGTCATTATTCATTTTCATAGTGTTTCCTTTAAATAGAGAAATGCTCTATGATTTAAAATTTTGCTATGTTCACAAAAACTGATTTATACATAATTGTAATAAATATGTGGCAAAAAGTCATCCCTATTTTATAATTAGAGTTCAGAAAGGACTTGCAAACTAGCAGCTATTGGGCCATATCTGGCCTGCAAAGGTATTTGGTCTGGACTTGCAGAACACTTTGTAAATCAAGAAATTATTTTAAAAATCTTAATTTCTTGCTTCTCCCAAAAAATTGGAAGCCCTGACAATGCTGACTCCACTTTCTCTAAGAAAACAATGGATGGAGCTCAGAAATGGCTGCTTCTTCTGCATGGGGCATTCAGTCTGTATTTGCCACACTCCCTGCAATTCCCTGTTGTAACAAACACTGAGCTCCATGTCATACATTTACATTGACTATCTGATTCCTACAGGCATTTGGTTTTATGGTTTCTCTTGAAAATTTGAGCATATGAGATTTTGGGTATTTTCTTTTCTTTCATCTTTTTCTTCCTTCCTTTTTTCTTCCTTTTCTCCTTTCCTCCTTGCTTCCTTAGTTCCTTTCTTTCTTGCCTCCTTTCCTTTACACTTCCTTCTTTTCTCTCTTTGTCTCCCTCTTTCTCTCTCTCTCTCTTTCTTTCTTATTTCATGCTTGCAAACTTGTTTGTCCCTGTATTATAAGTCAGGGATCTCTAGGGAAACAGAGCCAACAGGAGATAATCTGTAAATAGTATGAGATTTTATAAAATTGACATGTGACTGAGGGGATGCACAAGTCCACATTCCACAAGGCAGGCTGCAAACCAGGGACTCTGATGAAGGTCATTGATGAGTTCCCAGGAGATGCTGTCTGAAATAGAGATGGGAATTTTCTCTCTGAATGTTGAAATCACTTCCCCTTTTAAGGCCTTCATCTGATTGGATGAGATGTCACTTATTGCCAACGGCCATCTCCTTAGTTGATTGTAGGTATAAACAGCCATCTATGCAATCAACTCACTGATGATTAAAGTCCATGAAATGCCCTTGTATTACAATGAGTCTAGTGCTTCTTGACCAGGCAACTGGGCACCATTACTTGGCTGAGTTGACACATTAGCCCAAGCATCACTGTTCACCCCTTGTCAACTTAGCAGCCATGCACATCACCTTAAACCATACTTCGTCTCTAAAAAAACCCAATAACACACACACACACACATATATATTTCTGCCTAACAATATTCAGCTGTCCTGTGTACACCCGGAAATGTACTAATTCTGTCCAGAATCGGGTGCAAGTCCTTGCATACTAGTCTTTCTTAAACTTGACGTCCTTAAATATTACAACATGAAAATAATATAACTTATGTCATGTCATAAGGGAAAATGGTTAGGGAAGAAAACAAAGATATTCATTTTATGTACATATACAAACATACTCATAACAAAACAAGGAAGAAATATTCATGAACAATATAATCCTCATTTCTGTAACTGGTTACATGGTCAAAGTTCGTATTTATCACTATCTTTTCCCGTTACGCATTCCATATTCCCTTCACCCTCAGCAAGAACCTCAGCTGGCTGTTGTTCTTTGCCTGGTGGGTGACCCAAACCTTCATTTCTGAAGATTCTGAACCATTGTTAGTCCTGCCTAGGTTGGACTGTTGCAATTTTCTGTTACTTTAATCACAGGGCATGGAAGTACTAAGAGATGCCCAGTGATTAATGTATTCCAGGAAGACTCTTCTTTACCTCCATTGTGTAGGTATAGTCCTATTTCCCCTTTACAGTCAGGATCAATCACCCTAGCCAATACAGTAATTCCCTTCTTTACTTATTGATTTAGAGGCATTAGGATACAAAGTGGGCAGGTGGCAGTCTTAACTTCCAGTACAATGGAATTGTTGTGTGGAAGCACTCCTACTTTTGGAACTAAGACCTGTAGACCAGCAGAGCTTATGGTTGCAGGAAAAGGAAGCAAAAACTCACTAGCAGTAATAGTGTGTGGTGTCACTCCCGTTTCCACCCCTGGATTCCTGGACCATGAATCCTGGCTATAGTAGAAACAGCACCATAGAGTGTATGATGATTTAGAGCATACACAGCCTCCTGGAGAACGTTGCCCTAGCCCTGAAAGGTATTGCCACCGAGTTGGCACTGTATCTGAGTCTTCAAAAGGCCTTTCTAACATTCTACCAGTGCAGTTGTTTCAGGATAATGGGAAACATGGTAAGACTAGTGAATTCCATGGGCATGTGCCCATTCCTGCACATCATTTGATGTGAAGTATGTTCCCTGATCAGAAAAATGCTGTGTGGAATGCCATGGTGGTGGATAAGACATTGGGTAAGTTCACAGATGGTAGTTTTGGAAGAAGCATTGTGTGCAAGGAAGGCAAACCCATATCTGGAGTATGTGTCTATTCCAGTTAAAACAAATCGTTGCTCCTTCCATGATGGAAGTGGTTCAATATAATTAACCTTCCACCAGGTAGCAGACTGATCACCTCGGGGAATGGTGCCATATTGGGAGCTGAGTATGGGTCTCTGCTGCTGGCAGATTGGGCACTCAGCAGTGGCAGTAGCCAAGTCAACCTTGATGAGGGAAAGTCCATGTTGATGAGCCCAAGCATAACCTCCATCCTTACCACCATGGTCACTTTGTTCATGAGCCAATTGAGCAAAGCCAGGAGTGGCTGGGGAAAGAGACTGAGTGCTAGCTGCAGAGCAGCACTTGATTATTAAAATATTCCTCTGCTAAAGTCACCCTTTGGTGAGCATTCACATGGGACACAAATATTTTCTTGTTTCTTGCACACCCAGAAAAGTATATCCATGTGCCTCTTCCCCAGACCTCTTTGTCACCAATTTTCCAATAATGTACCTTCCAAGTCCCTGACCATCCAACTAAACCATTGGCAACAGCCCATGAATCAGTACACAAATGCGCTTCTGGCCATTTCTTCTTTGAAGTAAAATGAACAACCAGGTTTACTGCTCAATGTTCTCCCCGCTGGCAGGATTTTCCCTCACCAATGCCCTTCAGGGACATCCCAGAAAGGGGCTGCAGTGCTGCGGTTATCCACTTTCAGGAGGTACCTGCTATTGTGCAGAAACATCTGTAAACCATGTCCAAGTTTTCTCTTCCACAGTCAACTGATTGTAATGAACTCCCCAAGAAGCCATAGCTGTGGACTGGAAAATAGAAGGTGACATGGCAGGAGTGGTGACTGTGGGCATTTGGACCACTTCTTCATGTAACTTACTTGTGCTTTCAGGACACACTCAAACCCTATCTCATATACACTACTTCCACTTTATGATGGAATGCTGCTGTGCACCCCCAACTTTATGGTTTGGTAGGTCAGACAATACCCAGCTCATGAAAGGCAACTGAGTTCTCATGGTAACCTGGTGACCCATGGATAAGTGTTCAGTCTCTACTAAAGCCCAGTAGCAGGCCAAAAATTGTTTCTCAAAAGAATAGTAGTTATCTGCAGAGGATGGCAAGGCTTTGCTCCAAAATCCTAAGGGTCTTCATTGTGATTCTCCTATAGAAGCCCGCCAAAAACTCCAGACAGCATCTCTATTTGCCACTACACTTCCAGCACCATTGGATCTGCTGAATCATATGGCCCAAGTAGCAGTGCAGCTTGCACAGCAGCCAGGACCTGTCACATAGCCTCCTCTTGTTCAGGGCCCACTCAAACTAGAAGCTTTTCTGGTCACAGGGTAAACGGGCTGGACTAGCACACCTAAATGAGGAATGTGTTGTCTCCAAAATCCAAAGAGACCAACTATGCCTTGTGCTTCTTTTTTGGTCATAGGATGGGCCAGATGCAACAGCTTATTCTTCACTTTAGAAGGGATATCTCAACATGCCCATACTACTGGACACCTAGAAATTACACTAAGGTGGAAGGCCCCTGTATTTTTCTTGTATTTGTCTCCCATCCTCTCATACAAATGCCTTACTATTAAGTCTAGAGTAATTGTTACTTCTTGCTCCCTAAGTCCAATCAGAATGATATCATCAATGTAATGTACCAGTGATGTTTTGTAGGAGGGAGAGAGGATCAAGTTCCCTGTGGACAATATTATGACATAAGAGTTGATGTACCGCTGAGGCAGGAGAGTGAAGGTATATTGCTGGTCATGTCAGCTCAAAGCAAACTGTTTCTGGTGGTCTTTACTAATGGCAATTTAGAAAAAAAGCATTTGCCTGATCAATAGCTGCATACCAGGTACCAGGGGACTGTGTTGATTTGCTCAAGCAATGATACCTCATCTGGAACAGCAGCTGCAATTGGAGTCACCACCTGGTTAAGTGTACAGTAATCTACTATCATCCTCCAAGATCCATCTGTTTTCTGCACAGGCCAAATAGGAGAGTTGAATGGGGATGTGCTGGGAATCACCACCCCTGCATCCTTCAAATCCTTGATGGTGGCACTGATCTCTGCAACCCCTCCAGGAATCTGATATTGCTTTTGATTTACTATATTGCTAGATAGGGGCAGTCCTAGTGGCTTCTACTTGGCCTTTATTACCATAATAGCCCTCACTCTACAAGTCAGAATTCCAGTGTGGGGATTCTGCCAGATGCTGAATAGGTCTATTCCAAAATTTTGCATTCTGGAACTGGGGAAATAACCACAGAATGAATCTGGGGAAACACTTTACCCACTGTGAGATGGACCTCAACTAAACACCATCAATCAACTGACCCCCATAAACACTTACTCTGACTTGTGGACCAGAGTGTTGTATTTGGTCTCTGGAGTTAATGTCACTTCTGAGCCAGTGTCTAATAATCTGCAAAATGTCTGATCATTTATTTTCCCCAATGCACATTTATCCTGGTAAAATGCCATAAGTCTCTTTGGGAGGGCTGGGAGGAATATTAACAGTATAATTTTTGGCAGTGTAATGGGGTCCCTCCCCAAGGGGACTTGGATTTCCCCTCATTCAAAGACTCTGGGTCTATAAACTATCTCAAGTCTGGGAATTGATTAAGTGGCCATGACTCTCTGTTTCTGTAATTCAAGTTAGGGTTTTGTTCACTCAAACTAGGATGCTTCTCCTTATACAGATCAAGTAGGAATTTAATAGACTTCCCATCTATTTTACTTCTAGAAACCTGTATTGGTCAGCCAAGGGGGTGCTGATGCAAAGTACCAGAACTCTGTTGGCTTTTAGAAAGCATATTTATTGGGATGGAAGCTTACATTCACAAGGCCCTAAAAAGTCCAACTCAAGTTACCATAAGAGGCACTTTCTCACCCAAAGTCTTTTGCCATGTGTTGAACAAGGTGATAGGTGATGTCTGCAAGTGTTCAGCCTTCCTCTTCCCTCTTAACAGGCTTCGTGGTCCCAGCCTTTTCTGATCACAGCTGTAGGCTGGCATAAGGCTCATCTCTCTTCCCGGGACTCATTTCTTTCTGGGCTCAGTTGCTCTGGTCTCTTCACAAGGTCAGCTGTAGATCATCAGGCTCATCTCTCTTCCTGGGATGACAAGATCCTCTATGTATCTTCTCTGTTTATATATTTCTGTGTGAGAGTCTGTTTTATCAGCCCATCAAGGGCACAGGGACTCAGCCCTGCACACCCTAATGATGTGGTCAAATCAAAGCCCTAATCTTCATTTAGTAAAGTAAAAGTGAAACCTCTGAATTTAATACAATCAAAGGGATATCATGCCTAGAGGAAAAGACCAGTTTACAAGCATAATCAAATGTCATTTTTTTTTTTTTTTTTGGAATTCATAAATAATATCAAGCTGCTACAGTACCCCATGCTCTATTAGCTAATTCCATAAATCTATGTGACTTAGACTCTTTTGCTTGCTATTTTGAGTATGCCTTTCATTGTGGTAGCCACGCCTACCTTGTTTTTGGTGATTAAGTGCTGTTTAAGGATTCTAGTTCCATTACAGCAGTTCCCAAAGTAATATCTGGCCTACAGAGAAGAGCAACCACAGAGCTCTTCAGGGAAGATGGAGTTAGTCTCACAAATTTATTCCTCACAGTCCTGGTGACAAGTTTGTCCTCTGGACATTCCTGGGGTGAGTGGGCAGGTCTTAAATGGTGAATCCATTCTAGCATTCTACTCTCTTCAAGCCTTTGGATCCCCTTATCTACAGTATACGATGGTAAATTGGGCATCTCAAACTCAGACATTCTAGATCATCTTTTGGTCCATGTTTCAGCCAACCACCTGAACACACTGTTAGAGCCCTTTCTAACCCCTCAAGCTACAACATTCAATCCAGAATCTCTGCTTAGTGGGCCCATATCCATAAATTCAGCCCGATCCAACTTTATATTACTTCCACCATTATCCCATACCCTTAATATCCATTACCTCACATACTCCCATGATTTCTGTCTATATAAATTGGAAAACTCATGCAGTTATTTTAAAGTATGGCATACTTCTTCATGGTCACACTTTGTATTTCACCTTTAGTGGCTTGTTGTGACTTTAGTCTAGTTATAGGTCTGGAAGAGAAGAGGGGTTTGGGGGTGCATAAGGAGAAGAACTAGAAATGTCTTGCAAGCTACTGACCTCAGGGCATTCTTTTGCAGTTTCATCTGGTAAGACAGGATTAATCTCTTCAGGCAAGGGTTGGATGGCAGACACCTCAGGACAGGGTGGAGGATGGGTGATGGTTTCTTCAGAGCAGGGAAGATGTACAGACTCATTGGGGCAGGCTTGAGGTTGGGTAGTATCTGCCTCAGGGCAGGGAGGAGGTCCAGATTCCTTGAACTAGGCTGTAGTTTGGAGAGTGCAGACTTGAGGTTGGGTGGTATTCACCTCAGGGCAGGGAGGAGGTCCAGACTTCTTAGGGCAGGCTGGAGGTTTGGTGATGCAAGCTTGACATTCAGTTGTCTCCACAGAGCAGACAATTACAGGTTTATCTGGCAAAGACTCAGTAGAATTTAGGGTTTCAATGTCCCCACCAATATCATCATCAACCCATATGTCTCCATCCCAATCCTCAGGATTTCACTTCTTTCCAATCAATGCCCTCACCTTAACAGCAGATACTCTGCAAGGTCGAGATTTTAGTTTCTGTTATAACTCTGCTACTCATACAATGAGACTCTGAGTCTGGTTTTCAGAGATCTCAAGTCTGTGGCTGCACGAAACAAGACTTTCTTTCAGAGCACACGTAGAAATTTCACATCATTCATGCAGCACTTAAATTGCAAATGTGAAGCCTTCAGTTCATCCCTTTCTTCTGTAACTATCCAGTGTATTTAGGAACAGTCAGCCAACATCATTGTACCTTCTGTTAAGGTGTTAAAAAGACTCTCACCCAGATCCTTGCTTCTTATAAGCATGGAAGTAATCGTATCCAGTGGTGATATTTTGCAGATCTCTATTGCCAACTCACCATTGCCTTCAGTGGCCTCTTGATTATTAGTCATTAATGCCCTTGAATCTAATCAGGGTAGAGAACCAATTACAAAAATACCAGAAGCAATTCAGACATCCCATGTTTAAGATTCTGTTTCTCAAGAACCACTCCTGTTACCAAGGTGTATTAGTCAGGTTTCTCTAGGGAAACAGAATCAACATACTGTAAATAGTATGAGATTTTATAAAATTGCCTCACATGACTGTGGGGATGCACAAGTCCAAATTCCACAAGGCAGGCTGTAAACCAGGGGCTCCAATGAAGGTCCTTAATGAGTTCCCAGGAGATGATGGTTGTCTAAAATAGAGATGGGAATTCTCTCTCTGAATGCTGAAATAACTTATCCTTTTAAGGCTTTCAACTGATTAGATGAGTTGCCACTCAATGCTGACAGAAATCACCTTAGGTGATTGTAGATGTAATGAGTCATCTATGCAGTCAACTCACTGATAATTGAAGTCTATGAAATGCCCTTGTATTACAATTAGCCCAATGTTTGCTTGACTAGACAACTGGACACCATTACCTGGCTGAGTTGTCACATTAGCCTAACCATCACAGTCACCTTGTCTTCAGATACAGAAAACAGTTGGATTGAGGCTTATTAAAGACTTGACTTTACTGTCAGTACAACTTGACTTGGATAAGATGTCATAACTATACAGGAACTCTTCCTTTCCTGTATTATGATATTAAAATACTTAGAACTTTTATTTTAATGGTAATGATAATGGTTTCTCAATTTCTCCTCCCACTTTAAATCAATTGCAATAATGATGTTCCCCATCATATGATTCAAGCAGAAGCATGAAGTAAAGACAATGAGAATGTGGAGTGGCCAAGGAGCTTAAAATTTCATAGGGAAAGATGGAACTTCTTTTTACTTTTTTCACATTATCTGCTTCATAAGACCAAGGACACTTAAGTTTGAATCTAATATTGTCACAAATTTGGTTCCCAGAAGAAGACTTGGAGGCTGAGTTCAGTGTGCAGAGTATTTACTGAGGGGGCCCTTAAGATCAATACCCATGGAAGGGAGAAATCAAGCTGTGATACAGGCCCTGTGGCAGCCTTTGTTGACCTCAAAGGGAGCTCTGTAATTTTCCCCATTAGGACAGGATGACCATTACTGCATACTACTGCATCAATAATTCATTAGATGTGAGCCACCTCAGGAAAAGGGGGTGACCTTGAGTGAAGTGACTTTCTGCAGATGAGGCAGTCCTTCAAAGGACTGACACCTGAAGGCATTTGCTACCCACATTCCTAATAGCTAGGACAACAAGTTCTTCAATGACAGGGATCTGATACATCACAGTCACCTCCACCACAAATTACATTTAGAATATAGTGTTGTGCTGAAAGTAAAATAAACAGACTTAAAAGGGGGGTGTGGAGCAAGTTTATTGAGCTAAAGTTGCATTAATGCAGGAGCAGCACCAAAAGAGGTTTCTGCTCGAAGGGAGCAGCTTATATGGCTGCTTGAAACAAAGGGAAGGTGTGGGGGAATGGGGAGAGATAAAGGGACCATGAATTATGGTTAGTATGTGCACTCTGTGAGCTGAGTGGACTACAGGGGCTGTGCACTGTTTGGGCAGGGTGTCCTTGAGGCCCACAGGCAGGATGTTGGTGTAAGATTGTGGCCATCTGGTGAAGATGAGCAAACTTTACTGGTGTCAGCTTGAAATCTTTATTACAGTTCTTACTCCCAGGCTGGGGCACGGGTTTTTATCAGTACTGCAAAGGATTATTGGTATGTCAGCCTGCTTCAGTTAACCTCCATTTCTTCTTTATAAGTCCCTGGATAAAATGGAAGTTCAAGCAAATCAAGATGGTCAGTAAAATCATTCATCATTCCAATTTCACAATAGCTATCAGTTTCAAGCAATCAATTGATGAATCAATCAATAAGTGGTTTATGCCCATTGTAGGTATTTAAGGGCATGGGCTTAATTTTATTTTCAATCACTTGATGATTAAATTCTCTCTCTCTCTCTCTCTCTCTCTCTCTCTCTCTCTCTCTCTCTCTCTCTGTTTTAGTTTACCAAGGGGCTGCCAATTCAAAGTACCAGAAATGTGTTGGCTTTTATGAAGGGTATTTATTTAGGGTAAAAGTTTATTGTTCCAAGGCCATGAAAAATCCAACTCAAGACACCCTAAGAGGTGTTTTCTCACCTTGTCAGCTGCCACATGTGGAAGCAAGATGGAGGGCGATCTCTGCCTGGTCTCTACCTTCCCCTCTGGGCTGTACCATCTCTCCAAGCTCAGCTGAGGGCAACCAGGCACAGGACTTGTCTCTCACCAGGCCTCCTTTCTCAAGCTTGGCTGCTCCACTTTCTTCCTGATTTCAGAAGCAAGCTATCAGGTAAATGGCTCATCTTTCCCTGGGGCTTCAGCAACTTGAGCCTTTCCTTTCTGCCACATGGCAGCATCAAATATGGTGAAGTTCTCTTTTCTGGTGTGTCTCTGTTTTTTATCGGACCCAGCAAGAGGATAGAGACTCAACCTGAGTCATGCCTCACTGAGGTAGTCCAATTAAAAAAGGTCTCACACCCATAGGAGTAGGCCAGTCCACAAACATAATCTTTCTCTTTTTGGTATTCATAAAATAATTTCAAACTGCCTCTCTTTCTCTCTCTCTTGCTCTCTCTCCCTTCCTCTCTCATTTTTAAGCTGGACATGGAATGTACAAACCACCATAGGCTGGAATGCCAACAATCTACACATCATCTCTTTTGAAATCATAATTTGACAGCCCAGGAATCCTCTCACCTAAATACTAACACCATTATTAGGTCTAGGAAGAGAAGCAAAATGAAGCCCATAAAAGCTGCTCTGGGAATACCCCTCATCTCAGGAAGCATGAGCTACTTCCCATGTACTAAGACCTGGGTTCAATCCCTAGTACCTCCTAAAAAAAAAAAAAATTCTCAAAAGAAAACAAAAGGGAAAATCTTCATGATCTTGGACCAATGATTTCTTATATGATGCCAAGAACAAGCAACTAAAGAAAAAAATGATAAAGTGTACTTCAACAAAATTAAAACTTTTTCAAATGGTAGTTTCAAGAAAGTTAAAAGACAACCTACAGAATGGAAGAAAATAGTTGAAAATCATACATCTGATAAGGGTTTAATAACCGAATTTGTAAAGAACTACAACTCAACAACAAAAAGAAAAATCTAATTTTAAAATGGGCAAAGGACTTTAGTAGACATTTCTGCAAAGAATATTTGCAAATCACCAATAAGCACATGAAGATATACTCAATGCCATTTGTCATTATCAAGACCACAATGAAATACCACTTCAACCCACTAGGATTGTTATTATTTTAAAAATGGAATATAAGTGTTGGCAAGGATGCAGAGAAATTGAAACCCTTGTACATTTTTGGTGGGAATGTAAAATGGTGCAACACTGTGGAAAATGGTTTGGTGGTTCCTCAAAAATGACCTGGCAATTCCACTTCTAGGTATTTACTGCAAACAATTAAAACATGGACTCAGATACTTATACATCAATAGTCATAGCACCATTGTCCAAAATAGCTAAAAGGTGGAAGCAATTGAAGTGTCCATCAAAGATTAATGGATAAACAAATGTTATATATACATACAATGGAATATTACTCAGCCACAAAAAGGAATAAAGTTCTAGTACATGCTACATCATGGATGAACCTTGAAATCATTATATTGAGTGAAATAAGCCAGACACAAAAGGAAAAATATCCTATGATTCAACTTATATGAAATACCTAGAAATAGCTAGTCCCTAAAAACAGAAAGTAGATTAGACGTTGTCAGGGGCTGGGGGTCGGGGGAAAAGAAGGAATGGAGAGGGATTGCTTAATGGATAAAATTTCTGTTTGAGTGCTGAAAAAGTTTCAATAATGGATGGTGGTAGAACAAATATTGTGAATCTAATTAATACCAGTGAATTATACACTAAAATGGTTAAAATGGGTAATTAAAAAAATTTTTTAATTCCTATGTGACAATTTGAAAAAGTCATCCCTTCCTCTGGCAAATATGGCACAAGGCCTAGTTAGTGAAGAACAGGTTAGATTTCAGCCCCTATTTGGCCATTAACTGGTACCTTGTGCAGGTATGACCTGCACAGTAGTACAAAGGGTCTTAGTTTCTAT
The DNA here is from genome assembly GCA_026826555.1 of Tolypeutes matacus. Classification (NCBI taxonomy): domain Eukaryota; kingdom Metazoa; phylum Chordata; class Mammalia; order Cingulata; family Chlamyphoridae; genus Tolypeutes; species Tolypeutes matacus. Next base: position 8,275,536 of record JAKSZT010053783.1, read on the forward strand.
AAAGACTAAAGTTGGGGAGAATGATAGATATGAAATAGCTGGAAAAATAACTGAGTAATTTGTAATTAAATGTGGGATAATGTGGTATGAATACAGAAAAGATTAAAATACAGTGGAGAGGAAAAATTGATTTCTTCTTTCTTTTCTCTCTATTTTATTTTATTTTTTAAGTGAAACAGCCCAGTTCTTCAAGAACAGGTTTTAAAGTCAGGTCAGATTCCCCAAGTAAGGGGGATATTCATGTTACATTAAAAAGTAATAGAATGACAACCTTTTCTGAGCAGCAGAATATAAGAAAACATTCCATTTGCCTCCAATACTGAATTTAGAACTGCAGGCTTTGTTAAGTCAGCATCTTGCTTATTTAAGACAGTTTTTTTTTTCTAAAAACAATTTATGGAGGATTGTGGGAAGATGGCAATGGAATAACAGGCAGAGCTGAATTCTCTCACAAAAACAACAGAGAAAAAGCCAAGAGCTGTCCAAGGGACCTGCTTTGGGGGTCAGCAGACCAGGACAGTGCTACACAACTCTCAGGTGGGGGAGGGACAGAGAAATGAAGAAGCCTAAAAGACAAATGTGAGTTACCAAGCCCCTGTGGTACCAGGAAGGCTCCCATCCCCCACCCCCAAGATATTAAGCTGGGGTAAAACCCCTGGCTCACTGCAGCTGATTGAGAGGGACACAGGCATCTTTCTCTCTGTCAGCTGTTTCAAGGGAAAAGGGAGGGAAGGTTGGGGTGCTTTTCTTCAGTGAATTAGGCCAACAGAGTCCACTTAGATTCTCCTATCTGAAGATTCAACATAGGAACACAGGAAAGACCAGACTGAAACACCTCAGTGGAAAGGTGTGCTGACTAGTGCCATCTGCTGGGTGGTCTGGAAATTGCATGCACAAAAACTGTGCTCTCTGTATCCAACCCCACAGAGAAAATTTGCACCCCACTAGTGAGTCCCTGGCCCAATTTTGAAAACTTAAGCTGGCAGTTTTAAAGACAGAATAAGTTGAACCAAATATCAAAGAAGAGCTGTGGGGGAAAAAAAACAATAGGCAAGAAAGAGAAACTAGCCATCATAGTAAATTCACCAACATATTCAGATGTATACACATCAGCAAAAAATTATAAGCCATATGAGGAAACAGGAAGAGAGAGCCCAGCCAAAAGAACAAACCAAATATCCTGAAGAGACATAGGATTTAATACACTTAATCAGTGATAATCACACAACTCTCCTAAATAACTTCAAAGAATTTAAAGAAAATATGACTAGAGAAATAAAGGATATTAAGAAGACACTGGGAAAGCATTAGAAACAATTTGAAAGCCTGTAAAGAAAAATAACAGACCTTTTGGGGATGAAAGACACGATGGATGAGATTAAAAATACATTAGAGGCACATAAGAGCAGATTTGAATGCTTGAAGACAGTAATCGGGATTTCAAAGATAGAACATCTGAACTGGAAAAGACAGGAGAACAGAAAGAGAGGAGAATGGAAAAAATGGGACAGAGTCTCAGGGAATTAAATGACAACACAAAACCCAAAAACATTCGCATTATTGGTGTCCCAGAAGGAGAAGAGAATGGAAAAGAGGCAGATAGAATATTTGAAGAAATAATGACTGAAAACTTCCCAACCCTTATTAAGGACATAATATCAATATCCAAGACGGACAACACAGACCAAACAGAATAAATCCAAATAGACCTACACTAAGACACCTACTATTCAGGATGACAAATATCAGAGATAAAGAGAGAAATTTGAAAGCAGCAAGAGAAAAACAAAGCATAACATAGAAGGGATTAAGTGCTAACCTCTCATCAAAAACCATATAGGATAGAAAAAAGTGGTTTGATGTATTTAAGGTACTGAAAGAGAAAAAGTGTCAGCCAAAAATTCTATAACTGGCAAAACTGTCCTTCAAAAATGAGGGTGAGTTCAAAGTCTTCACAGACAAACAAAAACTGATAGAATATGTTAGCAAAAGACCAGATCTGCAAGAGATACTAAAGGGGGTGCTGCAACCTGAAAGGAAAAAACAAGGGTGAGAGATCTGGAGAAGAGTTTGGAAATGGAGATTATTAGGAAGGGTAAACTAAAGGATAGGAAGACAGACAATAGAATGATATGACAATGGAGAGACAAGGGACAAAATGGATGAAGTAGGCAATGTCTTTACAGTAATAGCATTGAATGCTAATGAACTCCCCAATCAACAGACATAGACTGATGGAATAGATAAAAAAAAAATATGAGCCATTTATATGTTGTCTACAAGAGACTCACTTCAGATGTAAAGACACAACCAGGTTAAAAGTGAAAGGTTGGAAAAAGTTATTCCATGCAAATAATAACCAAAAAGAGCTGGAATAGACAATATAAATGTAAAATAACAACATTATTGTATATGAACAATAATTACTCAGTGCAACTGGCAAATTGTTTCTGTCATCAGTATTCTGTAATTTTTTTCAAACAAAATAAACACTTGCTTTTAATTGAGGAGTGCTGGAAAAGAGATATGTTTTCAGATACTTCATTTTTCTTTAACCCTTTCTTATTCATACTTTTTAATTGAAATAATCTATCTGGATCAATAATGATTTAGCATGACTACTGTTGAACAAGATTTTGAGCTTTTCTGCCTCATAAAATTATGGGTTGGCAAATTGTTATGTGCTGTAATTCATTCCAATGAGATGTGAAGAATTCCCAAATAGGAATCTGATTATCTAGAATGAATTATGGCCTAAATGGAAATTAAATAACTAAATCAATAATTATTTTCATTCTTAGGGATTATTGGGTCCAATAATTAGAGTTGTAATTTAAAAATTAGAATTATGTTATAATTAATTTCTAATATATTTGAATTATTATTTATATTTGTAAATGTTTGTTGCTATGCTATCTATTTTTTATCATTGATTATATTAAATCTAACCTGGCTTTGCACTCTCATTTAAAATTTGCAATTTCTTTCAATCTATTCTTCTATTTATTTTGGAATTTTACAATAAAGGCCTTTTTAACAGCTAAAAAAAAAAAGCCATTGACTATACACTTTGGATAGATCATATTGTATGTGAATATATCTCAGTAAAACTGCTTAATAAACAAATAAATAATTGTGCAAGAATAGCCAGAAATAGCAGCTATGTACAGCATGGGAAACAGAGATTGAGATGTAAGGAATTTTCTTGTTTGTTTTTCTGTGTTTTGTTTATTATTATTATTATTGAAATAATGAAAATGCTTTAATAATGATTGAAATGATGAACACACAACTATGTGATTATACCAAATACCATTGATTGTACACTTTGGATACGTTGTATGCTTTATTAATATGTATCAATACAATTGATTTGTTTCAAAATACAATTTATTGAAGTATATCATTCATACATGAACACACATAAGCAATAAGAGTATACTAAAAGTTGTGAACTTAGAAAACAAACATGCATAACATCATATAGGGCTCCCATACATCACCCCACCACAAATACCACAACACAAATGTTGTGAAACATTTGTAACAAATTGTGAAAGAGCATCGTCAAAGTATTACTGCTAACTATAGTCCATATCTTAAATTTGCTGTATTTTACCCCAAACCCATCCTATTTTTTGTTGTTGTTCATAAACCATATAATGTATTTCATTCTTTTGGTTATGGATATCAAGTTCTCCCAGCACCATTTGTTGAAGAGACTTCTGTCCTGAAAAGTGGACTTGGTAGGCTTTTGAAAAATCAGTTGATCATAGGAAGCAGCCAAGATGGCAGCAGAGTAAGGTGCACCAAGAGAGCTGGTCCTACAGGGCAGTTTGTAATCACCCAGAGTTATCTAAAGCACCTGTTTTGGGGGCCTCAGAGACCAGCAGAGCATCCTGCAACATCCTTGAAAGAATGGAAAGAGGAGACTGCCCATCTGCAGTGAAGATTTATGAGTCGAGCACCCCATGCTGCTGGGGCCAGTGCCCATCCTCCACTGGTGGCACAAGCCACCTCAGGAGATATTCTATGGCTGGAGTTGGAAACTCCATTTCTCAAAAATTGGAAAGGAAGAGATGGTCAGGCACTGACTTCAGCTACTGATTAATAAATTTTGCTGGCTAAAGTATAATCCTAAGAACAGCTAAAGTTTGAACTTGTCCAAGTCGGAAAGAGGCTGTTAGCCACCATTTTAACTCTGTCCCTAGCTTGAGAGAACACGGAGCTGACTGAAAATCACAGTGACAGTAGGGACTGGCTTCTTTCCACACAGATTGCATTGCAGTCCTAGTCTAGGTCCCAGCCCCACCTCTGGCAGGGAGGGAGCTGGCAGGAACTGCACCAGCCTCTCTGGGCAACTGCAGGCACTTTCGATTGGCATGACTGGATAGTTGGTCACCTGGGGCTCCATCCTCACCACCAATAGGATAGGAGAGGAGCTGTGTTTCCTCAGCCTCTCTGGGCAACTACAAGTGCTTTCAGCCTGCACAGACTGGTTTGTTGAGTGTCTTCGATTCCATCTATATCTCCCTACCCCCTGCATAGGAAAGGAGAAGGACTGGTGTTTCTTCAGCCTCTCTGGGCAACTGCAAGCATTTTCAGCTCACATAAGCTGGATACTCAGACACCTGTAGCTCCATCCCTGCAACTCAATACGATAAGAAGTGAGCTGTGTTTCCTCAGCCTCTTTGGGCAACTGCAGGTGCTTTTGGCCTGCAAAGACTGGTTTGTTGAGCAACCAGGGCTCTTCCTCCACCTCCCCCCACCCCCATAGATTAGAATGGGGGTTGGTATTTCCTCAGCCTCTCTGGGCAACTACAGGTGCTTTTGGCCTACACAAACTGTACTGTTGGTTGCCTGTGGCTCAACCCCCACCCCAAAAGGACAAGAGGGGCTTGGTGTTTTCCCAGCTTCTTAGGTCAACTGCAGGTTCTTTCAGCCTGTATGGACTGGTTTGTTGAGTGCCTTTAATTCTATCCCTGCCCTCCCCATAGGACAGGAGGGGGTAGGTGTTTCTTCAGCCTCTCTGGTCAACTGCAGGTACTTTCAACCTGCACAGAATAGTGTGTTGGGTGCTTGTGGTTCCATCCTTACTCCAGAAAGGGCAGAAGGGACAGTGCTCAATCAGCCTCTCAGGGCAACTGCAGGTGATTTCAGCCCACACAGATTAGATTGTTGGGTACCCCAGAGGGATCATCCACAACCCTGGCAGGCAAGAAGGGGGGCTGGAGCTATGATAGTCTACCTGGACAACAGTGGTCAGTTTTGACCTACACGGCTTAGTTTGCTGTCCACACCTGCAACTCCATCCCTGCCCAACCAGGGGAGGAAAGAACATAAAGCTTCATCCGTCTTTCCAGGAAACTACAGATGGTCTTGGCCTGCATGGCTTGGATTACTACAGATGCCTGTGGCTCTGTCCCTAGCCCTGGCAGAGGAGAAAGGTGGGAGAAGCTTCATCAGTTCCTAGGGCAACTTGGGAAGCTTAGACCTCCACAGCTTACAGTACCAACTACATCCTCAGCTCCTACTACATAACTAGTAAGGGAGAAAGGGCAAGAAAGCCCTAAACTAAAGAGAAACTGCACCCAGAATAAGTACATCTAGTAAGCCAGATGCCAAGACACCAACAAAAATTACAATCCATACCAAGAAACAGGAAGGTATGGCCCAGTAAAAGGAACAAGATAAGCCTCCATATGACATAAAGGAGTTGAGACAACTAGTCATAGATGTTCAAACAAAATCTCCTTAATAACATCAATGAGATGGCTAAAGAGATTAAAGATATAAAGAAGATACTGGCTGAGCACAAAGAAGAAGTAAGTATACTGTGGCAGTTTGATATTATTGATGAATTCCACACACAAAAAAAAATACTGATTATGTTTGTAAACTGGTCTGTTCCTCTTGGCTAGTGATACATTAGATTGTATTGAATTCAGAAGTTTCACTCTTACTTGATTAAATTATTATTAAGGCTTTGTTTGGGCCACATCAGTAGAACACCAAGGGGGTGGGGACTCACAGAGAAAATGACAATGCAGAGGACTTAATTGAAGAGTTTTGATCCTGTAGCAAAGGGAGGAAAAACACAGAGAAGCAGATATGTGAGGAAGGAGAGAAGTTTACATTAGACATAGCAGAGGCCCAGAAGAGAGAAGAGCTGTTTGCCTGATAGTCTACAGCTGGCCTTGTGGAGAGAACAGAGCAGCTGAGTCCCAGAGAGAAACTAGCCCAGGAAGAGAGGAACCCAGGAAGCCTGAACCCTTGTAGATGTCAGCAGACATCTTACTCCAACACATGGCAACAGACTTGGGTGAGGGAAGTAACTTATGCTTTATGGCCTGGTAACTGTAAACTTCTACCCTGAATAAATACCCTTTGTAAAAGCCAATAGATTTCTGGTATTTTGCATCAGCTCCATTTTGGCTGACTAATACATATACACATATACATATACACAGAAAACTAGCAGATATTATGGTAATGAAAGGCACAATAAATGAAATTAAAAAAAATACACAGGAGGCATATAACAGCAGATTTGAGGAGACAGAAGAATGGACCAGTAGGCTTGAAGACATGGCCTCCAAAAGTGAATATACAAAAGAACAGATAAAGAAAAAAATAGAAAAAATTGAAGAGGGTCTTAGGAAATTAAATGACAGCAAAAAGATGTGCAAACATACATGTCCTGGATGTCCCAGAAGGAGAAGAGAAGAGAAAGGGGACAGAGAAATATTTGAAGAAATAATGGTGGGAAATTGAACCTTATTGAAGAACATAGATCTCCATGTCCAAGAACCACAGCATACTCCCATCCAAATAAATCTGAAAAGATCTACTCCAAGACATATACTAATCAGAATGTCAAATGTCAAAGACAAAGAGAGAATTCTGAGAGCAGCAAGAGAAAAGCAGTGCATAACATATAAGGGAAACCCAACAAGATTAAGTGCTGATTTCTCATCAGAAACCATGGAGGCAAGAAAGCCATGGCATGATATATTTAAAATACTCCAAGAGGAAAACTGCCAGCCAAGAATCTTATATCCAGCAAAACTGTCTTTCAAAAATGAAGGCAAGTTTAGAATATTCACAGAAAAACAGAAACGGAGAGAGTTTGTAAACAAGAGACCAGCTTTGCAGAAAATACAAAAGGGAGTACTACAGCCTGAAAAGAAAAGACAGAGGGGGGAAAAGAGGTCCTGAGGAAATACCTGCTTGTTCTGTCAAACTGTCTGAGTGTACCTTATATTGACCTCTATTCCAGGGGAAATAAATATATTTGCAAATAAAAGAAAAAAGAAAAAAAAAAGAAAATACAGGAAGACAGGAGCAAAAGGCTTGGAAGAGAGTCTAGAAATGAAGATTATATCAGAAAAAGTAACTACATTTAAATAGTGATGAAGACAAAATATGACAGATAAAACCCAAAGATCAAAATGGGTGACATAAGAACTACATTTACAGTAATAACTTTGAATGTTAATGGATTAAATTATCCAATCAAAAGACATAGACTGGTGGAATGGATAAGACAATGAAGTTATCTATATCATGTCTACAAGAGACTCATCTTAGACCCAAGGATACCAATAGATTGAAAGTGAAAGGCTGGAAAAAGATATTTCAAGCAATTGCAAAAAAAAAAAAAAAAAAAGCTGGAGTAGCTCTACTTGTTTCAGATGAAATGGACTTTGGAAGCAAAACTGTTATTAGAGACAAGAAAGAACATTATATATTAATAAAAGGGGTGATCAACCAGGAAGTAGTAACAATCATAGATATATAAACACCTAACAAGAATGCCCCAAACATTGGCAAAACTTAAGGGAGAAACAGATGTCTCTACAATAATAATTGGAGACTTCAATACACCACTTTCAGCATTGGACAGAACATCTGGGCAGAGGAACAATAAAGAAACAGAGAGCTTAAATAATATGATAAATGGACTAAACTTAATAGACATATTAAGAACATTGCACCCCAAAACAACAGGATATACATTCTTCTCAAGTGCTCATGAGTCATTCTCAAGGATAGACCATATGTTGAGTCATGACGTAGATCTCAATAAATTCAACAAGATTGAAATTATACAAAGCATTTTCTCAGATCATAATGGAATAAAGTTGGAAATTGACAATGGGTGGAAAAAGGGAAAATTCACAAATATATGGAGATTAAACAACACACTCAAATAATCATTGGGCTAAAGAAGAAATTGTAAGAGAAATCAATAAATATCTCAAGATGAATGAAAACCAGAACACAACATATCAGAACCTATGGAATACAGTAAAGTTAGGGCTGAGAGGGAAAGTTATAGCCCTCAATGCCTATATTAAAAAAAAAAAAAGAAGAAGAAGAGATAAAAATCAATGACCTAACTACACAGCTGGAGGAACTAGAAAAAGAATAGCAAACTATTCCTAAAGCAAGAAGAAGGAATGAAATAACAAAGATCAGAGCAGAAATAAATGAAATTGGGAACAACAACAAAACAACAAAAACTGTAGAGAGAATTAACAAAACCAAAAGTTGGTTCATAGAGAAGATTAACAAAATCAACAAACCCTTAGCTAGACTGACAGAAGAAAAAGAGAGAAGATGCAAATAAATAAAACAAAAAAGAAAACAAGGACGTAACTACTGACACCAGAGAAATAAAAGAGATCATAAGAGGAGCCTATGAAGAACTGTATACTAACAACCTAGACAATGTAGATGAAATGGGAAAATTCCTAGGAATGTATAAACAACCTACACTGACCCTAGAAGAAATAGAAGACCTCAACAAACCAATAATAAGTAAATTGATTAAAATAGTCATCATACAACTCCCCAAAATGAAAAACCCAGGACCAGAATGCTGGTGCATTCTACCAAGCATTCAAAGAAGATTTAATACCATTCTTACTCAAAGTCTTCCAAAAAATTGAACAAGAAGGAACACTACTAAAGTCATTCTATGAAGCCAATATCACCCTAATACCAAAGCCAGATAAAGATATTATGAAGAAAGAAAATTACAGACCCATTTCCCTAATGAACACAGATGCAAAAATCCTCAAAAAAATATTTGCTAATAAAATCCAGCAACTCATTAAAAGAATTATTCATGATGATCAAGTGGGTTTTATACCAGGCATGCAAGGGTCATTCAACACAAGAAAATCAGTCAGCGTAACACACCATATTAATAAATCAAAGAAAAATCACATGATTCTATCGATTAGTGCAGAAAAGACATTTGACAAAATACACACCCTTTCTTCATAAAAATACTATCAAATATAGGAATTGAAGGAAATTTTCTCAACATAATAAAAGCCATATATGAAAAACCCACAGCTAACATTGTACTCAATGGTGAAAGACTGAAAGCTTTCCTGTTGAGATTGGGAACAAGACAAGGATGCCCTCTTCCACCACTGTTTTTCAATATAATCCTAGAGGTTCTAGCTAGAGCAATCAGGCAAGAAAAAAAATAATAATAAAAGGCTCCAAAACGTTCATTATTCGGAGATGATATGATCCTATATCTAGAAAGTCCCTAAAAATCTACAACAAAGTTGCTAGAGCTAATAAATGAATTCAAAAGAGTGGCAGAATATAAGATTAATATGCAAGAATCAGTAGTGTTTCTATACACTAGTAATGCACAATCTGAGAAGGAAGCCAGGGAAAAAATTCCATTTACAATAGTGAATTAAAAAATCAAATATTTAGGAATAAACTTAACCAAGGATGTAAAGCACTTGTATTCATAAAACTAAAATGCATTGCTAGAAGAAATAAAAAAGACCTAAATAAACAGAAAAACATTCCATGCTCATGGATTGGAAGATTAAATATTGTTAAGATGTCAATTCTACCCAAATTAATATACATATTCAATGCAATCCCCATAAAAATTCCTCCAGCATTTTTAAAAGAAATGGAAAACACAATTATCAATTTTATTTGGAAGCATAAGGGTCCCAAATAGCCAGAAATATCTTTAAAAAGGAATAGCAAAGTTGGAGGACTCTCACTTACAGATTTTAAATCATATTACCTAGCTACAATGGTAAAATCAGCACGGTACTAGCATAAAGATAGATACATAGACCAATGGAACTGAATTGATGGTTCAGAAACAAACCCTCACATGTATGGTAAAGAGATGTTTGACAAGGCTGTCAAACTCACCCAGCTGGGACAGAACAGTCTATTCAACAAATGGTGCTGGGAGAACTGGATATCCATAGCCAAAAGAAAGGAAGAGGACCTCTATCTCACATGTTACACAAAAATTAGCTCACAATGGATTAAAGACCTAAATATAAAAGCTAGAACCATAAAGCTACTAGAAGAAAATGTAAGGAAACATCTTCAAGACCTGGTGGTAGGTGATGGATTCTTAAATCTTACACCAACAGCACAAGCAATGAAAGAAAACATGGATAATTGGGACCTCCTCAATTTTAAACACTTTTGTGATTCAAAGGACTTTGTCAAGAAGGTGAAAAGGGGGAAGCGGCTGTGGCTCAATCAGTAGGGCTCCCGTTTACCATATGGGAGGCCCCGGGTTCGGTTCCCAGGGCCTCCTGGTGAAGGCAAGCCCACCCGCACGGCGTGGTTGGCTGACCCGGCGAGCGCGAGCAGCAAGGGGGGGATAAATGAATAAATAAATAAAATCTTTAAAAAAAAAAAAAAAAAGAAGGTGAAAAGGCAGCACATTCAGTGGGAGTTGGAAATGACATATCCAATAAGGGTTTGATTCCCATTCTATGTAAAGAGATCATACAACTCAACAATAAAAGAGCAAGAAATCCAATTTAAAAATGGGGAAAAGACAAACAGACATTTCTCCAAAGAGGATATACAAATGGCTAAAAAGCACATGAGGAAATGTTCAATATCACTAGCCATTAAGGTAATGCAAATCAAAATGATGATGAGATATCTCACACTGCATATACTGGCCATTATTAAAAAAAATAAAACAAAAGAGAAAACAATAAGTGCTGCATGTGGAGAAATAGGAACTCTCCTTCACTGTTGGTGGGAATGTAAAATGTACAGGCTGTGTGGAAAACAGTTTGATGTTGCTCAGAAAGCTAAATGTAGAACTGCCATATGATCCAGTAATTCCTCTATGAAGAGTATATTCAGAAGAACTGAAAACTATGATGTGGTGTTATTTACAACTGCCAAAAGATGGAACAACCCAACTGTCCATCAACTGATGAATGGATAAACAAAATGTGTTATATACATATGAGAAATACTATGCTGCTGTAAGAAGAAATGAAATTGGGACACATATAACATGGACGAAACTTGAAGACATTATGGTAAGAGAAATAAGCCAGACACAAAAGGACAAATATTGCATGGTCTCATTAATATGAACTAAATATGAAGAATAAATGCATGGAGTTTAATCCTAGAGTACAGGCTATTAGGAGATAAAAGGAGGGCTGAGAAGGGGTACTGATGATTAATATATGTATAAATTTTAATTAACTTGACTGTAAATGTGTGTAAATGGATATAATGGTGACACATTATAGTGAGTAGAACTAACACATCCTGTTTATAAATGGGATTGCAGCTGAAAAGGGTAGTTTAGGGATGTAAATGTCAATTGAAAGAAATCTAGAGAATAATCTAGGGAATGAATTACATAGTGAACCCAGAAGTGGATGGGAATTGTAGTTAATGGTACAAATGCAAGAATGTCCTTCTATGAACTAGAACAAATGTACATCACTATTGCAAGGTGGTAAGAGTGTGGAGAAGCATGGGGAAAATACAATTAATGTACCTAATTCACTACAGTCAACAGCAATACCGTCATATTCTTGCATCAATGCCAAAGATGTATTTTGCTAATAATCAGGGGTATGGAATATTAAATGTATGCTATAGACCATAGTTAGTGGTAATAGTCTGATGAATTATCTTATAATTTGTAATAAATGTTCCACAACAATGTAGTGTGTTGGTGGAGGGGTGTCGTATGGGAATTCCACACATGTTCATGATTGTTTTGTAAGTTCACAACTTTAATAAAAATATATTTTAAAAAATCATTTGACCATAAACATTAAGGTCTATTTATGAATTCTCAATTCCATTCCATTGATCAATGTGTCTATCTTTATGCCAACACCATGCTGTTTTGACCACTTTAGCTTTATAATACACTTCAAGGTCAGGAAGCATGAGACCTCCAACTTCTCTCTTCTTATTTTAGGATGTTTTTAGTTATTCAGGACTACTTTCCCTTCAAAATATATTTGGTAATTGACTTTTCTATTTCTGTAAAGTAGGCTTTGGGAATTGTGATTGGTATTGCATTGAATCTATAAATCAATTTAGGTATAATTGATAGCTTCCTGATATTTAATCTTTCAATCCATGAACATAGAATGTTCTTCCATTTGTTTATGTATTCTTTGATTTCTTTTAGCAATGTTTTGTAGTTTTCTGAATACAGTTCCTTTACATTCCTGGTTAAATTAATTCCTAGATTTTGAGTCTTTTTTATTTTTTAGGTGGTAACAGGATTAAACCTAGGACCTCATACATGGGCAGCAGGTGCTCAGTCACTGAACTATATCTGCTCCCCAATGAGAGATGATTTTTTGTTGGTTGGTTGGTTGGTTGGTTGATTTTTCAGAAGTTACCAGGGAGAGAAATGGATGTGGCTCAAGTGATTGGGCTCTCATCTACCATTTAGGAGGTCCAGGGTTCGATTCCCAGGGCCTCCTGGTGAAAGGCAAGCTGGCCCAAGTGGAGAGCTGGCCAATGTGGCGTGCTGACCGGCATGGTGTGCTGGCCCATGTGGAAAGCTGGTGCAGCAAGATGATGCAACAAAAAGAGACACAGCAGACAAGGGAGCTGAGGTGGTGCAAGAGATTGAGTGCCTCTGTCCCACTCTGGAAGGTTCCAGGATCAGTTCCCAGTGTCACCTAAAGAGAAGACAAGCAAAGAGAACACACAGAAAGCAGACAGAGAGTACAAAACAATGGGGGGAGAGGAAGAGATAAATAAATAAATCTTTGAAAAATAAAAAAGAAGGTACCAGGGATTGAACCTGGGACCTCGTACATGGGAAGCAGGTTCTCAACCACTTGAGCTACATCCACTCCCCTTGAGTCTTTCTGTTGCTATTATAAATGGAATGTTTTTTCTTGATTTCCTCCTCAGCTTGCTCATTACTAGTGTATAGAAACACTATTGATTTTTGCATGTTGATCTTATATTCTGCCACTTTGCTGAACCCCTTTATCAGCTCTAATAGCTTTGTTGTGTATGTCTCACGATTTTCTAAATATAGGATCATGTCATCTGCAAATAGTGAGTTTTACTTCCTTTTTTCCAATTTGGATGCCTTTTATCTCTTTTTCTTGCCTAATTGCTCTAGCTAGAACTTCTAGCACATTGTTGAATAACAGTGTTGACAATGGGCATCCTTATTTTATCTTACTCCTGATCTTAGAGGGAAAGCTTTCAACCTCTTCCCATTTATGTTGTTGGCTGTGGGATTTTCATATATGCTCTTTATTATGTTCAGGAACTTTTCTTCTATATCTATTTTTTGAAGTGTTTTTTTCTTAATCAAGAAAAGATTCTGGATTTTGTCAAATGCCTTTTCTGCATTAATCAAGATGATCATGTGGTTTTTTTCCCCTTTGATTTGTTAATGTGTTATATTACATTAATTGATTTTGTTATGTTGAACCACTTTTGCATACAGGAATAAAACCCCATGATCATGGTGTATAATTATTTTTTTTATGCTGTTAGATTTGATTTTCAAGTATTTTGCTGAGATTTTTGCATCTATGCAAAAAATTATTAGAGAGATTGGTCTGTAATTTTCTTTTCTTGTATCTTTATCTGGCTTTGGTATTAGGGTGAATGCTGGCTTCATAAAATGTGTTAGGTAATTTTCCCTCCTTTCAATTTTTTGGAAGACTTTAAACAGGACTGGTATTAATTTTTCTCAAAATGTTTGGTAGAATTCACCTGTGAAGCCCTTTGGTCCTGGACTTTTCTTTGTTGAAAGATTTTTGATGACTGATTTAATCTCTTTGTTGTGATTGGTTTATTGAGTTCCTGAATTTCTTGTAGAAACAATGTAAGGTGTTTCTCCATTTCTAGGAGTTTGTCCATTTCATCTAGGTTGTCTAATTTGTTGGCATACAGTTTCTCATAATATTCTCTTATGATCCTTTTTATTTTTGTGGGGTCAGTTGTAATGGCCCCCTTTCATTTCTGATTTTATTTATTTACATTGTTTCTTTTTTTCCTTGTTAGTCTTGCAAAGGGTTTTTTACTGATTTTCTCAAAGAACCAGCTTTTGGTTTTGTTGATTTTCTCTATTTTTTTGTTCTCAGTTTCATTTATTTCTGCAGTAATCTTTGTTATTTCTTTCCTTGTGCTTGCTTTGGTATTGTTTTGCTATTCTTTTTCTATTTTCTCCAGTTGTTCATTTAGTTCTTTGATTTTAGCTCTTCTTTTTTAATATAGGCATTTAGGGCTATAAATTTCCCTCTCAGCACTGCCTTCACTGCATCCCATAAGTTCTGATTTGTTGTGTTCTCATTTTCATTCGTCTTGCAATATCTACTAATTTCTTTTGCAATTTCTTCTTTGACCCACTGATTGTTTAGGCGTGTGTTGTTTAGCTTCCATATATTTGCAAGTTTCCATCTATTATTGATTTCCAGCTTCATCCCATTATGACCAGAAGAGGTATTTGTATAAGTTAAATCTCCTTAAATTTATTGAGAGCTGTGTTGTGGCCCAACAAGTTGTCTATCTTGGAGAAAGATCCATGAGAACTTGAAAAGAATGTATAAACTGTTGATTCAGAGTGCAATGTTTTGTATATATCGGCTAGTCCAGCTCTTTTATCACATTGTTCAAGTTCTCTGTTTCCTTGTTGATCTTCTCTCTAGTTGTTCTATCTATTGATGTGCATGGTGTGTTGAAGTCTCCAACTACTATTATAGAGACTTCTATTTCTCCTTTCAGTTTTGCCAGAGTTTGTCTCATGTATTTGGGGCACCTGGGTTAGGTTGATAGATATTTATGACTGTTACTCTTTCCTGGTGTATTGTCCATTTATTATTATTATTATATAACGGCCTTTCACATCTCTTATTACTTTTTTTTCCTTGCATTTAAAATCTGTTTTGTCTGACACTAGCAGCTACCCCTGCTCTCTTTTGGTTATTATTTGTGTGAAATTTCTTTTTCCAACCTTTCGTTTTCAGCCTATTTGTATCCTTGGGTCTAAGTTGAGCATCCTGCAGATAGCGTATGGATGGCTCATGTTTTCTTATTCATTCTCTCAGCCTATGTCTTTTGATTGGGGAGTTTAATCCATTAACATTCAAATTATTACTATAAAGGCAGTATGTACATCAGCCATTTAATCTTTTGGTTTCCACATGTCATATCTTATTTTTGTCCATCTATTTACCTTTTTGGTTACCCTTTCTGATAGTCTTCACTTCTAAACCCTACTAAAAGCCTCTCTTTCCTATCTTGTCATTTCTGGCTGCTGAATTCCCTTTGGTGTTTCCTGCAGAGCTGGATTCTTGTTTTCAAACTCTTAGTTTCTGTTTATCTGTGAATATTTTAAACTCACTGTCACATTTGTAGGACAGTTTTGCTGGATAAAGAATTTTTGGCTGGCAATTTTTCTCTTACAGTATCTTAATTGTTTTATACCACTGCTTTCTCACTTCCATGATTTCTGAAGAGAAATTCACATTAAGTCTTATTGAATATTCCTTGTATTTGATGTTTCACTTTTCCCTTGCTGCTTTCAGAATTTTTTCTTTATCTTTGGCATTCTGAATATTATGTGTCTTGGGGTAGGTCTATTTGAATTTACTCTAAGTGGAGTACACTGTGCTTCCTGGACATGTATATTTATGTCTTTCATGAGGGTTGGGAAATTTGGGGCCATTATTTCCCCAAATACTCTTTCTGCCCCTTTTCCCTTCTTTTCTTCTTCTGAAACTCCCATTACATGTATATTGGTGTGTTTAATGCTATCATTCAACTCCCTGAGACCCTGCTCAATTTTTTTACATTCTTTTCTCTCTCTGTCCTCTCTTTTTAATTTCAGTTGTTATTTCCTCTATGTCACTGATTCTTTCTTTCATGATTTCAAATCTGCTGTTGTGTGCCTCTATTGTACTTTTAATCTCACTTCTTGTGTCTTTCATTCCCATAAACTGTGCTATTTTTCTATTCAAGGTTTCAAATTTTTTGTGTGCTCACCCAGTGTCTTCTTAATGTCTTTTATTTCTTTAGCCATGCTATCCTTTAACTCCATGCTATCCTTTAACTCCATGACTTGATTTAGATTTGTATGAACCACATTGATTAGCTATTTCAAGTCCTGGGTGTCATCTGGGACTTTGATCTGTTCCTTTGCCTGAGTCATATCTTCCTTTTTCTTAGTATGCCTTGTAATTTTTTGCTAATGTCTAGGCATCTGATTCTGATACTCAGTATTCTGATACTCTGATGTTAAGTTTCTCTCTCTTGCCTAGTGACTTGCTGTTAGATAGCTGTGTGCTACCATTGTTCTTTGACTCTTGGTTCAATTTGTTCTAGATACTTAGGATGGTCCCTGTTTAACTGCTCAAACCAGAGCTAAGGTCCCAGTAATGGGGTGCAGGCCAGTTTCCAAGAGACTTGGAGAAGGGGGCAGTAAAGGCACCTGCTTGCCTCTTTTATTTATTTATTATTTTTCCCTTTTGTGTACTTTTCTGGTCTCATCAGTAGTTGGTGCTCTTTAGTAGCCCTCTTAGCTCAGACCCCAAGTGCTGGGGGGAGTACATTCAGTGAAACTCATGGATGGGCTGTGCAGAAATTATGTCCTCAGAAACTTTCTCAGAAGCTGTTTTCCTCCCTTAATCAGCTGCATCCTCCCTCCTCCTGCCTCCTCAGCAATCAGCCCAGGTGAGTAGGGAGGGTATTTTAGAAGGCAAATTATCTTTACCTCTCTGCTGGTTCTCAGCGCTGACAATATCACAGCCCCATCCAGCCTGGCAGTGTGCAACCCCTCCAATACAGCAGACCAAGTTCACTGGCCAAAATCTGAATTTATTGTAGGCTGTGTCCCTCCCTCTCCCTTTACTTGGGGAAGAGAACTCTTGCAACCTTCTCTATCCACAGCCACTGCAGTCCACAGCTGCTGCAGTCTGCAGAAGGTGGGGGGATGGGCACCTGCTGCTGCTTTTGCAGCTTTACTGGGGGGATTTTTCAGCCAGCTGAGACTCCTTTCTTTCACTCCTCCCTCTTCTGGGTGGTGTCTCACCTTCCCTTGGTGTCCTGAGCCCCAGAGCAGCCCTCCAGACATTTTTCTGGGAGAGAAGTGATTCCTCTGCCTTTTTAATCCTCCATCTTCCTGGAAGTTCTGGATTTCTTCTTAAATAAGAATTATGATTTTACTTTAAAGCATGTATGGCCTCATAGGTCTTACTAAGCATGATTAAAGGTAATATTTACTACCATTTATTGAGAAGCAGACACCTACAGTCTCCTTTCTAAAGTGTATTTGTTCTTGAGGTTCCTATACTGTTCCTAGAAAGAGGAAGGTATTTTCCCAAATGACTGATACTAGACTTTCCACCAAGTTTTGGCAAATGGATGTTCAAGCTGGTTTTAACTAAATATAAGAAAATAAAGAAGTGTGTTTATTAGCTAGGCACTATGCTAAGTTTTTAATATACATTAGTTCAAATGATCCTTAAAATATCCATGACAAAATCACTTTCATGTCATCCTCATTTTACAGATGAGGAAATTGAAGCTTAAAAGAGTTTGGTAATTTTTCCAAGATCACCACCTGGTGAGTGGCAGAGTCTGAATTCAAACTGAGGCAGTGAGACTGCAGCACACACTGGTATCATCACCTGGACATGCATAGTCCTACTGAGTCTGATTCCACAAGTCCCATATTTCACAGTATGCAGCCAGGCTCAGCAAGCAATTTCATGATTGCCAGTTCTAGCAAAAATCAGATGGATTTATATTAAAATATTGGTATTATGAAGAGTGAAAAATAGAAATATAATCCAATCATATCCTTGTTATTTTTTGCTATAGATATGTATAAAATTGATTTCCTTCCTTTGTTACAGCATATAATGCAAGATAGGCCTATGTGCATATGACACCTCTGCACAGTGCTTTGTGGATATGATGTCTTTAAACACATGCTAATGATGACATCCGTAAGTCACAGTTCAAGTGTTTTTCAGAGTCCTTAAAGGCTCCTCTAATCCTATTAATCAGTAATCTTTCTAGTTAAACTTTTATTTTATGTATTTACCTCAAGTATTTGTCATTCATGCCTATATTTCCAACTAGGAAGAAGGTGTGGATATAGGGGTGGAGATCAGAATTGAGTATTAAATCTACCTTGCTGGGTACAGAGCTTATGATAGACTCTCTGGGACATGAGACCATCAGGTTCATGTACTGTCCAAGGTAGAAAAAGGAAGCCACCCAAACAACTGATATTGGACTTCTCACCAACTTTGGGCAGATGCAGGTTTAAGTTGGTTTCAATTAAATCTAAAAAAATAAAGAAAACAAATGAATTTAAAATTACTTCCACCCTGAAAGTCATAGGTAGGTAACTACATAATTTATCATCTAAACTGAGATTATTTGAGGGAAAAAAGGGGTTCATTACCATAGGCATGAACCATGTCTGTTCCAGGCAAACAGGGATGTGCAACTCACATCTGCCTATGCACATATTCCTGGTTGTTTTCCCTTGAACTAACTTTTAGGGCTTGGTTGATGTATTAGTCAGGGTTCTCTAAGGAAACAGAATTAACAGGAGATATCTCTAAATAGTATAAGATTTTATAAAATTTTCTCATGTGACCATAGGGATACACAAGTCCAAATTCTGCAGGCAGGCTGGAAACCAGGGGCTCTGGTGAAGGTCTTGATGAGTGCCCAGGAGACATGGCTGTCTGAAGTCAAGCTGGAAAATTCTCTCTGAATGCTGAAATCACTTCCCCTTTTAAGGCCTTCAACTAATTGGATAAAACATCACTCATTGCTGAAGGCAATCTCCTTGGTTGATTGTAGATGTAATCAACCATCTATGCAATCAGCACACTGATGACTAAAGTCCATATATGGCCTTGTATTACAATTAGCCCAGTACTTGCTTAACTAAAAAACAGGACACAATTACCTGGCCGAGTTGACACATTACCCTAACCATCACAGTGGCGTACCCTTTTCTATATTCAGATTATAGTGCCTGTTCACTATGTGCATTTGTATTACTTATAAAAAATAATTCTCTGAGCATCAACCATCATAAGGATAAATTGTATAGCCATCTCATTCTTGCTGGGCCATCCTTTTATAACATTTCTATCTGAAGTTTAGCAAAACCTCCTTGACCTCAACAATGTACATTTTAGCCTATTTTGTGAAGTAGGTTATCCAATATTTGAAACAGAAAGTTAAAGTTGAGAGGAATAACTAGTCAGGGAAGTCAAATGTAATGTATAGCTCTCTCAAATTAACCTCCCACTGTATGCTGATTAAATGCACACCCCTTAGGTGGGTCTTCAAAGTCCTAGACAATGTATCCAGCAAATCTTTCTCTGCTCTCTCTATTCCTCTGCCCCACCCTTACCAAATGCATAGCTTAACTCTCCACAATTCTCCAAAGCATCCTATTCACTCCCATCTCTGGGCTTTTACTCAAACTGAGCTGTTAGAATGCCCTTCATCCCAAATCTCACCTGCCCTGATATCTGAATACCAGAACACTTTGCCTACTCTTAGAGGAAAACTGGCCTGATTTTTTGAATGCCAGATTTATGTCTAGAAAACTTACCTCTATATATCAGAAACAAATGTTTTAAATTAGAAATGAAAACAAAGATGAGGAAAGGGTGGGAATTGATTCTCACCATGAGATACTGCACTCATAAACATATGGTGGCTCTTCTCCTTGCCAAAACATCTGTTTGCTGTTGTGTGGACATGGTCTCTCCAATGTGATCTACATTTAAAAGTATGTTATTACATATTGATCTACGACTAAAGGTTACACATGGAATATTGTGAAATTTACTGATGACTTTATCATTGGGAGGCTGAGAGTAAAATCCATTCAAGTAACCCTCAAGCTGAATCTTTGAGATTATGAGCAAGGAACTGGAGATAAAAACATGCACATTTGGGAGAGATATTCCACATGGGCTGCAGGCTTCCTGGAGCATCCAACTGTGAGAGGACCTCATCTATGCTCACCTGGATGAGGCTAGCACAGAAGTAGAAGGGAGCTGGGGAAGGAGCAATCTTTGATATGGTTGACACCCCTTTATTCCTTGGTCTTTGAATTTCTTCCTCTTCTTTCTTCTGTGACACTCCTTATTTCAACATCTCTTCTTACTTCTCTAAACTTTATCTCTCCTTCTTTACCTGGATACTCTTCCTCCAGCTGCCCATTTAATATAGTTTCCAATTTCTACCCTACCAGAAGTTTATTTACTTGCACAGTTTTAACTGTCACCTCACTGCAACTGATCAAATCTATATTTGCAATCAATAAATATGTGATTCTGGTTTCATATTTTATAGTGTCTAGGAAATACCAGCATAAATTTCAGAAGTTTTACCTTTGGTAATATCTCCCAATGTCCTTGGGACAAATTGTTAAACTCTGAGTTCAGTTTCCTTTTATGTAAAACGGAAATAATAAAATTTGCCTTGCTTACTCTTGTGGAGCTGTTGTGACGGTGAAATGAGAAAATGGTAAGAAAGTACTTTGTTTAATGTAAAGCATTAGAAAAAAGTATTCTAAATTTTATTACAAAAAAAAAAAAATTACTAAATTAAAGCTATAGCCCCAACTACTCTTCTCAGCATCAATTCTGAATTTCTACCTACTTGCTGGACAGCTGTCTCTCCATAGCTGTTTTTCAGGTACCTCAAATTCAACATTTTCAAAAACGAACTGACTCCTCTTGCCCCATGGTATTTCCCTTCCCCTTGTCCTCCATCTCCTGCGTTTCTTTCTTATACAATGGCATCATCATCCACGCACTTTTCTCAACTGGGAACCTCAGGGTCATCTCTAATTCATCTCTGTACTGAGCCCTCATCCTTGCCTCATCCAATCAGTTTACACATCTTGCTGATTCTTCCTCTAATATGCCCCTTGAAGCCATCCACTTTTCCATACCCACTGGCATTGCTCTTTACCATGTTCCGATCCTAATCATTTTTCTTCTCCTTCCAATCCATCATCAGCATATTATCTCTGTAACAGTGGGAGAGGATCAGTGGGTATTCCTGGGCATTTACCTTTGACTGTGGAGAAAACCTGAGGAATATAAACTAGATAGGAATTTCTGTCCTTTGTGACAGAAATTCACAAAGAGTCTGCATTTCATGATATATTTCAGGCAACCAAATCCCTTAAATAAAATACAGAGGTAGCCTCGAGGCCCTAGCCTCAAGGTTTAAGGGGTATGGTGCAGATGGATTTTATGGGGGAAGAAATAGTCCAGTACATTTCCTTTAGTTCAATCAATGTCTTACCTACACCACTGACAACAATTACGGGGTAATAACAAAGCTACAAAACTATACTGGAGTCACTTGCTTTCAGGCTATTGATGTCCACGAATTACCATAGGGTTTTTGGTTACTTAAGTTCAGGCAATGGCCTCTGGATCCTAGATCTCAAACTGTTCATCTTTAAACCCTAAAAGATGTGTTCATTGCAAAAAAAACTCTTGTGTTTACTTTGTGAGACCAGAAACAAACAAAGATAAAACAAGCTTTTTGTGTTTATTCTTTCATCTGTGTATCTTCTAAAAAGTCTTGTTTTTCACTTATTATATAAAAACTTGTGAAGCAATTAAAAACAATGTCAGTTCTCACACATGCAAACAGAAGACACACGCTTTCTTCTCCACATGTTTCAAAATAGTACAATTTGTTCATCAGTGAGAAACAAAGCAGCAGACTGAATTCCTGGCAGGAGCTAATCTTGAAATATCAAAGTACTGAAAGATTAATAGAAGACAATTAATAGAAGTCAATAAGTTTCCTTTCCTAGGAATTTCCCCAGGGATTTTCCAAAATGGTGTATCTTAGTATTTCTGAAATGCTATTTTTCCTATTTTCAGTTTAAGTGAATGATTATATAGGCACCCATCTTTCCAGTTTTATTTTACTACTGGTGTTGAGCTAAATATACATTTCAGAATTAAATTTGTCATCTTGACATTGGTTCTGTTTTTGACCATACCTCAACATTATAAAAATTGACTGTAGCTTCAAAGCTTCTTATACCACTTATTCTTTTCCATTCAGAAAAATCCTTCTCCCCTTATGAACTAAAAAGAGGTGATACAAATTAAAAGTAGAGAACACTTATGTAGATCTTACTCTGTGCCAGTCATTGTCCTATTTATGTATATATTAACTTGTTTAATAGTCACACTAACTCTATAATAAAGTAGATATCATTATTATACTTATTTTACACATGAAGAAACTGAGGCATAGAGAGATGGAAAAGTGATGACTCCCTATTTTGCATGCCTTCTTGTTCAAATATGAAAATTTTAACTAATGTGAACTTATTCTTTTTATTTAGGAACTTATGTGACATCATTCATTCATTCAGCCAATATTTTTAAGCACAGACTCTGAGCCAGTTAGCCTTGGAGAGCATAGATAGATAAATGCACACACAGTTCCTGAATAGAAGCCCTCACAGTCTAGTGAGGAGAGAGAGAAGCTAAAGGACAGTTGTAGTGGGTGAGACCAGAGCCAGGAAGCACATAAATGGGACCCTCAAGCCACGGGTGGGGATCCTTCATCTTCTGAAGTCCTTCATCTTCTTTCCTGATGCCCTTGAGGGTGAGCATGTGAGGGCATTCGGTGCAGGGAGAAGAATGTGGACAGCAAAGAGATGAGAGAATGCATTTGAATGGGACTGTGTGGCTGGAGTCCAGGGTGTGAGCAAAGACCTTGGGCTTTGGAATTCAACTGAACTTGATTCCCATTTGTGCCACTTATTTTCCAGGTGACTTAGACACGTGTTCTGAACCTCAGTTTACTCATCTGTAAAATGGGAATAATGTCTACCTCAAAGAGTTGTGAGGATTAAATGAGATCCTGTGGCTGCTGTCACAAATTACTACAATCTTGGTGGCTAAAACCAACAGAAACTTATTCTTTCACAGTTTTAGAGGCTAGAAGTTCAATATCTATTTCAATAGGCTGAAATTAAGGTTTGGCAGAGCTGCAAACCCTCCAGAGGCCCAAGGGGAGAGCCTATTCCTGTCTCTTCCAGATCTCCTAGCTGCTGGCATCCTTTGGCTTGTGGGTGCATTACTTCCAAGCCCTGCCCCTGTCTTCACATTGCCTTCTTTTCTTCTTTGGAATCTCCCTCTCTCTTTCTCTTATGAGGACACCTGTGTTTACATTTAGGGCCCAATGTTTTAATCCAGAAAAATCTACCCAAATCAAGATCTTTAATTTAACTGCATCTACTACAAAGACACTTCCTCCATATATGGTAACATGTACAGGTTCCATGGATTAGGACCCAATATATTTGGGGACCATCATTCAGCCTACTGCCATTTGTAAAGGGTATCAGCATATCAGGGGTCTTCAATCCATGCTAATTCCCCCTCCCCCAATATTAGGCTTTAGCTTTCGCATGATGGTCCTTCATCTCAGTGGTCAGCCATTGTCCGAAAGCCTTTCTCTCTGTTTCTAAACAAGAGTTATATAGCTTTGGTTTTCCAGACAAGCCTGTCACTCTAAAAATAAAAAAAAAGAATACAAAGATGAATTGCTTTGTGTTAATGCGGGAAATATTTTTTGATTTTTTTGCTAATGTAATCTAAACCATTAGGATTATTGTGTTGAGGACCCAGTGGTACATTTCAGAGAAGCTTTTCTTCCACGATTCACTTTGCCAGGCATGACAATGGACTTTGTTTGCGACTTAGAGTAGTTCTATATTGATCTTTTTTTTCTCTCTAGGCGTTACTCATTCTTCCTTCCCTGTCAGTGTATGGGAAGAATAATCACTGCAGAGGTCAAGCAGCACTTAGGAGCAACTTAAGAGTCAAAGCACTGGGCTGGGAGCTTTAGAATATTGCTCAACTTTACGCAGACTCATCAACTCTTACATTTATTTTTTCAAAGAGAAAAATATTTTCATAATTCACCAACCCTAAGTCAAGAGGGAAAAATTACAAAGATATGACATAAAATATTAATTGCCTTGAAAAAATTAAAATTTTATTTCGCTTAGAAATTTACTGTTAATGGGATAATGAGCAATTGGGTATCTGGAATGAATAAGGGCTAAAGGAGTACATAATGTCAAGGATGTAACCCATTCCAGGTTTTCTAATGTTTGGCTGACTTGAAATTCTTTTACTTTGGCCACTGGGCCTAACTTCCCATGACATCCACCTACTCAAAACTGTGCCATCTGGTATATTTGTCTACCAGAATACATGTCTCTTTTAATCAAATTGCATCAACAAATATATCCTGGGTACCTTCACTGAGCTAGAGATGTTAAGCTTGCTATCTTAGTTTCCTAGGGCTGCCATTAAAAAGTCCTACAAACTGAGTGGCTTAAAACAATAGAAATTTATTGTCCCACAATTCTGGAGGCTAGAAGTCTGAAAACAAGTTGCCAGCAGGACTGTGCTGTATCTGAAACCATGGGGTGACCCCTTGCTTGCCTCTCTAGGTTCTGATGTTTGCCAGCAATCATTGGCATTCCTTGACTTACAGATGCATCACACTAATCTCTACCTTCTCTTTTTTCACATAGCATTCTCCCCCTGTGTCTGTCTGTGTCTCTTATTCCTTTCTTACAAGGATATAGTTAATAATCAATTAGGGCCATCTTAATCCAGTTTGGCCTCATCTTAACTAATCATATCTTAAAAACTCCTATTTCCAAATAAGATCATACTCATGGACCTGGATTTAGGACTGAACATATAATTATTTTTTGTGGGATGGACACAATACAACCCATGACATTTGCTTTCAAGGAACTTTTACTCTGTCTTAACCTTAATTTGAGTATTCCCCCAGAAAGTAGAGCTGAGGCAAGGATTTGAGGACAGGTAGTTTTTTCGGAGGGGCAATCGATCCTAAGGAACAGGAGTGGAAGACTGAGAAGTTCAAACAGGAACTGAGGGAAAGCCAATCCAGGAGTCATGATCAAGCTGGTTACCACTGTGGAAAATTGGGGCTTGATCCTCCTGGGGACCCACTAAAGATGCTCGTGGAATGTGCTTTGGAATTTTCTGCTCTGGAGACAGTAAAGGGGAATATTTATCCATTGGCTCCTCTTCCCCTTTGGTGAAGGATATCTTGCACTTCTGGTTTTGTCTATGCATCAGAATGACTTTGTGGGTTCCTTCCTGCAGCACAATCCCAAGTGATAATAGCAGAGACACCCTGGAACAGAAAGGGAAGACTAGCCATGTAATTGAGAAGGTTACATCATCACATAACTAATTGTTGTACCAGTGTCTGCAATCAAAAGATCAACCAAGAGGACGTGAGGCTGGTCACTATACCAATATCCACATGAAAAGCTAGGAACATAAAGTATAAATAATAGTTTACGATAGCTAAGGACACAGTGTCACAAAGCCATGCAGAAGTTATTGCCAAAGGAGTGATAGAGACAGACTTGGGACTTCAGTGTAAAGAATTATTCATGTGCTCAGAAAAGTTTAACCCAAAGGGTGGGTTTCAATCCAGGTCTCGAAGGTAATGTAGTGAGTGGCCTCTTCTTCTCATAACTGAATCACATTTCCCTCTAAGGAATGACTCCTCCTGTCATCTCAGCCCATGCACTTTGGCCTCCTCCAGCTCAGGTTTGGAGCATGTGAAATGGACCTATGCAAATTGGAGCACAGCCATTCCTAGCTACTGGGGTTGGCATGGGACTCTGTGAGATCCACTATGATGAAATAAGACATTTGCTGACATTTCTGGGCAAGAGATTTGCTCATATGTGCTAGATTTCAAGCAAAAAGGACACAAGGTGTAGAGTGGTTAAAGTTATCTTGCTCCTTCCAGGTGTGAGGCTGCCCAGGAAGTGGAGTCAAGAAACAGAGAGAAACTGACCAGAGGCTGTTTGATTCCCTATATCTAGCAAAACTTGAAGCCAGAACTGCCCCTGAACTTTTCAAATAAATGGGCCAATAATTTGCCTTTAATGTTTCAGCCAATTTTGGAAAGGTTTTCAGGTGCCTCTAGAAACAAAGACAGCAACAAACCTTATAATCTAAGCAGCCTTTAGATACTTTTTTTTTACTTCTCTACAAATTATTCTATTTTTCTTATCTTTATTTTAAAGATATCAGTATTTTACCCCTGATTCATTTTTTCTCTTGAGAATGAATAAAGAGAGAAGAATGACTATTCACACAAAGAATCAAAATAGGGCAAAGGGAGTACAGTAAAATTGCAATGTTTGTGCAATGTTTGCATAATTATGGCATATAGATTTCTGTGCATGTCATATTTGTTAGACATCTTGTAGCTCAAACATGTAGATGGAAAGTACAGTGAGACTATATACTATCTTATTCTCTAGGCCGCCAGTGATCTCATACATTTGTTTCTGACTTCATATGAAAACTGAAATTTATAACTACTTGACTGTCTTGGAAGGGTGTACAGTGGCAAGTAAGATACAAGGAAAGGGAATGTGAATTTGTTGAAAAGAAAATCTAGCCTAAATGCCAGGAAAATCTTCTAGACAATGAGTTTACTAATTTTTTATCATATTTATTAGATTTTCTCATTACTTATTAACTTCTAGTCATGGTTGTACATCAAAACTCTAAATGATTAAATGGCCACATCTGACATTACAGCTCAGAGTCTGTAGTAAACAACACAAAAGATAAATTCACTATACAAGTGGCATTTAAAATAAAGCTAGGCAGAAAGCCAGAGTCCCCAAGAAGGAAATTAGTAATGGCAATGCTGATTTAGGATGCTGGGTGGAAGGCAGTTCCATCAACTTTACTGTGGCTACAATTTCAAAACCTGAATATGCACTGGAAATGCAGCCACTTTGTAATCAGATATCAAATTTTCTTCTGAGCTGTCTAAACCTTTGATGATCTATGACCTGGTCTACACAAGCCCCTGTAATTAATTTTCTTCTTAATACCTTAAGAGTGACTGAAATCACATGAGCAGCCAGTTGTGCTCATCAAGTTTATAGCCTCTGTCTTAAGGAAAACATATATTAAGTAGTCATTATTTTTACCTGAAGTCCTATCAGAAACAAAAATATCACATTTATGTATCTACAGAATGAAAGTTAAATTAGAAGATTGAGGCTATTAACTAGGACCCACAACCTTAGAACAATCTTGCCTAGAGGTTTAAACAGTCCAATTTCTAATCATATTTTCCTCAGCCAGCTCAGTTCTTTGCACATACTTAGAGTTCAGTGCATATTTGTCAAATAAATTTGTGATATAAAATGTGAACTTTCTTGATATTGTGTACCAATCTTGAGTAATATACTTACCTCTTTATTTCTGTTATATTTTAGAATTAGATGACAAAGAAGCTTTTTTAGGGAAAATATTTTTAATCCTCAAACCTGGTGTTGAATTACCTAATATATCTCCATTCATTCCAGAATGAAGCAAGAATATCTTAAACATGATTTCTGAAACAATGAAGTTTAATTTTTTAAAAAAGGAAATCCACGCTTAGTGGCAATGCTCCAATATATGTTCATCAATTTAACAAATGTACCACACTAATGAAGTTGTTAATATGGGAAAATGTGGGAGGGATAGGGAGTGGGACATATGGAAATCCCCTATATTTTTAATGCAATATTTATATAATTTAAGTATCTTTTTAAGAAATTTTTAAAGTATATAAAAATTTTAAAAATGAAAAAAATTTTAAAAAGGAATGCCATGCAGTATTTGAATAAAGGTAGAAGATAGTCATGAAATCAAACAGCATGTCTCCTTCTAACAGAGCTAAGGATCATTGTTCTGAATTAATGAGGAGGTGACTTCGTTAAACAAAAAAATTGGGGTTTATTTTGGCTTTGTTTAGATTCTCAGAAATACTATTTTAAGATAGGGAATAATTTTGAAGATTATTTAAATACATAACATTGCTCCCTGAACGACTTTAATCCCTGCTGATGGAAGATTTCACTACATCTGAGACAAGCTTGCTTTTCTTAAATTTCTAAGTCCCATGTTTGGCCTCATTAACCTGGGAGCATGATTAGAGTTAGAAAGCAACTTTGTACAAGATGTCACATTCCTACTGAACCATATCTGCAGCTCCCCATGTGTCTCTGAATCACATCTGTTTACTGACAGTGTCCTCATTTACTCACACGCAATATCAGTGAGGATGGCGTGTATGTGCTGACAGTACACAGTGGTCCCAAACACAAGTTGTACTACTGTTAGTCTTGAAATCCATACAGCTACAAAACTGACCCGGATTCTATCTATTGTATCCTGTACATTATCAAAATTAATTTCATCTAAGTTTCCACCCCTGAAGTTTTACCATTGGGTGGCAGAAAACAAATATTTCACTACAAGGTGATTTTCAGATTTCAAGTAGGGCTATTTTAAGCTGGCTGAACGAATAGAGTTTACCTATATAGCAAAGCAAGTCAATTTGGTAGATGTTCCATCCATCACAACATACCAGAAGACTTAAGTAATTTCAGTAAAAATGCTAAGTACAAACTCTTATCAAAAACGCTTATGGGTGTAGCCTGCCCTGGGGCACTATTCCCCTCTGTCTGTGGACCAGTGAAACCTAGAAAACATGTTATTTGCTTCCAATATACAATGGAGGGAAAGGTGTAGGATAAGCATTCCCATTCCAGCAGGTAGAAACTGGAATGAAAATAGGGCTCCCATGTGCCAAACAATTGCAAAAACCAGCCAGGCAAACTCATTAAATTTCAGGGTCTGAGAGTCATCTGTGGATCAATGTTTTGTCTTCCAGGCTTGATAAAATGGCATCCCCTCCTCTTCCAAGCCCTCATACAGTGTCCACGCTCTCCTGGAACACCAGGGTGAAAATCACAACCTCTCTAAGAATTGGGCTGTCAGTGACCTCTCCACAAAGACAGAGAAACAGGCCCTACCCTCTATGAGCACTGGGGTTGTGGCAGGCTTTCCACAAATGCTGGGGCATGGCCCCCACCATCTCCAAGCATTGGGGTGGCAGCACTCTCTCTAAATAATGGGGCACAAGATCCACCTGCTCCATATGCCCAAGCAGATGGCCTTCCCCCTCCAAATTCAGGGGTGAACCTGCCCTTTCCACATACATGGCTAGCCTGGCTCTCTTGGCCCAAGGAAGCCTATTTGGTCCAGACTTCAGCTCCCAAGCTTTGGCCTTTGAAGTCATTCTTCCCTCAATTCATCCTTTCTCTGTCCCTTTCACTTCCGGCTCATACAAATTTCACAAAAAAGCTTGTCTACTTTGCATGCAGGGGTTCCAAACCATTAGCCAATAGAACCTTCCACAGATCCTTCCTTCGTAATTGCATTTCCAATCCTGACTTCCACTGAAGGCTGATTGGATCCATGTTCAGTTAAACCTGGGGATGCTCAGGGAGGTCCCTAGTCTCAGAGCACACTATCTGGATAGACTCTGTTTTATATTCTTTTTCCAAATCATCAGTTTCTGGTTTCTTTGTGCTTAAGAGTTCAATTCTCAGTTTATACCTTTCCTTTTGCATTTTACTAGAAGGTGCAAGGAGAAGCCAGGCTGTACTTCCTCACTTAGCTTGGAAATTTCCTAAGTTAAATATCTAAGTTCACAACTTATAAGTTCCAATTTCAATATGACATCAGAATATAATATTACCAAGTTCTCTGCCACTTTATAAAAGAATCACCTTTCTTTCAATTTCCAATAAAACATTTATTATTTCCTTCTAAGGCCTATCAGAAGTACCTTTAGCATCCATATGACTACCAACAGTCTCTTCTAAGCAATCTAGGCTTTGTCTATCAAGCACCTCACAATTTTTCCAACCTCTATCCATTACCTAATTCTAAAGAAGTTCCCACATTTTAGATATTAGTAATAGAAACAACCCACTTTCTGGTACCAAAAACTGTTTTAGTTTCCTGGCTGCTAAAATAAAAACCATGCAATGGGTTGGCTTAAACAATGGATGTTTATTGGCTCACAGTTTTGAGTCTAGGAGAAGTCTGAAACCAAGGTGTCATCAAGTCAATGCTTTCTCCTATAAGACTGTGGTGTTCTGGGCTGGCTGCCAGCTATCCCTGGTCCTTGGCTTTTCTGTCACATGGCAATGCACATGGTGGCCTCTCTGGAGTCTCAGTTCCATTGACTTCAGCTTCTGGTTGCTCCCTGTGGCTCTGTCTTTCTGTCTCTCTGTCTCTCTCTCTGGCCTTCCCTATAAGCCTTTCTGTAATAAGATTAAGATCAATCCTGATTGAGCTCGTCCACACCTTAACTCAATTATCCTCATCCAAAGGTCCTATTTACAGGGGTTCACACCCACAGAAGTGGATTAAGTTTAAGAATATGTTTTTCTGGGGTACATAGCTCTAACCCGGCATAGTAGAGAAGTAAAATTTACTGGGTAAGAGAGGACTGTGGGAAGATGGTGGAGTAAGAAGCTTCCAGTAATCAATTATTCCACCAGAATAACTATTGAACTTGCAGAAACTATCTGAATCAGCTATTTTGTAACTCTGGAGTATAGTAGAACACTGTATAGCATCTAGGGAAGAGTGGGAGGAAGAAGCTGGTAAATTGCAGTAAATTCTGGTGAATTTCACTTTCTTTGTAGTGGCTACCATACTCCAACCCCCAGCCTTGTAGCAGATAGCAGTAAGGTTCTCAAACCTGGCTCTTGGTACAGCTTGCTCTTCCAGGGTGGGATATAAAGACCTAGTTAGCCCATATTAAAGCATGTAGTCTGATTGCTGCTCACTGCTTTTGATAAGCTACTTCAGATCCCTGGGAGCATGGCTCTGAGGGCAGCCATTGTTCCAACTTACATTTGGCAAAAGTAGCAGAACAGTCTTAAACACAGTACCCTTTCTCAAAACTGTAGAAAAACAGCATTAAGTGTACAAGTGCTGGAATCAAGAAAATGAAGCTTCAAACCACCACCACCCCTGTATTTTTTATATAAAATTTATGTAATCTAAAGCTTCTCTCAAAATAAAATATAATAAAATAAAAAATTTTTAAAAGTCATAGGAGATGCTCCAGGCACCCTTGTTGGCCCCTTCCTCAACCCCTCCCAAGCACAGTGTGGAGCTGACCTGTACTCCCATTGTGGGTCCCTGGCCTTGTTCTAGCCAGGAAAGACTGATATAGGAAACTCCTCTTGAGCTTGCACTCCTCACTCCCAGAATTTGCACTCCAGGCAAAAGTAGCTTGGGACACCTAAAACACTGTAAGAAACAATTAAGTCAAATAGCCAGGGGCAAAGATTTACCTGCTTTAAGACCTATGGTAGAGCAACAAGGAGAAAGAGAAGTATATTTCATAGGAAGTAGACAGGGCATTCAAATTCCTGTAAACAGGAGAATTCCTAAGGCACTAGCAAACACAAACCCAGGATAAGACCCAGGCTTAAAAAAGACAGGGAGCACCCTGCACTTTACATTAATTTCAGGCTGACCTTCTTGATAGAAGAGCTGTTCTCTTAAGAGCACCAGCCAATGCAAAGACAATTGGCAAAGACTGTGAAAGGTGTTTTTGACACTGGCTTGTCTGGTTTTGTTAGCTCCTGGAACTTAAGGAAATCCCTGCCATAACACCAGCTGAATACAAACTCAAGAAACAGTCTACTCAGAGACTAAATCCCATAATTAACACATTAAAATATTAAAGTGTAGAGTGTCCAACAAGAGATTACAAGACAAGACAAAAAAAAAAGAGGTTATAATGGTCCATTCAAAGGAAGAGGATAAAAATCCAGAAAACATCACTGAAGAAGACCAGACTGTGGATATACCAGACTAAGGTTTTTTTAAAAAACTGACCTCAATATGCTCAAGGAGATGAAAGAAAATACAGAGAAAGAACCAAAGGATATCAGGAAAACAATAAATGAACAATATGAGAGTCTCAATAAAGAGATAGAAATTTAAAAAGAACCAAACAGCAGTATTGGAGTTGAAGACCACAATAATTGGAATGAAAAATTCCATGAAGTGTTTCACAACAGAGGATTGGAGCTGGCAGAAGAAAGAATCAGTGAACTCAAAGACAAGACAATTGAAATGAATCAAGTTGAAAAGCAGAAAGAAAAAATGAAAATAGCATAAGAGACCTGTGGGATACCATGAAGTATACCAATATATACATTACGGGAGTCCCAGAAGGAAAGGAAAGAGAGAAAAGGGCAGAAGGAATATTCAAGAGAAATAATAACAGAAAATGTCCCAAACTTAGCAAAAGACATGAATATGCACATTCAAGAAGCCCAAAGAACACCAAACAGGATAAATTTGAAGAGAAATAGGCCCAGACACATAGTAGTCAAACTATTGACTGCAAAGGAAAAAGAAAGAGTTCTGAAAGCTGCAAGAGAAAACTAACATGTAATGTACAACATGTTAGATTAAGTGTCAATTTCTCATCAGAAACTATGAAGGCAAGAAGGCAGTAGGATGAAATACATAAAATTCTGAGATAAAAATGAGGGTGAGATTAAGACATTCCCAGAAAAACAAACCTGAGGGAATCTGAAACCACTAGACTTGCTCCACAGGCAATACTAAAGAGAGTCCTTCAGTCTGTGAAAGGATAGGACACCAGACAGTGGATTGAAGCATGAGAAAGAAATAAAGACCATCAATAAAGGTAACCATGTGAGTAACTATAAATGCCAGTACTATTATATCATATTTTTTGGTATGTAACTCCACTATTTTTCTTATATAGGTTCAAAAATGCACTTGCATAAGTAATAATAATAAATCTATCATTTGGGAAATACTACCACAAAAAAAGTGGTAAAGGAACAGGGCAGGTATATGCTATTGAAGTTATTATCAAAACAAACATTGTTGTAAATTAGGGATGCTAAATTTTAGCCCCATGGTAATGACAAAGAAAATATAAGAAAGGAAGAAAGGAAAAAGGAAGAAAGGAAGAAAGGAAGGAAGGAAGGGAGGGAGGGAGGGGAAGAAAGAAAGAGAGAAAGAAATGACAAGGGACTCAAAATGGTACAATACAAAAAATCAAATAAATGTGGAAGTAGGCATTAATGGAAGAATTGTGGGACGAAAAAGGTATAAGACTTACAAAGATCAGATAACAAAATGGCAGAAGAAAGTCTTGAAACACCCATATTTGCTTTAAATGTATATGGATTAAACTCTCCAATCAAAAGCAGAGATTGGCATAATGGATAAAAAAGCATGATCTATCCATATGCTGTTTACAAGAGAGTCACCTTAAGTTCAAAGACATAGAAAATGAAAGGATAGAAAAAAATATATATCATGCAAATAGTAACCAGAATAGAGCTGTAGTAGCTATACTAATATCAGATAAAATAGATTTTCAATAAAAACTGTTATGAGAAAAAAGAGGGTTACTATATACTGATAAAGGAGTCAAACAGGAAGACATAACAATTATAAATATTTAGGCAGATAATATCAGGGCCCCAAAATACATAAAGCAAGTGTTTACTGATTTGAAGGGAAAAATAGAGAGTTCTACATTGATAGTAAGAAAATTCAATACACCACTTTCAATAATGGATAGACCATCTACACAGAAGATCAACAAGGAAGTAGAAGACTTAAAATATACTATTAGTCAATTAGACATAACAACTTATATAGAACCTATACCCAACAGCAGCAGAATACACTTTCTTATCTAGTGCACATGGAACTTTCTCCAAAACAGCCAAGATGCTAGGTCATAAAAC
The DNA here is from genome assembly GCA_026826555.1 of Tolypeutes matacus. Lineage (NCBI taxonomy): Eukaryota > Metazoa > Chordata > Mammalia > Cingulata > Chlamyphoridae > Tolypeutes > Tolypeutes matacus. The sequence goes on from JAKSZT010053783.1 coordinate 8,309,581, forward strand.
AAGTCTCTGTAACTTTAAAAAATATTGAAATAACACAATGAATCTTCTCTGACAACAATGGAATGAAGCTAGTAATCAATAACAGAGAGAGAACTGAAAAATTCACAAATATGCAGAAACAATGCACTCAAACAATCAATGGGTCAAAGAAGAAATCACAAGGGAAATAAGGAAATATAATGAAATGAATGGAAATGAAAATACAGCATACTAAAATTTATGGGTTGCAGCAAAGGCAATGCTGAGAGGGAAATTTATAGCTCTAAATACTTACGTAAAAAAGAAGAAGGATCTCACTTCATAGACTTAACTTCACTACTGGAAGATTTAGAAAATGAAGAGCAAACTAAACCCAAAGCAAGCATAAGGAAGGAAAAATTAAGATTGGAGTAGAGAAAAATGAAATAGAAAACAAAACAAAAAGCAATAGAGAATATTAAAAAAAAAAATTGGTCTTTCAAACAATCAATAAAATCTACAAAAACCTAACTAGACTGACAAAGAGAAAGGGAGAGAGAATACAAATAACTAAAATCTGAAATGAAAATGGGGGCATTACTAACACCCCATGGAAATAAAAAGGATTATGAGAGGATACAATGAACAATTGTATGCCAATAAATTCAGAACCTTAGATGAAGTGGACAAATTCCTAGAAACACACAAATTACCTATACTGACTCAAGTAATAGAGGATCTGAACAGGCAATAACAAGTAAAGAGATTGACTCAGGAATCAAAAATCTTCCAACAAAGACAAGCCCCAGACCAGATGGCTTCACTGGTAAAGTTCACCAAACATTCCAAGAAGAATTAGCACCATTACTGCTCTAAGTGTTCCAATAAATTAAAGAGGAAGGAATATTTCCCAACTAATTCTATGAAGCAAACATCACCCTAATATCAAAACAAGATAAAGCTGCTACAAGAAAAGAAAATTAGATGACAATATTGCTCTTGAGTATTATATTAGTAAGCCAAAGGGGTGCTGATGCAAAATACCAATAATCAGTTGGTTTTTATAAAGGGTATTTATTTGGGGTAGAAGCTTACAGTTACCAGGCCATAAAGCATAAGTTACTTGCCTCATCAAAGTCTATGGCCACGTGTTGGAGCAAGATGGCTACCCACGTCTACCAGGATTCAGGCTTCCTGGGCTCCCCTCTTCCGGGGCTTGTCTCTCTCCGGGCTCAGGCTTTGTTTTCTCCACAAGGCCAGCTGCAGACTATCAGGCAAACAGCTCGCCTCTTTTCCTGGGGCCTTCTCTCCTTCCTCATGACCAATCTCCTCTGTGTGCTTACTTCTCCAGGCTCCAGCATTAAAACTCAGCTTCAGAACTCCAACTCAAAAGCTCCAAATCTGTCTTTTGCCATGTCTTTTATCTTTGATTCCCCACCCACCAAGGGGCAGGGCTCAATGCCCTACTGATGTGGCCCAATCAAAGCCCTAATCATAACATAATCATGCCCAGAGGAACAGACCAGTTTACAAGCATAATCCATATCTATTTTTGGAATTCATAACTATATCAAACTGCCACAAGTATATATGCAAAACTCTTCAACAAAATACTAGCAAGCCAAATCCAAAAAGACATTAAAAGAATTAGAAGTGGAATTTATCCCAGGCATGTGGAGAGGTGGGGGGCAGGGGCAGGGAGTTCAGTACTGGAAAATCAATTAATGTAATACATCACACTAATAGAATGAAGGAAAAATAACACATGATCATCTCAATTGATACATAAAAGGCATCTGAGAGAATCCACCACCCCTTCTTGATAAAAACACTTAGAAAACTCAGAATAGAAGGGAACTTTCTCAACACAATAAAGAACATATATAAAAACCCCACAGCTAACATCATACTCAATGGTGAAAGATTGAAAGTAAGATCAGGAACAAGATAAGTATGCCCACTGTCACTATTGTTATTCAACATTGTACTGGAAGTTCTAATCAGAGCAATTAGACAAGAAAAAGAAATAAAAGTCATCCAAATTGGAAAAGGAGAAGCAAAACTTTCCCGAAAAATCTGCAACAAAGCTATGGAACTAATAAATGAATTCAGCAACATGGTGGGTTACGAGATCAATACACAAAAATCAGTAGTGTTTCTATACACTAGAAATGAACAATCTGAAGAAGAAATTGAGAAAAAATTCTATTTAAAATAGCAACTAAAAGAATCAAATATATAGGAATAAATTTAACCAAGTATATAAAGGATTATATATGAAACACCAAGAACATAACCAAAATAAATCAAAGAGAACCAAAAAAAAAAAAAAAAAAAAATGGAAGAACATACCACACTGTAACAGTTTGCAGCTTTTGTGAGTCCCAGAAAAGATTATATTCTTGGAGTTAATCCATTCCTATGGGTGTGGGATACTTTGATTGGATTGAATTCAGTTGGGGGGCTTGCATTGTAGTACTTTAGTGAGGCGTGGCCCAGGGTGGGTCTCAGCGCTCTTGCTAGAGTCCTATATAAACAGGAGAAACATGCAGAGAGACACAGAGAGAGAGAGCTGCATTTTACCCTGCTATGTGAGAGAGGACTGCAGGATTGCCTATAGCCACAGAAAGATGGAGAAACCTGGAGAGGCTAAAGAGGATGGAGGCTAAAATCAGCAGTGTCACCTGAAGCTGAAGAGACAGGCCTAGGGAGAGACAAGCCATATGCCTGATGGCCCACAAATGAGCTCAAGGAGAAAGTGAGCCTGGAGGAGAAGGCAGAGAACAGCCATCATTTTGTCTTGCCATGTGTGCAGAAGTCCAGGATAGGATCAGCAGAGCAGTTGGCCTTTGGTGAGACAGAGCATCTCTTGACAATGCCTTGATTTGGATATTTTCACAGCCTTAGAACTTTAAGATATTACCCTAATAAATTCTCATTATAAGAGCCAACCCATTTCTGGTATTTTTCCATTGGCAGCCCTTAGTAACTAAAACACATGCTTATAGATTAGAAGACAATATATTGTCAAGATGTCAATTCTACTCAAAATGATTTACAGCTCCAATGCAATCACAATCAAAATTCCAACAGCCTTTTTTTGCAGAAATGGAAAAGCCAATCCTCAAATTTATATGGAAGAAAATGGGGCCCCAAATAGCCAAAACCATATTTAGAAAGAAGAATGAAGATGGAGGACTTACACTTCCCAAATTAAAAATTTACTCCAAAGCTACATTGTTCAAAACAGTATGGTACTGGCACGAGGACAGACATATAGATCAATAGAATAGAATTAACAATTAAGTAATAGACCCTCACATCTATGGCCAATTAGTTTTTGACAAGAATATCAAGTCCACTCAATTGGGAAAGAATAGTCTCTTCAAATAATAGTGCTGTGAAATATGAATATGATTAAGCATTTTTTCCCTTCATTTTTTTTTTCATTATTAAGGAGACCTTGACTACTTCATTTAACCACTCTGTGTTCATCTGTGTATCTTTATGAACATTAGAGGAAAAACTGAGTTAGCAGTTGGAATTAGATGAGATAAAATTGCCTAACAAAGAACTTTTTAGAAGTAATGTTTTCATAACTTGTTGAGCTGCCTTTTTCTGTTCTTTCATTTTTTAGGATTTGAAATAAAGTTGTTAATTTAAAAAAAAAGAATGATGCTGGGATAACTGCATATCTGTATGTTGTTAAAAGAATGAAGGTGAGCTCAGAGGAGCCTGCATCTACACCTTAGGTGTGTAATTCTGTTCTTTTCTGGCATTTCTCAATAAACTACTATCAAAAATTAAATTAAATAAAAAATAAAAAGAATGAAGGTGGACCCTTACCCACATCATATACAAAAAATTATCTTAAAATGGACCACATACCCAAATATAATAAATAAGACCCTAAAACTAGAAGAAAATGTAGGCAATCATCTTCATGACCTTGTGTTAGGTAATGATTTCTTGACTTTACACCAAAAGCCCAAGCAAGGAAAGAAAAAAATAGATAGATGGGACTTCATCAGAATTTTAAAAATTTTGTATTAAAGAACTTCATCATGTAAGTAAAAGGACAACCAAAGAATGGGAGAAAATACTTGTAAATCATATATCTGATAAGGGTTTAATATCCAGAATATATAAAGAAATTCTCCACTATTATAAGATCTACTTGAGAATCATGTATTGCATTTAATTGTCGTTGTCTGTTTAGCTGCTTTTTTAAAAAGTGTTAAACACACACACATACACACACACACAATATAAATATTCCCATCTCAACCACTCTCAAGCATACCATTCAGTGGGATTAAGCACATTAATCTATGTTTAAGATTAAGCTATGCTACCCTCACCACTATCCATTACCAGACTTTCCCATCACTCGAAACAGAAACCCTATACCCATTGGGCATTAACTCCCCATGTCCCCTCTCTTCCCATTCCTGGGAACCTGTACTCTACTTTTTGTCACTATGAGTTTGCAAATTCTAGCTATTTTGTGTAAGTAGACTCATAGAATATCTGTCTCTTTGTGTCTGATTTATTTCACTCAATATATCTTAAAAAATTCATCCATGTAACAAACAGAAGAAAATGTCACTGTACATATAGGACAATAGATATTACAGTGATGAAAGCAAAATGTCAAAAAAATTAAATATTTTTCATTATTTTTTATTATCCCAAATTTTTTAAAATTTTTATTTAAAAAAAATTTTTTTTGTATTTTATTTCTTATTTTTAAAACTACCAGTATTATTTCATTTTCTTATTAATTGTATTTGGCTATTTTATTGGCTTCATTTTTGAAGAAGTTTTAGATTGCAGGAGGATTACAACTGTGGCAGGGGGGATCATTGATGCGGGGTATCAGTGATGGGGAATACATGGGAGCAAGCTCACCTGGGCATACATATAAGGCATATAAATGTGTTCAAATATTCATGGAGCATTTTCACTGTGGGTGGAGATTCACACAATAACTGAAGGAATATCCAATTCCCATCCTGGGGAGCTCTGCCACATTTTCTAATGGAACAGCTAGAACCCCCTGGTACAGGGGCAAAGACTAGTGATGGAGGATGATCCACCGATGGGCCCTTGATATTGATGACTGTGCTTATGAACCTTTACTCTTGAAATTGAAACTTAGCCTAGTATTACAGGGTGCCTAAGACTTGCCTCCTGGGAGCCTCCTTGTTCCTTAAATGTGGCCTCTCTCTAAGCCGAATTCAGCATATAAATACATTACCTTCCTCTCAGCGTGGGACATGACTCCTGGGGATGAGCCTCCCTGGTACCGTGGGATTACTACTAAGCACCAACTAGCAATGCAACTGGAAAAAGACCTTGACCAAAAGGGGGAAAAGGTAAAGACAAATGAGTTTATATGGCTAAGAGATTTCAAAGTGAGTCAGGAGATCATTCCAGAGATTATGCTTATGCACATCTCAGCAGGATCTCATTTACTGCCAAAGTAGATACTACCACAAATAGCTGGACTCCTCAGGGCACTGGAGACATCCAGACACTATAGTCAGAACAGATACCTCCGGATTTGGTGCCTTGCCAGTGGGCCCTATTTTGTAATTTATGCTCCCCAGTGTGACAGAGTTGGATTCAGTTGGGGTTTCGCTACACATGGCTCTTCTGTCCTTCTATTCAAACCTATAATTAGTACTAGAGTTGGTAGTACTTAAATCTTTGGGCTGTCCATGTGCCAGCTGGGCCCTGAATCTCAACGGAGTTACAACACCTACTCTCCAGTTCATTGGTCTCACCCAGGACAACTAACAAGGAGGTGATGATGGGCAACTACCATACCAAGGAACCAAGAGAGTCTACAACTGCAAGCAAGAGAGTCCTGTCCACAGGCCCTATGGAATCACAGCCCCCTCTCAATTAGAGGTAGAGTGGACCTCATCATCCCAGAATCCTCAGGTTTGGGGAATGAACTATGGACTAAAGTAGACTTACTGGTATTCTACTACAGACTTATTGTGATTCTAGCAATGGAAGAAATTATATCATTTATGGGGAGGCAGTAGTCACTGGAGGTTCTGAGGGCAGGGAGAGGGAAAAACAGGTGTAATACGAGGACATTTTCAGGACTCGGAAATTGTCCTGAATGGCATTGCAATAACAGATATAGGCCATTATATATCTTGCCATAACCTACAGAATTGGGTGGGAGTTAGAGTGTAAACTACAATGTAAACTTTAATCCATGCTTAGAGGCAATGCTCCAAAATGTGTTCATCAATTACAATGAATGTACCACACTAATGAAGGATGTTGTTAATGTGGGAAAATGTGGGAGGTGTGGGGAGTGGGGCACATAGGAATCCCCTATATTTTTTACGTAACATTTATGTAATCTAAGTATCTTTAATAAAATAAAATAAAATAAAATAAAATACAAAAAAATATTCATACATGTAGTGACATGTTTCAGAACTTCATTGCTTTTAAAGTCTGAGTAATATTCCATAAAATATATACCACAATTTATTTATCCATTTACCTGCTCGTGAACATTTGGGTTGCTTCTACCTTTTGGCTATTGTGAATAATGCTGTGATGAACATTGGTGTACAAATATCTACCTGAGTCCCTGCTTTCAATTCCTTTGGCTACATACCTAGAAATGGGACTGCTCGGTCATATAGAAGTCCTAGGTTTAAGTTTTTGAGGAATAATCAGAGACATCATTTTTGAACTCAGTTATTTTCTACAGCTAGAAATGCTGTGCTGCATGACTGCTAAATACATGAAAGTGTAAACTCAGGCCTGGAATTTAGTTAGGTAATTGAGTGATTTTACATTTTGGTTATATATTGGTTTCCCAAATAATTGTGAACTTCTTAAGGTTGGGTTCCATGCTGACCCATCATTGTATTGTACAGATTACTGGTTAAGGAATTATAATCCATACATTCATCCAGTGTACTTTATTGAGCACCTATTATGTGTCAAGTACTATTTTAGATGATGGGGATAGAGTTGTGAGTGATGGAGAGGAGGGAACAGAGGACTCTATCCCAGGCATTTGGGTAATTATCTGGTTCATAAATTTGGAATATGAAGCCAGGCATATTTTTAAACCAATCAATTTTATTGATACATATTAATAAAGCATACAATTCATCCAAAGTATACAATCAATGGTATTTGGTATAATCACATGGCTGTGTGTTCATCAATATTTTAACTCAATACCTTTTCTCTCCTATTTGGGGTCTGTCTACTAGCAGAAAGAATGTTTTATGCTCTGTCTTCTGCCATGAGGTAACAGGAGTCTTCACCTAGAGAGAATATTGCAGTTGTCCACCTAATGACTAAGTTAGATTCCTAATTTAAGAATGAAGTATTACCATGCCCACTTGGTCTCATACCTGAAAATTTTTTCTTCAAACATTCTAATCATTAATAAAGGTAACACTTTGCTTTTCATCTATCTGACTGCTAAATCCATCTCTCATTTTATTCCAAACTTGGGTGGATAAGAGAAGTGTGTTAATTATGACCCCCTTGAAGCACTAAGATAGACATACCTCTGCCATTGACTATCAGGATGACCTGTGGCAAATTACTTAACCCTTGAGTTTCTTTATCTGTAAAATAAGGGTTTAGACTAGGAAGTGATCTCCAAAGTCCCTGACTGCTCAAATATATTGTGATTCAATGATCGTTTCTAGTAGAAATTTTAAAAAATATATTTTGATTGATTGAAATTATTTTTCATTACTGAAAATGTAGAAGATTTACAGCTTCAAAACCTGTTATTGGTAATGCAATGCAATTACATAGGACTGCGCTCAAGTTTGGGAAAATATCTATTAAGTTTCTTTCACTTATGAGCTGTTAGGGACATGCTTGCTATTTGTTGCACAGCTGCACGTTTGTGCCACTAACACAGGAATGCTGATAAATTGCATTTCGCATGATTTCCACCATTTTTTAAAGTATGGTGCATTTATATTTGTATTCACAGCATTATTGAATGCATTTCTAAAGAAAACGTTTTGTAAGGCCTCATATTAAGGCCTAGGATTATGTGCTGCCTTGACATCTGGTGAAATTGGGAGGTCCTTGAATGTGCTATATGAATTTTCCCTCCACACACTGCTCCTGTGGATAGGTTTCCCTAGCCAAACAATTCTTCTTATCAAAGAACCAGGCACATCCTGAGTTGTGGGTTTCTGTTCCTTGCCAAGATGCAAAATTAATTCAAACAAGCCAATCAACCTCCTGTGGGAATCAGTGGCACTCCAACCTCTTGATACTACAAAGCCTTCCTTCCACAGACACTGATTGTTCACTCCGTTCCACAGTGCAACCCCTGTGACCCTGTATGGCATGTGGTATCCTCCTTTCCCAAGATTTTAAGTAAAAGTGACTAATAAACTGCTGTCAGTTGCATCTACCCAGTGTCAGGTAAAGTGTGTTTGGCTATCCCCATAACCCAAGGTTAAGAATCCTTCCCTCACCATGGAGGGAACTAGGACGCAATTAAAACAGAAAAACAAAACAAAACAAAACCAAAAAACTTCTTTTTTGATAAGGCATCAATGAGAACCAAACCCTCCCTGTCCAATTACACATGTATGATGATTAGAAGAATTTTTTTACAGAGTAGCTTCTGGCTCTGCACATTTCAAACTTTGTTTCTCCTCCATTGCCCGACAGCCATAGGAAGCATGTGAAACTGATCTTCCCACAAAGAGGTGAGGATAAATATATGAGAAGACACTATAGAACTTAAATTTATTCATTCAATATAAATAATTTTACCCTAAAAAGATACTCATATGATATACACATGTTGTTGATATGACCTCTAGTCCTGACCTTCCTACTGTAATTCTAGTTGGTAGGAATATATAGAAATAATTAAACATAGAAATGACTGAAGTACATAAATATATACAAATACTAAACTCAAACTAAATATATCTCCAAATTGAGTTTTCCTGAGCCAGATCTCAAATACGCCCAGGACCATTCCAGCTCTATGCAAAAAAAAAAGGGTAAAATGTGGCAGAGGGAAAAGTTGTAAGAGGCATTAATGTTCACTGATTTTGGTTAAAATGTCTTAGTTTTTCAAGTTTTATAAAAATGTATGTCTGGAGGTTCTGCTGAGGATTTAGGAAATTGCAAGAGAACATTACTCTCAACCTAACAAGAAAAGCTGGAAATTCTACAAAAGCACAACTTTTCTTGAGCCTATCATGGAATTGAGGTTGCAAGGCAACTGGATGGACTGAATTCCAGAGGGTGACAAGCCATTCTTATGACAGATAGATACATGAACTGTTTCATCTTGGACAGAGAAGTAGAAGAAGAAATGGCTGCCATAGAAGAGAATAAGCATAAAATAAAAAATAAAAAATAAAAAAACATCTGAAAACTTAACAGGCTGAGTGCATGAGTGCAGGCTCAGCAGACAATCTAGTGCAGGGGTCAGCAAAATATAACCCATCAGCTAAGTCTAGATCGCTGCCTATTTTTTAAAATTTTAGGTCATTGGAAAAAATTCAAAAGAATATTTTATAACACATGAAAATAATATAAATTTTAAATTTCAGTGTATATAAAGCTTTTTTTGGAACACATGAACATTTATTGTTTACATAGTATTTATAGCTGCTTTCGTGCTACAGTGGCAACAAAGATTATATGGTCCACAAAAGTAGACTTATTGTTATTGTATTTACGGAAGAACTTGTAACATTGATATAAAGATAGTGGTTACCAAAGGTTCCTAGAGGAGAGGCAGGGAAGAATAGGTGGGACATGGGTCATTTGGGGGGCATTGGAATTATTCTGCATGATATTGCAAGGATGGATACAGACCATTATACCTTTTGTTAAAACCTTAAAAACCCTGCGGTGCAAAGTGCAAACCATAATTTAAACTATAGATCATGGTTAGTAGCAATGCTTCAATACTTGATCATCAATTGTAATAAATTTACTACACTATGTAAGATGTTATTAATGGGGGAAAATGTGAGAGGGGGACGGGGTGGGATATTTGGGAATCGCCTATACTTTTGATGTAATTTTTCTGTAATCTAAAACTTCTTTAAAAATAAAGTTTTTTATATGAAAAAAAGATTATAAATATTTTTATAAATATTTACTATTTATAAAGAGCCTAAAATATTTACTATCCAGCCCTTTACAGAAAAAGTTTTTTGATTGTTGTTGTAGAGCCCAAAACACAAGGGAAGTCATATTTACCTTATAGGTCTTTTCCACAGGCCTCCATCATGTGCTCATGAAAAAGACTGGGGGAAGGGCAAGAGACCTGAGACCATTTGGGACACACTGCTGCAAAAACCCCTCCCTTTTCTCCGGAACCTTCTCTCATACGAAGCAAAAGCCGCAAGCCGCTGGGGCAAGGCCAGGAAATCCTTCCATGCCCTGGGTCAGGGAAAGATCCAATGTCTCTGGGAGAAGGGTAGAAGTAAACCCATCTGCCACTAGGGGAGAGGCAGGAAATCCTCCTGCCCCCATTCTCTGGTTCCTACTGCAGGCAAGGTAGAATCAAAAGGCATCTGTCACTGTGAGAGAGTCAGGAAACTCTCCTGCCCAGGATCCTATAGTGAAACAAAGCAGAGATCTATTATCCCTGGATAAGGGACAGAAAAACCACTCTTGCCTAAGATCCCTGATCTATGCAAGAAGAGTTAGGCTGCTACAGGGAAAGGGCCAGGACTGCTGAAGAAACCCCGCTCCTGAGGTCCAGACACAGAGATGCCTAAGAGTGAGTCTGGGCTAGAATAAGAGAAACAAATCTACCTCTACCACGGGCCTTGCGCTAAGTAACAAGCAATAGCAATCTATTTCCTGGGGAGAAACAAGAATATACAAAGATTTGCCTTCGGCAGTTCAGGCACACAGGGTCTGTGGGAAGGTTACAGTTCAGCAGCAACAGTGGGAAAAAATCTCTAGTACTACAGGCCACACATTACGTACAAGGTAGCAGCAGATCACTGCCGGAGAAATTTGAAGTGTGTGGTGTGGTGTACTGACACCAACATAATCAACAGCAAACCCCAAATCCAGCTCAAGTACTGAGTAAGCTGACTCAACTCCCTGCATATACTAACAGCCTTTCAGAAGAAGAGGCATGCTCACTTCCAGGCATAAGTACTATTTACCTTAGTCTCTCTGTGTGTGTGCATGTGTGTATTTATATGCTATATCCAACATACTACAAAAAATTATAAACACATTGCTAAAAGCAAGAACTATAACCTGACCTATTGTCATGAGAAAAAGAAGTCAATAGAACCAGATGAATAGATGACCTAGATGTTAGAACTCTCAAAAATGGCTCTAAAATAATTGATTTACATGTGATAACCTAGTGGAAAAGGTAAAGAAAATGCATGAACATATGGTAAATAATAGCAGAGAGATAGGAACAATTGAAAAAAGAGGCAATTAGAAATCATACAAAGAAAACCTCATATAAGTGTTGAATATTTCTTTTGATAAACTACATAGCAGACCAGAGACAGCAGAAAATTTAATCAGGGATGGTCAATAGAAATTATAAAATGGAAACAAACAAACAAAAAAAAAAATAGGCAAAGGTAGAACACATTGAAGAGCTGCGTGACAACATCAAGCGAGCTAACATATGTAACTGGAGTCTCAGAAGGAAAAGAGAGAGAGAATGGGATAAAAGAGATATTAGAAGAGTTAAAGGTAAGAATTTTCCAAAATTAGTGAAAGATAGCAAACCACAGATCTAAGATGCTCAGAGAAACCCAAGGAGGATTTGTACAAAGATATATACAGCTAGGCATAGCACAAACTGCTATAAACCAAAAATAAAGACATCATCTTAAAGGCAGCTGGAGTAAGTAGATACAGAGGAACAAAGATAAAAATGACAGTTGGCTTCTTGTCAAAAACTATGCAAACTTGGGAGCGGGTGTAGCTCAGTGGTTGAGTGCCTGCTTGCCTGCTTTGAATGTATGAGGTCCTGGGTTCAATCCCTGGTACCTCCTAAAAAAAATGAAAGGAAGGGAGGGAGGGAGGGAGATTATACAAACCAAAGGCAATAGAGGATTATCTTTAAAGTACTAAAAGAAGGGGGGAGGCAACTCTCAAGCCAGAGAATATACAAATTACCAATATCAGGAAATGAAAGAGAGGTCAGTATTATAGACTCTACAGACATTATAAGAACAATAAGGGACGAATTTGAAAAACTTTATGCAAATAAATTTGAAACCTTAAATGAAATGGACAAATTCACTGAACAGTACAAACTCCCAAGCTCTTTCAAGAAGAAATAGATAACCTGAATAACCTTATATGTATTAAATAAATTGAATTCATAATTAAAACCTTTCCACATAGAAAATCCCAGACTCAGATGGCTTCACTTGTGAATTTTACAAAACATTTAAGGAAGAAATAATATAATTTTACAGAAAATCTTCCAGAAAACCGAATGAAATGGTACCATACCCAACACACTTTATGAGACCAGAATTTACTTTGATACCAAAACCACAGACATTACAAATAAAGAAAGCCACCAACCAAAATTCCTCATGTACATATAAAAAAATCTTCAAAATATTAGCAAATCAAATCATGCTATATATAATATATCATGACCAAGTAGAGTTTATCCCAGGAATGGGATTTTGGTTCAAATTTTAAAAAACAATGTAATTCACCATATCACATACTAAAAGGAAAAACCATGCATTCATCTCCATAATGAAGAGAAAGAGTTGACCAAATTGAACATCCATCCATGATAGAAAGTCTCTGCAAACCAGGAATACAAGAAAATTTCCTCAACCTGATAAATGGCCTGTATAAAATATCTGCAGTTAACTTCATCAAAACCATGAAAGTGCTCTTTCCCTCTAAGACAGAAGACAAGGCAATGATGTCCTCAAAGGTATTTAGGTTGGAAAGAAAGAAGAAAAACCATCTTTATGTAAAAATGACGTGATTATGTAGAAAACAATGAATTTACAAAAATATAGCTACTAGAACTAATAAGTTTAGCAAGTTCACAACACATAGCCAATGTATAAAAATCAATTGTATTCTAAAACATACCATTTACATGAAAACAATTACTTAGGGTTGGGTTTAATAAAACATGTCCAAAGCCTATACACTGCATCCACAAGTCATTCCAGAGGGAAATTAAAGAAGACCTAAATAATGGGAAGGTATACTCTGTTCCTGAATCAGAATAGCCAATATCATTAAGATATCAGACAGCCCTCAAATGATTCATAGATTCAACACACAAACAAAATTAAAATGTAAGCAAATTTGGGGGATGATATGGATAGACTTATTCTGAAATCTATATGGAAATCCACAGGATCTAGAATAGCCAAAACAATTTTGAAAAAGAAGAAGGAAGTTGGAGGTACCATGCTGCTTGATTTCAAGATTTACATAAAGCTAGAGTATGAATGGAAAGATGTTATATTAAGAATAGACATATAGTTCAATTGAACATAATAGAGAGGCCAGATTTACTAAATCAGATTCTGCATTTTAACAAGATTCCCAGGGAATTTATCTGAACATTCAATTTTGAGAAGCTTTAGGTTAAGATAAGAAGCATCAGTGGTGTTGATCTACAACACAACTGATCCTGTGTTGGTTCCCATCTCTTTAAATGACCCCACCATCTTCTGGTTCCCCAAACCCCAAGCACAGGAGTTATCCTTGATTCTTCCCTTTTCTTCACATCTTCTTCCAAGAGCCAATCCATCAGCACTTCCTGTTGGTTCAAACCTCCAAAGCAGGTCTCGATCTTTTTATGTCCTTTTCCCACAGCGTCCTATTCTAAGCCACTACTTTCTCTCCCCTGGACTGCATTGCCTGGGCCTCCTAACTGATTTCCTTGCTTCTATTCCTCTCCCTACAGACAATTTATAAAACAGCCAGTGTGATCTTATTGGAGCTTATGAGTGGGGAAAACAGAAAATAAACATATAAGTAGATAAATTAAAACAATTATTACAAATTGTGATAAATCTGTTGAAGAAAATAAACATCATGATTTGATAAATACAGAGGAGGCCAGGAGCCTCCTGTACATAGGAGGTCAGAAAAGACCTCTCTCAGGGGTAGCATCTGATCTGTGTTCTAAGGTTTGATATGCAGGCAGTCATGTGAAGAATTAGGAAATCAGCAGTGCAGATAGAGGGAATTCATAGAGATAAGGCATCTTCATATACTGGATTTTCGGATTGTCAGGAGACAACCAAGCCTAGTCAAAGATGAAACTTTGCAATCAGACCTGTCACCTTTAGGTTTCTACTGAAAATTCACTCTACTAGTATTGCCATATCCACTAGTATATGGCAATGAGACAAGGTCGGAAAAAATACAAAGAGAATATACTAATTACTTGGAGGCTGGAATTGTGGCTTTACTTCCAATCCAAAACTAACACTTCTCACTAAAACAGGTTTCAAATTAACCGACCTCTGTGGAGTGTTGAATTCTTGGGATATCTAATTAAGTGACTATATACGTGTTCTATTGATGGTAATTTAAAAGCATTACTCAATTCCATCATGAAGGAAAATGTCTCAAACTTTTCTAAAGCGCTTCATTGGCTGATGTACACAGAGATTCTTAATCTCAGTCTTTCTAAATCAACTGAAAAATATCTGACATCACATGTCGGCAAAGGCTTCTTATGGACTGCCCATGGAAGCTTTCCACTGTTTACCCAAGCAACAGCTTGGGGCAGATTATGGTCCAGACATGTGCTCCGAGGCAGGAATGGGGAATGTGGAACACTTAACTCCTTCCACATTTATTCAACCACAACCCATTTTCATCATCTCCCATCAGGGATGTGAACAGGGAGAAATACACAATAGAACAATAGGCATGATTTGTACTTGATTCACTCTATCCCACCTCAGACAGCTTAATTAATGTATGCATCAGAGCACTATAAATGAGCATCTTGCAGAATTCAGGCCTAAGGAATCATTCCCTCTTCATGACAAGACTTTAAAGGACCAAAATCTTAGCCTAATTTGCCCCAATCTTTATGTAACATCCCAGTGTTATTTTTTAGCAATCAACTGACCAAGAACCATATATATATGATCTTAAATCTCTTTATAATGCATAGAATCTGATTGTTTGTTAAAAAGAAATATACAAAAATACGTACACACCATATATTCTATCACCAATGGATAAGATGTGTTCTTGTTTCAAAGATTCTATGGCATACTCCTTTGATATACAATATCACTGGTTGGTTTCCTCAAGTAATGGCCAAGGAAGAATAAAATTTAAAATTTCTTTACAATGCATTCTGTGCTGATTGTCTTTACATCAATGAAAAATAAAAGAGGACTATGTTGCTTATGAATCTAGTTCTCTGTAGTTTAATTTGTAATTGTAGTTTAATTTTCACTTAACTGGCCAAATTTGGAAAAGAATATTTTTATATCTCTGAAAACCTATTTAATTGTAACAATAGCAAAGCATGTGATATGCAAAATATCTACTTACATGTGAACAAGAACTTTTAAAATATGTGTATATATGTTAAAATGATATATATGTTATTTAGACTAAGCTCATTTTTAATTACTGTAATTTTTCTCTGCCTATTAAAATCATTAAGAATCATCTAAGCAATATTTAGTGAGACAGGTCACCTTAAAACTACTGCTGTGGAATAATCAATTTTAATTGATTATTATTTAGTTGAAAAATATACTTGCTGTAAATGTTTTCATCAAAACCTATATATTCTTTTTGGTTTTCTCCAAGGACCGATTTTGGGATCATTTTCTGGTTTCGATTTGTACTAATAATCTGTTTTCTTACAAATAATTCCAAGTTTACTTTAATACAGATGGCATTTGTCTATAGCCAAAAACACTTTCCAAAATGCACCCTAGCTCAATAAACTAGTTTAAAATGTATCTTTAATGAAAATAAACAGTCAAAATAGAGAGTAATAAGACTCAAAACCCCTATGAGCATGCTAACTGTATGTTTTTGTTTCCTTAGTCTAGTTTAGCTTTTTTCTAATCCTCATCTAGAACACAAACATACAAGAAATAAAAACTTGATTGCATGACTATCTATGATTTAATGGGAGATGGTAACTTGGATGGCTGCCACCTGTGTTAAAAACAGGATCTTGCACATTTCTCTAAACTGTGCCAGATAAATATGATCACTTGAGTTTAATACAACTTAGATTACTAGTTATGGGATAGTTTAGGCTGAAATCCTCGTTGAACAGATAGGAAACTTTATCTTTCTGAATTTAGAATTTGCCTTTGGATTATATATCAGCATAAAGTTATTTCTAAAATGCCAAAACTATATTTGTCAGGCACTGAGCTAGATATTGGTGATACAATAGTGAACAAAACATATATGGACTCTGCAATCATTATAATAATAGACATGTGAATGATAGTTTAGTCCTGCTCATCTTTCAGCAATTATATAGGCAATGAATTGCCTTTTAAAAAAACTGCTATTAAAATTCTAGAAAATAAAGTACAAATTCCTTTTCAAAAAATGTGTTAAACTAGCAGTGTTGGCTTGTTCTGAACATGTACTGCCACCCAATGGCGATGTGCCCAAATGGCACCAGTTTTTAGGTTTGGAGACCACACATTATATGGAGAAGTAATATACTTGAGAAATCATCCAGTGTGATGGTTTATCCATATTGAATTGGGCCAAGTTGGGGGGAGAAAAAACTTCAGCTAAAAATGTCTTCTTCTCTAAATGCAGAAAAAAAAAAAAAAACGCACTCAAAATCTGATCTGAGGTGATTATAGTAAAATGGTGAAATCATCATGACCAGCTTGAGTGATATCTAGTAATTGTAAACATCTCACACAAATATTACCAACATGTCATGATAACTTTTCCATATTATGTAGAAGTTACAGCATGAGGAATTGAGATTGGGAAAAACATTGGAATGGGCCAATGTGCTGCTTCTAGTCCACAGGTCTCTAAATCTCAGCCCAATTCTTATTTATCAAGGATAGTTTGTATAAGGTCCCAACTACTGAAGAGGAGGAATGAACTATAATGTTCCTCAGTGTCCCTTCCACCTTTATGATTATATGATCAATATCATTTTTCAAACCTCTGGGAAAAAAATATTTAAAGGGAGGAAAACAACTCATCTCAAAAATTTTCAAAATATGCCAAAATGGCCCAGGCATTCTCACAATATTCTTGGTTGACAACTCAAGATAACACCAACAAGATATTGTCATGCCAAATTTTTAAATAAAGAGGATTATGGGGAAGCGGCTGTGGCTCGATCAGTAGGGCTCCCATTTGCCACATGGGGGGCCCCGGGTTCGGTTCCCGGGGCCTCCTGGTGGGGGCGGGTCCGCCCGCACGGCGTGGTTGGCCGACCTGGCGAGCGCAAGCAGCAAGGGGGGGATGAATGAATGAATAAATAAAAATCTTAAAAAAAAAAAAAAAGAGGATTATGCACCATGACCAAATGGAATTTATCCCAAGAATGCAAGGGTGGTTCAGCACACAAAACTCAATCAGTGTAATATACCACATGAATAGAATAAAGGGAAAATCACATGATCACCTCCATAGAGGAAGTAAAGGCATTTGATAAAATTCAGCTCTCTTTCATGATTAAAATACCCTGAAAACTAGGAATAGAAGGATTTTATAAATAAAATAAAATGCCCACCTGCAATGGTGCTGCCAGGAGCCACTTGTTTTAGAGAAGCAACAGGGACTTTTAAAAAGTTAAAAAAGAAAAATACACGGGCTTTCTGAAAAAATGGAATACGCCCTACTAAAAGTTGTAGTTTAAGCAACATTTGGGCATAAGCTGGTTTCAGTCCAATAGAGATAACTTGTCTGAAATAGACCAGTATTCTGTAGTAACCAATCTATAATTGCTCAATACTTTGTAAGATCCTCCTTTGTAATAAGGAACTTAAATGTTAACCAATTATTATAACTTTCCCTTCAGAAATCCCCTAATTGTTATTATAAGCCAATGTAAATTGCTTGCCATTTGAGACTCTCACTTCAGTTTGAGATCTCCCTGTTCAAATGGTGTCTTTTCCAAAAACTCTGAAGCTTTGACTCTGTTGGTGACTTTCATTCATTTGACAACTTCTAGACTTCAAAACTGTGAGATAACAAATTCCTGTTGTTTAAGCCAACTAGTCTGTGGTAGTTTGTTACAGTAACTCTGGCAAGCTAAGACACTTTTTTGGTCCTGGGAAGTGGGGTGCTGCTGTAACAAGTACCCAAAAATGAAGAAGTAGCTTTGAAAGCAGGCAATGGGTACAGGCTGCAAGAATTTTGAGGCACTTGATAGTAAAAATATGGGTGGCTGTTTTATTTTCCTAGGTTGCTCACGTAAATATCATGAAGTAGGTTAGGTTAAAAAATATGAATTTATTAGGTTGTAGTTTGAAGCTGGGAAAAAGTTCATCAAGGTGTTGTTTTTTTCATGAAGACTGTGGCATTCTGGGGCTGGCTGATGGCAATTCTTGGTCCTTATCTTGTTACATGGCAAAGCACAAGGTGGCATCTCCTGGTCTCCCCCTTCTCTTCTGGGTTCTGCTGATGGGCAGCTTCTGGCTGCTCCTGCTGGCTTTCTCTGAAATCTGAATATCACTATATGTCTGAATATCACTCCACTTATAAAGGACTCCAGTATTAGGATTAAGACCCATCATGATTGAGGTGGGCCACACCTTAACTGAAGTAATGTCATCAAAAGATCCTACATACAATGGATTCTCACCCACAAGAATGGATTAAATTCAAGAACATATTTGTACAGGGCATATACAGCTTCAAACCAACACACTCTACCCTCTGGATCCCCAAAAGACACGTTCTTTCTATATGCAAAATACATTCAGTACATAACAACATCCTAAAAGCCTTAATCATAACAATAATAAGTACAAAATTATTATAACAATAACAATGCTACATACAAAATTCCATCAAAATTGGTTATGGGAATGAGCTGTCCTGGGGTACAACTCCCCAATGGAGGGACAGGCATAGGACAAACATTTCCATTCCCAAAGGGAGAAATTGGAAGGAAAACAGGAGTCATGGGTCCCAAACAACTCTGAAACCTAGCAAGGCATACTCCATTAGATATCAAGATCTGAGAGCCACCTATGGAATGATGTTTTTTTTGTTGTTGTTTGTTTGTTTGTTTTTAATAATTTTTTTTATTGTTTAAAAGATACTTAGATTACATAAATGTTACACTGGAATGATGTTTTGACCTCCAGACCTGATGAAGCCTCACCCCTTCCAAGTGCTTGCATAGTGGCATGCTGTCCCCAAACATTGGGGTGAAGGCTCCATGTTCTCCAAGCATCAGGATGGCAGCCAGGTACTCCATGAATACTGGGGTACAGGCCCCTTGCTCTCTGAGCATTGTAGTAGTAGCCAGACTCTCTGCAGTCCCCAGGGCATAGGCCCCATCCTCTCCAAGCATTGGGGTAGCAGCCAGGCTCCCTATGAATGCCAGACTCCAGGCCCCACCATCTCCAAGCATTGGGTGGCTAAATGGGGTGAAAAGCATGCTTTCTCCAAACGCAGGTGCAAACTCATCCTTTCACACAGATGAGTGGGCCCAATCTCTTGTCCCAAGGAGATATCTTTGGTCCAGACCTCAGCTTCCACAGTTCTGTCTTTGAAGCCATTCTTCCTTCAGTTTGTATCTTCTCTGTCCAGGATGGCAGTGGATCTGCTCATACAAATCTCACAAAAAACTTGTTGGTTTTGTTTGTGGTTCACAGGGGTCCAAACCATCAGACAATAGAACCTTCCATAGATCTTTCCTGCACAATTGCATTTCCAATCTTGACTTCCCCTGAAATGGCTGATTGTTTCCATTTTCAATTAAATCCCTACAGGAAACACTATTCCCTGGGGACTTGCTTTCCAAAAGCTCAGAATTTTCTAAACCATCCATTTCTGTTTCTTTGTGCCCAGGAGTTTAGTTCTCAGCTTATCCCTTTTCTTTTGGCATTTTACTATGAGCTCCAAGGAGAAACCAGGCTGCACTTTCCATACTTAGCTTGGGAATCTTCTCAACTATATATCCAAGTTCATCACTTTCAAGTTCTGTCTTCCAACTGATATCAGAACTCAATTTTGCCAAGTTCTCTGTCACTTTATTTTTTTAAAGATTTTATTTATTTATTCATTTATCCCCCCCCCCTTGCTGCTTGTGCTCGCTGGGTCAGCTAACCACGCCACGCGGGCGGGCTTGCCTTCACCAGGAGGCCCCGGGAACCAAACCTGGGGCCTCCCATATGGTAAACGGGAGCCCTACTGATTGAGCCACAGCCGCTTCCCTCTCTGTCACTTTAAAACAAGGATCACCTTTCTTTCAATTTCCAGTAACACATTCATCATTTCCTTATAAGGTCTCATCAGAAGTACCTTTAGCATCCACATCTCGACCAACATTCTCTACAAAGCAATATAGGCCTTCTCTATCAAGCACCTCACAATTCTTCCAGCCTCTATCCATCATCCAATTCCAAAGCTGTTTCCACATTATTGGTATTTGCAGTAGCAGCACCCATACTTCTGGTACCAAAATCTGTTTTAGCATCCTAGGCTGCTCAAGCAAATACTATGAAATGGATCACGTTAAACAATGGGAATTTATTAGCTCAGTTTTAGGCTGGGAAAAAGTCCAAATCTAGGCATCAAGGTGATGCTTTCTTCTTGAAGACTGACATTCTGGGGCTGGCTGCTGGAGATCCTGGTTCTTAGCTTGTCATGTGACAAGGCACATGGAGGTGTCTCCTGGTCTCTCACTTCTCTTTCAGGGTCTGTTGATGTTCAGATTCTGGTTGCTCCCTCTGGCTTTCTTTCTCTCTATCTGAATATCATTCCACTTATAAAGGATGTGAGTCATCAGATTAAGACCCATTCTGACTGGGCTAGGCTACTCTTTAAACTGAGGTAACCTCATCAATAGGACTTACTTACATTGGGTTCACATTCACAGGAATTGATTACATTTAAGAACATGTTTTTATGGGGTTCATACATCTTCAAACCACCACAATTATCATGAAGAAAATGTTGGTAGAAATACATATGTTAAAGGCATCTCTGTTGAGGCCTTAGAAGAAAATGATGAATGTGCTATTGGAAATTGGAGGAAAGGTGATCCTTGTTATAAAGGGGCAAAGAACTTGGTACAATTGTGTTCTGATGTCATATAGAAGACAGAACATGTAAGCAATTAACTTGGGTATTTAGCTGAGGAGGTTTCCAAGCAATGCGTAGATGTAGCCTGTTTCTCATTGATGCTTATATAAAATGTGAGAGGAAAAAGATAAATTGAGGACTGGACATATGACTCATGGACCTAATAAATCATCTCAGAGTAAGTCATGAATAGAAATGCAGTGATCCAGGAAAAATCTGTAGAAGACCTGATGGCTTGGAACCCCATGAATTGCACAGAAGACTGACAAGGTTTTTAAGAATTTTATGTCAGCAGAAATACTGCCAGCCTGGACTGGAAGGGACAGAGCTTGGGCGAAATGAAAGAAGTATGACCCCAAGGGCAGAACTATGGATGCAAAGGTCTGAGCAATAGAGACCTGCTTGGGTTAAGAGTGAGGCGCCACCACTCCAGCATTTGGAGAGGGTGGGTAATTTGCCTCAGTATTCAGAGATAGCATGGCTGCTCAGAGAGGGTAGGGTTGCTGCTCCAGAAGACCCAAAGTATAAAGAATCAAGCCACATATTACTCTTAGCTCTTGAAATCAAATGGAATTTGCCCTGCTGGGTTTTAGATTTGCTTGGGATCCATCCCCCCCCCCCCCTTTGTACCAATCTCTCCCTTTTGGAATGGGAATGCCTATCCTATGCCCCTCCTACTATTGTAGTTTGGAAGTAGATAACTTGTTTTCTAGATTTCACAGGGACAAAGATAGAGAGGGATTCTTCCCCAGGGTGGACCACACAAATGACTAATTTATATGTGATTTTGGACATAGAGTTGTTATTGAAATGTCTTAAAGCTTTGGGGATGGGGTAAAAGCATTTTGCATGTGGGAAGAACATGTCTTTTTGGAGTGTAGAAGGTGGACCGTTGTGGATTGAATCACATCCCCACAAAGACATGTTCAAGTCATAACCCCCAGTCCTGCTGATGTTAACTCAGTTGTAAATAGGATTTTTGAAGATGTTATTAGTTAAGATGAAGTCAAACCAAATCAGGGTGAGCCTTAGTCCAATACAACTGGAGTCCTTATAAGCAGAGGAAATTTGGGCACAGTCAGGAAGAAGAGACAGAAGGAGACAGATGGCCATATGTTAGAGGTAGAGACTGAGTTATGGATTGCTGGTAAGCCACCATCAGAATACTAAGAGATAAATGCTAACACCACAATTTTAGCCTCTAAAACTGTGAGACAATAAATTCCTGTTGTTTAAGCCAGGTAGTCTACAGTAGTTGTTACTGCAGCCCTGGAAAATTAAGACAGAAGGGGACTTACTCAACATGATAAAGGCCGTTTATGAAAAGCCAACAGTTAACATCATACTCGGTGGTGAAAGATTGAAAGCTTTCTCCCTAAGATCAGGAACAAGACAAGGATGCCTGTTTTCACCACTGCCATTCTACATTGTACTGGAAGTTCTAGCCAGAGCAATTAGGAAATGAAAGAAGAATAAATAGCATGCAAATTGGATAAAAGTGTAAAACTGTATTTCCAGATGACATGATCCTATAGATAAAAATCCCAAGGATTCTACAAGAAAGTTAGTAGAGCTAATAAACAAATTCAGCAAAGTTGTTGATTTCAAGATCAACATGCAAAGATAAATTGTTTTTCTATACTCTAGTAATGAAAACTTTGAATTGAAATTATGAACACAATTCCATTTATAAGAACATATAAAAGATTAAAATATCTAGGAATAAATTTATCTAAGGAGGTGAAATACATACTCTGAAAAGTATAAAACATTTCTGAAAGAAACTAAAAACCTAAACAAATGGCAAGATACCCATTCCCATTGATTAGAAGAATTAATATTGTTAAGATATCAATACTTCCTATAATACACTTATAGGGATTTTATTGATGCAATACAATCCCTACAAAAATTCCAGAAACATTTTTTTGCAGGAATGGAAATCCAATCCTCAAATTCATATGGAATTTCAAGGGGCACCAAATAGCCAAAACAATCTCAAGAAAGAAGAAAAAAGCTGGAGGACTCATACTCCCCAATTTCAAAACTTACTACAGTGATACAGTGACCAAAACTATATGGCACTGGCATAAAGATAGACATATAGACGACTGGAAAGAATTCAAAGTCCAGAAGTAGACCACACATGGGCAGCTGATTTTTAACAAGGGGTCAACTACATGCAATGGGGAAAGTCTAGTCAATGGATGGTGCTGAGAAAATGGATTTTCACATGTGAAAGAATGGAGTTAGACCTCCTAACTTATAGCATATGCAAAAAAAAAAAAAAATCAATTCAAAATGGATCAAAGACCTAAATAAAAGAGCTAAAACTCTAAAACTCTTAGAAGACAACACAGGGGCAAATCTTCAAGACCTTGGATTTGACAATGGGTTTCTTAGATATGACACCAAAAAACACAAGCAACAACAACAATTAATGATAAATTTAACTTCTACAAAATTAAAAATTTTTAAGCTCAAAAGACATTAGCAAAAAAATGAAAATCCAGAGAATAGGAGAAAATACTCGAAAATAATATATGTAATAAGGGCTTAATATCTAGAATATATAAAGAATTTCTACAACTTAACAACAAAATGACAAAAAAAAAAAAATTTAAAAACTGAGGATGCTGAAAAATTCTCCAACACAGCAATGACCTTCTTGAATTTATCATTTGATTACCTTAACACTCAGGTGTCCAAAGGGAATAATTGTCTAATATTATATCGTAAGGCTATTCAAGTTACACTATGAAATGTGACAAATTGGTTCAATGAAAAATGTTGTGGTACATTTCTTGTATATATTTCATGAAAGAAGTGATTAAAAAGCCATGCTTCATGCAGGCTTTGCAGAGTTCTTCTGTTTATTGAAGTTCCAGAAGTGATAAACAGTATTAGTCATTCAACAAACATCTATTGCATACCTACTTCACAGTGCCCTGTGGATATAAAGGGATGTGAAAAGACAAAATCTCTGCCTAGCACATGCTATGACCTGATCAGCAGATGCTAACCTGAGATTCAAGACAGAAGTTAGTTAGAAATTTGAATCCCATCCACTGGATGCAAGAGTGATGGAACGTTACATCAGTTAATTATCAAGTGAACTGGTACATTTTTTCTATAATCAGAAACTACACTGTTCCATTTAAAATAGACATTTGATTAAAAATTATGCCAAGGACAGCAGCCTTTAGTCAGATAGAAGTTTACACGATCAAACCAGATTACTTGAATAATGGTTTGGCAGTTTGAGATTATATCATGAATTCCAAAAAGAGAAAGATTATGTTTGTAAACTATATATTCCTCTAGGTATGATATCCTTTGACTGCATTAAACCCCCAGCCAAGGGGCTTTGAATAGATTAATTGACAAGATTGCTATAGGGCTTTTTATTGGAATACATCAGTAAGACATGACTCAGGTTGAGTCCCTGCACCCTTGCTGGGTCTGATATAAACGGACACTCAGACAGACACAGGAAGCAAGAGCTCTGACATTTTGTCCCTGCCATGTGACAAGGCTCAAACAGCTGAGGGCCCAGGGAGAAGCCATTTGTCTGAGAGCTTATAGCTGAACTTGGGAAGAGATCACCCACCATCTTGCTTCAACACCTGGTAGCTGACTTTGGGGAGAAAGCACCTCTTATGATACCTTGAGTTGGACTATTCACAGCCTTGGAACAGTTAGTTTTTACCCCAAATGAATCCCTATTATAAAAGCCAATAGATTTCTGGTTCTTTGCATCGGCAGCCCTTTGGCAAACTAAAACAAATGGTAAAGTACTCTACTAAAAAATTATAAACCTTTTATGTATGCAAGATACATAGTGATAATCTAATGACAAATTAAACACAATGGAATGTGATTGCTCTGCTGTGTCCTCATTAATAATTTGCTAGAAGAGGTCGCTGGAGGTAGTCTAGATGCCCAGTCAAGATAAAGCTTATTTTCTATCATTAACAATTCACTGGAATTGGGAATCACTGGAGAAATGCATGTAAATCTTGATCCTGCTTTTGACTTGTCCAAGTCTTAGAAGGGTCTGTCTTCTGCCCTATTTGTCTCACTATTGGCCATATTCCCCAAGTGCTGAAGTCCCTCTGGATCACTCTCTTAATTCTTAGAAGTTCCTTATGGTACCATTAGCAAAGACATTCATACATTAACAGCTATCAAATGACCTTGGAGTTGAATCACTTCTAAAAATGCCCAACAGACTCCTAGGGAGTAATTTATG
Organism: Tolypeutes matacus; assembly: GCA_026826555.1. Lineage (NCBI taxonomy): Eukaryota > Metazoa > Chordata > Mammalia > Cingulata > Chlamyphoridae > Tolypeutes > Tolypeutes matacus. The sequence continues at coordinate 8,335,061 of JAKSZT010053783.1, forward strand.
AACAAGAAGTCACTGGCTTTAATCTGTGTGGGGCATACACTGCAGAGTGGAAGGCAAATAAACTACTACATATCTATAAATTTTAGATCTTTAGATCTTTATTTGCAGGCTTAGGGTTAATTTCACTTTGCCTAATTGTATTCCATTATCTCTAACTTTGTCCTACATCATTTTGATGGATTGAATAACGTACTCCAATTTGGATGTTCTTGGCCTTGTTCCACATTCTGATGGGTGTGGACTCAATGTAAATAAGATCTCAGTTAAAGTGTGATCCAACTGAATCAGGCTGGGGTCCTTTATAGGCAGAGTGAAAGTCAGATAGTGAGAGAAGCCACAAGGAGCAGCCAGAAGCCGGAAATCAACAGAACCTGGAGGAGAAAGCAGAAGGCATGGCCATGCTCATCGCCTTGTGATGAAAAAGCCAAGGAACCCCAAAGATTGCTGACCAGCCAGAAGACACTGACCCTGGGAAGAAGCAAGCCTTCTAGCCTCTGAAACCATGAGCCAATAAATTCCTGTTAAGCCATCCCATTTTTATGGTATTTGTTTTAGCAGCTAGGAAACTAAAACAATCATTAATAACATCATTAATAACAAGAATTGTACATCCACTGTTTGTGGAACCCTCTGTCTTTCTTCCAGTTTTCTAATTCCTTTTAAGGGAGATATTTTGTTTCCTTTTGACAAAATTTATATCTGTTCTTCTGCCTTCAGTGGACGGAGAAAACAAAGTGTTCTGTGGGGGAGAAATATTTAATATGAAAAGATGCTATTCTGTGACCTCAACTAGCTGTTCTAATTTGGAGAGTTTACAATAAAACTTGATTATTTTGAAGGATAAAAACGAATGCCTTTTGGACTGATTCATTTACATTAAATCAGTGCTTTATGAATGGGCACAAAACCACAACTAATTAATCAAGTCATAGCAGTGGTTCAAAAACCATGTCATATTTCATATATACTGTTAGTAACATAAGGAAAACAGACAGTTGAGTATCAGAGGTTTCCCCAGAGCCCTCCTCATCCTTGACTAACCCACTGTAGAAATCGTCTAATCCTTTTTTTTTTTTTTTTTTTTTTTTTTGGCTTTTGAAGCCTTTTCTGTATCTTTATGACCATGCTGATGTTTCTTATTTGCCTCTTCCTCCCAATGTCATTGCCCAATGACACCAGGTCCAGCCAACTTCCATTGCAAGGATTTGAGTTTGCCCACAGCTATGTCTCCTGATTGTCCCTGATTTCTGTTCTCAGTTCTGTTCTCTGTGTCCTCAGCTGCAGCTTGTTCCTGGAACTGTTCCCAGTTTTAGGAACTAGCCAGGAGAAGCTGACCCATAAGACAGGAAAAATAGAATAGAGCTTTTCCTAGCTTTCCCCAACTTTTTGGATCCACGGGGCTGCAGTGGTGGGAAAAGCGAACATATCAGCCTCCAGAAATATCCTGTTTACTCTCATCATAGTGGCATTAGGTCCTTGAATATTCACAGCACCCCCCCAAGAGGTAGATAATCCTTTTACAGATAAGGAAACTAGAGTTTTGAGAGGTTAAATCATATGCCCACAATGGCACAGCTGTAAGAGTCAGAGCCACGATTTGAGCCCAGGGTACCAGATTCCAGGATCATGCTCTTAATCACCACAGGCCACGGCACAGTCTCCCAGACACCCAAATGTTTAAACTATAGCTATGACACTCAGGGTTACCAGCTAAGTTGAAACAAATGCAATCCAAACGACTTAATCAGTTATATTTTATTTAATGTATTTGGAGTTCAGAGCCTCTTGAGTTTAACAAATGAGTTTATAGCAGCTAGTATGTTTTGGGTGGTTATTATATGCCAGGTACTGGTCTAAGAACTTTACATTTATTTTCTCACTTAAATCTCAGAACAACTGCATAAAAAGACAGGTACTATTATTATTCACATTTTTAAAATTTGAAAACAGGAACAGAGATTAACTAGCTTGCCCCAAATCAGAAAGCTGGGAAGAATTTAGATTTGAATTATGTATCTCTTATCCACTCTACCATTTCTGATAGAATTTTACTGCTTCTCTTATAAATGCTTCCTATAAATTGGCATGTGTAAAGTGATGCTTATATAGTATGCATTAGGTCCTTGAATCAACCTTGAGATGTGGTACAATTATCCACTTTTAACAGATGAAGAAACCAAGTGATTTTCAGTGATTCCCTGACAGGAAAGAGTAGAACTAGAATTTTAACATAGATCTGATTGGTTTCAAAGTTAGTGCTTATAGAAAATAAACTGAAAAGTGACTAATAATAACTCTCCAAAATAGCTTTAATAGTGCCTGCAGTTGAGAGTTAGAAAAAAAAATCTTGAATTCTCCTGGCAAAGTCCATTCATCTTGGATTTTACTTGAGGCCTCCACATCATTTCTGTTCATGAGCAGTACTATTTGGAAGATGTAGAGTTTGAACTGTAAAAAAAAAAAAAAAATTGATTGGACTGGATTCTGCCTGTTAGTCATAGTTAAACAGTCAGGGCATTAGAATGTTACTTTTACCTTCTATTTGAGGGATTAAATTATCCATTCTAATGCTTTGATTCTTAATTGCCCACGGGTTGACTGCCATAGGCAGACTATTAAAATGGTTGTCACCCACCACCTACTCCATCTTCCTGGAGTCCAAAATCCTTTCTATTCTGAGTGACTTCCAGTCACCTGAGGCTATCTAATAGATCTGGTTAATGCAATTCTTCTGACTTTTCTGGAAATGCTACCAACTTGTTTTATGGCCTTACTAGAGTGACCTTGTATGATTATTGACCTGATATGCTCTTCTGTCATCATGTTATAACTTCTAATTTACACGCTCTGTCTTTTATAATATTTGCAAAGATGTGAAGTTTTACCCTCCATTCTTGGAAGCAGTGGATCCTATCTGGGAATGAAAAGTACTGCGATTTTTGTTACTTGCTCTTTTTTTTCTCCCTTCAGACCAGATTTTGGCTCGATTTCTCTGCTTCATATTATAATTCCCAATTGTATCGGTATTCGTATTTCCAAGTTGAATCTCATTTCATGACTTTCTGCCATATTTCTAGCCTCTTTTTTCATGATGCATTATATCCACTATCGTTACAATTTTTAACAGCTGCCAAATTAATACATTTATCATACTAGCAGGGGATACTGTTGACCTCCCAGTCTCCCTCTACCAGACCGTGAATAAAGACATTAAATAAACCTGGCTCTACTCCAATACCATAGAGCCCTCACTGGACACCTTCCCCTGTCCAGGGATGGCCATTTGTCATTGTTCTTGGATGTGGGATTCTGGCTTGCTTTCAGCCCATGTGACAGGCTTCCATTTGAATAAATCTACTTCAAGGGAGATTTTTGTATTGCAGTATATTTTTGTATTGCAGTATTGGTATTTCCAATATCCAATGCAGCATCTGAATGTTATGATTCCATATCATTTTTCTTTTATCTCCAATTTTTATATCAGAAGAAACAACACTCCTTTGAGATAGACTGAGCAAACTCATGTGTTACATATGACTGTGTCTTTTTTGCCACAGTGGATTAGGGGATTTGTACATGTGCAGGAAAAATTTTATTCTGGAACCAGTGGAAAAAGGGAGAGCTGCCAATATTGTTATTTTTAGCACAGAGGCTCTGTGTCTCATACCCTGGGCTGAAAGATTCACCCTTAAGTTGCCCCCAAAATTTCCTGAGAATAAAATGGAAACTTCCTTTTTTCTGCATAGCTTCTGCTTCAGAAACACATAGACTCTTAGACCTGGGAGGAAATTTGAAGGCTAACTAGACAAGTCCCTCATTTTAGGAGATTTAAGTTCCCTTAACTCCCAGTGCAGGACTCTTCTGCACAATAGGGAGGGGCAGTCAAAAGTTCAAAGAAGCAAGAGGCACAAGGCGAAGCTTCTGAGACCCCCATTTCTGGGGAGAGTAGAGAGGAACTACAAAGTCAAGCAACTTTTCTCCAAAACCAAAGTGGTGGAGTTTGTTCTCAGCTTTTCCCCGGGGTCTTAATTCTCAATTTAAAGGCAAGACAAGTGACCATGGGCTCCCATCCAGGAACTTCTCTCAGAGTTCAGTGAAAACAAAGGTGAGGCAAACACCAAGTGGACATGTTACCCCAAATCATAAGTGAGTTGCAAAGTTGTTTATTCAGAAGAGCACAAAAACTAAAGGAAAAGTATGCATTTTTTAATCAAATGGATGTCATTTGAAAGCCAAGTTTCCCAGAGTAAATTATGTCCATTTCTATTACCAAAGAAATCTCTATTCGTTAATTATTCTCTACAATACATGGAGTAAGGAGATACTGAATGTTTCAAAAATTATACAAATACTTTGCTAAATCTAAAAACAGTTTTAGTAGATCCTGAAAACAGACTATCAGATGCATTAAATGAGAAAGAGAAATTATATTTTATTTTCACAAAAATTTATATTAGCATAGAAAGGTTTCTGTGAGAATATTTATCAAATACAAATTGTTCACCATAGAATTGAAAATTTTGAATTTTATATTCTAAGTTTTTCATATATTGCTTTTACAGTTCATCCAAATACAATTTATCATTGCAATCTTTAAAAAAAATGGTATTTTCATTTTGAGGAGTATTAATATAGAGCTGATTCAGGTATCCATTATATCCTTGAGCTAGTGGTTCATGGCAAGTGCCTCCATTTCCCATCCATTCAATCTCTTCTTAAATCTCCATTATCTGGTTCATCTTCAATGCCACTGTAATGACATTCTCTTTTTGAGTGTTTCCAATAATTGTCCTGTTTAAAAAAACCTAATGTTATTTTATGTATCTTAATTTTGTGAAATTCTTGTAGCCCAGAAACCAGCCGGCCATGTATTCCTTGAATATCGCTTCCCATAATTTTCTCCTTCTCCGTGTCATCTGGATATTCCTTTTCTTTGCTATCACTGAACTGTAGCTACATATTTTTTTCTCTTCACTCACTTCTTTGGTGAGCCCATCAGTATCCATGACTAATGACTTAGCATTACACCACATGGAAGAGCCCATTTGGGTGCCAGGCATTGCAATAGGTGATGGGGATTCAATCACGGGTAAGAAGCACTCAGTATCCTCAAAGTACTCACAAAAAAAAAAGGAGATGACTAGAATAGAGCTCTCTACGTTTAAAGCTGGAGTCAAGCAAAGAAATGTAAAGAGGAATACTTAACCCAGCCTGGGAAGTGGGGGAAAGATTTCCTTAAAGGATAGATTAGTCATTTCTGATGCAGAGTGCAGCATGAGCAAAGTCACAAAGACATGAAAAGCACAGGGTGCTTGGAGAGCTATAAGCACCCAGGTGTTGATGATCCTGCAAGGCAGGGGTCCCCACGGAGTAGGTGAAGGCAGACCTTGTATGGGGCACTGGGGAATCTGGGCTTAAGCCTACAGACAGGGATTCTCTACAGGGAGGTACTGCTGCCAGGGGCATTTTGGAATTTTGAAAGGGAAGGTTATTTTGGCTGTCACAATGATTGGCAAGTGCTACTGGCATTTACTGGGTAAGGGCCAAGAATACTAGATGTCTTCCCTTTTGAGGAGCGTTCCCATGCAATGAAGAAACATCCCACATCCGCTGGACGTTTATGCAGGGAAAAATCTGTTTATCATCATTATCTGTGTCCACAACCAAGTTCTATTTTACATAATGATACCAAGTATTTTGGTATAATTTAACATGCACTGATTTTTTCCAGGAATGTCACCAGTCTGTAAATTGAGAAAAAATATATTTTTAATGTCCAAATATTATTCACAATTTCAGAAAGTCATGTCACCACAATAAAGCCACTCTTGGTATTGCTGTTTCCAATATGTGTGTCCAGATCAAGCAACATAAGTAGCTGCCATGTTCATGGTAACTCAACACTTAGGTGTAAGCAACTGCCTATTTTACTGTATTCTCTAGTGTTTTGTATGTACAGGCACTTACATACAAAAAGATGTACATAAAGATGTATTATTTTATTTTATTCCTTTTAAAATTTCTTCTTTATAATACAGCTAGATCATTCTTGTTTTTTGTTTGTTTCATTTTGTTTTAAATTTGTATAGGAAATTATATTTATCTATAAACTTTATTTTAGGTAAATAAAAAAAGCATTGAAAAATATTTGTTATAAAAATAGGAGGGATGAAAACTACTGCTATAGAAGAAGAGGGCCCAATGAAGAATGTTAAGTCAAACATCCATCTAAATCTGCTCAGAGCTCTTAACATTTCCTCTCTCCCCATCGATTCAGAGGTGGGCAAGACACAGAGATCCCCTTCCTATCTTCCTCTTATCCCTAGATATTGTTGTTGCTTTGGGAACTCTTTCCAAGCTCCCACTTTGAAATTCACGGGATTGAAGTATAGCTCCAGCCTTGGACTTGACAGTTAGTGGCACCTTCCAAACTCAAGGGGGAGGCCAACACCCATTTCTACACAGCTTCAGCTAACCTCATCAAAACGCTGCTCCCTGATACTGCATTTCTCAGAAGGATCGTGGTGATCTGGAGACCTTCCTTCTCTTTCCTGAGGATGAACTTATTTCAGAATTAATTAAGTCCTGGGCTTATGGGGAACATTGGGGTCAAGAATATGTGCAGTCATCTTGGTTTTGTGCATGGCAAGAGTAACAAAGTGATCAGGATGTCATTCAGCCACACTAAGCAATGTGACCAACAGCTCTGTGAGTTGCCACCATTACTATCTGAGGTACTTAAGGAGGCATGTTCACCCATCAGCTAGGCTGTATAATTCAACACCTTTGTCCCAACCTAACTCTGTGATTGTTGCTCTAGGAAGGTCTTAAGACTGTTCCATGAAATGAATGTGTAATAAGCCACTGAACACTGTAAATTCTACAGACTGGTGGATTTTGTCTTGATGTCAGACATGAGACTGGCAGAAGGATCATGTTTTCCTGAGCCCATACTCACCACCTCTCCCTTCCTTATCAAGGGGCAAAGGCTGCCTCAAGGCTGGTGAATTTGGTCCACCACCCTCTATCTGCTACCCCTATCCTGCAGCTACAGCCAATTCTATTGCACCCTGGGCTTCAACTCTCCAAATCGGGAAGAGGAGTCATGGTGTTTTATAGTTCTAGTATATTTCCAGGAGGTGGAGACTTGCTTCCGGGTTATGGGAATTATAGATTCATCAGCATGGACTAAACCATGACTGTAGGCTAGGCTCACTACCCACCTAGCATTTGGGATATATAATAATTTCACTCTTTGCTGGGTTATTGACCCAGGAGACAACTCCTATTGAGAGATGTGGGTGAACATCCTGAGATCTTAGGACCACTGAACATGTGCTACTCACACCATGCTGCTGTCTTCGCCTTCCTAGCTGGAGGTCCATAATCTGACCTTTGTGTAAATGAGCTACACTTTCTGCTTTTCTTCAGATTTCTAGCATTGGCTAAGTTCACTCACAAAGCCCCATGAAACACCCTGTCATTGGTTGTGAATAAATATGCAATTTAATAGGTAGCATATTCTCCTGATGCTTCTCCTTTTGCCCCTATTTCCATCTGATCAAAATATGTGATAGACGTAGGGTCTGTTTTTGAGATAAACCTCTTTTAGTCAAAGACTGAGGGGAGCTGGGGAGCTTTGCAAGGGCAATGACACAGATTAAAGACAAAGGTTCATCAGGTTCTCAATTACTATTGTGAGGGACATAGTATTTTGTGTGAAGAAAAAGTTTGTTGAGCTCTGCTTCTGGAAATAGACCATGATCTTAACATGGTCATTTTCTTTTAGCTTGTATCAATTTCTCTGATTCCTAAGCTCTTGGATCAGTTCACGGGATGCCCTCCAGTTTTTCCAACCTCAACTAATTTTGGAAAGGTGATAAATGGAAGGTCTTGCAGACATGCCTTGTTTAGTCTGAGTACCCTGAATAGACTGTATGTGGTGGGGGCTGCAATATGCCACCCATATTCCCCTCCAAAATGAAGGATTTTTTACCCTGGCTGCTGGGGATGCTATTGGAAATAGCCTTCGGCTGTCAGCCTCATTCAGGGTTGGCCTCAGCTGAAGACAGCAGCCTCATCCAGTGCCATATCCTCTTTCTGGTGGGCCCAGATTCAATGCAAGGAGATTTAAAGGTCTAACTCCCTCTCCCCAACTTGGGATTCCCCAGAGGATTGGTTTAGGCTTCTGTTGCTGCTGTAGTGCAGACTGATTTTTCCCTCTTGCCAATCCTGCTCCCTCCCTTCCATAGGCCGTGATTCCAAGAACAATTCCTAATAATCTCTAACATACTAATTCAGTCTCAGAGTCTGCTTCCCAGGCAACACAAACTTCAATCATTGGTGCCAAGAGTTGCCTGAAAAAGTGGATGTTATGAAGTTATTTTGGAGCAGAATCATGCACCATAGTCCTGCTGACAATGGGACTATACCCAGAAAAAGCTGTAGGACTCAGCCAACACATACTGGCACACACTGGGAGAATACTAGATTTTGAGGTGCTTGATCAAGGGGATGGGGGAGCATAATGTTGAATAAAGGAGAGATTATCGATTTTGGATCATATTCTTTGGATATAGTATTTAACACCCTGGAAAGGACCCCAGGCTGGCTACTAGGATGATCTTTAAAAGCACAGGAAAAATAATGGCCCACTATAAGTGAGGTAGAAATGTCATAATTGCCATGGAAGATGGTGGAAGTAGAGATTAAAAGATGAAGAGAAGTGGGCATTCTAGAGTGGATATATTATAAGGCAGAAACCCACCAGAAGACTATGTTCTATAGGAAGTCCAGAAGCATGCATCATTTCCTAAAGCATTAGAATACACACTAGTGAGGGGACACCAAAATCATTTGGAAGCTCAGTTGAGGCTCACCTCTACAGGTCAGAAGGACAGTTAAGAGATGCCATTACAGAACTAGGCACAATGTTGGATGTCAGGACCCTGAAATAACAGAGGACATGTGGAAACACTTCATTAACTGACTCCAAATGAATGCAATTATTGTAGTGAGTGGCAAGGAGCTGGCGGGGTGCTAACTCATGAAGATTCATGGATATAGTTGAAAGAACATGGTGTCCCTGCTGGCAAAAGAAATCAAGGATGGGTGACCAAGAGGCTGGACAGTTGCCCAGTTTCCAGTTCTAAGGCAGTTCTCACACCCAGAATTCATTGAAGAAGAGACCAGATTCCCAGGGGGAAGGATTTGCAAAAGCATAGCAAGAGTACATAATAATAATTCCCCAGTCTATACCAAAGGGACTACCATCATTTACTCAGCTAAATGTACTCTGGGTAAAGGAGAATATACAAATATTTTGAGGACTGTTGGACACAGAGTCTGAGTTGACATTGATATCCGTTAATCTGCGGTGCCTTTCTGGCCTTCTGGTTAGAGTGGGGACCTATGAGGCCAGGTAATAAATGGAGAACTGGCCCAGGTTTAGTTGTCAGTGAGTGTACTGGATTCATGGACTCATCCTGCAGCCATTTTTCAGTTTCAGATATGCAACTGAAATAAACAAATTAGTGATTGGCACAACCCACATTGCTTCTATGACCTATGCTATTAGTGCTATTACAGTGGGAAAGGCTAAGTAGAAACCTCTGAAATGACCTCCCTCAAGCCAAGACAGTAAATCAAAAATAATTACCATATCCTGAGGGTTATAACAGAAATCAATGTTATCCTTAAAGGCCTGGAAGATTTAGGGGTGGTGGTTCCCATCATATCATCTCCATTTAATTCATGAGTCTAGCCCTCCCAAAAATCAGACAGATCCTTGGGGATAACAGTGGACTGCTATGGAGCCCACTCAATAGTATCCCTAATTGAAGCTACTGTGCCAGATGAAGGATCTTTGCTAGAGCATTAACACAGAATCAGGAATGTGATACTTTGCCATTGATCCAGAAAATGCATTCTTTTTCATCCTATCAGAAAATAAGTTCAGAATCAGTTTACATTCATTTGAAAAAGCAACAATATACATGTACAGTCTTGCCTCAGGGCTTTGTCAACTCTGCTGGTCTTAGTCATAGCATAGTCTAAAGAAGTCTGGGCTGGCTGGACATCCTACAGGGCATGCAAAGCATCACATCAATGATATCATGCTAATCATATCAGCTGAATGTAAAATGGCTAGTACACATGTATTACTGAGTGTAGGAGTGAAAATGTGACAAGAATTCAGGGGTGTACCATTTCAGATGTCCATAGATCTGGAGTAAGCTGGGACATCTCCTTTAAAGGAAAACACAAATTATTGTTTATTACTTCTCTCATTTCCAAGAAGGAAAAACAATGCCTGGTAAGCCTCTTTGCATTTTGGAGGTAGAAATTCCACTTCAAGTAATACTACCAACTAATTTAATGGATGATGCTACAGGCTGCCAGATATGAGAGGGATTCAGAGCAGGAAAGGGCTCTGCAGTAATCCTAAATTGCAGCGCAAGCAGATCTACTGCTTGGACTGCTTAGACCATGTGACTTGGCAGACCCTCTATTATTAGAAATATAACTGGTGGGAAAAGATGCTTCATGGGGTTTAAGGCAAGTTTCAATGGAAAGATTATGATGCAGATCTCTGGAGTTCTGGAACAAAGAGATGTCATCTGAAGTATAAAATTATATACCTTTCAAAAAATAGCTCTAGTTGTGTCATTGGACTCTGGTAGAGACAGAGCGCCTGATCACAGGACATCAATGATCATATTGCCAGAACTACTTATATGAGTATTGTCAAACCTACCAAGTCAACATCAATCTTAAGATCGAAGTGACTCCTCCAAGATAAAGCATAAGCAGAACCAGTCAGAGAAAAGCAAGCGCCACAAGCTGGTAGCCCGGACCCCAATGTCATCTATCACTATTGTACCTGTGCCTCTCTCAGTTTATATCTGTGTAAGTATCCTTTATGACCATGAAATGAAGGAAGAAAATCCCAAAACTTGGCTCATGGATTGATTGGTGAGGTATATGAATGAAAACCCAAAATGGTTAGTGGCTGCAATATAGCCCCTCTCAGGGGTGGCTTTGAAAATTAGTGGTGAAGGAAAATCTTCCCAATGAATAGAACTTCAGGCTGTAGACCTAGGCATCATTTTGGGTGGAAAGAGAAGTGGCTTGAGGTCAGAATATACACAATATTCATGGACTCACTGGCAATAGTGAATGTTTTGGTTCACTCTTAGGGAAAATGGAATGAGAAAATTTCAAGATAGAGACAAGTGGATCTATGGGAGTAGACACAAAGTATGGAAATATTTGTCTCTCATGTTAATGGCCACTAGAGAATATCTGTCACAGAAGAGGCATTAAACTATCAGATAGTCAAAGTGACCTTGTCATTAGCCACCCCAGTGCTGTCACAATGGATACATGGATTGAATAGACATGTTGGCAAGGATGGAGGTTATGCATGGGCCCAACAGTAGGTACTATCAAGGCCGAACTAACTACTCCTGCTAGCAAAAAAGACTGATGCTGAGTCCCTAGTGGATAATTGGATACATGAGTCTGGAATCTAGGAAAGAAGGATAAGTTAGTGATACAGATTTGATTTCTATTAATATAGGGTTAGTATGTTATGTGTGAGGATACAGAAGATGGTGAAACCTAGATAGTAACCATATTTTAAGGGCAGAAAAAGAAGAGTAATTCTGGGAGGCTGAGAAAGAGCAGCTACAGAGATAAAAGTAAAATAAAACAAGAGTAATCTAATAAGATAGGGGGGGGGACTTCATTAAAGCAAATTATGAAGAGGTTAAGTAAGATGGGGATTAGAAAATACCCATTGTCTTTGGAAATAAAGAGGATATTGGATATTGATTTTGGCAAAAGCAATTTCAAAGGAAACCAGAACCTGGGGCAGTTGAGATATGATGGGGAATTGAAGAAAGGAATACAATGAGTGAACATTGAATTTTAAGGCATCTTACTAGCACAGGAAAAGAGATAAGGTGGTACTTAAAGAGGAAAGTAGTGAAGGTTTGAAATAGCTGCTGTGGAAAAATGAGGACAAAAGCAACCATGTGCACAAAAATTGTCAAGTAGTGCAGAAGCCAAGCCAAAGTTGAAGTCCACAAATTTGCACTGGCACCAACCAATTTGGTTTATGAGCTTTTTTGCTGTTGGTGCTTAGGATGTGAAAGAGCTGGAGGCATAAGAGGATATGGAGAAGCTAATATACTGGAGTATATTAATAGGATTTAATAGGTCATTCAGTTTCAGTGATGGCAATGCCTACCTTAAATTGTATGCAGTGAAGCAGAACCTTCTATGGATCACCAGCCTGGGTAATTGGTGGCTGAAATGCAGCAAATTTGAAAAATATTAAAATTAAGGAAATCAACAGAAGTTGAATGGGTCTTCAGTATAGACGTTGATGACACTCAGAAGGATGATAGAAATTGAGCTTTGTGCATCCTAACAGCTAAGGCACAATGGGAAACCCATCAAGTTATTTAGCCCTTATCTTATTAAAGCAAGTATCTTGCTCATTGGAAGAGATGCTGAATTCTAGGGAGAATGTTTTAGGTTGATTTTAATTATGACTCAGGTGAAGCTCATGACCTGGCTTCAGGTGTAGCACGCGAGCTCTGGTAACAAATCAAGACAGTACCACCACTATCCCCACCACTCCCCAAAGCCAGGAATGCACCGATCTTCTTTTCTAACTGGTCAAAATGAAAAATTATCATTTTCCTATAACTTATCAAAAGGCAAGAGTAGAGGTGTGGAGATAGGTCAACTAGTATGACTCAGATGTCATCAAGGGCCTCCCTGTTGCTTGAACTTTCCATATTCCATGGTCTGTGGGAATTCACAACCTTCCCAATACAGTGCTAACTCCCCAGGCAATTTCTGTGTCCTCAGACTCTCCTGTAACGCAGGTAGAAACCCTGGCCTGCCGACTACTCCCATTGTAACAAAGGTGGTCAAGCCCAACCAATTTGATATTCCAGAGAAACCACACGGGAGCCCAGGGAAGGCCATGCCTTTATTACTTACTTATACACAGAACCTGGTGGCGGCAGGCCCAGGGGTGCTCAGCCTACTCACAGGACCCGGCGGCGGCAGGCCTGGTGAAGCTCCGTGCCACCTAACAGACACATTCAACTTTTACGAGGTTACAAACAGTGGGACACAAGGGTTACTAGATAACAATTACTGGACCTCCTGATTACTATCACAGGTGTTCCTTCGATGCTTACATCCAACCCCCTGTTTATGAGGGTCAGGTGGCTGGTCAGACCAACCTGTCCTCATTCCAGGGGCTCGGGTTCACGGAAAGGGCATTCTGTCTTCATCTACCCTACGCTCTCTAACTCTTAGACTTCTTACTCACCACCTTTATCTTATTCCCTTATAATCCCAAAGATAAACTCAGTTCTTTCTGTTGTCTTTGCTATTAAGACAACAACATGCAAAAAATTACACAAATCAACCATTCTTTCCAAAGAGACAAAACTTCTAACTTATATCATGAAATAGGTAGAAAAACAAGAGACAGCATGTAGGATTTCTTCCCCAAAAAGTCAAGCCATGACCTAAATAAAGCTTTACTTCAACAACTCTGACACTTTGTGCTTAACCATAATGATTCCCAAAGTTGTTGATATTTTCTTCAATCACTTGATAATGCAAGCAGCAGCTTCCTTCTCTGGAAGTAGGGATTCTGTGCCTATTGGTTGAAGGCATACATATATATCATTCTTTTACTGAGAAGGCAATTTACAGGGGAGCCACTTTCACTATTCTCCCATCTGGCCAGAGTAAGGGGTGAGGGAGGACCAAGGGTGCTGTGTATTGGCATAATAAAAAAATTGCTATAGGGGCTGTCAGTTTGCCAAAGGCTGCCAATGCAATATACCAGAAATGGGTTGGCTTTTATACAGAGAATATATTTGGGTAAAAGCTTATAGTTCTGAGGCCATGAAATGTCCAAATCAAGGCACATCAGAGATGCTTTCTCACCAAAGGTTGGCTGCTGGCAGATTCTAGAGTCCTGCCAAGTGGCAAGGCAAGATGGCATCGATTTTTCTGGTGTCCCTGCCTTCCCCTTCCGGCTCACCTTCTTCTTGAGCTCAGCTGTGGACAATCAGTTATATGGCTCATCTCTTCCCGGGCCTGTCTCTTTCAGCTTCTCTGCTGATTCTAGCCTCTGGCCTCTCTCTCAGCCTTCCAGGGTTTCTCTCAGCCTCTCTTTCAGCTGTAGCTGATTCTGGAGTCCTCTCTTTCTCTGTGTTTCTGCTTCCAGTTCTCAGTCTATATAGGACCCCAGCAAGAGGGTGGAGACCCACCCTCAGTCACACCTCACTGATGTAGTCCAATCAAAGGCCCTAAAGAGATTTATTTAAAAGGTGACCTAATCAAAGTTCCCTTAACTGAATCTACATTGCTTTTAAAGGCACAGGTATAGGTTAGCTTAAGAACATAATTTTCTGGGGTCCACAAAAGACAAAGCAGAGCAGGAGCAAAAGAAATTCATTACATAAAATAATTATAACTGTTCTCCTGAGAGGAACTGGAAAGGGACAAATGAAGAGCTGAGTGTGATTCTTCCAGCAGGAATGGTCTTTCCAGGAACTACACATTGCAGCAATGCTGATATAGCGCCTTTGCCTAGTGGTGCACTATGCCTAGAGAATGGAGGGTGTCCCCTCCTATGCATCAGTATGAAAAGCATATATAAGGATGCTGTGGTGAAAAAAAGTCTAGCTTTTAGTCCAGAGCACATGATGTTCAACTCTTGCCCTAATCATATTTTCCCCTCAAACTAATCACTGGTGCTTTTATTAATTTATGTAGATGGATACTATTTTGAAAATTATGAAATAGATCATTATGCTTTTTTAAAAAGTCAATAAAACAACAACTGATTTTTTTAAACAAAAGTTTCTTCCCTTGAATACTTTCATTACTTTTGTCTCTGGATTATAACCAGTTGTTATTTCCATTGACTAACTCAACTTTCCTAGTTTGTGGCTCCATGTAACTGGAGTCAGGTAGATTTAACATTTAAAGTTGACTTAAGTAGCTGAACTTTGCCTTAACATGAAGCTGTGAGATTAACTGGGCCTTGATATACATTAGCTGCCTAATCAATCACTTAGCTGACTGCATATTTACTGTAGATGAGTTCGTCTGTATGTTCATGTGAAAAATAATGGAACTGGGTCCAGAAAAATACCCAATGGATTCCCAAACCGTTAATTTTTGGATTAGGCCTTTACTTTGGCAACATGTGTACAAATAAACAAGCATGACTGAAATTAATTTATTGCGTTCAAGAGACATCTGTAATTCTGCAGTTACTCTGCAAGAAGGAATTAAACAATATCAGCTTTGCCCATTTCCCTTCTTATTCCAGTTAAACAAACCTCGCCTTCCTAAAATACTCAGATTCTCTCTTACAGCTGATATGAAAACAAAGGGCCTCTTAAATGAGCTTTTGTATTTATAAATTCTAATACATATAAAAACACAAGGATGACATTAAAGTGCCATGAAAGGTTAGCTTAGAGACAAGTTAAAAAGTAACGCTTTCCACTTCAAGTGGATCTTGGGCATCTGTGCCAATGTATTGCAGCACATGCTATGTGAGAGAGCAAGAACTGAGCTCATCTCCTTATAGTTCTGAATTATGAAGGCTGGGATGCAAATAACCTCTGAATATCTCATGGCTCCTGGGGATTTAAATTCAACTGACCTTTGTTTCAGATATTTTTTCCTATTTTAATTTCCTTTCCTTTAAAAAAAAAAAAAATGGACACCATGACAAAAGAAATGTTAAAGATACAGGATATAAAATTGTCACAGCGCCATCTGTCTCATCAGCAGCCAGTCAAAGCTGCAGGAATGGCTGATGGATAGGTCAGCCTCTTCTGGCCTAAGAAAATAACAAAAGGGCAAAGAGGACCAGAAACAAATGAGGATAAATGACAGGCCTGCTGCAATAATTGACCAACTTACAGATCAGGGGCATTTACTTTGTACTCATAACAGTCCTGGGATTTCCACCAAGGTCAGCAAACATTTTAATCCCAAATGACTCACTGGGAAAAAAGCTCATGGATACCATAATGTACTATTGAATGGTCTAAAGGAAGAAGGGAAAGGGAAGAAAGGAAAGGGATAAATCCAGGTGGTTGGAAAATGGGAGAAGAGGGGAAGGAAGTTGTATTAATCAGCCAAAGGGGTGCTGATGCAAAATACCAGAAATCGGTTGGCTTTCATAAACGATATTTATTTGGGGTAGAAGCTTACAGTTATCAGGCCACAAAGCATAAGTTTCTTCTGTCACCAAAGTTTGTTTCCACATGTTGGAACAAGGCAGCTGCCGACCTTTGCCAGGGTTCAGGCTTCTTGGGTTCCTCTCTTCCAGGGGCTCCGTTTCTGTCTGGGCTCAGCTCCTCTGTTTTCTCCACAAGGTCAGCTATAGAATATGAGGCTCTCTGGGCTGTGCCTCTCTCCACAAGGCCAGCTGTGAACCATCAGGCTCACATCAGGCAAACGGCTCATCTCTTTTCCCGAGCCTTCTCTCCTTCCTCACGAACAAACTCCTCTTTGTGCTTACTCCCCTGAGCTCCAGCATTAACACTCAGCATCAGAATTCCAACACCAAAACTACTCCAACTCTGTCCTTTGCCATACCTTTTATATTTGATGCACCACCCACCAAGGAGCGGGGCTCAATGCCCTACTGATGTGGCCTAATCAAATCCCCAATCATGACTTAATCATGTCCAGATGAACAGACCATTTTACAAGCATAATCCAATATCTCTTTTTGGAATCCATAACTATATCAAACTGCTACAGAAGTCATTTAATAATGACAGTGATAATGATGGTGATGGTGATGATGATGATGGTGATGATAATGATGACAGTGATGATGGAAATTGTAGGTGGCCTCAGGAGCCTCCTCAGAGTTGGGACTGGAGGACTGATGTGGGGTTTTCATCTTTAGGCATCACTGCCGTTTACTTCCTCTAGTTGGAAAGAGTGAGATGCGAGGAAGGAAAGAAATTAAAATCATTTGAAATGATTTTTTTTTTAAATTTCTCAATAAAAACCCTTTATTCATTTGGTATTGTCTTATGTTTTGTGGAAGTAAAGTAAATGGAATAGGTTCCATTTATTGAATATCTACTATGTACACGGTGTTTTTAAACAATCACAAAAGGGAGTATTATTATCAGATTTTAAAGATTAGGAAACAAAACCTCACATAAATTAAGATGTTAAAAGATTTATCTAAATCTTACATGTAATAGGAGGAGAGTTGGACCACCTGGCCCCAGAGCTTGCCTTCCAAAGTACTACCTTCTCCAACCACAAGTTAAAATCTCTGTTATGTGTTTAGTTGTTAAAAGAGATCATCCTTCTGTAAATTAAGATTTAGTTATTTGAAAACACCATCATCTCAGCTGAATGACTTCTTATTGAGCTTTATTTACAACTGCATGATTTCTATTCCACAGAGTGTTATTTTCTAGATTCACTTAGGACGTGGATGACAATGAAATGATACGGACATACCAAGTGTCAGACAACAAGGGGTGTGATGTTCATTTGGCTTTGTTTGGACAATCTTGAGGTACTTTATTTGTGCTTTAGTTTTATTTTACCTTATATTCAACTTATAGAGTATAGAAATATGACATTATATTAACTTCTGGAGGTAAAAATAATTTATAACCTATCATGTTCCATAAAGCATTTCAGGTGATTAGCATTCTAAGTAGATACATATTTCTATACTTTCTCAACTCTCCTAACTAGGTTGTCTGAGTCTCAAGGCCAGAGACCATCCTGGCCAGCTCTGTTTCCCTAACAGTACCCAGCAGTCCTTGATGTGGAAGGCAACCAACTCTAGTTGAATTCATTCCTGCAAGATGACTTGACTGATGGAGTGTACAGAGAAGAAAGGCTTCTATAGAAGAGAACTATACTGTCCATCTCACAAAAGAAATAGGATATTTTGGAATCAAGGATAGTTTGAATTATTCAAGTTTAATAATCTTTACGGATCAATATGTGACCCTTTTAAGTCTTCAAACACTGATAACTCATTTGGTGTAAAAGCCTTATCTATATTTAAAATTTGCCCTTTTGTAAATATTTTCCTGGCCCGGCAATAGCCATCATTGTGTATTTACTTTATTTTTTTTTTTTTTATTATGGGTAAAAATCAAAATTCTCACAATACATACAAACATTTGTAAAATGATATATAAATATATATGCATATATGTGTATTTGCTTACAAAAATGTTATTTTTTATATATATATATACATATATTTTAAGAGGTGCTTAGATTACCTAAAATATTATACGGAACCCACTCGGATTCCCATGTTGCCCACCTCCCACACCTCCCACCACCTCCAACACAAACATCTCCCATAGTGTGGCCCACCAAACTCAATGAACTTACACCTCCTGGAGCCTTGCCACCAACCATAGACCACAGTTCACACTATAGACCACACTCTCTCCCACTCAGTTCTGAGTGGTGTGTGCTGATTTAAAATGGCCTACATCCATTGCCACAACAGTACTCAGGACAACCTCCAACTCCCAAAGAAATAGATATTATTTCTGCTCTTTAATAAGTGAATTAAAAAGGCAGGTACACTGAGGAGAAAGTTCATGAGCCTTTTTTTTTTTCTTTTTTATCTCTGGGCTTTGTTTTCATCTATCATTAAGTTTGTGCGTGTTATTGTGGCCTTTTGTCTATGTTCTCTTTGCTACTTATTTGTAAGCAGCTGTTGTATATACAACTTTGGGTTGCACTTAATTCCTGTATTATTTGCACAAGATGAGTGCTCTAATTAAAACTGCAATTAAAATTCAATGCTACATTATATATTTTTAAAGTTATCTGTGACAATGTAAGGTACCTAGTAGATAATATGTTTTCATTTCCTTGGCTGCTCAAGCAAATACGATGCTGGCTTAAACAGTGGGAATTCAGAGCCTCACGGATTTGAGGCTATGAGCAAGTCCAAATCATGAATGTCTTCAAGGCGATGCTTTCTCCTCAAAGACTGGTGTTCTGGAACTGGCAGGCAGCAATCCTTGGCCCTTGGGTTCTCTGTCATAAGGTCGTGCACTAGGGGGCCTCTCCTGGCCTCTCTGTTCTCTTCTGGGTTGCATTGAATTTTAGCTTCTGGCTTCCTGTGGGTTTTTCTCTGTGTCTGAGTTTCATTCTGCTTATAAAGGACTCTAGTAAGAGGATTAAGACCCATCCTGAATGAGGTGGGCCACACCTTAACTAAAGTAGCCTCATCAAAAGGTCCTAGTAACAATGGGTTCATACCCACAGGAATGGATTGAGTTTAAGAACATGTTTTTCTGGGGTACAAACAGCTCCAAGCCCCCATACAATTAATAATAATGGATTAAAAGATTGGCCTTCAGAATCATCCTTTGAACCTTAGTTCAGCAAATCACTTGCTGTATGGTATTGGAAAAGTTATGTCACATCTATTGGTTTCAGTTTTATCATCTGAAAAATGAAGAGGTTAAAGTAAATGATATCTAAGAATCATTGAAACTTTAGCATCCTGTGACTGATTCTGTGGGATAGATTTGTTCACTCCTTCTGTTTTTCCATGAGGGAGGTGAAACGATTTACATGCTTTATGGGTTTAGAATACAGCTTTTCTTTACCAGAGGCCATATTCAGGGAAAATTATATTACAATGCTATTTTGTAGCATCATAAGCCTTTTCCTAATTCAACCATTTAGAGGATGTCTATGGGAGGAAAAATTGATTATTTCTGGCATATTATTTCATTAATGGGGTCAAGGGTTTCAGAAAATTCACTATTACTACTGATAGTCAAACTGTCTACCATAAGAAAAATTTCAGCCTCCTAAAGCTGCCCAATAAGGAGGAGAAATACCCAGCTTTAGATAAATCCATGTACTAATCCAAATACAAGTTGACTTTGAAGAAATTCAACCCCATCATATGACATCTAAACAGGGTCTTAAGAAAGTGTTTTCTATTTTTCAGAAGAGTGTTGGGTGGGAGGTTACTTAGCTACAAATTATGCTGTAAGAGTTTATGTGTCTGAAAATTATTTCTGAAAGATTGTAGGAGATATTCTGCTCAACATAACAAATTTTCTAGCAAAAGAATTACCAGCATTAATATCTGACGTCAAACAAATTATGATGAAAAAAATGGAAAGAACTTATAGCTGCCAATAAAGTAATCACCATTCCCCTTTCTTTTTCAAATGAATAATTTGAGCATGATTTATTTTTTTCTTTCCTGTGGCTTCCTATTTCTAACTCTAGTGGTATGTAAGCAACAATATAATATGCTCCAAAGATGGTGATGAATTGCAAAACCAGACAAAAATTTACCTTACTAGACTACCCAAAGGATCAGAAAATTTATTTTGGGTTTTAAGAATTCTGGAATATACTTGGATTATGCTGCTAGTAATGGGTAGAGGTGGATTTGCTAACACTTTGTGTATTATTACCAATATACACTGGCAGCTTTTTTGAATTACAGAAAAATTTCTAGGTATCCCCTCAGGTACCTTCTTGCCCTAGAATGCTTATTGTTGCTTCCCTCAATTAACAATAAAATAATTGCTAATCATTCATAGGTGACTCTAATCAACTCTGTAAAATGTCTTTTAAATCCATTTGAGCATTTTATAGAGATCGATATTCCCTCAATAATTATCCTAAGTTCTTGCTCCATCCTTTCAAAGTGTTTAACTATCCAAGTTTGAAATTAATGTTTAAGTATATGATTACATAATAATATTTAAAATTTAAAGAAAAAACTACAAGTAGTTCAAATAATTCTGAATGGATGGCTGTTACATCTTCTTAAAAAATAGTTCTTTTATAAGAACTATTTTTAGTTTTATCATCTGCTCCAACATGGTCTGCTGCTCTTGAAAGAAGATTGCTACTATTCACAAATGTCATTACTCTCCCTGAGTTCTGGAAACTTTTGTTCTCAAATATTGTATATAATTCTGGCAATTTATTCTACAATAAGGCTAAGGCCTTTGCAGTCTCTCAAAAACAAATAAAACTGAAACTGCTTTCTACACTGTGGTCCTAGGGAGATTTGCAGCCCCTTGAGTCTGAAGGGCTGTTTGAATTGATGCACCAGTGGTTAGCAGGCTCTCCACACTCTGAATCCTGCAGGCACTCTGGTTCTGACCCTGATTCAAAGAGCAGAAGGGTAACTTGCATTTTCCATTGAATTTGGATGCCGATGGATCATTTTATTGTGTAAACATTGGAGCATGATAGAGTAAATAGAGAAAGATGGATAAATAGATGGAAAGAGATCTCCGGAGATGGTTTTGGTGAAAGTAATGACATTAATCAGGATGAGAAATAATTATTTTTAAAAATGCTTTCATCAGCCAACCTGTAGTTTGCAATTTTAAGTAGAAATAATAGGAATCAGGGACTCTCCCATGCCCTTATCAGTGTCAGATGTTAACTGAATTTTCCTTTGCACCTGCATGAATTTGGCATTAAGTCTGCAGCAGGGATTCTGCTTATCTCTGTAGAAAACTGCCCAGATTTGTTTAGTAACTGGTGATATCGTCATCAAATTGTACTTGACTGTTAAGTACAAGTTTGATCTCACGAAGGACTTCTTCTGTTTTAATGATCTTATTGTGGCTACAGGAAAATCACAACCAAAGCCTAGGTTGCATGCATCTGCTTTGTATAAATGCTCTATTTCACTTGGGAAAAGTTCAAATGTTCAAGAGGCGACAATTTTGATTCTTATGGACAGACAAATGATGCTCTGGAACTTCAACAGATCATAAGAAAGTGTTTAGTTTTTTATGGAAAATTGAAAAATATCCCTCTTATTTACATAAGATGTGGTTATCTTAGAGGGCATACTTTCTTTGTTTTCTCTCCACTTTGAGCCAATATACACATCACTCTGATTTCCTGGAGTTTCTTCATTCTTACTTTCTGCCAAATTACATCCCAGCCTCCTTTCAAAACTATGCATAAAATACACATCCTTCAGGGAGCTGTTTGGATTAACCCCACCAAGCTCCAGTCACTCTCACAATATTCCTGTTGATTTTTACTTTTATTTTTAATAGCCATTCATTCAATCCTACAACATATGTGCCACTATATGCTAAGCACAGTTCTAGACACATGAGTTACATTAGAGAGCAAAATAGACACAGATTCTTTTTCTCAAGGAACTTATATTTTATCAGTCAGAAACAGACAACAAACAATCAATATAATGATTAAGTAAATTATGTGGTATGTTAGAAGATGACAAATGAGAAAGAAAAATGAAAAAGTAGAGCAGGATAAGGTGGACTGGGAATGCTGGGGTGGGAATCAGGCTGTATTATTAAAGAGGGGCGGCCTTATGAGAAGATGAGATGTGAGAAAAGATCTGAAGCTATCGAGGAAGCTAAGAGACCTACCAGGAGAAAGACCATTCCAGGCAGAGCAATCAACTGGAACAAAAGCCTCAAGCCAGGAGTGTGCCTAATGTATTCAAGAAATAGCAAAGAAGCCAGGGTGCCTAGAATGGAGAGCACACAGGGTTAAATAGTAGGAGATGTGGTCAGAGCAGTGACAAGAAAGTAGATCCATTAGAGCCTATAACAGTGTAAGGTAAGTCATTGTAGAATTTTGAGCAAAAGAATAATGTGATTTTGATTTATGTTTTTTTTTTTTTAATCATTCCTGCCTGCTGTGTTGAAGATAGACTTCAGGATACAAGGATAGCAGCAGGGAGATATGTTAGTAAGCTGTAGCTGTTAGGTATTGCTGAGTAACAAATCGCCCCAAATTTTAGTTGCTAAAAACAACCACCATTGTATAGCTCACAATTGTGTAGATTGGCAAATTAGGCTGGGCTCAGGTGAGTAGTTCCACTCGTCTTGTCTACAGTCAGCAAAATGTCTACCATGGCTTTGCTACAGGAAGCTACCTTGCTATTAGCTTGGTCAGTGGGAGTGACTGGGCCACATGCTTGGTCACATGGTGGCAGCAGAGTTTCAAGAGAATGAACAGAAATGTGTAAGTTCTCTTGCGCTTGGGCTCAGAGCTGGCACACACTTGGGACATATTCAAAGTAAGTCGCAGGGTCAACCCAGATTGAAGGAGTGGAGAAATAGATTCTATATTTGAAAAGAGAAGCTACAAAGCCACAATTCAAAGGGTATGGGTATTACAAGGGGAATAATTGCATCTAGATTTGCAAGCATTATACCATAAGGGCTATTTTGTACATCCAGATGAGAGGTTACTGGGACCAGGGCTGAAGCCAGAGAGGTGGTGTGAATCAAATCCAGTGTCTATTTTCAAGGCTGAGACAAGAGGATATCATGATGGATGGGTACAGAAGATGAGGAGAAGAGAAGAATCAACGCTGTCTCTGAGGTTTTTGTCCTGAATAAATAGAATGAAGGAGCTGCCATATACAGCAACAG
Source organism: Tolypeutes matacus (assembly GCA_026826555.1). Taxonomy (NCBI): domain Eukaryota; kingdom Metazoa; phylum Chordata; class Mammalia; order Cingulata; family Chlamyphoridae; genus Tolypeutes; species Tolypeutes matacus. Next base: position 8,358,553 of record JAKSZT010053783.1, read on the forward strand.
GGAAAACTGTGTGTGGAGCAGATTTTTGAGAGAAATTCAGGAATTCCATTTTGGACATATTTGAAATATCTATTAGACATCTAGACAGAGATGTGTAATAGGCAGTTGGATATTGAGGCTGGCATTTGAGAGAGAGGTTTGGGCTGGAGTCATCAACATATAGCTGATATTTATAGCCAAGAGATGGAATGACATGAAAGGAGAGGACTAAGGGTTGAGCCCAGGGATAGTCCAATATTAGGAGTAAAGAAGAAGCAGATGAACCAGTAATGGAGCCTGTGAAGGAGTGATCGGTGAGGTGGAAATAAGACAGACCAAAGGGGCTGTGGTGTCCTAGAAGCCAAGAGAAGAAAGTGAGTTGAGAAAGAGAAAGTGCTTAACTATTTCAGCTGCTGATGGTAGGTCACCTGAAATCACTGTCAGCAAGATCATTGGAGGATCTTTGCAAAAACTAGCTGTTGTGACTCTTGCTATTTTTTCCATTGAGAAGGCATTTCACTTTGGCTGTCACCTGAGTGACAATAGTAGTGGTAGCATGTCCAGGTACAGTTCCATGTGTTTTATATGGGTTACCTTATTGAATCCTCACAGTAACCCTCATTAAGTACTCTTTTCTTTATGGATGAGGAAACTGAGGAACAGAAAAGTTAACTGACTTTCCCAGAGCCTTAGTAAGTGATGGATTAAGAATTCAAACCCAGACATTCTGATGCCAGAACCAAAGCCTTGCTTCTAACTTGCTCTGCTGCAGTGAATCTCAGGAAGTAAGAACAATAGTCTCCCTAGTACAGTGGTTACAACAGATTACACTTGGGGCATCAGATTCTAACAACATTTTATGAAAGCCATGTTTCAGATCCTATAACCTCTTCTAGCTACCTTGTTCTTATTTATTTACTTATTTCCCTATCTCAATCTAAAACCAATTGAAGCAGTTTATACAAAATGTACATCATAACTAGATAAAGAATGAGTAACTGAATGAGGGAGACACCTTGCTTCCATCGGTCATTGTAATACCTGGCATGTTCATGGTAGGAAAATGATAACTTTTATTGCCTCAAAATGTGCTTGCCAACCAAGCTCAGAAAGTAATTTGCAAGTCATTTTAACAAATTCTTTTATGGTTGTCCATGTTTTATTAGAATGAATAGTAAATTTCCTATATCATTTGAATAAAAACAGCATGTCAAAATTTTTGCACTGTATATACTCAAAATGTTATCTTTGAATTATAAACATGTTACATTTTGAATAGCACAAAAAATGAATAAAGTTTGTTCCAATTAAGATATTTTGACTTAAAATCTCTTGTGTTTGTTCCATTTTTCTCTAAAATAGATATTAATACATTTCCTAGTCTTTCTAATATTGTAAAATGCTTCAACTCGGCATAAAACTATGTCTTTGCCATAAATTATTTTCGTCATAGTGGCCATTTAAATTCACTTTGGGAAGTTATAAATTTGAGATGATGGTGGGATATCCAAGTGTAAATGCCTGTAGGCAGGTAGGTAAGCATCTATATTTTGGTTCTGTGCTGTCCAAATCTAGTATAATTTAACTCCATTCAAAGACAGGAGTCAAAAATTTGCAAACTCACACTCCCATCACCAAACCTGGCCATTTGGAAACAACAAGGTATACATATCCAATAAAACTTCAAAATCAACATGTCTAAAAGAGGACTTACTACCTCTGAAGGCAGAAATATTTAGTAAATATAAAAATGTGTGTGGGAGTCACACCCATTTTTGGTCTCAGCTCCACTTTTTAAAATTGCTAAATCCTTGGCCAGTTACTTAAACTTCCTACACCTCAATTTCCTCATGAACAGAATGCAGTGTACTGCATAGAATTGTTGTGAGGATTAGGTGAGATCATGCCTGTAAAGAGCTTAGCTTTGACATATAGGTAGTGTTCAAACAATATTAGCTATCACCATTGCTGTTCTCTTCTACCTGAAAACAGCATGTCTTCTTGACTTTCTTTTGGCCTCTTGGCAATATGGCATACTTCTACCATGCAAAAAGTCTTTGTCCTGTCTTTGATTCCTCCATCTCCTCTGGATCTCATTGCTAATCAAATGCTAAGTCAAGTCAACTCCTCCTACGCGATGACCACTCCATTGAATGTTCAGGCTCCCACACGTGTTCTGTCTTCATTAGGCATGGAGAGACTACTTGATTAGTATCTTTAATGTTTAGTCTCCAGTCTCTTTGCTTTCAAATCCATTCTCCACGCTACCACCAGATCAGTCATAGTAAAAGTCTTACTTTGTTATTTCTCTTCTAAAAAATCTTTAATGACAGCCAATTGCCTACAAGATAGATGCAAACTCCTTATGGATTGGTTAGCTAAGGCAACAGCCATTTCCAACATTTTTCTTCCTTGGCACTCCCACCTAAAGACTGGAAAGACAGATAATTTTTTGTCTCCATTTTTGTCTCTGCCTTTCTTTCAGCTACAAATGGCCACTGACTAATGTCTAGACAATGGGATATAAGATTACTGGGGGATTCTGGGAAACTTTCCCTTTCTGATTAAAAAGAATATATGTGGTTATTGTTCTTTCTTCTACCTACTTTCTGTCTTGAATGTAGATATAATGCCTGAAGCTGCTGCATCCATCTTGTTACTATGAGGAGACAAACATATGAGGAGGTAGAACAGAAGTAGAAAGGTCCTGGTCCTGAAAACTCTATTGAGCTGCTGACATAATCCTGAGACTGCCTACTTTTGGATTTATTGTTAAGAAAACAATAAATATTCCTACATTTTAGTCAAGTTTTGCATTTCTTAAAGATGACATTTTTCTTAAATAATTCAGATTGGCATTCAAACACCTAAACTGATTTGAAATTGTCTTTCCATATATATCTACCATTACTTGACTACTTGAACACTAATTTCCATTTCTAGAATACTTCTTGGCTCTTGCTTCAGTGACTTAGCTCATGTTATTTCCTCCACATGGAATTCCTTTCTTGTATTTTTACCCTGACATCTATCTCCTTTTATTTTCTCTAGACTTCCTATATAGTCTCCGATGTCCAGCTTACAGTCTACCTTCTCCATGAAAACTTTCCTGTTCTATTCAGAGGTGATAGCTCCCTTCTTTGAATTCTTAAGGAACTTGGTTCTATACAATAATGATTATACCAAATCAGAGAATATAATTACAATATACATGTCATCTCATTCTCTAGACTAGAAACCCTTGATTGAAATTGACATTATTCCCCCTTGGGGAGGGATTGGTATTGCTTGTTCAACTTTTTTTTCATAAAAATGAGTGGATGCATGAAGGAAGGAAATGGATTCTAAGAGTCTAAAATATAAAGTAGGTTGGGAGCAACAAAATTGAGAACTGGTGAAATAGAGAGGACTCAGTAGATTGAGTCAAACAGCAGAGTACTCTAGCACTGTAAAGAGGCCATGAAAAGGTTCAGATATGTAGAGGATGACTTCAATGAAGTTTCAGCCAATTGCAAAGAAAGAAATAACTCTTTGGCCTCAAGTCACATTTTGATTGCTGTGTTTGGTAAACTTTTGTGCATTATTTTTGTTACATTTAATGGGAATTGAGCACACTATTCTGTATATCCTATGAGGAAAAGTAGGCCCATAAAATATTCTAATTAAAAATTGTATTCTTTGTGGTTTTATTCGCATGTCTTCTTTGTATTATAACCTAATATGCTGACTTAGAAAAACACATTTCATTATTTTTGAGTCATTTTCCCATCTTGAGTTTATTAAACTTGAATTAAAATAAATTGTTCTAAAAACATAGCTCTGTTTTCTACACTGGAACTTGAAAAAGCCTTTGAAACCAAATAAAGTTAAAATTCAAAACATTAAGCACATTTAAGCCTTAAAAATGTTAAGGACTTTCCCATCCTAAATATACAATAACATGGGAGTCTTTTTTGTCCCTTGGTCTTTTCTAGTTGAAGCTGTTTGATTAATGTGTTGTTAAATGCCTAATATTAGGTAATGAATTAATTTACTCATCTTGTACCTAGCCCCTTCCCACCCAAATCTAGAAGCAAAGGGGTGGTTTAAGGACAAACAACTGTGTGAGAGGGAATAAATATACTTATACATATGTACACACCCATGTACAAGCAGACATATCTATAGCCTTATAGAGAAAGAAAGAAAAAAATTTTGAGAGAAAATATTTCAAGTATTGGCCTCTTTCTCCCTGTTATGTTTTATAAATATGTATTACAGAAGAAAAAATATCCAGCAAATAAGGAAAGTCCACTAGCAATCCCTAAGGACTTCTGTTTCTACTAGATCTTGATGACAGTTCGCATTCTGAAGAAATATATCTAAATCATGGACTTAAAAAAATTAGGAATTCCAGAAAAGTCATAGTTCCCTATTACAAATTCTGGCACAATCTCAATCACAGTTCTAGACATCGTGTCCTCTCTCAGTTGTAAGCCCACATGTGGGTCCTTTACTGTCCAAATTTGGAGGTAATTTCTTCATGCGAGCCTGGCACCCTGTCTACTCCTTTCTAATCTTTCAACAGTTTTTAAGGAGTCAGCCTCCCTTCTTTCCAGAAAGCAAACACCCATTCTTTCAACTTTGTGTCACTAACATTACTCATCACAGTGGAGGAATAGACAAGGGTAGTCATAGCTTTTTAAATTTTGGAAACAGCCCAAGGTTTTGCATTTTTTTCAAAATCATTTAAGTAGTTCCCCAGTCAATGACTGTCAATTTTATCAGATGTTATTGGAAATTTGTTTGTTCATTCATTCCACAAATATTTTTCAAGCACCTACTATGTGCCCAAAACTGTTCTAGACTTTGAGGATACATCATTGGACAAAACTCTAATGGATGGGAAGCGGCTGTGGCTCGATCAGTAGGGCTCCCGTTTACCATATGGGAGGCCCCGGGTTCGGTTCCCGGGGCCTCCTGGTGAAGGCAAGCCCACCTGCTCGGCGTGGTTAGCTGACCCAGAGAGCACAAGCAGCAAGGGGGGGATAAATGAATAAATAAATAAAATCTTTAAAAAAAAAAAAAACAAAACTCTAATGGAGTCTGCATTCTAATAGGGAGAGATGATTATAAAGAAAGAAACACTATGTCAGGTGGTGATAAGTGATAGAAAAATAAGCAGTTATGGGAATAGGGAAAGCTGAGTGGGAGGGCTGGTATTTTGCATTGAGTGATCATTAAAAGATGCTCTGATGGAATGCATTTGAATAGCCCTAAAGGAAATGAGGATGTGTGCTGCACGGATAGCTGTGAAAATCGCCGATTAGGCAGAGGAAATAGAAAATGCAATGGCCCTGAGTATGCTTGTTGTGTCAGAGAATGGCAGGGAGCCAATGTGGCTGGAACAGAGTGGGCAAGGTTTGTGGGGTGTGAAGGAAATGAGAGTAGAGAACAGAGTGGGGGCTGGATCAGGGACTTTGCCATCCATTTTAATGGCCCTGGCTTTTTATTCTGAGTGAGATGGGAAGCCACTAAAGAATTTTTAGCAAAGGAACGACATGATCAAATTTATGTTTAAAAGTATCACGTTGGCTCCTGCATTAAAAACATATCTTAGGAGTCAAGTTCAACAGCAAGGAGACCGGTTAAGAGTCTATTGCAGATGCAGATGTGAGATGATTTCTTGTCTTAGAAATGTATATATGCAGCCCTGTCTAGGTTAAAGATTAAAGCAAGATGCTCACCTCACAGCCCAGCTTCTGTGTGTGCCGTTTTCTCAGAACCAGCCATAACCTGTTCTGATTGTATTTCTGAACATGAACCAACCTCTCCCTCATCCACTTGGGCCCAAGTCAGCCCCTAGAACACTATCCTAGAGGAGAAAGACATTCTCCTTTCGGCTCCCAAGCATTCTTCCTGTGGGCCTCAAAGGTGTTGCAGGAAACTTGTAGGTGTACCTTTCTCCCTTCCAGGGCATCCCTGATACCCCTAAGTCCAGGAAATTCTCTTCCATCCTTTGGTCTACTTTTCTTTATCCTCGTTGGCTTTCCTGGAGCACATTCACTTAAAAGGTACCAAAGCAAGTTCAGGCTTTGTTTGCAGCCGGGTCTCCTGGCTGTTCTCATGGGTGCTTGAGAGGAGCCTGCAGTGGACGTGCTCTGTGGTTGGTGCCATGGCTCCAGGAGCACTGGTGCCTCCTCCTTTCAACAGCCGTTAGTAGAATTTGTCCTGCTTCCTCTACTCCTTAGACCTCCTACGAGTTTCCTATTTCCATTCCGTGAGACGCCTCTGGTCCAGAGTTCATTTTAGGAGCAATAGTGATTAAGCCTTCGTTCCAGTTTTCCGTTCGGACAAGCTTCTCCCATTACCTACGCCAGAGGTTGCTGGCAACCCACCAGCCATGTCGGCCCGTGATTGTCATTTGTTTGGCTCATGCAGTGTTTTTTTAAATGTGGATTGTTGCCAACACTTTAAAATGATGAGGTTTGTATAAAACTCTGAATTTTTCGTTTCTCTTGAGAAATCGGAAGACTTGGCTAAACCGGGTACCCGTGCTCGCGTGGCAACAGTAAACTGCAGTTGAGCAGCAGCAGTGCCTTGTGACAAGACGTGAGCTCTCCAGCTCTCCACAGCCCCACCCGCCTGTGTCATCCATCATGCTCCCTGCCAGGTCCCTCTAGATATCTGTGTCTAAAACCTTTGGTTTCTACTCTCATTCTCCCATAACCCACCATCCTTTCTGGAATTTTTCTAGGTGTCTCCAATGCCCTTGGAGAATTTTTAAGGGCAAGGATAGTAATCTTGTAGAATTATAGCTTAAAATAACACCACCACAACATCTCCCAATCCACAGAAAATAAGAGACACAACTTTCGTACAGGAAAGAGAGCAACCTGTTTTTCATATTTTCTCAAAATAAGACTCTAAATTGATTTTGGCTAATGGTCCAGTTTAAGGAAACCGGGGTGGCCGTTGGACCTATACCCTATCCTTGGGCTATACATTCCCAAAGCCTGCTAGTAAAGCCTCTTGAAGTAGGATTTATAGAAAGACCAACAGTGAAATGCAACTGCAGACAGAGATAGTGGTGCCGGGTTTGCCCGCCATTGCTACCTCCAGCCTAATCCTGAAGTTTTATGCTGCTTTGTTTTTATTTTTGATGTACCGGGGGTTGAACCTGGGACCTGTGTATGGGAAGCTGGTGTGCAACCACTGAGCCACATCGGCTTCCTTGAGTTGGTTTTTTCATTTGTTCTGCTTGTTGTTTTCTTTCTTTTTTGTTTGTTTGTTTGTTTGTTTTTTTCAGGAGACACAAGGAACCCAACCAGGGACTTCCCGTGTGGGAGGCGAGAGCTCAACCACTTGAGCCACATCCCACTCCCTATGTTGCCTTTTAGGCCATTGGCAGGTATCTGTATGAAGAGGGAGAAATCCTCCAATATCTCATTAAAGTCATTAGAGCAGTCTCAACTCAGTGTGGTATAAATACATAAAGGTTTTATTTTTTCCAGTCACTGCCTTTAATATGCCTCTTTCATTCTCTCTTTTTTGTCATTTAATATCATTGGGATAGAGCCTATAAATTTCCAGTTATTTCAGAATATTTTAAAGAATCAAGCTCAGATTTATTTTAAAGTACTAATCTCAAATTTGATGTAAATCCCTTCCCTCCTTGTGGGCGTCCCTGTGCAGTCCATGTACAAGTCCTTCCGCAGGCCCTGTAGCACTCTCCCCTCCACAGTTGCCTGACCAGGAGATCCAGGTCCAGCGCCACCCTTTCCATCTCTCATTAGCTCTGGTCACCACCCCATAGCTGCTTGTTACTGAAACCCCCTTGCCAAGGAGATCACCTTCATGGGCAGGGCATGTTGCCTAAAACCTGGCTCCTTTCAGTGGTATCCACTTGACCCACAGTCAATTCACTCACCTTTTCCACCAAACAGTGGTCATTCCTCCTTCTCCTTCCTGCAGTCTCTCCTTAGATACTGTCCCCTCTAGCCAGACAAGCACAGAAACAGATCAGCCAGTATACTGCCTGAGCAGACATCTAACCAGTCCATCCCTCTAGCCCACTAAGAGTGCCAATCTTGCAGCGCCCCCATGTCTGAATTGTTCTCTTACAGCTTTTCTATCCCTTGCTTTGGTAAGGGGAACACTCTCCTCACTTCCCCAGGGAAGGGGATAAGTTATCTCTCACCCCAAACTCTGCTCTTCCCCAAGCCCAAGGAATCCATTGACCCACCGCATCCCTTTCCCTCTCCTCTGTCCTTTATTCTCTGTTCATAAAGACCTGAGGAGGTCAGAGTCAGTTGTGGACACTGACTCTAAACCACAACTGGTCTAGAGTCAGTTGTGGACACTCTTCTAAGGCCCTAGGGAGGCATCTGCTTCTTTGTCTGGCCACTCATTTCAGAATGCAAGGACTTCAAATATGTTAGTCTCTATTCTGACCCTTTCTGCCAAGTCTGGAAAAGCCCTGTTTTATTGTGGTTTATTTATGCTGGCTTAATAGCTAGGGTACCTCCAATTATAAGTGACAGAAAATACACCCTAACATGGCTCTTCAGATAAGAAAGTGTGTGTCTCACTTATCGTAAAAGCCTAAGTGAGGATATCTGGCTCCAGGTCTTATGGATTCCTGGCTCAAATGACATCCACAGATCCCTTGCTTGGTTCTCTTTCCCATGGGTGAAAAATGCTAGGGGGCAGAGTCTCAGGGTCCTTGTGGAGACCCATACCATATTCAGGATCATATCATCAGAAGCTGGCAGAAGAGAGTCTGCATTACCAGATGCTCAAGCAAAAGTTCAGGATTTGTGATTCAGTTTCCCCGACTTGGATCTTGTGCCTCTCCCTGACCCATCACAGTGCTCTGATATGGCTGATGCTACCCTGAGAGGCACTTGTTGGTGGAAACTTCCCTCCCTCCTTCCCCAACCTCTATTATTTCCATCAAAGGAGGCCTTAGTTTTCCCAGGTACAACTTGTCCAAATTTAACATGAGGGCACTAGATACACTCTAGGATCTGAGGCTAATGTTAGGATCTGGCATTAAAATGGGGCTCTTGCTGAGTTTCAGAGGGGCATGAAGAATAGTAGTCAGAAGTTTAAGGCCTTAGAGTAAGAAATTCTAACTCCATCAGGGCAAGGAATCTTAAGCAAGTACTTAACTTCTCTGAGACTCAGTATTCATGCATACAATGGGAGTATTGATAACACCTATGCTATAAGATTGCAAAGAGGATTTTAAAAATGTGTCTGGCACAATTAGATGCTCAATAAATAAAAATTTTATTATTCATTAGTTAAATGCTTCCTTTTTTTGTGTACAGAGACCAATACTATGAACATTTATAGGGTTCTCCTTGCACTTTCTAGAAGTGACTCTATTATCCCAGATGGTAAGCATATTTTCCTGCTGATTCTCCTTTTATTGTTTGCATAAAGCAAGTGGATGACTCATAGTGAAATATGGAGGGTAGAGGAGACCTAAGTATATGAATTGTCTTAAGTACTTGTGGATATATATATATATACCAGAAATAGGATGTTCACACCAGGATTAAGCTAGCAGAGATTCATCAGTCATTTCCAAAGAGCAACACAGGATGTTCTGCCAAATTTGAGTCACCTGTGAATCTAGCAACATCCCAAGAAACTTCTGAGGCCTACTAACTTAGATTTGTTCCCTAATCTGTTCTTTTGTTTCACAAAAAGGTGAAAATCAAGGAAGTTTTTGCTCTGTTCTTTAAATAAAGCAATCTTGACCAAACTTCATATTTTACCAAAAAATATTTTGTGTTTTACCATAAAAATATTTATAGCATTAATTCATATTTCTAGAGTGCGTTTTTAAAATATTTTTAAAGAAACAATACTATACTTAAACATGAGAGAGAAGTGTAACCTAAAATGTTATTTTCCTGGGAAACAGTAACAATGAAGGTAATATTCCCAAGTATACCATATTATGTGAATTACGTTGCAATATTTGGTGTCCCCACATAAAATTAAATGCATTAACAACCCAAATCATTTCAAAATTGGCCTTCCATGTCTTCCATTGAATAAGATATCAATTAGTGCCCTCTTGTGGAAGTGATTATTTTAGATGTTGGAAAAGAACCTTTACAACATTGTGCCACATAGAATGAACGTATTTTTTTCCAGATGCTTTTGATGACTTCAAGTTAATCATATAGTTCTGTGCACATAATAAGTCCAAGATAAGATGTCATTATGCAGCATGATGATCTTCACAGTGTCACACTGTATGTCATTTTATCTTACATAGATCTTGAGCTGTCATCTGATTCAACTGTTTGTTCTAAGAACTTTAATCAGAATTCGTGTATGTACATTTATATTTCACCTCAAAAAGTTGAACAAAATAAGCATATTGGAATACAAATACAAATATGTTTTATAAGCTTTAAACCTATGGTGTCTCCATCTGCATTTTTTACTCTGTTACCTACACCACCCAAAGTTCTCTTGATGCCCCTTCCCCCAGGGACAGGTTTTAACCCAGCTCCTGAAACATATCTGTCCAGGAGGGAAATCTCCAGCAGCTTCAACCTTCATGTCCATCCCCACCTTCTTAGTGGCTCTTCATCCTTTCTATTTGCTAGACCATAAAGAATTGTCGCACTTGTCTGAGACTGAAAATGATTCTTGGGCTATAAAAATCTCTGCTCTTGAAGGTATTCAGGGAAAGCTTGGTGGACCGTTTAGCAGGCACATGATGGAATGCATTTAAGTTCCATCTCTGAGATTCTAAAGGTTTGTTTGATCTCATAGCCAGCCCAACTGAATGAACTAGTAACTTTAGTTGCTCCTCCTCAGGCAGAAGATGGCTATGAAGATTTGAATCCAGTTATCACAGCACCTCTGGAATTACTCTATCAAGAAAAGCTCCAGAACCTTCAAGAGAACGTCCAGAGTGCACACTAATCAGGGAACTGGAGCATAATAAAGATATGAGGCCCTTTCATTATTATTTGTAAATAGTTACAATAAGCAAGGAATATATGAGGTATCTCTAGCACAACACTGTCATATATAATTAAGGTGAGATACTGATTCAGATAGGGAAACAGGGCCAACTTAAAGGAGGTATAATGCACATATTTAAAGAAAACATGGAAGCATCTGATGGGAAGGGCAGTATGTGGGCTGTGCTGCACAAAGTATGCAGGTTCAAACCCTGGACCTGTTCTTTACTAGATGGATAACCCCGAGAAAGCATCTGAGCCTCCTTCATCTGTGAAATGGAAAGGATTACACTTTACCTTCCAGGGTGGTTGTAAGAATTATATAGCCTTAAAAATGTGACACATAGGACATGGTACTTGACACACAGAAAATGCTAGCTATTATTATGAAGGCGAAGAAGAAATATAAAAAGTGGGGCCATGGTCTAAAGGGTCCTTAATTTTCAAGGCCTTAACACTAAATAAACATTTCTTGTATGGAATTTAACTGTGTCTCTTGATTATCCCTGATAAGCTTGCCTTATGAATCAGGGAACTACATCTCCATCTTTCTTAAGATCTTATCTCTGCTTATTGATTGGGGCACATATTACTCTCTCAACATTTCGACTAACACAGGATAAGTGCTCTTAGTTGACTCTGAATTGTATGCATTTATGAGCAGAATACTGCAACTTGGACTTCCCTTGCTATTGCGCTAGGGATATCTCTGAAGATTGACAGCAACATCTTTTAGGGAACATAGCTTCTAGTTCCCACAATGAGGGCTCCCTGGTGGACCATGATAGACGAGCACCAACAAATTCAAATGATAGGGCTGTCAGGTCCACAAACTGGGGGACCACAGTTTAAGCAAGGGGTTTGTTTTTGGAGACCTAGCAGAACTCAAAGGAAGCATAATTAAACAAATCCTACTGGAGGATGGTGAACATTTGTAATTATTAGCTAGAGTAGTGCTACCATATGACAAGACCAAAATATAATATGCACTCTGAGAGCCATTTCTGAAAGAAACAATTCTTGATGAATTTTTATTTAAGTGATTTTCAATAAATTAATTAACTTTAGTTAATTGATTTTAATTTTAATGATCATTATTTCAAATATTGCACAAAGTGAGAATTTATTATTAGTTTCTTATTAGATGATTCAAATGCATAAATTCAAATGTGCATAAAATGTCACAGCCCACCACTTAATTTCTGTCATCAGAACCTAATATGGACAATAAATGACAAAATGGATTCCTGAGACTAGGTGAAATGTGAGGAAGTCTGGAGCAGGATAATGTTAAATGAGCATTAGAATGTTTTGCTTTGCTTTGCTTTGAAATCTAGTAAATGATCTGATTCTTTGGGTAAAAGCAAATATATAGGGTGTGAAGAGAATTGACCAGCATGGAAAATACAAGGGTGGGTTTTGAGGTCAATATGGGCAGACTGAACACGTGTAAGTGTGATGAAATTGACGTCCACAGTGAGAGAGAGAGAGAGAGAGAGGGAGAAAGAGGATGACTCAATGGCTGAGATATCAGTGAGTACCTGAAAGAAGAAAAGCAGCTGGAGGAGAGGTAACTGAGGCAGAGGGAACTGTAACACAGTCTAGAGTAGTTAAGGTGAAGGATATACCCAAGAAGATTTTGATCTGGCCTCAGAAACTTGGAAGTTTTTTCTAGGAAGAAAAGAAAGCACAGTGGTGTGTGGGAGTGGAACTAAAAGTGTTTTAATTTAAAATTTATACATGAAAAGTTGAGTCGTGACTTCCCAGCTGCCACTCTCTCTGCATTCACAAAAATCCAAGCAGCCAGACCCTTATCCCCCAAGAAATGGGTTGGAGGCATCTCTCTGGCTTTTATTCCAAATCCTATGGAAGAAGCCTCTGCTTCTGGCCAAGATAGATAACATGGGCTGGATTTACCTTTCTGATTGAAATAACTGAAAAACTGGATGAAATATACGAAACAATCGTTCTCAAGAAACTGGACTCAATCAGGCAATGAAGAGCAGTGACCACTGAGAAAGAGGAAACAAATGCAGTGGGCTCTACAATTGAACCAGCTTACTGCGTGGAAAGCTTCCAGGCTGCGATGCAGGAGGGGAAGTTCAGACTGAGATCAGCCATCTCCATGATTTAAGGAGGAGATTAGAGTGCAGGGAGACCAGGCCAGCAAGAGTAATGGAGGGCAGAGTACAAGAGAGGAGAGAGCTGCACAGAAAGAGAACTCTGGAGATCTGCTGAGGGTTCCCCTTGAAGATTCAGTTGAGTACTAATCAGCCCATGTGTGTGAGGAAATTTCCCAAGGCCAGGGAAAGAAAAACCCTTAAAAGACTGTAGGGAAAAACCTGCAGAGTTCACATAGGATCAGGATTAGTGTCTGTTCTCACCAGTTAAGTGGAAAACCTCATAATCCATGGAACATTTGGTAAAGTACTCAGAAGAACTGGAAAATTATCCCTAATCTAAACACTGCTTGGTACTGCTTAACAAAACTTAAAGTCAAGACCCAAAAAGATCAAAGTGTTTGTGAGTAATTTAACCTGTCCCAGAACAAAGCTCAAGAATGGTTTTAAGAATATAAAAGAACTCAGCACCCAACAATGTAAAATTCACAAGTCTGACATCTAATTTAAAAAATTATTGGACTTGCAAAAAAGCAGAAAAATATAACTTATACTGAGGAGAAAATCAATCAAATTGACCCAGAAATTATGAAGATGACAGGATATATAGGTAAGACATTGGAGATGTAAATAAGATCCAAATTAAATTTCTAGAGGTGAAAATGAAACTATCTGAAATGAAGGTTACACTGCATGGTGTTAGTTGCAAACCAGTAATTGCAGAAGAGAAGATTCATAACTTGAAGACAGAATAGGAATTATCCACAAGGAAATCCAGAGAGGAAAAAGGACTGAAAACAAAAGCAGAGCATCATTGAGCTGAGATGCTCTATGGACTTCAAGGTCCTAATATGTGTGTAACTGTAGTCTCCAAAGGAGATGAGGGGATAGAGGACAGAAAAATTGTTTGAAGATACACTGGCCTGGCCTATAGTTTTATGAAAACTATAAAACCACAGATACACAAAGTGAAATGAACCAAGCACAAGAAGCACAAGGAAAACTACACCAATGCACAGTGATAAAGAGAAAATCTTCAAATTAGAGAGAGTAAAAACATATTTGTACATAGGAACAAAGATGAAGATAACAGAAGATGTCTCTTTGGAAACAACATATATTAGAACTGAGTGGAGAAACATCTTTAAAATGCCTAAAGGAAACAAAATAACTGTCCACCTAGAATTCTGCTATTGTGGCATATAATTAGACAAGTTGTTTAATTATTGTGTTAAACTCTTCAATACATCTACTGTTTTTTTTTTTTTTTGTCTGCTTGTTCCATTAGTTACTGACAAATGTGTGTCAAAATCTCCAACTATGATTGTGGATTTTTCTATTTTTCGCTTTTAAATCTGTCAATATTTGCTTTATATATTTTTGAAGCCATGTTATATACTACATTATCATTGTTATACCTTCCTCTTGAGTTGATATTATTATGCTCTATCCCTCTTTATCTCTTCTTGCCTTAAAATCTATTTGGTCCTATGTGAATTTAGCCATACTAGCTTTCTTTTGGTTAGTGTTTCCACAGTATATCTCTTTTTTCAATCTGTTCTCTTCTACTTGAGTTCTATTTTCCTGTGCCAAGGTTTGGGAAATGCCTTCTGTTTTAGTTTCCTTGGCTGCTCAAGCAAATACCATTCACTGGGTCAGCTTAAACACTGGGAATTTATTAGCTCATGCTTTTGAGGCTAAAAGAAAGTCCAAATCAAGTTGTCATCAAAGCAATGCTTTCTTCCCAAAGACTGGTGTTCTGGGGCTGTCTGCCTGCAATCCATGGTCTTTGGCTCCTTGTCACATGACAGTGCATATGGTGGCCTCTCTGTTCTCTTCTGGGTTCCCTTGAATTTCAGCTTCTGGCTGCCCCCTGTGGCTTTCAGATCTCTTTCTGTCTGAATTTCATTCTACTTATAAAGGACTCCAGTCATAGGATTAAGACAGCAAGACAGTTTTATCCATCTGTCCCATAGGATCTAAGCTGCCTCTCAATTAGAAGCAGAGTGGGCATTACCATCCCCAAATCCTCAAGATTGAAGAATGAACAATGGACTAAAGTAAAATTATTGTTATTCTATTATAGGCTTATGATTATTCCAGCAATGGAAGAACTTTTATCATTGATGTAAAAGAAGTGGCCATCAGAGGTTCTGAGAAGGAAAAAGTAGAATAAGTGTAACATGGGGACATTTTTGGGGCATTGGAATTGTCCTGCTTGACATTGCAATGATAGATACAGGCCATTATATATTTTGCCATAACCTATAAAATTGTATGGGGCAGAGTGTAAACTATAAAGTAAACTGTATCCATGGTTAGTAGCAATGCTTCAATATGTGTTCATCAATTGTAACAAATGCACCACACTAATGAAAGATGTTGTTAATGTGGGAAAGTGTGGGAGGTGGAGGGAGGGGAACACATGGGAATCCCCTATATCTTTTATGTAACATTTATGTAAACTAAAGCTTCTTTAAAAAAATATTTTTAAAAAAGCTCCTAATTATAATGGGTACTTCCACAGGAATGGATTAAGTTTAAGAACATGTTTTTCTGGGCTACATACTGCTCCAAACCACCAAACCCACAAAAAGAAAGCAGGAATGAAAGTACTTTCCTTCTTTTAAGAATTATAGCCCTCTGTTGTTTGCTACTCAGTTCCTGCAAACAGTTGTTTTATATATCTTGCCTAGTTTTATTATATTTTTTGATGGAAAGGTAAGCCTGAAATCACTTGGTCTATCATGAGCATAACTGAAATTCTCCCATCCACTACCTAGCTTCCAACAGATTTTGCTGTTGTTATCTCTCCTATTCTCTTCATCCTGTGGATTTATGTTTTTTTGTTGTTGTTGTTTGTTTGTTTGTTTTCTGTCCTTTTACCATCATTTTTCAGAAGGAGAAGAGATAAACAAGCATGTTCAACCTGCCATGTTTAATCAAAAATCATCATCTATGTTCTGCTGTAATTTTGTTTCAAACCGCATCTTAGCACACTTGCTTGACTTCTCCTTCCCTGTCCATTGTTTCTCACTTCATTAATACCTTTCCTGGGAGCATTTCCTTGATAAATCACTAGGACATGAATTTTCATTTCAGGTTGTACTCTGGGGAACCAGACCTAAAGTAGGTCATCATACTATAATATTTACATCTCAAGTTAAAATGTTTCTACATCCTAGAACCATGCTTTCCACATGGATTTATACTTGGCTATATATTTAAATGCATTCTATGTTTGCCACCAGTCTTTACTATGGCTTTCATTTCATTTCCCAAATTGATTAGAATTTATCATAAGGAAGGTGTTGTAAGATGGTCTTACAAAGCCATCTATATTTCCCAGATTACATCATGTTCAAGCTTGGCCTGCTGTCTTTGTACTTGAACAACGTACTTGAAAGTAAAGCACTTTAGGCTCAGGTTCTTTGCCTCAGCACTTTGTAGATAGTGTTCTAGGTCTTTTAATGCTAAATTCTACTGTGGAGAAACCAAAGGACAGCTCCGTTTTCTTCCATTTATAAGTAACTTTATTTTATTTTTCCAGGACATCTGAAACAACTTTATACTTAAAATTCAATAAAGACCACGAAGTATTTTGTTGTCCATTATGGTATTTCAGCATTTTATTAGAATATACTGTGTCCTTTTAATCTGTATCATAAATTCTTCCTATATTTGGAAAAGTTATCTTCTATTATGACTTAGAATTCATATTAGGTTCCATTTGTTAAGGTTTCTTATTCATGGACACTAATTATCTTTACATTCTGTGGTCCTTATCTTTCCTTTATATTTATTATGTTCTCTCTAATTGTTTTTACCTCTTTTCTTTTTCTCTCTGTTTATTGTAACTTTGCAAGTTTCCTCCAGACCTGCAATTCCATACAATAGCCACTAACCATATATGGCTATTTAAATTTAAAATAATTAAAATTAAATAAAATTTAGAACTCAGTTCTTCAGTCACACTAACCATACTTCATGTGTTCGATAGGCACATGTGACTACTGTATAGGACAGCAGAGTTACAGAACATTTTAATCATTGCAAAAAGTTCTCCTGGACAGAGCTGGTCTATACAATAAATGAGTCCCTGCTGTTTATGTTTTTACTTTTTCTCAGTTATTGTTTGGTTTTCTAATGGTATTTTTGTTAGTCCTTAACTTTTCTTTATAATCTTTATCTCTAATTAGTGGTTTTATCTTATCTTTGAAGTATTTTATCAAATTTGCATCCTTTAGAAATGCTTTCATTGTTTCAGAGCACCACCGTGGGGAATTTTCTCTTTGGGAAGGGTTTGTTTTTTATTATAACATTTTTCATCTATCATTTGCTTACTATAGTTTTTCACGTTTCTTTTCTTTTTTTGATGAAATATATTTTTTCTTGTCTCCTATCTTATTTAATATTTTCTTTTTTTAATTTTTAATTTTACTGATACTTAACATGGGAAGATTTGTACAAATCTATTTATGCTGACAAAATGTGAGTGAATTCTCCTTTACTGCATTTCCACATTTTTTTCCCCTTCCTTTCTGAGCTACACTGCAGGAGTCACCTAGTATGGACAATCAGCCAAATTGGTCCACCTCCTGTTTTTTGTATATAAAGTTTTATTGATACACAGCCACACTAATATTGTCTATGGTTGCTTTTGTGCTGTCAGAGCAGAGGTGAGTTGCTGTAATAGAGATCCATTGTGTGGCTTGCAAAGTCTAAGTATTTACAGAATATTTGGCCCTTTACAAAAAAAGTTTGCCAACCCCTGAAGTAGAGTGAAGGGAAAAATTTTTATAGCTTGAGGGCATGGGGTGGGGTGAGAATAGGGTTGGAGGAAATTCTTCTTAGCTAGGACTGTGTATATCCTCCATTAGCCAAAGTAGATTCTGTACTCTCCTTTTGCAGTTTTATTAAATATCTTGGACCTGGGTTTAGTTCATAATGCCATGGGTATCCTCTTTAAGTCCAGAGATAATACTTGGACTTCATATCATTCTTGGGACCTACTTCCCTTTGGACCTGTGGAACCTTTGTACTTCTAAGGAGAAGCCGTCCAGCTTGTCCTCTCACCGTGCATTCAGGCATCAGTCATTTCCACTCCCAAAGAACTGAAAGGCATGTGAAAGGTGGGTTTGGTTCCTTTATAAAGCACCTTTAATACAAGGAGGCCTTTACCTGTGTTGCCTTTCAAAGGTTTGGGTGTCAGCCTCTCCCCCACCTCTACCTGCTTCAGAAGATCGGATCGTCCTTATTCCTAAAGGGGTGGGTCTTCTATTTCTATGAAGAGTTCTGCTTCACCAAATCCACTTTGGTGATATTTTTCTGGTATCTTTCCATCTCTCCCTCTTAATGCTTCTAGAAATTCAGTGTTAGGGGCTTTCTAGAGCTTGACCCATACTCCTTAAAAACTTCATTTTTCACTGACCAACAATGCTTCTGTGGTGTTTGTTTTTCCCTGTTTCATTAGACTATTTCTTGTTCATATCTTAGAATTTGTAAGAATGAAATTTTGAGATCTGGCTTTCCTCTGTCATCTTAAATTGGAAGATTTTATTTTGATTATATAATATGGTAGTGAAGACCATGTTTGCAAAAGCTGTTTTTTTAGATTTGGGCAGATTTATTCTAGTGTCAAACTTGCTTTTTTAATACAATTTTGTTGAAGTATATCAAGCAAGCATGCACATATATAAACAATAAGTATATAGTAAAAGTTGTGAACTTACAAAATTAACATACATATCATCATACAGGGTCCCCATACACCACCCCACCACCACCATGTACTGTTTTGAAACATTTGTTACAAACTATGAAAGAGCATTATCAAACTATTACCACTAACTATAGCAAAGATCTTACATTTGGTATAGTTTTCCACAAACCCAACCTATTATTAACACCATGTATTAGTATTATATATTTGTTATAGTTCAGGAGAAAATGTTCTCATATTTGTTCTGTTAGCCACAGTACATTTTCCTCCACTGGATTCCCTATGTTATACAGTCCCATGCTTTGTACAATCCATTCAAAGTATACACTCAGTAGCTCTCATTTTCATCAGAGTTGTGCTGTCATCACCTCAGTCAGTTTTAGAATGTTTTCATTACTCCAGAAGGAAATTAATATATCTTCTTTGCCTTTACTGGAAAAATATTACAATATTACAGTTAAATATCATCCATAAGTTACCTTAGCTGTAATTTTCCTATGTATCACCATATTCTTAACACTATGTAAAAGAGGAACATTCTTATATTTATAATATTAACCACAATCTTCATCCATTATTGAAATCACTATGTTAATCAGTCCCTAGATTATTCTCTAGTTTCCTTTCAATTGACAGATTACCCCTTTCAGCCACAATCACATTATGTCAGCAGTGTTAGTTATACTCACTATGTGTTACCATCAACTCTATTCATTTCCACACTTTTACAATAAACCTTATTAAAAATTCTACATACATTAAATATCAGCTCCCATTGTAACTACCTTCTTTCCACTTGTAAGGCGAAAGATTTGCAATTGAAATATTAAGCCACCAGGGGGAGTGTTTCTTTTGACTAATTTCTGCAGATTAACAAGTATATAGAGTTTTTGCTGGGTTTTCCATTTTTAGTTAAAATGACCAATGAATAAAATTACATAGGAAGGATGCAATAATTTTTAAATAATCCTAGGCAATCACAAAACTGAATCCAAAGTATTTTGTACTCCTACAAGGTTCAAGGCACTCTACTTGGCTATGTATTAGGAACATACTGTATTCCACGTGTTCTCTAGTCATCTGCATAGAAAGGCCTTAAAGTTCTGGGTGCTCTGTTAAAAGGAATTATTCATGATGGATTTATGTTGAACCAGTATTTCCAAAAATAACTATTGCATCAACAACTTTTTTAAATGAGAAATCCAAAGACCACCAAAAATATGCTAAATACACTAGTCAAGTATCTGTAGATCTCACATCACAAAGACAAACTTTCTCAGAGATAGTTTCAGGTTTGACTAATCCTACTAGCCTTTAAAGCAAAGGGATGCATGTGGACTGAGATGTGAAAATTCATTCATACATAGTATATAACTAAATAAAGTCACTCAAGTTAAATAGAACTTTGTGAGACGTTTTTGATAATGGGGCAAATATGTATGACCATATAACTAGGACTAGAAGCAATTTAATAGGTGAAAATACCTGCAGAAAATATTTCAACAGAAATAGAAAAAAGGTATGATTAAAAACTTGTTTGGTAAGATGGTATACAGTAGATTTTTAAAACCTATGAAAATGGTTGCATATATTGAATTTTTTTTTTAATCAAGTAATTTTTAAAAATTATATTTTAGGCCCAGTCTGAATTGTAGGAGTAAAAGACAGAATTAATGGCAGCAAGTACTTAATTGTACTATTTTAATCGGGAGGAAAAATCAACCAACAATACTCTGTAACGAACTTGTGAAATAACTGATGGAAAATCTAACCGTGAACTCTGCTTTGCCAGCGATATGTGTGTTTTTCGGCTTTTTTTTCCAGAAAAGGCAATGGATACTTTTGGCAATTTGTGGCTATGCGCAAAATCATCTTTCTGATATTTTAATGGAGACTTCTGTGAAGGTCTGAGATTCTTATATATTTTTAGTCTCATAAAATTTCATTTATTTCAACCTGTAAAATAAAATGGAGGTGGTTTTGGCCTCAACCTACTTTTTTACCAAATAGAATTCTTTATGGTAAAAATAACTGTGAAAATGATGGGACTCCAACTATACTTTTCTCATAAATTATAGCTTTAGTAAAATACAAATACTATTTCAAAAGTTATTTTGTTGATCTTAAAAAACTATTATATTCCATGCCAATCCTTCACTGATTTAATTAATGAATTTATAATAAAAATAAAATAGAAGTCTTTGGAATAGGTAGAACTTGTCTGGTATCAGTCTTTCTTGCATATCCACAAATTATAGGCAAGGATATGTTTTTTAAAAAAGACCTGTTTCATATCTATTATATAATGAATAAAGAATATGAATGAAAACTTCATAGAAGGGGTGCAAATGGCCAATAAAAACATGAAAAATTTCACCTCAGTAATAATTAGAAAATGCAAATGAAAACAAAGCAATATTACCAAGATACTAGTGAGTTTTTAAAAGAATCTGTGTGGAATTTATGAGTGTGTGGGGGAAAATGCACCTCAATATATTGGTGGTAGAAGTATAAATAGGTGTATTAGCCAGTCATAGGGGTGCTGATGCAAACTACCAGAAATCTGTTGGCTTTTATAAAAGGGTATTTTATTTGGGGTAGAAGCTTATAGTCACAAGGCCATAAAGCATAAGTTACTTCCCTCACTAAAGTCTGTTGCCATGTGTTGGAGCAAGATGGCTGCCGGTCTCTGTGAGGGTTCAGCCTTCCTCTTCCTCCCAAGGCTCTGTGGTCCCAGCTTCTTCCAATATCAGCTGTAGGCTGGGATAAGTCTCGTATCTCTCCTGGGGCTCATTCCTCTCTGGGTTCAGCTGCTCTGTTCTCTCCACAAGGTCAGCTATAGACTATCAGGCTCTCTCTCTTCCCCAGGCCTCTGCCATGTCTATGGAGCCATCTCTATTCTTCTCTGTTCTTCTCCTGTGTGTTTACTTCCCGGGGTTCCAGCATCCAAAATTCCTACTAACTCCTCTGCCCTGTCATTTTCTCTGTGAGAAACGATAGGGCTACTGACATGGCCCAATCAAAGTCTTAATTATTATTTAATCAAGTAAAAGTGAAACTTCTGAATTTAATACAATCTAAAACATCCCGGAGAAACAGACCAGTTTACAAACATAATCCAATATCTATTTTTGGAATTCATAAATGATACCAAACTGTTACAATAGGTAAAATATTTTGGAGTGCAATTTGAGAGGAGCTATCCAATTTTTAAATTTTAAATCTCAACTCAGCAATCCTACTTGTAGGTATCTGTTCTAGTAAAACATTTCTATCTGTGGCTAAAGATGTATATCATAGGATGCTCATTGCAGCTGTACTTGTAAAAGAAAAAAAAGTGGAAATGATTGTATCCATTATGGTGCAAATTTTAGAAAACCCAATTCAAAGCGGCTCAAGCAAAATAAGGATTTTATTGGCTCACATATTTGAAAAGTTCGCAGCTAAGGCTTGGGTTGGATTCAGTTTCAGTTTGTTAAAAGCTGCCAAAAGCAATATACCAGAAATGGATTGGCATTTACAATGGGGTTTTATTAGGTTGCAAGCATACAGTTCTGAGGTCATGAAAGTATCCAAATCAAGGGATCATCAGGCAACACTCTCTCCCCAAAGCTTGGCACATGGCGGCATCTGCTGGTGACCCTGGACTCCTCTCTCCCAGGTTCTGTTGATTTCAGCTCCTTGCTCTAGTGGCTTTCTCTCTCTGCTCCTATGGCTTTTCCCCTGTGCTTCTGTTGGTTTCTCTCTGTGTCTTTCTCCATATTCATCCCATTTATAAAGGATTTCAGTAAGAGGATTAGGGCCCACCCTGGTCACGCTCTACTAAAGGAATCTAATCAAAAGTTCCCACCTACAATAAGTCTACACCCATAGGGATGGATTAGCTTCAAGAACATGATTTTCTGGGGTCTATAAAAGCCCCAAACCACCACAGCTTCCTTCTCATACCTACCTGTCTCTGCTTAGGAAATGGTCCCCAACAGATACAGAATCACATCTTCATAAATGTGTGAGTGTTTCCCTGTGTGTGTATATATGTGTGCATGGCTTCCACTGAAAGCTTAATAAAATCCAAAATGGATTTCAGACCTCCAAGGATCTGTGTGCTTGGGTTCCTTTGAATCACTCCAAATTCATCTCTCCCTGCTGTCTTCCTTTTTCTTATATTCCAGCCACACCAGCCTCCCTTCTATACTTCTGTGCTGAGCCCTTACCTCTGCCTGGAAGGCTCTTCCCTCAGCACTGCACACGGCAAGGTCCTCTTATCCTTCACGGGTTAGCTTGGGTTAGGCAGTCATTCCCTCCAAGCCCTAAGGAAAATGCACCCTGCCCCTCCCTTACTCATGAACTTCATAGTACTCATCACAAACTGTACTTTTTGTTTTCTCATTTATAGTCTGCCTTCCAAAGTAGAATATAAACTCCATGAATCAAGGACCTTATTTTTATAGTTTACTGATTGGCTTAGTTTGCCAGGACCACTGTAATAAATATTTCACACAGCTTGGCTTAAACAACAGGAATTTATTTTCTCGTGGTTCTGGAGGCCAAAAGTGTTGGCATGGCCATGCTTATTCTGAAGTCAGTAGCATCCTGGTGGTGGCTTGCAGACAATCCACAACTCAATCTTTACCTCTATCACATGACTGCCTCTCTCCCCATCAGTCTCCTCTTGGTGTATCCAAATTTCCTCTGCTTATAAGGACTCCAGTCACACTGGATTAAGGCCCACCCTGATTCAGTTTGGCCTCATCTTAACTAATAACATCTTCAAAAATCCTACTTAAAATTTGTGAATGTAATTAACAGCAGTGTTATATATTTGAATGTGGTTAAAAGGGGAAATTCTAGGTTGTATATATGTTATTAGGATAAAATTTTTAAAAATCCATGGAACTGTACAACATGGTGAACCCTAAAACCATGGACTATAGTTAATAGTACAATTAGAAAAAAATGGTTTCATCAGTTGTAACAAATACAGCACACCAATGCAAGATGTGAACAATAGAGTGGTGTTTTAGTTTCCTTGGCTGCTCAAGCAAAATATTGTGCATTGTGTCAGCTTAAACAATGGGAATTTATTAGCTTATGGTTTTGAGACTAAAAGAAAGTCCAAATTAAGGCATTATCAAGGCGATGCTTTCCCCCCTGAAGACTGTGACATTCTGGGGCTGGCTGCTGGCGGGCCTTGGTCCTTAGCTTGTCACATGGCAATGCACATGGCGTCATCTCCTGGTCTCTCCCTTTTCTTCTGGGTTCTGTTGATGTTCAGCTTCTGGCTGCTCCCTCTTTGGCTTTCTCTCTGTCTGAGTTTCATTCTGCTTTTTAAGAACTCCTGGAATAAGGTTAAGACCCATCCTGATAGAGGTGGGCCACACCTTAACTGAAGTAACCTTATAAAAAGTTCCTACTTACAATGGGTTCAAACCCCCAGGAATGGATTAGGTTTAAGAACGTATTTTTCTGGAGTACATACAGCTCCAAACAATCACTACAGATGGTATATGGGGACCCTGTATTTTATGCATGATTATTTTATAAATCCACAACTTCTCTAATTAAAAAAAAAATGGGTTCAAATCCACAGAACTGGGGGTTAGGATTTAAACATGTCTTTGTGGGGGGCATGATTCAATCTATAACACTGAATGTCCTAAGTACTTAAATAACAGTAAGCAACCAATATTTACAGAATAAAGAAATTACTTTTAAAAATCAAGCCATAGAAATTTGCAAAAAGGAAAGCAAAAATGTTTTTTTAAATCATTCTCAATTTCACTTCACAGATACTGTAACAATTATCATTTGGTAAATGTCATTACATTCCTTTTTTCTGGGCAATACAACTATATAGATACAGTTTTGAAAAAATGCAATTATGCTATAGACTAATTTTAGTTTTTAGAATTTAATTTTACTTCAATCAAACAAAATAACTGAAGTATAATAATCATCAGATGATTATTTCTTCACAAGAGATAGTTACTCCTAAAAGAAGATACTTCTTGTATTAGTCAGGGTTCTCCAGAGATACAGAACCAACAAGATATGTGTGTGTGTATGTTTGTGTGCATGTGTATAGATTTATTATCATTGTTTGGCTCACACAGTTATGGGGGCTGGCAAGTCCAAATTCTGTAAGGCAGGCCAGAGGCTGGAAATTCCGGTAAATGTCTAGAGTTCAAATTTTTTAGGGGAAACTGGAGGCTGGAAACTCAGGGAAGAGTGGAAATTGTAGTATTGAGGCAGAATTCCTTACTCTTCCAGGAACCTTAAGCTTTTTGCATTTAAGGCCCCCAACTGATTGGATGAGCCTTACCCACACTATCGAGGGTAACCTCCTTTACTTAAAGTCAATGGATTGTAGATGCTAAACCCAATCAGAAAATATCTCCACAGCAACATCTAGGCCAGTGTTTGGCCAAACAACTGGAAGCCATAATCTGGCCAAGTTGACACATAAAATTATCCATCACCCTTCTAAAATGGAAAAAAAAAAATCATGAAAAATTTTAAGGGCTGGAATCAATATTTTGTGGCTAGACATTTAAACTTTGAGCAGTTTCCCTTATTATCTTATTTCATTATTCTAATGTCATTTACATTTTATTCCATAATCATAATCTCACAGTTGATATCTTTGTATTATATTTGAATGGATTAATATCTCACTACCCATTTTTGTTTTTCATACTACTTATTACTGAGTTATTTTGATCAATCTCTCAACTGGATTTTCTGACCAAGAAGGTCTTTAAGAAGGGCTCCTAGGTATTATATTCTTTGAGTTTTTGCCAGTTTAAGAATGTCTTTAAGAAAGACTTTGGCCTTTATACTTAAACAGCAGTTTGGTTGTATTTACCATTTTGAGTCACACTTTCTTCATCTGACATTAGATGTTGAGGAAGAGTCTGAGGCCCTTGCCATCTTTCTGAGAGAAATAGAACAAAGGGTGACCTCTTCTCAAACTGAATTCCCTGTTCCCACTTATCTAACCCTTCCGCATTCTAGGTGGCCTCTTTTCTGAACTTTTCCCTGTCCCTGCTTATCTAACCCTCCCACATTCTTGTTCGAGTCATTTCCCCAAAACCCACATCAGTAAAGGGAACGAACTCAAACACTGAAAATTTACCCTCACACTTTTCACCTTAGGATTGGGTTAGTGTGTTCGTGCCTAAGATTGTAAGCCCACTACTCCCAGCCAATGGGAATTGGGTAAGGTTGGGGAGGGAGGGAAATGGGACATTGCATCAGGGGAACTATATAATCTTTGTTCTTACACTGATCACGTGCACTTGCCCACTTCCATTAGCCTGGGCGTGTGCCCTTTCTCATGAGAAAGAAATAAATTACTGCTGCCTCTAGTCCAACTCTCTGTCTTCAGAACTTTTATTTTAAGTGGTCACCGACCCACTCATTTCCCTTTTTTCTGTGTTTATATAAATAATTCTGTTTTTATCTTGGTGTTTAGTGACTTTACCAGAATATATGTCGGTCCTTATCAATTTTTCCTGCCTCTCCATCATCTTCCACTTCTTTCCTTGCAGGGCACACTAGCCTTGCCAACTATTAATAACTGCCCTTCCCTGAACTCATTAGGTTGCATTTTATTCCTGTAGCTTGACTCAGGCTAGTGAAATTTGCTCACCCCCGACCCCCACTCGGCTATTTGTTGCTACTCATTCTAGAAGACTTAGCTGAATCACCTCCTTGTTGAAGGCTTCTTCGACACACTCCCCAGGTGACCCAGCCCCTTTTCCCCTCCCAACCCCATGAAATGTAACATAGGGCTCTAGCATCCCATTTGGTGCGCTGAATTACCATTAGTGGTTTATGATGATCTCCCACCCCAATATGTTGAGCTCCAAGAAGGGAAAGAACACCTGACATTTATCCGCATAACTTCCAAGCAATTGAACAGTCAGAGCATTCTTACTGGTAAGAAGTTGGAAATGTTGGGTGGATAAAGTGCGGACAAATTACTGAGTTTAGTAAACAGGAAAAGTGTAAATCGGATACAGCTGAAGGCTCTGATAAGCCTTTAAGGAACAATACTCAGATAATGTATGGTGGAGCAGATAAAAGTGTCAAAGAAGCTCAAAGGAGAACGAATGGAAAAGCCAGCTCTCTTCTGCCTGGAGGGCTGCATTATTAGATAAAAACCTCAATTAGGCAGGTGGCAACTGCCCAAGTAGTCCGGTGCCTACACCGAGGCCTCCCTTCTGGGAAGAAGCGCCATCATGGCCAGCCATTTTTCTATTAGGTGACACCTCTAGCTCACTCACGCCATTTCCATTCTGCAATAGCGAAAGGTGAGACTTTTGCAGAGCAGCTGAACGCAGGGTTCCCGTACAAAGAGCCGGGCGGAGTTAGCTCTGCGCATGCTCTGTGCGGCCAGAAGGCGCCGTCAGGTTGCGCATGCGTTCTCGGTAAGCTCCGCGTCTCCGCTTTGGCAGCTGTCAGTCCAAGCCAGGAGTCCCTAGCGGGATGGTTCCGCACTGCCAGGTGAGGAAGGGGAACGTGTGCGCGAGCCTGGGCGCAGAGCAGATGTGTCTGTGCCCGCCCGTTCCCTCCACAGATCCGGTCTCTGGTTAGCCGGACACGCCGCTTTCTTTGCCTCTCCCCTAGTGCGTGTCTTAAATTGACGCCGCCGTGGTGCCCCGTCCGGTCTTCGGGGGCTGACTGTGGCCGCTCCAGCAAAGGTCAAGTCCTCTCTGAGTTCTTGCTGTCCAGGTCATGGCGTTGAGGACCGAAGGACTCGCTTTTAAAGGCGCCCTCGGCCTCTTGGCTCCGTTTCTCAGATTATTTTGTTGAAGATAAGTTTTTAACTTAAGAAGAAAGTCACTTAAGAATTCTTATAAAGAAATGTCCTTTATCAGTGTTTATTGCTTAAGTTTGTCCCATGAAATTCTAGTTTATCCTGTATTTCAAATCCAACTGCTTTTATAAATGCCAGGTTTTGTATGTTGCGTAATTGAATCCTTGGTTGCTGGGTCCAGTGTAACATAGACCAGTATCAGAAGTTTACAGCTGTGAAAGACAAGTCTTTCACTTAAACGGTTGTTTGTTTGTTTAATTAATCTCCTTACTCAGACATTTGTACATTGTTTTAACTCGGCCGGGTCTTAAGTGTTTATAAAAGATGCTATAATTTTGTTAATTAAAGACACATGGTTTTTAAGGAGAATATATTTAGGATCTTAATTATGGTACAATGGAGTTTTTAAAACTAAAAAGGCATCCAGAAATTTGTTCAAATCGTGTTAAACAAAAATTTTGAACTTGTAGACATGCTACAATTTTGTATGGGTGATTTAATATTTTCAAATGTATAAAATTTGTCTTTGATTAAAATAATACATTTGATAAGCAAGAAAACATTTTGGTATAGGCAGGCAGAAAAGGACTGTGAGGTGTTATTGAAAACATTTTCATTTCTCCTCTTTCCAGGTTGAAGTGTTGTATTTTGCAAAAAGTGCTGAAATAGCAGGAGTTCGTTCAGAGACAATTTCTGTGCCACAACAAATAAAAGCATTGCAGCTGTGGAAAGAGATAGAAACTCGACATCCTGGGTAGTTAATAATTTGTGGAATGAATGCATGTGGTTAACACTTGTTAATATTTTTTAAAATGTGTAAATGATAACAGAAAAAGAAAAGTTGGTTTTGATTTCAATTCCTAATGTCAAAAAGGGCTATTAGTTAAATTTTCCTGGAACTACACCTGGAAATTTATATTCTGGTATATAGAAAAGCCTTAAAAAAGGCAAAGATATTTTCTTAACATACTGGAAACTGGGAGACTTCCAGAGGACATGATTATATCTGCTTTTATAATTTACAAAATACTGAAAATGTAGATGCTGCATTTTTTTTTTTATAACATTGAATGAAATAGTTACAAATGTGTGCCTTAAATTTTTTGGCCTACCTCCTCTTTGGAGAATTCAAAATTGAAGTTTGTAAGATTTAAAAAAGAGGTAAACCATAGATGCTGCTGAATTTGAACATTTGCAATATATACTTTTTATGATTCTTGAAAATCTTTCACTTTAATGCTATCATTCCTACCTTAAGTCCTCTTGTAACAAAGTATAAAAGTGACTTTTTTGAAGGTGTTCCAGGTACATTATTAGTATGACTTAAAGCTGCATAAGTATTTATCCTGAAAGTACTAGTGCTTTGTATAACATACTCCACAATGCATGTTCAAAAGGACAACTACCCCCTCTTGATTCCATATATGTTAAGTTGTTCTTAAAGTGCTCTTTTAATTAAACAAACATAGTAGGGCCTTTGTTCTACTTTACCTCCAATCTTTTTACCTGTAAGGGGGGCACCTGTTCTTGTGGAAAATATTCTAGCTATGCTGAGAGTATGCTTAGATGGAAGGCTCCTGGTGAGGAAGGAAATATTTTCCTTCCTTTCTTCCTTTCTCTGAATGTTGTCTCCAGTGTAGTTTTTTTGTTTAATTTCATAGGACACACAATGCCCAGTAACGAATCATTAGTGATTTAATGTGTTCTTTGTAGATACCAAGCACAGAAAAGTGGGGTAAGTGTGTCCTTCAGTGGGTATGTCCTTTCTCTATAGACTATGAGAAGTTGGTTCAGTTAGTAGGTTTGCAGACACTTCTCAGAGTAGTGTTTACTTAATATCTTTAATTTTGGCTGCAGAGAAATGGAATATATAATTGATCCTTGAAATCACACATTTTTTTTTTCCCTTCAGATTGGCTGATGTCAGAAATCAGGTGATATTTGCTGTTCGTCAAGAATATGTCGAGCTTGGAGATCAGCTCCTCCTCCTTCAATCAGGAGACGAAGTTGCCATTATCCCCCCCATTAGTGGAGGATAGTGCTTTTGAGCCCCTTGGGTATGTGCAATTTGCTTTTCTTAACCGCGGTTGTGGAGAAGGATCATACAGATGATAACCTGCGATTGGTTGCTGTTACTGTATGCCCTTTGTCAGTATGCACCGACTCTTTATTGATGCAACAGTTCTTTATTGGTTCAGACAGACTTATGAATATCTACCTACTGTCTCTGCATCACTCTATTTTAAACAAGTTCATGTCAGTTTGATATGTTCATTGTGTTAACATGGTTTGTTGAGACCTTATTATGTGCCAAGCTGAGTGCTCATCACAGGAGTATTAATATCTCCTTTTTGCAGGTGTGAAAACCAAATCCAGAGAAGTTAGGAAAACTTGCCTCTGATCATCATATAAGTGGTAGAGTCAACTTATATTGTGCTATGTGCTGTTTTATAAACACATTTAATAATACTGGATAATATATCTTCTGGACACAGAAATGAGGAAAAATTGCACAGTCAAAAGACTACTGTGCATAAAAGAAAGCTTACCATTTCCCAGGTATAAAGGTACAGCTTTATTATAGCTGTTGCAGATGGCTCTATGACCCATGTCATCTTTCCAAACAACTTAGTCTGTTTTGAGTAGGGTAATGTGTAAGAACATTCCCCAGCATAGTGTGGAGAGGTCATGCTTCACTAATGTATAGATAGAAAGAATAAGGCCTAAGTTTTGTCAACTGAAGAATAAATAATGTAAAAATTAAAAATCACTCCTGATAAAACAACTCTTGGTAAGTTAGGAATGAAAGAAAACTTTTTTAACTTGATAGGGTTTTTATCCTGTCAAAATTGATAGTAAATATCATACTTAATTGCAAAGCATTAGTTTCATTAAAGAGAAGAATAAACCAAGGAAGCCTAGGTTTTGTTTTGTTTTGTTTCACCTATATATGTGTGGGCGTGCATTTATATATATGTATGTATGCATGTATGTATTTTTTTCCCCACTATCCTGGAGGTCCTGGCTGGCCATTGCCATAAAAAGTGAAGAATAAATATTAGAAAACAGATTGTCCAATATGTTGACACCCACATTGGATAGAAATACAGCAGGAGAGAATTCCAGGCAGAAGGAGTTCAAGCAAAAGCTGAAATGGGAGGCTTTGACATATAGGACATATAGGAAGTTGGACAATGTGGCTAAGTCTTAGAGGTCTAAACAGGATAGAATTGGGCTCACAATTTTTTTTTTCTTTTTTGAAGAACCCTGGTTTCAGATGTTTTATTGTCTTATAAATGTTGTCTATTAAAAGGATCCCTGAATATTTTGACATATTTTGCTGTCTAAATTAAATCTTTATCAATTCTACTATCACAGAAAATAGAATAATCCCTTGCTAGATATATATCTTAGTTTTATTTGGAAACTGTCCATGTTGTCACCACCATGATTTTAAGAGGTTCTAAAATGATATTTTTTGGAGTTTGGAATTTATTCAGGAAACGGTGGGCTGCCATTAAAAGAGTGTGTGTGTAATGATTAGAGCTGTTCTTTAGAAAGATTAGAAAGATGACTCAACAGCATTATGTATTATTTGAGCTTGCTTACAAGATTTGTATTATTTAATTTTAGAACTTGCCAGTTATGTTTTAATAAGACTATGTCCTTGTGGAATAAAAAATTATGGGGGGAGCGGATGTAGCTCAAGTGATTGAGCGCCTGCTTCCCATGTACGAGATCCCGAGTTCAATCCCCCGTACCTCCTAAAAACAAACTAAAAAACCACATTGGGGAGCAGATGTAGCTCAGCGGTTATGTGCCTGCTTCCCATATATAAGGTCCTGCATTCAATCCCTGGTACATCCTAAAAATTTTTGGGGGGGATTTGAATGGTTAGAAACTCCCACATCTTATTTCCTATACCTATGTTTCATTGAAGGAAAGAGAAGTAGAAGAAACTGAAGTGACATATGCAGGAGGTGAAAGATCCTGGTGAATTGAATCCAGTGGTGTATGAATAATCCTGTTTTCTGTTCAGTAGCTGGAAGGAGATAGGGAAAAGAACATGGACTTAGTAAGAAGCTTTGGTTAGAATTTCAGCATCATGAGTGAGTTCTTAACTTCCCTGTGTCTACTTTCACTCATTTTTCAATTGGGATAAAACCTTACAGGATTTATAGTTAATCCAGCCTCCTCATCATGGCCTGTAAGATCCTGCCTCCACTTGTGTAGCCTCAGCCCATCCTGTTCATTCTCTCCCTTGTTCCCTGGATCACAGCATCCTCTTTCTTGTTCCAGAGCTTTGCATTTGCCATTGCCTCTGCCTGGGGCCCATTCCTTCTGTTTCTTTGTGACTGGCTTCTTATCTTTCAGGGTCCAAATTTAAATATTACCTTTTAAAAGAAGTCTTCCTTGGTCTCCTTAACTCATGTAACTCATCTCTACGCCCCCCCTGCTCTGTCACAGAACTCTGTTTACTTCTGTAAGTTATCCCTATTTGTAATTATTTTATTTGGTTATTGCTTTGTTTTTCCCTTTAGAATACTGGTACGACAAGGGCAGGGTGTTTCCTGCTCTATATCCAGTGTCTAACATTAGTCCCTGGCACTTGTGAGTGCATACTAAGCGTCATGACTGAATTGAGGAATCATGGGAAGGACTTTGCACAACACCTTCATTCTCTTTTTTCTTCAGTTATTTATTTGGGATTGTGCCACGTTGTACAATGAACGCCAGTCTTGTAGAATAGCCATTCTCCACTGGTTAACTTATCTCTCCCTCTATTTTTTGAATGAAGGAAAAGGCAGCTGTAGATGTGGTGTTTGGTGATACAGTGACTAGAGGTGATATGTGCACAGATGGAGGTGGTAGTATGTAAACCATACTATGGTGGGAGATGAGAGTAGCTGTGACAGAATTTGGAATAAATTCATGTATGAGATAGATCACATTTTAAAGTGATCTCGTTCATGGTAAATTTCTTTTTATATCATGTTTAATTCATTAGGGACATTTATAAATATATTGATTTTTGCTAAATTTTGCATGTGCTCACTTTTATCACTTGGGTCAAATCATGCCTCTTGACACACATCTAATGTAGAAAAAATATAAATTGAAAAACAGCCTCTAAGTTGTGTGTTTTGCCCCTAAAACCAGTGTTAAAGTTTGCTAATATCTTATTTCTAGGAAAGATATGAATGACAGTGAAGAGAAATGTAAAGATATAGTAAAATTCACTGCCGAGAAACTTTTTGTAGATGAAGTCTCACAGTTGGTGATTTCTCCACTCTGTGGTGCAGTATCCCTATTTGTAGGTGAGTTGTAATTTTTACAGCATTTATTGACTGTGCAAGACAATAGAAATTAGCAAATGTTTCCCACATTCAGGTTATGTATTAATATTCAGAGGATTTTAAGATGCTGAGCAACAAACCAAGAAGATGCATGATACGTTAGAAGTTTTTTTTTGTTCTTGTTGTAATAATCCCTTAATTAACCTATATTAAATTTCAAGACATAAAAAAGTAGGAGAAGAGTCAGAGAGAATCTGTGTTTTCCAAATATTGAGGGGAAAAATGTATGTGATGATAGTCCTGGGTGCATAAATATGTTCCTTTTAAGCAGGGGTTCTTAACCAGGGGTCCACAGACCCCCAAGGGATCCCTGGAAAGATTTCAGGGGGTCTGTGACCTTGATTTGAAATTCAAAAAAACATTATTCTTGTGGGAACGTGTTGTTGCGGGTGTGATATATTTATTAAATAATACACAGTATAGTGTGGACTTAGTAAGGGGTCCATGGTTTTCACCTGACTGGCAAAGGGGTCCGTGAGACAAAAAAGGTTAAGAATCCCTGCTTTTAAGTATCAAATGTTAACTGTGAGTCAGAAAAGGAATATGAACCTTTCTTTTCTTTTTTCATTTTTTTACATTCCCACTTTAATATTAAAAATCTCTCTTTTTTTCTTTTTTAAATCCTTTTTAATGATACATATCCATAGAGTATACAGTCCATCCAATGTGTATAATCAATGGTGTTTGGTATAATCATATAGTTAGGCTTTTATCACTTCAATCATTACATTTTCATTACTCCACTAATAATTATAAACAAAAATAAAAACTCTGCCTCTTAATAATCACCTCTCAATCTCTCTATCCTTTCCCTGCCTTACATAGCTGCTATTCTGTTTCTACCTCTCCAATTTATTTCTATTTTTATTTTGTATAGATGGAGTCAAACAATATGTAGTACCTTTTGTCTAGGTTCTTTCACTGAGTATATTTCCTCTTTTTTTTTACCCTTAATGGAAGATTATTAATATATTACTGTACACTAGTGTTCATAGTTTGCTTTGGTTGTATTTTTGCCTGATATTAACATCTAACTAACTAACATACATTTGTTCAGTTTCAAAGAAAAACAGTCATATATGCAAATTTACCCAAACTCATCAGCCTTTCTTTATCAGTATCATTTTATTCCATTGTCATCTGTGTGATAATTATCCTTTTTCTCTTACAATTTTTTTGTAGGAAATTTCAAAGTAATTTTCAGACAAATTGGTTTTACTCATTGACTATTCAAAAGTAATCCCTTTTTATTCCTTTAATGTGCTATTTCTGTTACAGACAAAACTTCATTGTAATTATTATTATTTTTTTTAGGAACTACAAGAAATAACTTTGAAGGGAAAAAAGTCATTAGCTTAGAATACGAAGCATATCTACCGATGGCAGAAAATGAAATCAGAAAAATTTGTAGTGACATTAGGCAGAAATGGCCAGTCAAGCACATAGCAGTGTTTCATAGACTTGGGTATGTTTTCCTTTATCAATTTAAAAGTTAAGGATAGTTCTTCCCCTCTTTGTACTAATTCTGATTCTGGAATCTTTCGCAGGAATTCTGTATTACCATGAGAAGAACATTTATGTATTATTTCTGGAACAGAGAGACACCTGGCCAGTGCCTTCAGTGGCCGCTAGTTGGCTGTAACTCTGGGAGCACTGATGATGCCTCTGGTGCTGGCACAGTAATACTGTGCCAGTGTGCAAAGACTCTCCGGCCCTGGCCTCAAGGCCTGTGCCAATGCATGCTCAAGTCTTTGAGGCCTCTCTAGAATTGTTTTGTGGCCTGGACTCAGTGTATATGACAGTCTGCTGGAGATTCTTTTTGATGTAAATGCTTTTGAAGTCCATTAGACTAGTTTGCCTCTTTGTACTGCTAAGAAGAATAGAGTTCTAGGCTTTAAAAAGAAGCCAGTAATTGAAACTACATCTATCATATTGGATTAGTTATTATTTTGCTATTAAAAACTCTAATTTTTATCAAGAGTCATTAATTTCATTTATTATGTTATAGATCCTTTTGCTTGATATTTATTGCTATTTTAATATCATTTTGAATTCTGTGTTATATCCAGTATGCTGCAACTTTTTATCTCTAGGCATTACCTGGTACTGTGCCTTGTTTGTTTGAATCACATGTTTTTGAATCAGTGAAGGTCCCATTCTGCTTGGTACAGGTTTAGTGGATGGATGCTGACAAACTAACCACAACCTCAGTATCCCCTCTTGCTGAAAGCAACTGGGATGAATTACTGTTTTGTAACTGAACTGATGTTTAAGTAAAATAGAACTACAGTATAGTTCTAGGAATGCTTAATTGTAATTGTTTTTATCATGTGCCCAGCAGATTTTTTTAACTCGTAGATTCAGCAGAGATGGTAATTTTTTTCTTCTTGTAAAAGCTTGGTTCCAGTGACAGAAGCAAGCATAATTATTGCCGTGTCCTCAGCCCACAGGACTGCGTCCCTCGAAGCTGTGAGTTTTGCCATTGACACTCTAAAAGCCAGGGTGCCTATATGGAAAAAGGTAAGTTAAGAAAATATCTAATTTTGCCATTTGGACATCATAATTGTTCTCAGTAATTCTTCATAAAGGGTGGGAAGTAAGAGTCAAACGGAGTTTGTGTTCATGCTCTTTCCCTGACTTTATAAAAACTTCTTTTATCTGTGAAACAGGGCTTTTATGTAATATCTCTTTTCCATGGTTTGTTAAACATAAAAACATGCCTCAAAGAGTGTAAAGCCTCAGCAAGTGTTAACAATTAGAAATCCTAGTCTGAACTGTACTAGTGGTTCATATATGAAGTCATTTTCCTTGAATTCTAGTCTTCCATTTGGAAGGTGAGAATAATCATGGCTATTTAGTCAGTGGCTAAAACGAGAGCCCTTTCAAGGCAAAAGGCTCTTCTCTTAGAGCACCTTCTATTTGGAAGGAGGGTATTGCTTCCTCTGAGAAAGTACCTAGTGAGTGGATTTAAAATTATAAATAGGAAAATGTAACTTGTTTTCTGTTTATAAGTTAAACTAGTCAATAAGAACAAGTAATTCTCTGGCTAAATAGAAAATTCTGAAGAAATGAAAAGACCCAACTCCCTACTTTCTCCCCTGGTATAGTAACAGTGAGATTATTCTGAACTTGCAAACGTATAATTACACCTAAGAGTCTACAATTGCCCACAGCATAGTGACTGATGGCAAAACTGAGGAATTAACTAACCCTTCAGTAGATGAAAAGGCCAGAGCAGAGGACTAAGGCTTTTTCAGGGAGTGAGTCTCTGCTCCTTCCTAGGAGTGGGTTGCCTCAGTCAGTGGTAGGAATGAGCAAAGTGAGCTGGGATCCAGTGCCTGTGAAATTAATTGGCCAAATTTTCTGAATAAAAATGGAAAACCATTAAAATTTTTTTTTCTTTATTTTTAAAGGAGCTTTAGATTACAGGAAAGTTATATAGAAAATATAGGGGATTCCCATATACTCCACCCCCTCCCACTCCCACACTTTCCTCCATTAACAACATCTTTCATTAGTGTGGTACATTTGTTACAACTGATGAACACACATTCAAGCATTGCTACTATCCATGGACTATACATCGTGGTTTATACTTTATACTGCACAATTTTATAGGTTTTGACAAAATGTATAATGGCTTGTATCCATCATTGCAGTGTCATGCAGAACAATTCCAGTGTCCCCAAAATGCCCCCACATTACACCTATTCTTCCTTCTCCTCCCCTCAGAACCTCTTGTGACCACTGTCTTTATATCAATGTTATAAGTTCTTCCATTACTAGAATAATAAGTCTACTTTAGTCCATGTCTGCATTCCCCTCTTATGTTTGTTCATTCCTCTGTCTTGAGGATTTGGGGATGGTGATACCTGCTGTGTTTCCAATTGAGAGGGGGCTTAGATCCCATGGGGCAGCTGGATGGAACTGTCTCGTTTGCAGTTGCAGATATTCTCTTCTTGGGATGGGCATTGTCTATCGTTATCTTTTTGTTAGTTGTCCTGGGTAAGTCTGATGAACTGGAGAATATGTATTGGCTGCAACTCTGCTGAGATTCAGGGCTCAGCTGGCATATGAACAGCCAGAAGATTTAAGTCTCTGGGACTTATGTTTAATAGGTATATTGCTAATTATAGGTTCAAATAAATAGTATTGAAGAATCATGTGTAGGAAAATTATAGATGAGTTTAACTCCTATACATTTGGGGAGATAGGTTATCATATATTCCAAGGTAAGGCCCACTGATGGGGTGCTGATTTCCTGGGGTTGTCTGCCCTGCCTTTAGTTTCTAGATGGCTCTAGAGCCCTCAGGAATACCCCTGCTAGAGGCACTGTTTACTGTGGCAATCAGGGAGAGCCTCCTGACATGTGCATAAGGATAACCTCTGCCTCTGGAATGACCTCACTTTGAAACCTTTGCCATAAAAAACTCATTTGTATTTAATATTTCCCCCTTTTGGTTAGGTCTTTCTCCAAATGCATTGTTAGTTGGCACTTGATATTAATTCCTGGGTGCCAGGGAGGCCTATGCCTGGGAGTCATGTCCTACATTGGGGCGAAGCCAGTGAATTTATATGCTGAGTTTGGCTTAGAGAGAGGCTGCATTTGAGCAAAGAGAAGGCTTTCAGGTGGTAACTCTTAGGCAGTATATATTAATCAGGCCAAGTTTTGATTTCACAAGAACAAGGTTCATAAATACAAGCATCAATGTCAAGGGCCTGGTGCATTGGTCTCTTCTCCTTTGCTAGGCACTGCCCATGTACTCCAGAGGTTCTTGCCACTCTATGAGAGAATGTAGCAGGACTCGCCAGGATGGGAGTTCAATATTCCATAGGTTATTCTATGGGTCTCAATCCATTGAAACAATACCCCATGACCACATGAACACACCCACATTCCATAGAGGCATGCCCCAGGTGCAGCACCCTACACACATATCCTCCCACCACTGACACTCCAGGCCAGTGATCCTCCCCTACCACAGCCTCAACTCCTCTGCAGCCTAAAACCTCCACAAAAAACAAAGCCAACAAAAAAATAACAATAATAAAATTTAAAAATTAAAAAAATTTTTTGCATTGTGCCTTTCACCACTGTAAGATCTGTTATCTTTCACATATATTGAAAATTTCTTCTATATGTTCCCCCAGTGTCGTATTTATTTATTTATTTATTTATTTATTTATTTCACTTTATTTTCTGAGAATCTTTAGGTTACAGAAAACTCACATAGAAAATACAGGGCCTTTCCATACACCCCACACCCTCCTCCCCCCCCCCCCCATCCTCCCCTACCAATAATACCCTACATGAGTATGGTACATTTGTTAAAATTGATGAACAAATAGTGAAGCATTGCTACTCACCCTGGTCAGTGGTTTACATTATAGTTTACCTTTTGCACCGTATACTTCTATAAGTTCTGATAAAATGTATAACAGCCTGTATCCATCATTGCAAGATCAAGCAGAACAATTCAATGCCCCAAACATACCCCATGTTCCATCCATTCCTCCCTCCCCCTCCCCTCAGAAACCCATTTGCATAAGGGTATGTTTGGGATTAGAGGATAGGATATGTGACAAGGAATCGTCTTAGTAATGCTAAATACATGGTAAATAATAATGTAAGAGTAATATCTTAGTAAATACATGGTTGCTTTGCCATTAACAAGGCTGCCACCATTGTGACAGATTATGAGGCAGGCCCTGAAGAGGGGGAGAGAAGAGTATTCCAAAATGAGCAGTGCAAGTGGGCAGCAGGGGTAGCTTTCTTTACCAGGTAGGAAAGATTAGACAGTCAGCTGACAGTAGATGGGGGGTACCCAGAAAATAAGGGACAGGGGCAGGCATTGGGGCATACTCTTATTTTTATGCTTTGAGGACTAGCTGGGCTTCCTCTTTGCTCTTCTCTGTCTGCAGAGGGTTGAGGGATGTACAAATGTTCAGAGGACAATTGAGTTTGGATTCCTGCTTCTACAGAAATAGAAGCTGACTAGAGAGTAAGAAGAGCAAGCATATGTTCTCCTCCTCCTCCTCCCTTCCACAAGTTATTTAAATTCTGGTCTGGTTCTAGTCACAGCCTGTGCTTTGAGGTCATCTTTGATGTAGAGTAGGGGTGGGCAGGTGGGGAGGGCCTTATTTTACAGAGCAGTTCTTACCTTTTAAGCTCAAATATGCTTAAGCATTTAATTTTAACAGCTAATGGAAATTACTCTCGTGCCTTTGGAAACACATATTTGGGAATGTTGAAGTAGTAAGTGTTCTTGGAAAGAAAAAAAATGTTTAAAACTATAGACCTTCTGTCTTTCTGTACGTATTTTTGCTGGCAGTGCCTCCTGCCATGAGCCCAGATGGAATTAATGGTTTATTCCTTGTCCATAGCTTATTGATGTCTCTTTCTCCTACTGGTTTGGGAGTCCTTAAGTGATATGGAACATTTTTATTTATTCTTCTGCTCTCATTGTGTACTGGATTGTTAAAAGAGAAGTAGATTTAAATGGATGTGATATTCCCTCCCTGATTTATTCAAATATTTTTGCATTTATTAAAATGCTCTATTTTGAATACCTGTTATGCTTTTATTTTTCAGGAAGTATATGAAGAATCACCATCATCTTGGAAAAGAAACAAAGAATGCTTTTGGGCACCTAATAATTAATTCACTCATATTTTTAGAGCACTGAATTTTAAATTTGGTTAACTTACCTTTAATTGCTTTTGATTTTTCCTCTCATTAGCGCAGTAATTTTACTGAAGCACGAAAAAGAGAGAAAAAAGGAAAATAAATGGGAATGTAGGATGAGGGCTGATATTAGAACTAGTGATAGAGGAAGGACTTGAGGGAGGAAATGGGGTAATTTATATCTCTGCCTGTGGTAGAGATAACATTCCATGGCTAAAGTCTGATGCTAACTAACTCCACTCACATTGAAGTATGGCCCCTGCTCACTGATTGTAACTGTCTCAGAGAGAGCCTTCTCCTCCTCATGGCTGCCTCTAATCATGTCATTGTTATCAGAAATGCATGATGGCATGTTGGCCGAGCCAGAAGGTATGAAAAGTCACTGTCAGTCTTGGTATTATGTACTTTTAGAATTTATATACTTAAAAAATGAACTGAAACTTAATAAACAACATGATTTTAAAAGTTTAAAAACAGTATGCTTCCTGTTTTCTTAATTCAGTGATAATACATAAAATATTTCATAATCTGGAAATTTCTAGCAGTTCAGAATCTATGATCTTATAAATACTTTTATTAGTTATTAATATTGTATCAGTTTGAAATCATAAAATTGTAAAGCTAGGCAAACTAGCAACAAATTGGTTTGTGTTCCATTAGTTGATATTTAAAATTTCATCCACAACCAAGTAAAGAGGAAAATTATATAGTTATTTATGAAAGCATTTTCAGATAGTTTTCTTTTTAGTTGCTTATGTAACATTATCATTAGTGAAGTCGTTAATAACAGTTAAGTTTTCTGCAAAAGCTCTAAACAAGGACTGGATTTTTTCTTGTATACCTATATATAGATATATCTGAGCATATAAGTTCCACATAGTTCTGAAAGTAATAAAATATCAGCATGATTTTGGACAATTGGCATCATCACATAATTTGCAGTTTGCATGTTGGGAACAAAGACTATACATTCAGGCACTTAGATTTTTTTCCCTTGTTTCTGTCACAAAGAAACCTAGTGATTCTATTTGTTACATTTAGTAAAAATATTATTTTTACCTAATAATTTATTCAACACCTGTTGAATATTGAATATCTGTTCTATGCCAGGCAGCCATCCAGTGGCCCTGTCCACCAAGCTTCAATACCAGTAGAAGAGATTTCTGCTTTGGCCAGGGCCTACAGGATACACATAGACTTTAGGAATCTCCTATTAACTTGGTATCCATTCCTTGACCTGGTCCAGAGAGAAGGAGCAAGAAGGATATTGGGAAAGCAGACAAACCCTCACCTACTTGCTTACTAAGACAAGGTTGCCCTCTCTGAATCCAGTGCCTCCCTTGCCTTTCCATCAAACTTTAACCTGCCCCCACTTGAGAAGAGGAGCTGGGCATTGGGCTGCATTATATCTGAAAACTTATACAGATATGCCACTGTTAGAAATTCCTCAGATTTTACTCCCATGTTAATATGAAGTCTCCGTTATGTTATATATGTTAATGAGAAGTATTGAGGGTTTTAAGTTTTTCTATTCGTATTTCTTTAGAGGATCTTTACTGATGGCATTTATGTTTTGAAGACCATAAGCATGTTTTTTAAATACTCATGCCTTCAAAATGTAGGCTTTATTCAAAGTCTGGAACATAATTATGCTTTTAAATCCCCAATACAGAGGTTAAGGAGTTAATGTGTGGCTTCCTGGACCTGGAATGGAAACAGCCGCGGAAATTGTTAGTGCACTGGGCTTAAATAGGGTCTCCCTTGATCCTCACTTCCTTAGGAGTGGCATAGTTGATTTATTAATGTGGTTGAGATATTTAGGGACGAGGCTGGCTTTCACCTCACTCTGATGCTTAGATTTTTCCTCTAACTTGGCAACCCAAGTTATTGGAAGAGTAACCTTAAAATCGGCCTCTAAGCAAGTTTCCCAAAAGGTTTCAAGGCCACTTTGGAGATGTGATGTGATCACTAGATAAGTTCACTTCAAGAAAGAGGAAACACAAATGACATGTCTTTCAAGTACTTTTCAGCAGGTGGCAAAATAATGACTTTATCTTTTTTGAATGAAAGTAATAGCAGATGGTCAACAAGTGAGGTATGTTTGAATATTTTTGGCCTTTGGGTATGTTGTTTAGTCACAACAGATTTTCAGTATGCTTTGAGAAATAAAGAAGCCAGTAGTTTGAGTCTTGGTCTCAGATCCCTGAATGAAACTATTGGAGAGTTAGAAGATGGGCTCTTAGATATATCGTGAACCCTCCTTCTTTCTCCCTCCACTGCCACTTCCCTAGTCCATGCCACCTCTGCTTTTCTCTTTGAGTACTGCATTTGCCTGTTTACAGTCCGCCAGGGACCACCCTTCCCTCTTCTTCTTTCTCTAAACACAGTGGTCTTAAGTTAG
Source organism: Tolypeutes matacus (assembly GCA_026826555.1). NCBI lineage: Eukaryota > Metazoa > Chordata > Mammalia > Cingulata > Chlamyphoridae > Tolypeutes > Tolypeutes matacus. The sequence goes on from JAKSZT010053783.1 coordinate 8,400,614, forward strand.
ATAATTTATTCCATCATCCTACTCAGAACCTTCCAATAGCTAATCATATCTTAGAACCTAGAACTTAGGACTAGAACCTGTTTCCCCTTACTCTGCTTTATATTTTGTCATGTCACTTACCACCACCTGATATACAAGGTTTGTTTAACTGCATCACTAGACTATAAACTTCATGAGGTCAGGAATTTTGTCACTGCTCCCACCTCCGTGCCTACCTAGACCGGTAAAGGAGCTCATAGTATACACTCAAATATTTGGTGGATGAATACCATTGCTTTTGGTTTGAAATAGTGTATCGCAAATTAAATACAACTGGTGCGAGATGTGCAGTTGTAGTTCTTGTGGAGGAGCCTAAATGAATGAATGGCCTAAATGAATGAACTTTTCTCCTCCACTTCCTTCTCCTTTGCATACTAGGCCATTCTACATAGCTACTGAGTATCTAGTAAGTTAAAAACCCCTCTTCTTAGGCTGATTTGCATGCTGTAGTTAGGTAGATCATCCAGTAGAGGGCAGCAGAGCTAGGGTGCTAGTAAGAGCAACTTGAGTCTTGGATTTTTAGTAAGTTAATTTATTTTGCATAGAACCAAAAAGTTCAGTAATAGTAATTTTCTTTAAATAAGGTTGGAGTGATCCTTAGATGGAAGCTAGGCCCTGATTTTTAAAGATAATTTCCTATCTTTAACTGGTATCTTGTTTTAAATATTAGAGAGTTAGGATCAGGGAGAAGTTTTTAAAAATGCTGTTTGTAGTTTTTACAAGGTGATTTAGAAAAAATAAAAGAAATTTCTTTTTAAAAATGTGTAAATATAAAATTACTTGCAATGAACTGTATGGGGCAAAAATGGTAACTTTAATACAGATTTAATGCAGATCTTTGGCAACATACCCTAAGCTGCTCTAGGAAAAAACCAACCAACCAACTAACCACACACATACACACACAAAACCACTTTTTTTCCTCCTAAGTTGTATTTTAATGTAAAGTACACACCAAACACACTTTTTGGGTGGTTGTTATGCAGTAACCATAATGAGATGGCAGGAAGGCATGAGGGGATTGCCTGGTAGTGAATGGGAAACAGTTGTACATCTCCTCCAACCTTTGCATTAAATGTGCCATCTATATGATCATTGCCTGTGATCTCCATATGGATCTTTATAATTTCAGTATATTCATCTTTTTATTTTTTTTTATTTTTTTTTTATTTTTTAAAGATTTTATTTATTTATTCATTTATCCCCCCCTTGCTGCCCGTGCTCGCTGGGTCAGCCAACCACGCCGTGCGGGCGGGCCTGCCTTCACCAGGAGGCCCTGGGAACCGAACCCGGGGCCTCCCATATGGTAAACGGGAGCCCTACTGATTGAGCCACAGTATTTCATTCTTTCTGCTTGCTATAAATTTTTATTTTATTTTTTTTAAATGTAGATGACTATGATTTTGCATTCTGGCAGCAATTTGGCTGATTTTTCTCTCCACTTTTTTTCCCAAGTATGCATTTTATTTCAAGGGGTAAGTTGTGCTTTAGAGCAGTATTTCTCAAACCTGAATGTAATGTCAATCACCTGGGGGTCTTGTTTCAGATTCACTAGTTCTGGGGCCGTACCTGAGGTCTGCATTCGTAATGAACTCCTTGGTGATGCAACGCTGCTTATCTCTGGACCACAATTTGAGCAGCAAGGCTTTATGCTAAGCTCTGGACTTTGAAGGTAGTTAGATGTTCCTATAAACATCCTAGTGGTCTCAGCTAGATACAGCTAGTTAGACCCTCAATCTTAAATATTGGCCCTTAACAGTTCTTAAGCAAAGTGGGTGCATAAAATAAATATAATGAAATACACAAGTTTTAAAAATCCAAACCAAATACTTTAATTTTCTAACAATTTTAATGATAGTAATGTGGAATGAAAACAGTGATTTACAATTAATACTTTTGTTTCTCATACTTTAATATGAGAAATTAACCTTAATTATGTTGATTTTTACTCCAATTTGATTTTTGTCTCTCAGAAATGAATTGTGTAACTTGATATACAAACATGCGTACATTAATTTTTTTATATTTTTGATGGAGAGAAAAAGGTAAAAACCAATCAAAAACAACAAACACACTGATCTCATCTTAACAGATTCATGCATTATGTATAAAGGAAAATACCCAGGACCATTTCTTCTTTAAAATATATACAGTTGTCCCATATTTGTATAATATACACATTTATATTTTGACTTTATCTGCCAAAATAAATCAAGTACATATGAAACGGTCTTTTTTATATTTACATATTGGCTAGATTTTCATTCTTTAAGGCTCAAGGAAGTAGTTAACATTCTCATTGATTTGTAATTTTATCCCCACGTTTACCTTTTTCACCCATAGATGTTTAAATTAGTCTTTTCACATTGACTAAAATGGTTATGCTTTAATGTGCATGAAGGGCATAGTCCTAAAAAGTTTTGTGTATAATTATTTTGCATGGGCAAATTGAAATATTTTTCAATTTGGACAAGGGAGCTCAGTTTAAGAAATCCTGCTTTCTGTTTAATGATGTCTTAACTTAGGAGTTTTCATATATTGGGTTATAGCTGTATATCAGAATAGATAAATACATTAAAAGTATTATTTTTAGTATAATCATTTCTATGATTATGCTAAATTGGTATTAGTTTCTTTACCCTTCACAGTTAATAGACAACTTTTACTATTTTATAAAAATAATATGTCAGCTAGAAATAATTTCAAGTTAGGAGTTCTCATTTTGCTACTAAAATGAGTGATGCACAATTTCAAATCTCAATGCAGTTTCTTCATGAAATGTTACTATTTTACATCAGTATTACTATTTTACAGTCATGCATGAAGCAACTCAAAAGTTTTTTAAATCACATTCTATAGACCTTGTCTATATACCATTTATGAAATGGAAATTTTAACATGGCATCTTTTAAGCCCCATATTTTTTCTTTTAAAAAAACAAAGATATGGCTGAATAGGAATATATAACTTTTTTTTTCCAAACAATTTTTTAAAAGTTTCTTGGATGAATACTCACCTTTGTTTAAAAGTGCTTGAGATGGGGCTCTTCTCTCCATATCGGACAGAGAGTCCCCTGATCCCAAAAAAAAAAAAAAAAAAAAAAAAAAAAGTGCTGGAGAAATACCCCTCTCTAGAGCCTCTGCCTCTAATCAGCAATCCGATAACAAATGTACTATTAAGGTCACTTTCTAGTGCAATGGTTCTCACTGGGGGAGGGTGGGGTGCCTCCAGGGGGAATTTGGCAAGGTCTGAGACATTGTTGGTTGTTAAGCCCAGGGGATGGGATGGTGCTACTGGCATCTAGCAGGTAGAGGCTAGGGATTATGCTAAACATCCTACAATGCAGAGGACAGATTCCCATAAGAAAGAATTATTTGCCCGCAAAATTCAACAGTGCCAAGACTGAGAAAGCCAGCCCTAAATGGTGCAGAGACAAGTGGCTAATTTTTGAGTTTATAGTAGTCCAACTACTTCATAGAAGGCGGTCAAGACAGATGTCCTAAGCCAAGACTTGGCCGAAGCTCTAAAGCTTGCTGAGTATATGTGACCTCAGTTTAGTGCTTATCCACGGGAGATGAGGCAGAATACAGTAAAAGGAATGACATGCTATAATTCTTACATGAAAGAACCAATACATGTATATACAGTAGTTACATGGTTTATTAAATACACTCTATCAACTTAATGACCAGTTTCTCCTCCACTTTTTTTTCTTCCTTCACTTGTATTTTTTTAAATATAATCTTGGTTGAAATGACACAGTGGTTTGAAACTACACAGCTGTTATAAGAATTGGGCTCTGGGCACACAACTAGAGAATGCTAGGCTGTTTTTATTATAAACCCCTGACACTTTATGGCTGTTTTTTTTTTTTTTTTCTTGTGGTATTTTTGCATGTGTGTCCAACATAAAATAAGTCGTGATACCATCCAGATAGTTCCTGGACTGCCAACACCAGGCCCAGGCCAGGAGTGCAGTAAGGTCAGACACACATGGGCTAATACCTATTTTCCTCTGACTTTTTTTCAAATTGAATTTTTTGGAGGATTGTCTATTTGTATTAAAATCAGATCCTAGACTTTTAAAATTAAAAGCGTCACTGGCAAACTCCAACCCAAATGTCCCATTTTATAAATGAGGACTGAGGTTTACAGAGACTGAGTGACTTGTCCAAAGCTTTAGATATGTAGCTTCTGACATAAAATAACCCCCACAGTCCTTGCCTCTGCCCTCTTCCTCCTACCGGTCTCTCCTAGAGATCATGTGTTTCAAATTTAGAGAAAGGAAGGTATAAAAGAAGAGATGGGTGTTGTCCTAAAAGTGTGGTCCATTTACCTCAGGACGATTGGGCTGCCTGTTAACAGGTAGGTGGCTGGGCTCATCCCAATCTGACCAAATAAAATCAGGGGTTAGAGCCTGAGACTCTACCTTTTGAGCAAGCTTGCCCAGGTGAAAGCCACTCTTCTGAAAGTTTAAGTACTCCAAAGTACAGAGATTGGCCAATTTGGTGGTTTCCAATGCCTTGCAGTAACTTCTTGCAATCTTCCTGAGATAATTTTTACTTTACCTTGGGTCCTGCCCGAAATTCCAACAATTAGAAATTCAGGCTTGCTTTTCTTACTTGTTTATCAATGAATGAAAATAGTTTCCTGAAGTTAAGGGGTTTATACAGTAATTCATGACATGTGTGAATTAAGCAATGTTCTCCTCATTCCTGGATTAGAGTAGTTGGCTTGAGGAAATGGGAGTTTTGAAATAAGAGTAAAGGAAAGCAGACTTCAGAGAGCTTCGTGACTATGGAGGCTCCAAGAGGTGGGAGAGAGCTTCACGAAGGGAAGAAAATGGATGCTAAAGAAAGTACCCCTCTTTCAAGAATTCCCCAGGGCCCTGCAGGCCAGTTGTGTCTCCTAAAAGAGAAAGGAGGCTTTCTCCTTCCCATGGCACAGGCTGGGCCTCCAGCAAACAGTTCTTCACCATACATGTTGTTAGATTAGCACGTGAAACACAATTTCGTGCCTTGGTCTCTAAACCACCCTCTACCCCCATTCAAATAGAGATTTCCTCAGGAGGAGGCATACTCTAAACACATAGTTATTCCATTATGTTTGGACAATTAAATCAGCAAGAATGCAACTCTGAAGGTGCAGCTAAGGGCTGAGAGGAACCAAATGCAAGCTTTACCTAGTTTATAAATAAAATGATAATTTAAAAGTATCCTCTGAGGCAACTTTGGATGAGTAGCATAAGTTGAAGACCTGCATTGCTTTCCCCCTACCCCCCCCCCCCCCGTTAACATTAATATTCAAGCTAATACATATCTATACTGGGTATTTCCTCTTTTGTTCTTGCAGTTTAAAAACAATCACTTTAAAGACAGCATTCCCTCCCTCCTCCAGTCTGAGAAAGTTAGAATTTGCTTTGACTGACAAGCAAATGATAAGGAATCATTTCATGTTTCTTACCCAATGCACGTTATAATGTAAACTCTGGACCAGCCAGTTTAAAGATTATCTCCCCCTCCCCACATAAAATAAAAGTCATTTACCCTTTTTACCTCAAATCCCTACCCACAATTTCTTTATTCCAACCTGACCTGCAGTTTCTCTTAGAATAAAACACCAGGCTAGTTTACCTATTATGTTATAAAACACTGGGATTTAAAAAAAAATCCATTCACACAAATATCAAACATGGGCTGCGGCGCAGCTTTCAGTGGTTGCTGCAAGCAGGACTGCTGGATGGTTCAGCTGTTTAGTTCTGTGGTCTCATCAATCTCATCTGAATCTTTGGTCATTTTTTCATATTTTCTTTTGAAGAAGCCGAGCTGTAAAGATGACAATGTAAAAAGGTTATCATCTCTGGCTTAATGCTATATGGTGCCTTTAAAACAAACCCCCTTGCTGCCCACTTTCTGTAAAGCACTTCTGGGGAATCCCTGCGGCTCTGGAGAGTGTAGTGTGCAAACTGTACCTGGTATCACCCCTTTAGTGAGGAAATTAATTTGTAACAAAGGTACCATACTCATGCAAACTTTGAGTATTAGGGAACTGTTTGCTTGAAGGCAGGTGTGTGAAGGCATGATATTTCGTAAACCTACAACTTCTCTAATTAAAAATATAGAAACAAAACAAACAAAATATATGCAAAGAGTTAAATGAATTACATAAAATCAAGAGTCTCAGCGTCTACTTATTTGCAGCTGAATAAAACATTCAGGGGCATGGATGAAAGGACCAAGACAAAGGAGATAAAATCCTGATTGTTTTCAAGGTCACAGATGAGGACTGGAAATAAACCTGCATTTCCTTTTTCTTCTGATGGATGAGGTACCAGATGAACCTTAGGACTGCTGTTTTGTGAGGAACTTCAAATAGGATGCTTTTGGGAGCACTGTATTCTAAATATGAAATGCTTCTTACCTTCCATAAAATTCCAACCAGAGATAATAGCAAAAGGATTCCAGCAAGTATACTTCCTACTATAACTCCTGTTGGTACTTCGGCTTTCTCATCAGTTTTCATTATTGTAACAGGAATCTGAAAATGCATATGCACAACAATTGAGCCATTTAATTTTAGCACTAAAGAAGTGAGATGGTCTTGTCCAACTCTAATATAATAAAGATCCATAGCTCTAGAAAATTGACATGACTTACTCATGACTGAATTCCTGAATTAAACGACTAGTACAAGTTTTAGAGAAAATGTTCCTGCAAGTAGGGAATATGTCTTCTAGTTTTGTCCCCTCTAACTTCATCAGTATTTAATGCATATGCCATGTCTGACAACTTCAGGAGCTTTGATTATTTAGAAAATAATAAATTCAGTTTCTGGCATACACTTTCATCTTCAAGCGAAAGCATTTGAAACCCAGACTTGGGGAGAGGAGTAAAAGAGCAAGCTAACAAAAAAACCCCAAAATACTTGTGATTAAACAACAACAGCTCTGTATTGGGTTTTTCAAATATTGATTTCACTTAACTATCATTCAAGGTTACGTGATATAAATTGTTTTAAAAAAAAGTAGACATAATATCTCAGGGCTCAAGTTGAACTTCTCAGTGATAAAACTGTCCTTGAGGCTACATAAGAGTCTTTATGTCTGCTTCCCAGTAAACTGTGTGTCCTTGTAGTGTAATGGTTGCCCTAAAAGTTTTAACAGTAAAACAGTATATTCTTTTTTTTTTTTAATTGGGGAAAGAATCTCAACCATTTCCTTCAAAAAGTGTAATCTTAAGGAGATATTCTTTGGAGCAAAACAAGGAGACAATATCTAATCAATTTACTTGATTTATCATTGAATTACAGTGACAGAAGAGCTACTTTTTGTCACATAATTTATGGGTTGGACTAAACTTGAAGTTGGCCTTTTGGTGACTGTATTTTTTCTCATTTGTAACTTCAAGAGCTAAAATAAGGCTTTATGAAGTTATGACTAAATTGACTATAAATTCATACAGTTCACTGCTTATTTCACTCTATTCCAGAGCTTTGTATCTGGAGTCCATGGATCTGGGATCGCATGAATACCCAAGTACAAAATTTTGAATATTGCTTTTAAATGGGCCTGTGATTCAAATAAAATTTAAGAATAACTTACCTATTTATAGGGATATGTCAATTTATTATATGGATTCCAAACATTATTCTACAAATTATCCAAATTATTTGAATTCAAAAATATCTCCATAAGACACAACTAAGTAATAGTTATAACTATAATTATAGTTATAATAGCCTCTCATATTACTCAGAGAAAATAAAAAATAAAAATCTAATGGGTTCATTAAAGTTATTAATTAGAATTTTCAATTAAAAAGTTTACTACTGCTCTCTGAAATAACGAAGAGTTCATCAGAGTTTCAGGTATTGTCTGAAGACTGCATTTTTCTAAAATGAGTTTTTAAAAAGATCTGTAGTACTTTCCCCCTAAGCTAAGTCTATAGCTCTTTGAATTTGAAGCCCACATTTTCCTCTGACTCTATTTCTGGTTTCCTAACCCCCAAGCTCTAAGAGAGGGAAATTCCTAAGCCAGAAGCAGAAAAGCTTCATCTAGTGTGTGGAATCATTTCCCCTGGGACAAGAGTGGGCTGGCAGTGTGATAAGCTCTAATCTCAGGCATTGAGAGGGGCCCGAATTCATGGGGCCATTTGCTTTTCACCTGAACAGCAGACTGAGGCCAGCTGCCAAGCTAGCCTTGGGGACAGAATCTTCAACTGGCTTCCAATTCTTAACAAAAGCATTGGAAGGAAAATGCTCAGGGCTATGCCAGCAGATTAGCTGGACATGGAAATCCCACTAGCTCTAAATATGGCATATTCTAGCCAGAGTTTCAATGCAGAGGAATGTTGGCCCATGCCAGACTTTAGAACAGAGTGCCTTTGTTTTCTGTGAAAGTACATTTCTCTGCAAAAACTTTTTATCAAGGGGAGAATTTATAATTTTCTAGAATGTAAGACCTAATGAATGGACATTTCAAACAGAGTCAGTGTCCAGTTGTAAAAGAAAAAAAAAAAAAGAAACTCTAATAAATGTCTTATTTATTAAGGATGCTTCCATATTTTTCTTTAGAAAATGCTAAAAAAATATGTGATTTAAGTAAGCATGACTTTGACATTATAGACTACATCTAGACCATTTTATATGAGCCCAGGAGAAGGAAAAGTTGGTGGTGCTATTTTAAGCACAGAAATGGGACACAGTTGAGCCACAAGCCAGATGGAGCCCCTTTTGTTGTACCTTCCATTAGATCACTACTTCTAGGAACACAGCCTTGCCACTTTGGGGGTGGGGAAAGGGCAAGTATATCACTGAACTCTTTGAGTAGCACACACCCCTGCCGAAAGCTCAACATAATATCAGATATTTAGAGTTTCAGTAAGATGCTTTCACATACATGTAGGTAAGAAGAATGACTATTCAACACTTTCAGGAATGGAATGCCTGTCTTAGATTCTAATGCCCATGGGGACGGATGGTATGCACTCACCACAGCAGTGTTTTCTTCAATCACATATATCTGAGGATTATAGGTGTCGATTTCTGCCACTGTTGTCACCTGTATTGTCTGGAAGGTCGACTGGAATGTAAAAATAAAGAATATATTTCATACGAGTGGAAGTTAATGCCCAAAATCCAACATGTTTATGATTTATTTCCTTGTGGAAAGTGACCAGAGCAAAAGCCAAATCTAAAGACTCAGCAATCTTTGTGTGCTTGAACCAGCAATATGCAACTGGACAGCACATGAGAAGTACCTGGGGAGCTTTTAGTAGGCAAGACTGGCCCTGCCACAACACCATAAATCCAAATCTCTGGGGCGGGGTCCAAGTGTCAGCAGGTAGAAGTGTCTTTCCAGATGATTCTAATTTGCAAACAGGTTGCAAAACAAGTGTTTAAAAATAATTTTTTTAAATGGGAAAGATCATAATCTAGATTTTTTAAAAACTTAATGAATGGGAGATGAGGGAAAATTGAAAACCTGTTATTTTTATATATCACCTGAATAAACCACATGTTGGAACAGAAAACCAGCAGTAAGAAGGGAAGAGAATGTTCCTTCTAGGGGGACATGTGTGAAAAAAAAAAAAACTGTATAAAAAGTAAATTCGGAATGAATGGCTAAATTTTGGATTGTTTGGCCATAAAAAGGAATGAAGTAATAATCCATGCTACAGCATGGATGAACCTTGAAAACATCATGCTGAATGAAAGAAGCCAGACCCAAAAGGTCACATATTATATGATTCCTTTTATATGAAGCATCCAGAGTAGGTAAATCCATAGAGACAGAAAGCAGATAGGTGGTTGCCAGGGGATGGGAGATGGGAGAAATGGGACATAACTGCCTTATAGGTACAGGGCTTCCTTTTGCGGGTGATGGAAATGTTTTTGGAGCTAGATAGAGGTGGTCATTGCACAATATTGTGAATGTACTAAATGCCACTGAATTAAAATGGTTAATTTTGTGTTGTGAATTTTGCCTAAATTTTTAAAAATGTAAATTAGAAGTTGACCATGCATGTAAGCAGCAGACATCGAAATCTTTTGACAACAGTCTGTGCAGTTATACAACGTCGGCGATAATTACAAATTTTCCAATCTCAGCATTTTATCAAATATTAGTTGATTAGGGACAGGCATATAAGAAGGACCTATATTTTATGCTGATGTTTTTAGTAACCTTCTATAGTATGAAATATTTTTTGAGGGAAATATTATTGAAGTGTATTTTTCCTGTTCTTTTCTTCCAATAATATAAATATTGGGCCTGATGCTTACTGTGAAATCTGATAAAATGCTCAGACTTTAGAGTTGCTTTCATATGCTTGGGCTGAAAGGATTAAGTTTTCTGGTTACTAAGGCACATGATTCAATATACACTATGAGGTAATTCACTAAACTATAGTAGCCAGAAAGAGAGAATACATTTCCAAAAAAAGTGAGCAATTTATTTCCTTTCCCCTGGCTCCATCTCTAATTACTCTTCTTAATTTTCTTAAGGTGGAGGATTGCATCAGATGTTGGGGAAACATTAAGAACATTAATAATGGTTTAAAAATAAAAAAGAAGAAGGGAGCAGCAAAATGAATGCTGGTTTCACAGTCCTTGCAGACTAAAGATGAAAGTAGTTTTCCTCTAAGACTGATATATCTGCACTTGCATGGTTTTGCAGTGCCCTGCAGGGTTAACAAGTAGTAGTGGTAGGGAAACCACTTGCATATGGGAGAGCTGAGATTCATCAAGCCTTTTTTTTTTCCATGACAGTCAAGTTGCTATCAATTTGGAGGCCTGAGCAATCGCTGGGTGATGGAATGACTTGAGATGTTATATTGGCTTGCGTGGTACCAGAAAAAAGGTGACAACAAAAGGCAGCACATTAATGGTCTCGGATACAGGAAATGAGATCCATATTTCAGGCTGGATCCCCTATGTGATCTGAGCAAAAGTGAGCATATGCACTTTGCTGTTGAAATAGCTGAACACAAGGTGGGGCTAAACATTTGACTGCTCACAAAGAAGGAAAAGATGCAGGACTTGACATACAATAACTCGAGTGTTTTCTCAGTTGAACCATCACAACCACATTGGAAGAGCATAAATAATTCACTTCTAAAAATTTTTGCTTCCAGAAATGAAACTGCTGCAGCATATTGAAGACCTTTGAGAGGTACGTTAAAAAGTCTTACATTTAAAATGATAGAAAACCAAATGCTTTTTTACAATGATTGCATTTTGATGTGCAACAGTTTTTCTTCCCAGCTGGCAAAGGATGCTATGAAAACATTTGTTCCTCAAATCCAAGGAGCCCAGAACTAATTGTCAAACAATCACCAAGCTGCAACAGCTGGAAGGTAGTGTGACCAAGGGCTTGCTTTGCATCTGCAGAGCATTTAGAGACATCCTGAAAACTTGAAAGCAAGTGCAACTAACAAGAAAACAAAAGAAAGCCAGGAAAACCAAACTTCTCACACCACTTCTCCCCCGATATTCTCTTCACCTTATCTCCCTCTTTTCACTATTCCTTTTTCTATTATTTCTATCCAAAATTATTGCTTATATTTGGCTCCAGGGATAAGTTCAGAGGAAGTTAGTTCTCTAGTCTTACACATAACTCCATTGCAAGTAATAGCATTTGTTGGCAAAATCATGAAATAGTTAGAAAACAGGGAGTATGCACCTTAACTGATTAATCTGTTTAAAAAAATCCAGTGAGATCCACTTGGCTCCAGGAGGTTTCATTCTAATTTGCACTTAGCTGCCTCAATCAGAGCCAGTGGTGGTAAAAGGAATAGCCAGTCACTTAAGCAGACAGATTTACAGAGCCCCATCTAGCCTTATATTTTTCATGCCAGACTGAAATTCTGGCTACTGAAATCCCCACCAAAAACAGATATCTATAAGGCAGAGTCACACCTGCCATTTGGGAAAACAACACTGACACTGATTTGGCACTTTCTTCAAACATTTCCTGGTAGTTGAAATGACTTTAAAAGTTATGTGCTCAGTAGGCTTTCATCAGAGAAACAGTAACACAGGAAAGCCGAAGGGTTACCTGGCTCTAATTCTAAAGAAGGAGTCTTATGTTAGATTCATTTACTGGATAGTTTGAGATCATCACCATTAAATTATCAATTCATCAGCCGAGAGAGCTCAAGGAATGAGACACAGGCCAGTGCATTTTTTATTAGGGTATGGTGGAGACTGGGGAAATGGAAAAGTTTAGCATTTGGGGAAGGAGACAAAGCAAGGGGCTCACTGCAGCCAAGGGACAGCAGAGGGGTCCCTGACCCATACCCAGAGATTCTGATGTAGTACCATGGGATGGAGTCTAAGAAGCAGACTCTTTCACAGGCACCCCAGTTGATTCTAAGGCACAACCAGATTGGGTAAGCAATGGAAATTTTCCATTCCTTCCAGGCTAAAATTGATCTGGGTTTTTTGACACAGCTACCATTAGCTGGAACATCAATTTGGTCAAACGCTGAGAATTTCTTGACAATGAAGCATTATGTTCTTTTCCATTGATAATCCCAATAAATAAAGCTGATACTTACTGCTGCAAAAGTTCCATTCCAAATTCTGGTAGACACATTAACAAAGTATTCTCCTTTCACCTGAAGGTCTCTCAGCCAGCAGGTAACATTGCTACATGAAGCTGTTCTGCAGTTCTTTCAGGTTGGAAGCATTGGTAGAAGAAAAGAGATGGTTAGTATGACTGTTAAAAAATAAATGCTAATATTTTACAAACAGATAAGAAGGATCTGGGAAACAGGTAATCTCATGCCCTATTAGTAGTTATAATCCTTCTTCATGAGATTTTGGCACTGTCTCAAAATGTAAAATGTGTATACCCTTTGTCCTAGCCATTCTTTATCTATATGGCCTCAGGAGATAATCATAAAGTTGTGGGAAAAAGTATACCACAGCTGTTTTTTTTGTTTTTTTTTTTAAAGATTTTATTTATTTATTCATTTATCCCCCCCTTGCTGCTTGTGCTCGCTGGGTCAGATAACCACGCCGTGCGGGCGGGCTTGCCTTCACCAGGAGGCCCCGGGAACCGAACCCGAGGCCTCCCATATGGTAAACGGGAGCCCTACTGATTGAGCCACAGCCGCTTCCCACCACAGCTGTTTTTTGCACTACTATTTATGAGAGTAAAAAAAATTTTTGTAAATAACTTATCAACAATATACCAGTTAAAGAAATTATTGAACATATGCAAGATGCAATACAATTTAGTTATTAAATCTAATTAAAAAGATGCATTCCTTAATTTTAAAAAAGTCTATGACATATTGGCCTATAAAAAAAGGTAGCATGGTCCATTTAGATAATCATACATATATTTCTATATATTGATACATGCTTAGAGATGTAGGGAGGGATGTTCATTAGATATTATAAGTGGTAGTATTTAGATTTAGGGAGAATTTTAGTTTCTTATAGTGTTTCTCATTGTTTGAATTCTTCACAATGAACAGTGGCCATTTTTACAAAATGAGTAAAACATTTTTAAAGTATAAGGAAAATGCTGAGAATATAATGTCTTGGAATACCCTGAAATGAGTTTCTATTAGAATATTTTACATTTACACTGTGCTTACAACATAATTTAAAACTTTAAAAAGAAACATTCTCCTCTTTTCCTCTTTTCCCCATCCTTCATGAAATAAAATGAATGTAACTAAATAAGACCAGAAGAATTTCAGTGTGGTTCATAGAGGAGAACTGTGGTTTGTTTAGGGTTTACTCTTTGCTAAATGTTTACTTATTTGACTTACTATGTGCTAAACACCATGTTAGATGCTGCGCTAATCTCTATCTCAAAGAAGAGGGTGTAGCAAGGAAGAAAGAGCTCTGGAGAAGATAATGAAATACAGAAAACAGAGTAGGATAGCCAGAGAGGCATATTTAGCAGGGAAATAAAAACATCAGTGGTGATATGGAAGAGCGTTTTAGGGGCTTAATTTTTAAAGGACATGCCCCAGTTCCAAAGGACTACTCTTTGGAACTATTTGGAAACAATTCCAAACAGAAGTATGGAAACAGTGGTTTTATACATGGATTATTTTGATTTTGTGGTCTCTATAACATGTATTCTATAATAATGGCATAAGTAATAATTTAATCACCAAGATTTGAACATATATTTTCTAAATCTTGAATCATACAAGCCATCAAAGGCCAAAAAACAAACAAACAAAAAAGCATGTTCTATGATATATGCTAGTAGAAAAAAGAACTGCCTTAATTTCCAGGAAAAGCAAATAATGAATCAATTAAGGCAACATTCACCACGTTAAACTGTCCTCACCAATTCTTTCATGTGCCGGAAATTTTCACTCTTGAAAGATACAGAAGAAGATGTTTGTCCGATTCTCAGTGGATTTATTTCTGCATTACAACTGATGTCACCAGCCTACAAAGAAGTGCACCAAATCAGTCTTAAGCAATACAGTTTATGATATTCCTTTCAACATGTCATGACACCCTACCATATACCTGTCGGCCAGGGGAAGGGGCTGTTAGGCTTCTTTCTCTGCCCTCATCTGGTCATACTTCTTGTGATAGCTCAACTGTAAAGTATTCAAATCATCCTGACATGACCTGATGGTGTGGGGCTGGTTCACATAGCTCATATGTTTAAGACAAGACAGATTTGCAATAACAATGTACTATGAGCAATTTGGGAACACTTTCTGCCACCTGTAAATCCTTAGACCCAGGTCTTGGTTCCTTACAACTGTTTTCTGCTCCAATACAGAACTAACTGCTTATTAATTGGCACTCAGGATGCTTAGAGGTTATTTTCTTAGTTTCCCATCTCTAAAATGTCCAACATGATCACACCAACCTCATGGTTTTATTTCCCCATTGAATGTGTACTGGGGACTTTTATTTTATTTTATTAATTTAATTTATTTATTTTTCATTTTATCTTACTTGGTCTGTGTGCACCCCAGTCAGGTACAGCAGTGGGTTCTTTTCTCCTGTATATTGAGGGATGCGGATGGTTATAGATGCCATGCTCACGGGAACACTTCCTGTTGTTACCTATATATACAGAATAAAACATTCTGCATATCGATACATGATGCACATGATACAAGGACAGTGATCAACAACCTCTCTGTTTATGACAGGCAACTAGAAAGTAGTAAGATTGATTCCATAGGAAAGGAAGTCTTATACTTTAGAGTCACAATTTGGCTCTCTTTCACCTCTTAATGGAAAAATCTCAACACCTACGATAGTAACTGTTACTTTGTGACTTAAGAGATGCAGTATTGTGCAGTGTTAAAAACACCATCTCTGGAGCTGAGCTGCCAGGGTGTGGAACGCCTCTCTACCACTGACTAGCTGGATGGCTTGGGCAAGTTATGTCACCTCCGTATGCTTCAGTTTTCTCATTTGTAAAATGGGGATAATAAGAAACTCAGCAGGCCTCTACTGGTATAGTGAAAAGGTCAGCATCTGTTCCTATTGTTGGGGTTTTCGTTCCAATTGGCTGGTACTCATGCCCTACTCGTTAAACATTTATAATATCACGCACAGGAAGGAGAATAGTGCCAGCCTTAGAACTGATAGGGAATTAAATGAGTTAACATACAAAAAGCATTTCATACAATGGCTGATATTTATTAACTCTCTACAACTGTTATTTTATTATGATTACAACTGAATTAAAATGCCCCATTAAAGAATGTGGTTGTCAAAGACCATCCACATTTTATATATTTCAGCATCTGGGTCACTAATCAAGACTCCTTTAAAGGTGAAAAATTTAAAAAAACATGCAAAATTGCAGGGTAGCAGCCATGTAAAGGACTAGAAGGAAATACACACACACAAATGTAATAGTGTTGACTTAGGGTGGTGAGAGTTCTTTTCTCTTTAATTTTCAAACTTTCTGTAATGTTATATTGAACTAGTCATTCTTTCATAAATTAATTTTTCTTTATGTAACTGATAATCTTTAGAAAATAATTGCTTACTCTTACTAATAGTCAATAGCCATTGATTTAAAAATATTTTAGATACTACCTGGCATGACTATACAAAACCCATATTTGCATACTAACAGTAAACTTCTCAAAGAGAAATTGTCTCCCAAGTAAAACTGGCATACAAATTATATGCCAAAGAACTTTAACCCAAAGTAATACCATTATACTAATGCTCTGTTGATTAATGTGGAACATTTGCTTTCAAAATACATCAATTATCCTTCAGCCAGAACACATAACTATGCACAAAGCCCATTTGTGTATTTATCTATGGTCTATTTCAGTAGATCTCAAAGTATGGCACCTAGTTTGAGAATCACTGGTACATTTCAACTTCTGTTTGCTTTCTCCTTCTCATCCCAGACCCATGGTTTTTCCTTCCCCTTCCTCCTGAGTTCCTATCCTTAGGACAGGTTTACAAACCTTAAGGGAGAAGATGAATTTTGGACCAATATCTTCAAAATTGTGCACAGTGGAGGGAACGTTACCATCTGAGGAAACTTCATAAAAATTTATGCTGGTGGATCTGTTGGAAGATGTTTGCAAAGCCAAATATTTTAGTTTTGCTGTTGTTCTTGAAATTTAATATTTATGTTATTTAAATATTGTCTAGCTTAGATTACAAGTAAAATGGTTCACATTTAGGTACAAAAGCACTAAATGAAAATGAATGCTTTTTATGAGCTTATAGTCCAGTGTGCATTGCTGAACATAAAAAATTCCTTTAAAACACACCCTTTCATTGTCTTGCTGATGAAATTCTGTGTGTTATATGTTTATTAGTTGTCAAGTTTCTAAAATAAGTATAAATGTATTACTTGAGAACTGATAGTGGAGCCCCTCTCATGACTGCTGTTAAATTGACTGGTATGTTAATATTCTGGGCACTCAGTCCTCGTTGATTGGACTAATGGATTTACTATAGGTCCTTTACCGGCCAGAGGACTTTCCACTTGGTATTCCTGAAACACAGTGATAGCATATTGAGTATTAGCTCCAGGGACGTTCATTACTGGATGGCATACATTTTCCTTCTCTCTATCCTCTAGTTCCAAACCAACCCTGATGATCTGGGTCTGCATTGGGGTTAGTCAAATCTGATTCCACCACTAGAATGGAAACCACCTTTAAGATGGCTGATCTAGAGGTTTTGTTAGACTAGACCTAGAGGCACTGGACTGATCTTGACCTCTTTGCTTGGGATTGCCAACTACAGGATCTGTAAATGAAGTGATGACCAGGTCAGGAGAATCCCCCCAGGACCACTTAGACTGGAAGGAAACCAGGAACTCTCTCCTCTTCTTATTCATTTCTGGGGTCCTGAGGCTAGATTCCAACCAGAACAGCTTCTTTGGTAGGGGTGAGAGGGTGGATAGGAGTCTGAGAAGCTCTCTATATATTCCTTCCAGAAATTTATCTTAATTATAGGATACTGATTCTACTTTCAAAAAAGTTGGACTGAACATTTTCTGTGATAGAGTTTCTCTGTTCCTCCACTGAAACTTGCCTTTCCTCTTTTTTTATGCCTAAAAACAGACTTTTCCAATTTCTCAAAAGGAAAATGTGTCTTAAGGAGACTTAAATAGATATGTTGTTTGTCAGGGTAATGTATATGAGAGGAAACAATGATTGGTCAGCCTTACATGGAAAATGGGAAAACTGACTAGGATTTGAAATGGAATGCCTGGCTGTGTGAGCATGAGTATTCTCTTTACCTTCCAGAAGATCTTTGGGTAAGCTTCCAAATAGGGGCAGTTTCTAAATTCTCTTGTGCTGTAAAGAGATCTGACATTTTCCCTTTGATATTTTAGGCTTGGCCAAAATTTTCAGAAAATAGCAGTTATCTATATTCAAGGAGATCCTGTTTCAGAAATAATTCTTCTATCATTATTGATGTCCACACATACTTGCATACTAGAACTGCAAATTTATCCAGATTTAAAATAGTTGTTAAGCAATGCCCTCAATAATTCAGTAGTATTTTCAAAAAGAGTTTGTCAAGATGTGTGTCAAAGAATTTACAGCATTGCTTGTGATGGTTAAACTAAACAAAATAAGAACACAAATCAAACAAATGTTTAATTAGTAAGAGACTGGCTACATAAATTACAATGCAACCAGGAAAAGAATAAGTTAGTACTGTATATCCTGATAGGAAAAGTTCTCTAAGGGAAGTTATTACATAAAAAAGTAAGGTATAGAAGAATGTTTTATTATTCCTTTTGGGTAAATAAATTGTGTGTGTGTGTTTCATGCATATATCCCAGTAGATAAACAAACTTTGTATCTGGAAGGTATTCTCAAAACAAGTCAAATTAGGTAACTGTGGGAAGAGGTACCAGGGGTAGTGGGAGATAAATGACTTCACTTTTCATTTTGCCTCTTTCTGTAAAGTTTCTACTTTCCAATCCATGTACTTTTAATATTTTTCTTTTTAAATCACCAAGAGAAATTATCTGGGTGGTAGATTTTTGGCTTTTATTCTTTATAATTCTGTATAATTGTATTAAAATTTTAAATCATATAATATGTTTACAAGGACTTTAGGATATCTTAGAATATAAATTAATAAAAGTGAAGTTCCAGGTAAATATTATATTTATGCCATATTAAAATATCCGAGAAATTGGCCATGGTTGGGAAGTAGAATCATAAAAAGGTTGTATTAAAACAAAGTGCTTAGGATAAGAATCAGTGTAGGCAGGAAGAAAAAAATATCAAGTTGTATGGTAAAATCAATCTTTTTGGACACATTTATCCTCAATTCCTTATTTTAGCAACTGGGTGTCCATTGAAATCTGCAGTTACTGATTTCAGGGATGGATGATTTATTGGGCTTCATTTCATTTCTGTTTATGCTATTTGCAACTCATTCGATAAAGAAGCCTTTTCATCCTTGCTCATGTGTCCGAAGCTGTAGACATGATGGCATACCTTTGCTCTTGTTTTTATTTGTTCGTCTATTGTATAATCTACAGTAGGAGATTTGCAGCCTGGCTTCTTAGGAGATTTCCCTGTGTATTTGTCAGTGGTCATTAATCTGTGCTGGGAAGCTACCTTAGTGTGTCATCAGGTAGGGAATACTCATTCCCAGGCTTGGAAGTGGGCGTCACCTGAGGCCTCTGCACCTGAATAGCTGATCTCAGGCTGTCCATGACTGTCAATTGGCTACATGTCTAAGTGTGAGTTA
The DNA here is from genome assembly GCA_026826555.1 of Tolypeutes matacus. Taxonomy (NCBI): domain Eukaryota; kingdom Metazoa; phylum Chordata; class Mammalia; order Cingulata; family Chlamyphoridae; genus Tolypeutes; species Tolypeutes matacus. The sequence continues at coordinate 8,419,852 of JAKSZT010053783.1, forward strand.
GAGTGATGGATGGTATCAACCTATTAGCACCTGTAGCATTTGCACATTACCTACTGTGGTTGAGTTGTGCTCCCAAAAAAAGATATGCTGGGGGAATGGATGTGGCTCAAATGGTTGGGTGTCTGTCTCCCATATGGAGGGACCCGGGTTCGATCCCTGGGTCCTCCTGGTAAAAAAAAAAAAAGATATGCTGAAGTCCTAATCCCTAGTACCTGTGACCGTGACCTTATTTAGAAATAGGGTCTTTGCAAATGTAGTCAAGTTAAGATGAGGTCATATGGGATTACAGTGAGCCCTAAGTCTCCTTAGAGGGAGAGACAGAGAGAAGATAGATACAAAGGGCAGATGGCCAGGTGAAGTGGAGGCAGAAACTGGCGTGATAAAGGACTCTCCCCTAGAGCCTTCAGAGGGAGTGTGGCCCCACCAACGCCTTCGTTTTAGACTTCTAGCCTCCAGAAGTGTGAGGCTAGAAATAGGTTTCTGTTATAAACCCTCCAGTTTGTGGTCATTTGTTATGGTCGCCCTAGGAAGTGACTACACCCACCTTCTAAGACCCTTGTCTTTCTGAACAATTCACCATACCTGGTATCAACCAGTAATGTTTTGACGACTATTGCCAGGTTTACTTGCTTTGGGCAGGTAAGAAAAGAGAATAATAGTTTCTTTGTGGATGACATCCTTTAGAAAACCTCTTATTTCTTCCTGGTTGGAAGAAAACCCTAATCTATTAGGTCAGGAATTTTCCATATGGAAGTTAATTTTCTGTGGCTAGACTCAATATTCATTGTGGACCTGCTATGTGCAAAGCTTGTGCTTGGGGCTTTAATGTCCAGGAATGGGAATATTTCTAGAAATTTTATGTGGGCAGTTGGAAGCAGGCAGCAAGAAGAAAGTGCTGGCAATTCCCCAGGATCCGAAGAGTTCTGTTTCCACATCCTGGGAAGGTTTGCAGCTACTCTGAGGCCCTAGTATCCCCATGGCATATGGCACAAGGGTTCACCCTCTTTCTATCATTTAAAGAACCCAAATAGTTGCTCAAGGTTTCTCTAGGGACCAATTTTCTTAGACATATGTTTTAGTTGACACGGGAAAAATACTTTCACACAAACTTTTCAGCTAAGAATAGGCATATAGAGGACCTCTTGAGTCAAGAGCCAAATGTATTACAAACTGGAGTGACATCAGTGGTAACAGGCAGTGAGTACCCTGCTCCACCTACCTTGTTAAGTGGATTTCGGCATCATACAGCAAAGGAATTTTGAAGCTGACCAAATTGTCTGCCTCATTTTCTTCATGGCTCTCGCTATTGAAGAAAGCATTTGGGAATTACTTAAAGAGAAATATTATAAAAGCCATCCATCATCAACTCAGAACTTCAATATGTTTTACCTTAAGGCTCGGAAGTTGATGGATGCCTGATTCTGAAGGTTTTGAAGATTAAAGTCGAAGTTAATAGCAAAAGTCACCTACAAACAAAATTGAAATTCATCAATACGATGTTTCATACACAGAGGTTAACAAGAAAAGTTTCCTATAAAAGTAAACACACTTCAATTTTTTTAATCGGATAAGAGTTTAATACCCAATACGGAAAGAATACAACAACAAAAATCCAAACCATCCAGTTAAAACATGGGCAAAGGACTTGAATAGACAGCCCCACACACACACACAAAATAAAAAAAAACATACAGATGGCCAACAAGCACATGAAAAGATGCTCAACATCACCAGTCATCAGAGAAATGCTAACAGTAATATTGTAATATTTTTGCAGCAATGAATGCACTCCAATTTGATTCTGAATTTAAAATACCTTAATCTTCCAAATTTGTATAATATCTTTACTTATTTGGTCACCTTGTTTTAGGATGTTTCACCTTTAGAATTAGGGGGTCTTAACTTTCAGTAGACTCTTTCAAGTCATCATAGGCACCTATCATATCTGAAGATGAAAGCTTTGTGCTGATGTGAAACTGGCTTACCAGGGATTAAAAAATGATCTCTATGACTCCGGATATTGCATTTGACTAACATTGGTCAATATATCTAGAAAAAATAACTCTCCACTCTGTGTATGATTTTGGAATAAACCTTATTCAGGGAAATCCCACATTTATTAATTATCTAAAGAAAAAAAATGGATATTAAATAACTTCCTCTAGATATACATATGGCTGGTTATTTTGTGATCCTATCAAATGATGGTACCTAATAAAAAATATATGTTGGTGAGCTAACACTAATACTGAAGAAGGACTAGCATGGATTTGAGGATGAAATGCAAGTTGTACCTGTTGTTCTCTCTTTAAAGCAGGGTAACCTACATTGCAGGCAACAGTTTTCTGAGATGAATCGACCTGGCATGTTACTTCTGTACCATCAACCTAAACAAGACCAAGGAAACAACAACCATTAGTAAGTATATAAAGTGTGAGTATGTGCACATACCTTGAAAGATGTTTAAACCACAGGGACATTTTACAGTAAGCCTGGTTCATGCTGATGTAATTTATCTCCCTCAAGATTCAAAAATCTCTTTCTATCCAAGTGGTTAATACATTATTTTTACTGCAAACCCTATAAAGATAAGCAGAACACCCAACAAGTCAAAGAAGAGGGCTGTTGGGAAAAGAATCCTGTATCCCACAAAAGAGAGTTCTAGACTTCATCCTCATTCCTGTGGGTTTGAACCAGTTGTTGACAGTATTTTTGATTACGTTAAGGCAAGTCAGTTTGTGGACTTATTTGTAAAAGATCCTATTTAGGTGTGAGCAGCTGAATCAAGGTTTATAACATTTGCATAAAGTTGAATCAAGGTTTATGACATTTGCATAAAGTTCGTCCATGGCTGGAAGCTTTATAAAGAGAAGAAATTGGGATGCAGTCTTAGAAGCCAGCCACCAGTAGAAGGCGGAAAGGAGAGCGAGATGGCCACCGGACGGTGGACGACCAGCACCAGGATGTTACCAACTCTGGGGGAAAGTATGACCTCACCGACACCTTGATTTTGAACTTCTAACCTTCAAAACCATGAGACAATAAATGCTTGTTGTTTAAGCCAACTCATTCTGTGGTATTTGTCATAGCAGCTCTGGCAGAATAAGATAAGGTCAAATACTGGAATTTTTCCCAGAAGGACATCATAGTTCTTACATTTCAGAAGCGCAAAAATAGCTTTAATCCAATATTCAGAAATTCTGGCTTTAATACATATTTGCCTCTCCATATATTTAACACTTGTATATTCAAGAGAAGAAAATAATATGCCATATTTAATAATACATATATACGTAGTTCATCCATATTTTAAATAATTTTAAAACTCTTTAAATTTTTCCTCAAAATTTTTTTCTTTTTAAAGTAGAAAGTTGCACTTTGGCAGACTAAAATCAAAAGAAGTTGGAACTCTAAATCTATTAAGTTCACATTGACTTTAAACTGGATGAAACCATTTTCAATCTGTTTAGTAAGGAGTCTATTTGAAAACCCCATTTTCCCCTTCTTTCCTCTTTTTTCCTTCATCTCTTGGTGACAGCAGTGGAGCCAGCACAGACTTTGTGGTTGAGTGTGCTCCTGGTATAGCAATCAAGTCAGCGTGATTCATGGCTTTGCTGGAATGCAACATCTTGGCAGGGGACAGACCAGCTGGCAAAGATCCGTTTAAGCTGTGGGATGATAATATCCCTGAGCAAGTGCAGCCCGTAGCATCTGTGTGCACCACTTTAGCAGAAGCAGCAGAAGCTCACAGCAGGGCTGAGAGAGGTCACGGGAGTGTCTGGCTCCTGCTGCCCAGTCTCAGGGTAAAGGAAAAAGTGACCCAAGTTGTGAAGCAGAATTGGTCTAGATAAAGAGTCAGGTTATGTCCTCATGTAGTTTAACTAGTTAGAAGCCTTAAGGTTAAGACTGATCACAGCGAGGGTTAAGTGCTTCTTCAGACAAATTGAACAACTTGGGGATTGGGGTGTAAGAGAAAGAGTAATTTATAAGCAGGAAACACAACTGCAGTAAGCACATACCGGCATGGAGGATGAAGCAAAAAACAAGTTTTCTGAAAACGCAGCAACAATTCTAGTGTTGTATGCACTTTCCTTTTTATTTTTCAGTGCTACTGAAAACGTTAACCTTTTGTTTTGGTTGCTGACAATAAATGGTTGCTTTCTGTTAAAAGTTAAAAAGGAGAAAAAGAAGAAAAAAGCCATTAAGCTAAGAAGAGTCCAGTATTCAAAAACTTCTCTCATTTAAAAAAATAAACTTTTTAGATTTATTGAAACATTGAGAAAATTGCTTAATAATAAACTATCTTCATATAAAAAAAGATATTGACAATAAATATGTAAATGCTATTTTATTTTCTTCTTTCTTGCTTTTAATTACATTGCAGGGCAAGGAACCATCCAAAATAAATGGTTTCATATATCCCACTGTTTTATTCCTATATGTATGGTAGAAATTGAAATTCAATTTATAAAGGCCTTTACTACTTATGGATTTTTCTTTTGTAGACAAAACCTCCATAAACTCATTTGCATAAAGTAGTCGCGTGTGTCTTTTATTTTACATTGCACACTGAACGTTAAAGTGAAACTTACTGAGCAGCTGGCAGCTGTTGAACATTTAGAACCAGATCAGAGATGCAAACTCCATCGTCACCACAGTCTTTATAGAAAGGGATCTAAAAAAAAAAAGAGAGAAAAATCATGTCCGTACATTTTGTTCTTGGGTTAAAAAAAAAAACAAATTGTAAAAGAATACATATAACATCTGCATAAAGTTAAAAAACATGCAAAACTAAACAAAAAAACAAAACTATGTATTTTAGAAATACATATATGTTTAGTGAAACCATAAAGAAAAGCAGGGGATTCATAAAGACAAAAATTCAAGATAGCACTTTGCTTAGAGTAGAGGTGGGGAGACAGGCAGGATGAATGTGGGTATGATGTGGGGGTGGGGGGTACACAGGGATTTGTAGATAGTGGTAAGATTTTATTTTTTAGGTGCATGGTGAGCACAAGATATTTGCTTTATTGCTATTTGCTTATTTAATAAAAATTTATCGAACACCTATGGTGGGCCAGGTACTGGTCTAGGGGCTGGGAAAAGAGCAGTGAATAAGAAAGACAAAAATCCTGGCCTTCCCAGAACTTACATTCTAGGGAACTTTACACATATGTGATGTATTTCAATTAGAAAATTAAGATTTTAAAGGCTGCATGCTAAGTATCCTTCAAGCACTACTGTAAGACTGTGAAACTTTATAAGTCAGTCTAAAACCAGGAAAGGCAAGCCACACTTACACTGAAGACCTTGGCGGTCTCAGAATAGGCTTCAAGGGCAGGGCTCGTGCCAGGGTTTTCCAGACTGATGTTCACACGCAGATCCAGAGGATTGACAACATCAGAGGGCTCCTACACACACACACACACACACACACACACACACACATGCAGAAAGACAATTTATAGCACAGCAGATTTAAAAGGACAAAACGACCACAAATGTGTTTACAATCAAGAATGCAGTCAGCTCTGTTATGTAGACTCTTCTTGTCTTGAATTAGCCAGACTTGCTTCTTTTCTGTCCTAGTTTCTGCTCTTAACATCTCCATTAATAAGAAACTGAAGGAGACCTGGGTACAGTGAAAATCTGATGCAGCAATCCTTAGTTAAGCTCATCAGAAATCTCATTATACATACACAAGTAATGGTAAACATTTAGATGATATTTGTGGTTTAAATGCTGTAAAGTCCTTTATATGAATACCCAGCTCTTGGGTTAGTGGCCATGTCCTCCTAATTCCTACTGCAAAAACCTTAAGAGTCTTGAGGTGTCCTGGCCAAACCTTTGTGACCTGGAAGGGAAGGTCCTCAGGGCTGGCTGTTGGGCAAAGGAAAAGGAGACCCTCTTCCTTGGTCAGAACCTGCTTCTCCTCTATAAAACTGGGCAAAGGTAGTTCCCGTGTCCTAAGCCAAGCTTGCTGACCTCTGGCCATAGCTCCCTGTTAAGTAGCTGCACTGCTCCTTGCATGTATGAAATAGTGCATGTATCACTCAACAGTCATGAAAGACAGTCCCACCAAGCTACAAGCAAAACTTTTCCACTTTGTCTTTAGTGGAGGCAATAGAGGGTTTGGTCTCCCAGGGGTCAGGAGAGGGCTGGGCCACATCCAGTTTTTGAGGCTGTCTAATGAAAAATATAAAAAGGCCAAAACAGGGTTGCCAAAATCATCTAGCCGTCTTCCTAAAACCCTCTTCCAAGTTCTTGTCAGGAAAGAACAATGTCTGTACAAATGACAAACTCTTTGCCAATTTGCCATTTTCCGAGAAGTGCTATTTTCACTACCATTTAGTCCATTCACAGGCTGGACTTATTACTAAGTCTTGAGTCCTTTTGGGCTACTATTAGGATTGGCCTCCTGGCTACCAGGAGATGCTTCTTCTGCTGACTCTACAAGTTTAGCACATAGAACGGACTTGAAGTGGCTTTTGGTACCAGTTGGTGTGTTCACTGAAACAATAACTCTTAGGTGACCAAAATAATACACATCTTCTAAGTGCGTCACAAGTACACATTAGAGTGAATGGGATTTTTTTGGAAAGAAAAACTGTCTGTCCTCAATCCTCCCACTATGGATTACATGTGTAATTTGAGCTACCACTTAGCACAAGGATAGAAGAAGAAGGAAGCCAGTTTCATTCCCTTTAAAAATCTGTATAATTAGCATTTAACCACCACAACAAAGGAAAAGCCCAGGGCTTGACAAACAAGAAACCTTCCAAATGAACAATAAATAAAACAACTGAATTGAGTTTAATTCAACTAACCACTAACTTTATGTTTTCCCAACTCTATCGGTGGTATTTTTTGAAGTGTAATCTTGTACCATCTACATTAGAATGAGCTTAGCTGCCTCTTAAAACTGTGTACTTTATGGACCTACCCTTGACCTTCTAACTTGAATTTCTGAAGGGTGAAAAGCCAGAATATGCATTTGATAGAAGTTTTCTTGGCAACTTCTATGTATCTTAAACTCAGAAATTCTGTACTAAATATTCTAGAAGAGTACTTAAACAGCTCTTTTTAATGTGGTTTTCTGAGTAAATCACACTTTCTAATTCCATTACATGGTTTCTAAGTGGGAAATATTAATATAATTTATTTTAAAATTTCCTATTGGATGATTTCTCCTGAGAAGCAGTTTTCCTACTTGAGAGAGTTTTAAAAGGCATGTGGGTTATAGTAATTATAGCATAAGATTAGAACAAATAATTTCTACCTCATAATGTACCATCTATGCTATATCATTTAACTCCAATAGTGGCAACCACAATTGGAGTTGCCTGAAACATAGCTTAAAAACGAATAATTTTTTTCACGAGTAGGAAAATGTCAAAATAAAATTTATTGGTTTTTGAAAGATCTCCAAGTTAAACATTTAAGAAAGCACTGCATCTTTGACTTCTCTAAAAATCTTAATTTTTAACACTTTTGTTGCAATCCCCAAATAAAATCTAATGCTTCTAATTTAGGCAATAAGAGAATGTGATCGTAAACATTACCATAAAGGATATATGCCTCCTGTTCATGGAATTAGGCAAGAAATGCCTTGATTAGGAAGGCAAGCATCTTTTAACTCATATGCTTTAAACTTTCACCATTCATTATCCTTTAACAATGATGATGTGAAGTGGAAAGGAATGACTTAGAGGACTTACCTGTATGTGGATGATGTGTTCAGAGCAACTCTGTGCTTGATTTACAACCATATTCTTCTTCAGGCACCTGTCATTGTTTTCTTTAAATAACCCCCTGGAGGTTACTCTGGATGAAAATCCATCTGCATCGAGTGTGACATTATATGTAACGGCTACGATAAAATCATAAATATTATTACAAATGCACTTTAAAGGAAAAGTATCCCCGTTTTATTGTGTATTGTTGGGTAAAGTCTCTGACCAAGAAAATATAGGAACCGTCTTTACACTGGTATATTAGGAACGATGGATAACACCACATGACATTTGTATTTCTAGCTGTGATATGATGTAGGTGATGGTGAATACAAGGAAACATGTTTGAAAGAAACATGGTTTGGAGCAGTGGGGGAAATGTGGTCTTGCTGTCAAGAAATCTGCTGGATGGCCTTAGGCAAATTATTCACTCCCTCAAACATCAGTTTCATCATCCATAACATGGGGAAATGGAGAGGAAAGGAATAGTTATTGAGAGCCTACATTTTCACATATTATCTTATGTAAGTTTTATAATGACTCTAAAAGTAAACATTCTTATCCTATGTTTCAGATAGTGAATCAGAATTAAAGAGCTAAAATAAATTCACCTAGGTTCACACAACAATCAAATCTGGGTATTCCTGAAATCAGAGCCCATGTTCTTTGTATTTCCACGCAATTGTGAGGATTAGCTGTTATTGGGAGGATTAGGGAAAGTGCACAGTGCTTGGCATAGTCTAGATTCTTGCACCAGGAAGGCACAGAACATTTCAGCAAGAAGGTTTGAATCAGACAGACTTTGCTTGAATCTATTTCTAGCATTTATGAGCTGTTTGACTTTGGACAATTTGCTTAGCCTCTTTGAACCTCCATTTCCTCATCTGTAAAATGAAGATAATAACCCCAACTCAGGGAAGTGAAAATGAAAAAAAAAAAAAGCAATAAAAACTGATGTCAGTAGCCAAAGTCCTCAATTTATCAGAACTATTACTTTCAACTAAAGTCTGCTGGCCATGTATCCAAAATTAAAAGTAGATCTGGGAAAGCGGCTGTGGCTCAATTAGTGGGGCTCCCGTTTACCATATGGGGGGCCCCGGGTTCGGTTGGCTCGCCCGCACGGCGTGATTGGCTGACCCGGCGAGCACAGGCAGGTGGGGGGGGGCGGAGTAAAAAGGAAAACAATTAAAAAAAAAAAAGTAGATCTGGTTCTACTCATAATATCAATTATTTTATTTGGAGTTGCTTTTATTACATGCAATATTTTAAATATTAAATATATTTCCAAAACATTAATTCTATATGTAACCTCTAAAACATTATAAATATTGTCTAATTTTTCTTGCTCCAATGACTTAATAAAGCTTACAAAAATGGATAAATTATAACAAGATCAAATGAAACTGGGGTGAAAATAATGGAAAGGAAAAGTGACAGGGAAGTGATTTCACTAGTACAAAGTTAGTACACATGATAATACTTTTTTTTTCTTTTTCAATAAGCTAGGTAAAAATTATACAGAGTCTCATAGGTGATTTATTAAATTTTTATATCACTAACCTTAAACTGGAATGTGCATCTGATGTAATAAATTATAGAGACCATATACTTTATAATTTCACTCTTCAAAGTTGTAAAGATGGGATTCATGTCTTATATACTATTAGCCAAGCAATTAAGTGACAAATGATCGTGACTGGCTTGCCTGTGTGGACCTGAAATCAGCAAGGAAAAGGATTCAAAGGGAAAGGTGCCTAACAGGAAGAAAGCCTAGAGGCCCTAGCAAAGGAGTCAATGGGAAGGAAATTCCCTGAAGGTAGAAATCCCCTTATGAGTGTGTCAACAGAAAAGGTGACGTTTGGTCAAAAAAAGGAAGATACATGAGACCTCTATACTTCAGAGCCAGAAGTGCCAACCAGCCCGCCATTTCTGCAGACTCGTACACTTCCCAAGTTAGTCTTTTAAGCAGACCTTTTAATGCTTTTATAGAAAAGTTTTTGACTCAACAATCATGGCTACTCAGATTTGAGGTAGTTCTGTCGATATGCCATTTAAAGTGGGCACAATGTTTAAACACCTGAAAGGAAAATTTCCAGATGTATAAGAAAGTAGAAAAATCCAGAAAGCATGCCAGAATGTGAATCTGATTTCTGTTTAGTGCTCTTAACTGATTTATTTCTTGGTTTGAATCATGGCAAATAACCTGCCTCTATATTTTGTCCTTAAATTCATTTTTTTTTTGTTTGCCATTTAATGCAATACCTATAGGAACTACAGTTTCTTGAAGAAGTTTAGAGCCTGAACCTGATGGGAGAGGAATTAGGACCCATGAAACAGCAGCAAATGAAAGGTGGTAGCTTTTAATCAAGTACTGAATTGTGTGCCACCTATAGAAGGTGCTGAGAGAAGTGGAGCAGGTGAGGAGGAGGCGAGATGGAGTGGCTAGAAAAGGCTTCACGGAGGATGCAGGACCTCAGCCAAGCCCTAAAACACTACTCGGCTGGGCCCAGGAAGGAGGACAGTAATTCTTGCTAACACTTGCCTGCAGCATTCTCCTTCCTCTTTCCTGACTAATCAGACACGTTCAGACTTTTACTTACTTCTCTGAATTATTTATAAAATTTAAGAGACTGGGCACAGATTATATATTGTCTCTCATTATTCATGCTTATTAACTCCTCCAGAGCAGGAGCACTCTTTGATATTTGATCTTTTTGCTGAAACATCCTAACCAGACGGCGGCACAGCTAGCACATGGTGTGCTCAGCAATTCTTGGCTGCAGTCCAGGGTAATCTGTGTGGTCCCAAGGTTTTAAGTAAAGGAACTGTTGGTAAGAGAAACTCGAAGGATCGAGGTGGGGAAGCCCATGATTATGTCATAGGGATTATCGCTTTCCTTCCCTTGTGGAATACCGCTTTCTAGAGCCCAGGGGAGGAAGTTCTAAACAGCCCTTCCATGCCTAACTAACCATTCTCAGGCACCTCAAATGTGTGGCAATTTAAGTGCCTGCAAGTAAAGACCCTTTATTTCTTTTGAACTCACATGGATTATGTTCAGCTCCAAAACCCTAAGAAGCCTATATCTCCTTAGAGGTTATTTCAGGTCTACTTACCCACTTGACTGTCTTGCTTAGGAGGTCTAAATTTTGCACTGAAACAAAGTTTGAGGATTATCTCAGCATTCTTGTTGAACAAAGTGATTTTTTCTGGTGTGAATGAAGCTTCCATAGATACATCAGCGATACTCTGTGACCTGAAAGACATAAATGGAAACAGATAGGTGGATATTATTACTGAGCTGCTCAGATTATAATCTTTATATAGAGGACCCAGTGCCAGCACTGCCAAATTCTATTTAGATTCCCCACTCTCTAATTACAAAGCACTTTAGAAGTATTCTATATTTGAAAGTTCTAGGATGGTGGAGATAAGGTATTTTTTTGTTTGTAACTGGAACCAACACAGTGGACATTCAACATTTTTTGTTAAATGAACAGATAAATGCATGAGTACAGGAGGGGAGTTTGCAACGTATTTGCAAGTCAAGTAAAAGTCATGGTCCCTGTTGTGTTTTGCCAGCTGAAAGCAGTGCTATTTCTTTTCTCATAAAGAGAGGGGAGTAGAAGGTGGGAAGGTGGGAAGTTGGGGGTGGCAGTGGTGAAGAGTAAGGTTAGGCTGCTTCCTTTTGCCTCAGTGTCTGATAGCGATTCTTTGAAGTGTGGCATGAGGGCACAAAAGCTCTGAGGAGGTGAGGGAGGTGGTCGCAACTAGCCTAAAGCCAGAAAATGGCTGAACAGTCCATCTCAGACCGGATTCTATAGATTTCTGGCCCTGGTTGAGCACTTTAGATATCTGAAGAGCTTTCATGAACACATGACCTCATTTGCTTCTCACAGCACTCTGTGAAATAAATAGAACAAATAGCTCCATTTTATCAGTGAAAACGCCTGAGACACAAAGACATTCCGTGACTTGTCAGTCAGTTTACAAAGTGATAGTTAGCAAGCAAGAAATTAAAACCCACGGTTTCCTAAATCCTTGACCAGTGGTATTTGTACTCCTTATGATGACCCCTGGTACACATCTCAACTATTTACAAAGCAGCAAGTAGTAACTAGTAACGTCACTGTTTTAAAAAGCACTATAACAAGATATAGAAAAAAACATGTTTTTAAAAAATTTCAGGTGCCAACTGAGGGACTTGCATCAATTGGAAAATTATAATGAATCATGTATCAGTCAGGCCCCTTAGCAGTCATAAAACCTCTAAACAAACTTACAAGATAAAAAGTACCTAACTGAATGCTATCCTTAAAGGCAATCTCTCTGAGATGGTATTTATCTACATGTTATGTAAACTTGTTTTTTAAAAAAATTATTCTCAGGTAGTTTCGCATAAAAACCAGCCTCAGCACCTTAGAACTCGATGGGTCACCTCAATAAGTTGATTTGGCTCCATGGGTCTTAAGATTTTTTGAAGAATCAATCTACCTTCAAAGAAAAAATTTAGGCCATCACTGTCATAATGTATATAGTAAGTAGATAGCCTACAAAGATGGTTATGTCACACAGGGTGATGTTTACTGAGATGCAGGAACTTGTAAAGTTGTTTAAGAATCAGTCATATTGGAAAATTATCACATCTTGTACTTATCTAAAGGTCTGCTACTTTTAACTGAATCTTAATGTATTTTATTCAGTAACTGTATTTACTTATTCTTGCAAGTCTTATGTATTATCCTTGAGTTTTATTTTCCCACATAAAGGTTTCATTCTGCAATAAAAAACTATGCATTTAATCCTTTACAAACCTAAGTGAGCTATTGTAAATAGTACAATTAAATTCAGAAACAACGCTACATCAATGTCTAATAATTTCCTGTTCTTGACATATTTAGGCATTAAAGCATATTTTTCAATGGAGATGAATGAATGATTGAACTTTATTTTCGTGGGGACACACTATCTAATTCTCAGTTTCTTACTGATTCTAGTCCCCCATCAGCCCAACTTATTTATTTTTGAACTGTGAACCACATCGTCCTTGAATCCCTCATTGTGCCCTTCCCCTTCAACTTCTACCAAAGTCAGTGAGAGTTTGGCCTAACCTAAACAATGGCTTTTGGTTATGACTGATAATTTCAAAAGATACCTTTCAACCACATAAAAAGTTAACTTTACTTGTGTAGTCCAAGAGTTCCCTATTTCAGTACACTCTCATGAAGTTTCCTTTCAGGGGCTGAGGTAAGGCTATTTGAAAGCCAGAAATACAATTTCAAGGGCTTCTTTTTTTTTTTTTTTCCTGGTCTTTTTAATGCAATGTTGTTGTTCATCATATAGAGAAGACAAACTTGATCCTAATGCAAAAAGCAAACATAATTTTTTTCCCCACCAGAAAAAGCACATTTCTTACTTTATGCAAATACGACACATAAAGGCCCTAAAGTCTTATATAATTCACGCTGTATTACCATAAAACCAGCACAGCAATTGGGTTTTCTTCTTAGCTAGTCTTTTTTTTAGCTAGTTTGGGTGTGGTTCTTAGTGACTCACCAGAGTTGCACCACTTGTCCAAAGGCACCAATGGACACGTCAGTGATGGAATCTCCATTTAAATCTCCAAAGCCATCTAAGGATCTCCCAAAGTACTGAAGGTGGCTCCTAAAGGCTCCATCGGATCCCAAGATTTTCTAAAAGAGTGAATTTCACACAAAATTACAGTGTACACCAGTCAAAACAGAAAATGGCATATTCCACATTGCACTATTATATTCTCAGTGTAGCCATTTTCCAAAATGTCTTTATTCCCCACAAATTTCCATTGGTTTTTCAATAACATCTTATTTGACCCCCATCTCATTCTGGGAGCCACATTTTAATCAAAGAAACTGTGTGGATCTTTAACATTAAAATCACAAACCAACACGAAGTAGTGAAAAGATCAGTGGTCTGGGATGAGCTGATGCAAGTTCAGGTTTCTAAGTTGGCTCACTTCTTTCAGGATTTTACTCAAAAGTCACCTTTTCAATGAGGCCTTCTTGGTTACCCTTTCAACTGCCTGACATCTCTATCCCTGAAATTTTATTTCCTGTTTTAGACTTTTTTCTTAGCATTTACTATTATCTGGAACACTGTATCTCTTATTTTTCATCTGTTTCCTCCATTAGAACATAAGATCCACAAAAGGCAGAATTTTCTCTATCTTGTTCTTGACAGTGCTCTGGAGTCTAGTGTGGAGCCTGGCACACAGTAGAGGCTCACTAAATATTTGTCAAATGAATGAAGTTATAAGCCAAGAGGGATGGATTGGATGGTCTGCATAATATTCTAGCTCTAACATGTGGTGCTCACATTACCACGAAGCTCCTGGATTACCTGCGAATATTTTGTGCGAATAGAGCCTTGATGACCATTGTAGATATACACAGCTCCAGAATTCTGATTTTCCAGTGGGGAACCAATTATCACGTCATTGAAGCCGTCCATGTTGATGTCTGAAAGAGCTGCAATCGCTGAGCCAAACCGAGCATTTTCATTACCCTCTGGGCCTTCAAGGAATTGGTGATGACTCAAAATGCCCTTTCAAAAATGAAAAAAAAAAAGATGATCAATGCAAACCTTACAGCTTGTAAAATTAAAATTCATAGGATGTGGAGCAGGTGTAGTTCAGTGGTTGATCACTTGCTTCACATGTATGTGGTCCCAGGTTCAATTCCCAGGACCTCCTAAAAAAACCTCCCAGGAAATCATGCACGAACTAATTTGTCAAATGTTAAAAATGGATAGAGTTTTAAACCTAGTATTAAAAATTATTTATTTATGATGAGAATCTAAAATGAGAATTTTCAGGAAGTACAGTTAGTATATCATAAGCTAATGTGAAAGGAAGCAATTTTCTTTTAAGCATGACCTGCTTTAAAAATTTCATTTCTGGGAAGCGGCTGTGGCTCAATCAGTAGGGCTCCCGTTTACCATATGGGAGGCCCCGGGTTCGGTTCCCAGGGCCTCCTGGTGAAGGCAAGCCCGCCCGCACGGCGTGGTTAGCTGACCCAGCGAGCACAAGCAGCAAGGGGGGGATAAATGAATAAATAAATAAAATCTAAAAAAAAAAAAAAAAAAAAAATTTCATTTTTGTATCTTTAATATTAGTATCTTCACTTGCTTCCAAACGTTCTTAAAATTTTTTAAAAAGCTTTATTGAGATATAATTCACATACCATAAATTCACTGGGTTTAAATATATTTAAATTGTACAATTCAAAGTGTATAATTCAATGGTTTTAAATATATTCACAGAGTTGTACAACCATCACTACAATCTAATTTTAGAACATTTTCATCACCCCAAAAAGAAATCCTAAACCTTTTAGCAGTCACTTTCAATTTATACCCACTGCCCTGGCCCCAGGCAACCATGAACTTCTTTCTGTATAAGTTATACACTCTTTTTTTTTTTTTATTAGAGAAGATGTAGATTTACAGAAAAATCATGCATAAAACACAGACTTCTCATATACCACCTTATTATTAATACCTTGCAATAGTGTGGTATATTTTTTTACAGTTCATGACAGAACATTTTAAAATTGTAATGTTGACTATATTCCATGGGTTACGATAGGGTTCATTGTTTGCATTGTATAGTCCTATATTTTTTGGTTTTTAAAAATGCTTATTCTAGTAAATTATATACAGCCTAAAATTTCCCCTTTTAACCCCATTCAAGTATGTAACTCAGCGCTGTTAATTAAATTCACAATGTTATGCTACCATCACAAGTTTTTTCTGTTGAAAATCTACTTAAATCTTGAATAAAATAGAAGTAGAATCAAATTAAAACACAATATTTTAATTTAGATCTTAGAGCATAATTATAATGGTATAGGAAGTGGAAAATAAGGTGATATTCCATTACAAGAAACACTAAATTCTTTCTTGCAAAAGACACAGTTTATCCTTCAGATTTTCTAATCAAGTATGGAAAAATTTCATGACTTCATAAGAAAGCAATGATCCTCACCCATAAACTAGGTCAGTGTTGATTCTTTCCCCTATTCTTTCTCCTCTATTACAACCTTATGAAAATTAATTTGTTGCTGAGATCTGGTAAAGTATTAGTAGACCTTTTCATCTGCAATGACTAATGATAATTCAGAATATTTGATAAGCAATAAACTCTTAAGAAACTGGAAATTTGTTTATCAAACAGGTAGATGAGCCCTACCCTTACTGTACACTCAGTTACATATCTTCATATGCTTTAGAATTTAAGTTTTAATGATTTGGTTCAAAAGTTGGTTTTAACTTTAAATAAATCGGGCTGGACAAAATATCACAATGAGATAAAGATTCTCTTTACCATATTAATGTCAGCTTCTCTTTTCCCATCCTTTCTTTTCTACACTCATCTATTTTCTATGTCAACCTGTGCCTTTAATTTTGGTTTTCTTTTCTGGTTTCCTCTAGGTTCAGCCTGAAAGTTAAAAAACTATGGTTTTCCATATTAGAGAATGCTGAGTTTTATGTGCAAGGACTGGAAATTCCAAGAGATGGACATATACCTAAATGTTACACCAAGCAATGGAATTTCCTGATGTTTAATGTAGAAAACACTTGGGATTATAAGGAGGCTTTTGACATGCTTGGTACAGTCTGTCTCTTTCAATGTAAAATTATAACAAGATAAATTTGCCCTGTAATTATTTCTTTATGGCAAAGAAGAATAATTGCATGAGATACTTGGGAAATACACACAAAAATGATGTGCCCTTATAAAGTCTTTATTTATATAACAGGCTATAACTTCATTTTCTTATGGAAAATGGAAGTAAACTATACATTACCCTCTAGGTATGCCTTTTAATATGATTTTTAAAAAATTTATTAATGTGTTTCTCCCCACCCCCTCATTGTGTCTGTTTGTTGTGTGTTGGTCTTCTCTTTTGGGGAGGCAACAGGAACTGCACCCAGGACCTCCCATGTGGGAGGGAGATGCCTAATCGCCTGAGCCACCTCTGCTCCCTGCTTTGTTGGGTCTCTCATTGTGTTTCCTCATTGTGTCTCTTGGTTGCGTCATCTCACTGTGTCATCTTGCTTTGTCAGCTCGCCATGCCAGCCTGTAGCATAAGCTCGTTTTCTCTAGGAGGCACCAGAACTGAACCTGGATCTCCCATGTGATAGGCAGGGGCTCAGACGCCTGAGCCACATCCACTTCTCTAATATGATTTTTTAAATTATAACTTAATGGTGACATCCTCAAAACTGATGAAATGCAACCATACTATATATGCAGAGTAATTATCATTCAGTAATAATAAATTTTCTTCTAAAATGTAGATTAATTTTTCTTTACCAGTAAGAAAGCAAATTATACTGCCAGTTTAATAGTGTTTTACCTTTGTGATAGTAAATAGGTAGACTCTTCCTTCCTCTTTCTTTAGGTCATTCATGTATGTTGGTGCACCTACCAAGAGGACATCTGTAATGGCGTCTTTATCCACATCAACTGAACAGAGCACACTACCAAAATAGGAGCCAACCTGGAAAATAAAGCAATTAACCCTAGGGTTCCTAGGATACATATGCTCTTAATGTTACTCTGGAATTTTATTTATTGATTCAACAAATTAAAATTGAGTGCTTACTCCCAGCAAGGTAGTTATGCAAAAAGCTAGGGACATAAAGAAGGATTACATAGTCCCTCCCTTCTGGTTGTGTCACATCTAACACTTAGTTCTTGAACCTTAGTGTGCACAAGAATCACCAAGAAAGTATCTTTAAAATACAGATTCCTGACTCCCATCTCTGGAGGTTTTGAGGCAATGTCTAGTGTGTGGTTAAGAAAACAGCATTTTAGATAAGTACCCTGAGTGCTTCTGATGGTGGTAGGCTAAAGGCCACACTCAGAAGAGAAACACTTAGTATGTATGAGAGATTAGCAGTAGAGAAATGTGGGAAGGGACATGGGTGGGGGGCACAAATAATTGTGCTTCCATGGTAAAATATGTTCTAACAGAATCAGGTACAAAATGCTGCATGATCAGAATACAGGCAGTCAGAAAGGCTTAGAAAGATAAGGTATTATCTGAATTGGATGTTAAAAGGAGGACAAGGAATTTTCTAGCTGGAGAGGAGGGGGAAAGCACAAACAGGGAGTAAGTATCCACAGCATGATCAGGGAAAGGTGAGTAGTTGCCGAAAAATCAGGAACTCAGATCTTCTTAGTCCTGGAAGGTCTAAGGCAGCAGGATCAGCCTTAATCCCAGAGAAGAGAAATCTGGGATTCGTTTCTCCAACTCAAGGTAGGAAATTATGATTCTTAGGGGCCAGTGATGCTCATTTTAAGTGTGTGCTTAGCCATAGGTCAAAAGTACCTGGCAAGGAAGGAGGAATGTATCAGCTGGCAGTTGGTCTAGGGATAGGAAGTAGAGCTATAATTGAGAATCAACATGGGTTCTGACCACCAAATGTCACACATCAGCAATAAGTGGCAGAAAATAGAACTTTTTGCTTTTGGATAGATCAAAGCCAACAGGACACCCAGAGACGTTGAGTTGAGGTAGTTTAGTCCTCACAAGCTATACTGTACCCTTTTTCCATTTCTCCTCTAGGCCCTTCAGCCCCCAGTGTGGGCTTGCCTACAAATCAGTGGTAGGTACCTGCCATCATGACTGAATAATGTCTATGTATTATTAATCTGGGGTGTCAAAATTATGGAGTAGGGTGTAACAAAACAGCACAGGCTTTGATGCCAGACAGGGTTGGAGTTTAACGACAACTTAAACCCATTAAAACTGGATGGCCTTAAAAATTTAGCTGAACTTTCAATAACCAGTCAAAGTGGGATGGTAGAACCTCCCAGTACTACTGTGAAGATTTAAGGAATACATAATTAAACTCAGCCACAGAGTAGGCACTCAATAAATCTTAATTTCCACTTCTACCCACCCCAACTTCCCACCTGTTCCAGATATCTGTAAAATTGACTCCATCTGCTAAACAATGGAATGTACCTGGTCACCTCTGTGAGCCTGAATAATTGTGACGTTGCCATTCTCATTAACACTGTATAGAACTATCTGGCCCGTATAATTTGCCCGAGGAGCACCAGCAACGAAGTGGGTGATTTTTCCAGTAGATATCACAGCCACAGAGTAACCTATGAGAGAAGGAGCCACAGAGTAAATACTGTTGAATATTTCAACCAGATAAGGCTTGCAAAGTCAGTAGCACGTGATCAGAGGTCCTTTTCTGTTAAGTGTGATGCACAGTTCCTGGTGCTTTTGAATATATCATTGAGGACATATATTCTTTTTCCTAAGATGCCCTGCTCCTGCCCTTTGACCTGCAGTGCTGTCCTGCAAGGGCAAGAACTCTATGAAGCAAGCCTAGATTCTCGGTTGTCCCTAACAGGCCACCCAGGAACAAAAGCCCTAGGTGGGACCTGGCACCTAGCCAGCACTCATCAATTATTTCTTGAATGAATGAACAAATAAATTTAAAAGGTAATTTTGTACAGTGGAAAGAACATAGGTTTTAAAGTCAGGCAATCCCAGGTTCAAATTCTGGATCTTGCCACTTACTAGAATGACTTTGGGCAAATTATTTAATCTCGCTGGTTCTCAAAAGTAAAATGGGGATAATAATGCTTCCTTCAAAGGGTTGTTAGGAGGAATTCATTTTATGTAGCTAGAACAGCCAGCCCAGAAATGGTTCCACAATAGAAGCTCAAAATCGGTGGCTGCTATGACTATAGGAACAAAGCAACTAAGAATTCCAACATAGTATAAGACTCCCGCTTATCATATTGGCTTTTAGAACTTATTTCTATTTTGGAGACACACAATCATGGCCCCGGGAATAATACCACTTGAACAGGCAGAAGAGATTAGGGAGTATAAATACAGGGTTTCATTAAGTAGTTATGGGTTAAAACCTGATTGTCAAAGAGGCAACATAAATCTGTATAATAAATATAATAGTTAGATAACAGTTCAGGAACTTTGCAGAATGGACTCTGAGATTCAAGAAGGAACTGTTTTAAAGGAAAAGAAATGCATAAGTAAACTTTCTACAGAAAAAAGCTACAATAAACCCAATCTACAAAGTTTTTATGACCTTAATTTTGCAGGCCAAATGCTTCTTTGCCTTACCTAAATATGAACTGTGATTTCTATCTTGCAGAATTTGGTCAAAGGCTTGTTTAGGAAAGATGGACTGTCCATGGGATGTCTGCTGGACAACAGTTCCACTCCAGCCATAAGCCCCCACTGCACCCAGCATTAGAATATCCTAAAACGATAGAAAAAAGTGAAGATAATGAAAACAAGTCATTTTAAAGCATAAGAAAGCAGGGTAGGTAAAACATTGAAATGACTTGTCTAGATTTAAGGAAAAGAAACTAAGCACAATTAAGTATAATATTTATGAATATATGTGTGTCTAGATATTGATAAAGACATATGGATATAGATATATTAGAATTGTTTTAATACAGTTATGCTGGAGAACAAGCCTTCCCATGGACTGTGTTATCTTGCCTTTACTTACTATGACATATTATATAGATAAATCTTTGTCATAAGTGGTAGTACAGAAAGATTACATAAACTATCTTCAAATTTCCAGTCAAAGGTGTACATTTATAAATACTGAAACTCTGTGAGTCTTTACAAAAGGTCAGAGATGAGACTCGGGTCCCACATACACATAAGTAAAGCTCACGGCGGATATGAGACATTCTTGGGAAATAGGAAGTGCTGATGACATAAGAGGACAGATGGCAAGGCCTGGGCAGCCCTCTTAAAACCTATTCTATTCTCAACCTTCTTCTGCTTTCACCTTTAGCCTATCCCAACTATTTAAAATAGCCACAGATACAAAAGGCACCTGGAGGTATGACATGCAATCTATTGGAAAGAAAAGCATGAATTTGTCTTCACTGGGTGGCAGACAAAGGGGGAAAGACTGACTCAAAATCCAATGTGAATATTCAATCCTGGAAATCTCATAGAAGGCACGGTTGGTTAGGATTGGATCTGTTATTTATTTATTTATTTATTTTAAAGATTTTATTTATTTATTCATTTATCCCCCCCTTGCTGCTTGTGCCCGCCGGGTCAGCCAACCACGCCGTGCGGGCGGGCCTGCCCTCACCAGGAGGCCCCGGGAACCGAACCCGGCGCCTCCCATATGGTAAACGGGAGCCCTACTGATTGAGCCACAGCCGCTTCCCTGGATCTGTTATTTTTAAGTTTGACATTTCCTATTTTGGTCATAGAAAAACATCAAAGATATGATTTTGGATCAAAAATATAAGCCACTTAAAAAAAAAAAAAGTAGCAAATAGGGAAATGAGGTGCTCCATTTTAAGGAAGTGACCATAACATTTTTTGAATGGCTGCCTTATGATCTGGGACTCTGAATCTGGCGCACACGAATTGGCTTCTGTGAGTGTCCAAAAACCTCATAAATCTGTGTGCAAAATTCTGTGTATATGGATTCATTTACATGTTTTTCTGAGAGAAAGATCCATGACTTTTATGATTGTCTATAACAACTGGTGAGCCTCAGAAAGTCAGTACCCTTCATTCTAGAGAGAAAGTGACCTGTCCTTGGTTCTTTGATCTAAGGATCAAATCCTCTGAGTTTTTTTTTGTCCCCTATTTCCCAATATCATATATCTCTTTGTCCCTTTTACACCCACTCATATTCTGAGTAGGATTAGAACCAGGGGCCAGGAAGATGGATGTTTCTGAGAAAGAAGAATAGACTTCCCAGGCTGATAAGACAGTGATGTATTAAGATCCAACTTCACATTTTTCCTAACTTCTTAAGTTTTCAACAATTTTCTGTCTCTGCTCTTAGCAGAAAAGATACTATGGCAACTCAGAATTCAACAATGACAGTGATGGTGAGAGTCTGTGTTTTAACAAACGTTTCCAGTAATTAACTGATTCATATGAAATTTCTGCACTGATAGTATCTTTAATTAATATATTGCCTGTTCTCTGGAGCACTCAAAGGCTTTCTTGTATATTATGATATTCCCATGCAAAATCCCTATGAAATACGGAAAGGAAGGCATTATTAACCTTCATTGTTTAGATGGAAATCAGCAGCACGTAGAAACTAAACTGTGACTAGGACTCAAAGCCATTGGTCACTAGACAGCTGTTGCCCCCATTTTATGTGTAAGGCTACTGTGTCCAGAAGTGTTATGCTAAATGACAGCGTGGCTTCCAGTTATCTGATATACACACATTTTGAGGAGAATAATCTGCACTGAATCCCACTTGTGACATTTCCATCTGGAAGTTGTCTCCTCCTTGAGTAGTACCTGGGAAATAATTTCAAAATTTTTATTACCCTCAGCAATTTTAAGTTAAATTTTCAAGCATTCACACACACGTATACACACCCACACAATGTTATGATGTTCACCCCAAAATATAGAGTTGGCAGATTCTGGAGGGAAAAGTCACCAAGTAAGTGTTATAATAGATTACATAAATCCACAATACTTCCAAGGCAGTGTTTGAATTGGCATTAACCTTGATTAGGCACTAATGTGTTTGCTGGAATACTTATAAAGTTCCTGATATCAACAAAGGTCATGAGGTAAGATGCAAACAGGCTGTGATCATTTTTTATATTTATCATTACTGAGAAAATAACTGAATTTTTAGCTTTTAAATCTTGGTACTAATAACTGCACGAATATTTCAGATGCAGGTGGAGGAGATGATCAATTGAGATTGAGAACGAAATCTACAAACAGGGAAGTTTGTTCTAGTTACAAGTACAGAAATATGTGCCTGTTTTTGTCATTCACCCTCTAAGATTTGATTAGTACTCATTTTCCATACTATGTGGTCAAAATGGTTGTTTTACTTGTTTTTGCAAAAGGGAAGTACTGTTTAATACAGTAGATCAGTGCTCCCCCAAAGTCCATAATATCAAATAGTACTCAAATCATTCCCAGTTAGCTTTTAGATTGTATTGTGCTTGTTCTTTCTCATTCCAACACAAACAAAATTATTAACACAGGTAGCCTAATGACTGTGTATTCTCTCAGGCTACATTAGATTTTGATGACGATTTAAACTACTTAGAAGCACCCTGAAATGTATAAGAAGCAATACACATTTCTTGGATCGAACTTTCCGGTGGATATTAGGATATCAAGATTTGACCACAGAAATCAGTACATAATTTATTTAGCCCTCTTGAATCTAGTTGCTGAAGCAGTATCTGACACATAGTAGATCCTCAAAAAATATTTGCTCTTAATTATTGAAAGTTATTTGGGTTAACCATCAGAAACGAGGATTTGGGCCATGTGGGAATTTTTACCAACTGGGAAATGTGTGCCAGTCCAGAAAAGGTATTTTTTTCTACACTGACTAGACCTTCCAAGGCCACATAAATAATCAAAGGTCTGAAATCTTCACTGTATTTTTCTAATTTTAAAGTTATATATGCCTGTTTTAAACAAATTCAAGAATTTGTTTAAAATGTAAAAAGGTAAAACTTTTAGCACTTACAATAGATAAGACTAAATTGTCCCTCAAAAAGAGTATAACAATTTGTAATCTTATCAACCGTGTTTGAGCTTCTCTGTTTCCCCTCTAAACACTCCAAGATTAAGCATGATTAATCTTTGCCACCCTTTAGGCAAAAGCATAATATTGGTTTAGTTTGTGTCTTTAAATAATTACTGAACTTGGCAGTATTTTCTTATGTTTATTGGTCATTTGTATTTTGTCTTTTATAAAAAAACTTCTTCATATTCTTCTATCATTTTTCTTGATTTGTAGGAGTTTCTTTTATAAAAGGTATATAAGTTAATATTAATAGAGTAAGTATACTATAATAAAATCAACAATTCTTTTAAAAAGTTTTCAAAAGAAAAATCTTTTAAAAGAAAGAGTTCTTTTACCTTCAATGCTAAAAATGTGTTCTCCTAATGTCCCAGCCTTTTCTAGTAGAGCCGCTTCATCAGACACATTGAAAAAGTATCTTTCTGTTGGAATACTGGCAATTCCTTTTATTTCTTTTATTAAATTTTTAGTATCAAGGGCATTTCTGTTTAAGTACCCAAGAACCTTGAAAACAGAGGAAGAGGAAAAAAGACCATTATTTTTATACTCCATTCCCCATGAGCACTTTTTAGTATGTTTCTGAACACAGTAGGCCCTCTGCAGAAGTAAATCAAGTAACATGCCCACATCCTTTTATTTTACAGGACTGAAAATTTAGCAAGGAGCAGAGACAGAGTAAAAACTCTCCTTTATATGAAATGATGAACAGCCAATGAGAAATAGCAGACATGGGAAGTAATGCTAAAAAGGAACATCTACCCATCAACCAAAAAAACACAAAAAAAACAATGAAAAGAAAAGCCACTTACTGCTATGCCAAATCTTAGTATGTTGTCATTGTTGCATTGATCAATCACTGCTTTTAACATTGAACCATCATGTGATTCCCCATCAGTTACAACCACCATTACTTTGGTAGCACTTGGTCGTCCACCAGCAGCTGCTGAATAAGCGAAATTCCTGTAACAGATAAAATTCAAGACTCACTATCACAAGATGAAGACAATATACACATCTCGGGTTTGAAATATAAATATGAGACAAGCTTCTTTGAGCACAACCTGTTGTGACTTAGAATTTCTCTCCACATCAATTACGGTGACATAGATGACTATATTCTAATTGTAGCCTATAGAGAAACATATGAAAATGAACACCTTGACTGGCTAAAATTATTTCTATAGATTCCATGGCGTGTGTGTTTGTGCGTGTTTCTATTTATACCCGGAATCCTTAGAATTATCTCGTGATAAAATTAAATTCATTAATACTAAGCAACAGAGCAAAGACATTCCTATCACAAGTTTTACTCATTGGGTCTATATTTACTTTGTTAATATCTAATTATTTTTTACAAAGTTATAATTATACCTGGTTAAAAAAAATCAGAGTTTGGAAAGGTATAAAACAAAAAATTGACACCGCTCCCTCTTCCAAAGGTAACACTGTTATCACTTTCTTTTATTTCATTCTAGAAAATGTTTTATCTATATGTAATACAGTTATACGCATAGCCTACCCTTTACAGTGATACACAGATAGGGTCACATTCTACGCAGTTATTTTTCATTTTGATAGAGAGCTTTCCATATCAGCACATTTAAGCCCGCATTCTTTTTTAATGGCTGTATTTGTATTTATTTGGAGGCACCACAGTTTATTTAATAAGTTCCCCATTAGTGGGCATTTAGGTCATTTTGAGTTTTACAAGTAATGTAGTGATGAACATCCGTGTATGTATGTTGGTATACTTTTACCAGTAGGATAAAATCTTAGCAGTGGATTTGCTGGGACAAAGGGTACAACCATCGCAAAGTTAGACAGATAATAAGAAATTGGGCTTAAAATTTTCCACCAATTTATAATACCATCAGTGTACCTAGATGCAAGTTCTCCATTTTCTTTCCCTAATAATGAGGGTTCTTAAACTTTTTAATTTTTGGCATTCGGATAAGTGAGAAATGATGTAGACTTGTTTTAATAAGCATTTTTTGGTATGAAGGAATGACGAACATTTTATATGTTTCTTAGTGATTTGTATTTCTTTTTTTAACTCTTAGTTTTTATATATATTTACCCATTTTTTTGTGTTAGTCATCATTTTCTTAATAATCGGTAAATCTTGATGTTAATAAATAAAATTATTCCTTGTTTTATACATATATATATAGCAAATCATTTCTTGAGTACATTAATCAATCATGTTTTGAAATTTTAGTGATATTATTTATGTACAGAAATTTTATATTTTGATATAATTAAATTTATCAATGTTTTTTTTTCTTTTACATTTGGTATGATATTTTAAAAGACTTCTCACTTCTATGTTTTAAAATCATTCATGTTTTCTCCTAATTGTTTAATGGCTTCAATTTCTTATATTTAAATCTTTGATCCGGCTGGAATTTATTTTGAAGCAAGGAGTAAGGCAGGGATTCATCTTTATGTTGTTTCTAGATGGTTAGCCAGTTGCCCAGCAACTTTTATACTTGCTCTATTGGACTCTCCTGCTGCCGTCTTTCTGGGTAATGCCACCCACTTCCTTGGATTAACTACCACCTATATAATGATACTCTAAAGTCTCTATCTGTTTTCCATGCCATCTTCCAATTTATATAGTCAATGCTTGCTGAATATTTTTAGCTGAATATATGAGGCACTTCAAATTCAACATGTCTAAAACTGAGCACATCATTTTATTTTCTAAAACTTTTCCTGTATTCTGTGTTGTAGAATATAGAAATGTAGAAAAATATTTTGTCATTTAGACAAATCTGAATTACAAATAATTTTTGAGTGATGTGTACTCTTTATGACATAATTTAGTTCTCATAGGTGATAATAAGGTTTTTGAGAGCAGAAACTGTTTCTCATTTATTTTTATTTTTTCCTCATCAAATACCTAGCATATATTTGCAGTCCCTGACTTTTGGTTGTTTTGTGTTTATATATATATATGTATATTATTACCAGCAGTGCTTGTAAAAATAAATTGCAAACCATAGGCACTCAATGAAATAAAATGAATGGAAACAAGGCAATATTTTCTAAGTGTCAGATTAAAATTCTATTAGGTGCTATAAATAGCCAAAATAAATAGAGGAAATTCAATTCTGGGAGGTGTGAGTAAGAAGTTACTTGAGCCTCCTAGCAATGGAAGGAAGAAATCCTGTTAGTTTGGGAAATAGTGGTAAGAGAGACATGCTGGAAGGGGACAAAAGCCAAAATTTTGAAAAGATATGAAAGTTATAGACACCCCACCTCAACAGACAGTGGCCATTATCCTCGAGAAGAAAGCTTGCCAGGCACCTAGGCTCTTCCCAGTGAAAAATACCACACCCATATTCTCTGCTGAAAAAAGGCAGTTTCTACCTTTTGGGAGGCCATTTTACATCTCAACTTACTAACCCCTCAGCCCAGTTCACTGGACGAAGGGCACTTCACATAATGGCAGATGCCCTAGCTACTGGCCAGCAGCCTATGAGATGATCTGGCATAAAAGGACATTTTACAGGGTCATAGGATTAACCAAACCAATTATATCTTCTCTCTTGGGGAATGCACTATTGAGACATGTAGGGGGAGTCACCAGTTGATAGTAAAAGCAGCAACTAAAATGTACACACAGATAAAAGAAGGGACAGATATAAGAGGAATTACAGAATTAGAAATGACAGGATGTGGTGACTGGCCAGACGTGGAATCTAAGAAGGAGCAGAAAGAATAAAGAAAACCACCAAGTTTTTGGTTCAAATAACTGAGGAAATAGGCAGTAACATGAATCAAAATAGCAGAGTCATGGGGAGGAGTAAGGAAAATAATTAAAGCCAATTTTGGATATGTTGAATTTGATAAGTGAGCCAAAATTGCAAATGAAGATATTCAGTATCAGCTGGCTTCCTGTGCGAATTTTCAGAGAGAGTTCAGGGTTGACAACATAGCTATGGTGTAATGCACACAATGGTGCTAATTGATGCCATGAGAGCTGATACAATTTCTAAAAGAGGAGGGCTATAAAGGGGGGCCAAGGACAGAGTTTTTGGAAATATTCTGTTTAGAGAAGGCAAAATAGGAGGAGCCAGTCAGGAGGCAAACATCATTGACAAAGAGTTAGCCAAAATTCCAGAAGTTTGCAGTGTCATGACAACTGAGGTTGGGAAAGCAGTATGTGTCTATCAATTTAATATGCTCAGAGAAGCTAAAGAAGATGAAGCTTGAGACAGGACATTGGGGTGGGCCATGTTTATCCTTAACAAAATATTGTTAAGTGGCAGAGCTATATGTTTCAAGGAGGTGGAAGGAGACCATAGAACCACTTTTTTTTTTTTTTTCAAGGAGTTATTGTAGTGGAAGGAAGGAATGCACAACAAGATGACAAATGTAGGAAGTAGGTTTAAGGCAAGGCAAGTGAACTTATTGTTCACATTTTTTTTAAAACAATAGGGGAATGTTCATCATTTTTGTAAAGGTATCCTGTTAAAGTAGATTGATGATGAAGATCAGTGGAGTTGAGAAAATAGAGAGATGAGTGAAAAATTAAGAGACTGCTATGTAGTTATAAAATTCATACTGCCCACAGATTGTAATAAGAATAATAAAGTAATTCAACTCACACTCATACATTATTAACATTTACGATTCTATAACCTTTGTCAATTTGCATAAAGTGCTCTAATAACTCAAGTTGTCTATAGATGATAGATATTAACTAGTACGCCAGATGGCTAATTTTCCTCCTGTTTTAACCAGCTCCTCTATTTCCTTTCATCTACTTCACATACTCATGTACTTCATGATTCATGTACATATATTTCATATAAAAATCATGTAATATCCAAATCCAAGAAATCAAAGATTTTTAACTTCACTTCCGAACTTCCTTCTCAAAGTGTTCACGTCATGGAATAGTTAAACATTTCTTCTTTACTTTTTATGATTTAGTGTGGGCATCTTGTTTATCCTTTCTCTTTATATTTTCTTTCCATTTTCTTACCCAGAAGCACTTCTATCTTATCAAAATATCGTCCTATTAGCATCATAACTTACCTCGCAAATTGAATTGCCTTGAAAGTATTTGTGAGGTCGCCACCATGTTGGAATGTCTGAGATGTTGCAGCAATCATTTCAGCTTTGGCTTTAAAAGTGTTCAGTTCAAACACAACTCTTGGATCGTTGGCATACTGAATTAACCCCACCTTAAATAGAGGAGGAGTTTATTAATGAGGCTATCATTAAGTTATAAATATATTTTTTCACTATTATAATAAAATCAAAAGTGCATTTAGGGGAGCGATGTAGCTCAAGAGATTGAGTGCCTGCTTCCCACGTATGAGGTCCCAGGTTTGATCCCTGGTACCTCCTAAAAAAAAAAAAAAAAAAAAGTGCATTTAGATGTGACTAATAGCTGAAGAGATTTACTTCCAATTTTTTTTCTTAAGAATAGTTATTTTTATTCCAAGGAAATAGCTTCTTCTTTATTAGAGACATCAGTGTACAACAGCAGAACTAATTGACAAGGAAGAAGATATGCTACAGCTTACACTTTGCTTCTCAAGCATAATAACTATAGATTTTTAAGCACTGTCCTAAATTCTTTTATTAATATGGATGAATATTAAAATAAGATCCACAACCACAGGATATTATAGATGGATATAAGTATGTAAACAATGATGACTAGTCATGATGGAAGGTAACATCTCATTTATTGAGCATAATTAAATATTAAACAAAAAATTAAAGTTGAAGAAAGAAAAACCAATATGCCCCTAATCAATGCAGTAAATCTGGATCTATTTATTGTGCTAGATCTTTTCTAATTATGGATTTCAGTATTTTGGGAGGAAAGCTGCTATATGTGCATGTGAAGAAGAGAATTTCTGGCCTTCAGAGAATATGCCATTTGAGAGAGTTTAATTTGAGAGAGCTGAGAGATATACAGACTTCTCAAGATGATGTTCAGGGACAGTTTCTAAACCTTTACATCAAGAAGGGAAGCCATAAGCTGCCAAGCAAAAAGAAAACTTCATTCAAATAGCGGATCTTTACAAGAAGGTCATACTCTTCCAATAATGTCCTTGTTCTCAGGCACTGAAATGTTAAGCTAGGAGATAGGTTTCAGAGCAGGAAGTGGTCAGTGGTAAGAGAGTTTCTGAAACAGAAGTCGATGAGGAAATGCAGGAGGGAACAAATCAGGATGTCTGAATTTCATCAGCTACTTTTTGCTACAGAAGCACTTGGAAGATGGCAAAAAATATGTATTCCTGGATTCCTTTATTTAGGATAGGACATAAAACTTGAGAGGGAGAAAAGGATAAAAAATAACTCTAAGTATTTCAAAGTCTAATATGAGAAGAAAATGGTAGTAATCCCCATGACATAACCCAAGAGAGAAAAGGAAAGGCTAAATAGGTGATTCAAAGAAATGTAGTATATTAGAACTAATAGAGAGGTCAAATTCTGGTTTTAAGAAAGTTTTAGAGAAGAAGAAGATGCTTAGAGTAAGAGAGAAAAAGAAAAAGAGGAGGAAGGCCATGAAATTCAGAGGAGAGACTGTTAAATAAGCTAAATAAGTCATGTTATGGGGGAGGGGGTAGCCTAACACTTTTAGAGACAGAGAAAATAAGCAGGTGTATATGAGAACTTTTCTGATGAAGGAATTTTAACAGTTGTGCTCTCCAAAAATCAGTGCTATGCCTAGTTTTATATAACAGAATTTTCTGGTAAAAGCCCCACATGAAGGTTCAGCAAATATTAATGTCCTCTAGTTATTAAAAAGCAATGTCAAGGGGAAATACATAACAATAATTTATAATACTATATAAGAAAACAAAATGGAAAATTTCAATATAGGTAACTTCAAAACATATAGGGAAAAATGGTTAAACAATTGTTACAAGATGTTGGCTGTTGGAGCATTATATGCAACCCAAGAACATAAATTGGAAACTCTGTGAACTTGTCCCTGTTGATTTTGGTTCAATGTACTCCTACAACTGAATGACTCATGAAATGGCAGGTCCAATCAGAATAGAAAAAATAAGGAAGAGAATTTTTAAATAAATGCTATTCATTCTTCTTAAAGAAACATGAAGCTTCTGTTCCTGAGTTATGACTAGCTACCCCAAGAAGACAGAAAAGCATATAAAGATTTCTTAAAACATAGGGAGTTATACAAAATTGTTGCAAAGACTTGTCCTGTATGAAAAAAGGAAGGCTAGAATAAGCTATGATAAAAGATTATAAAATGTAAATGGTAGAATAACATTGTCTATGGACTTACTTATTTAAAAAACCAAAATTTAAGAGTAATTGTTTTACCAGCAAAGTTAACAAAAGGAAATCATTATTAGTCCACATGAACATAAAGAAAATATTACACATGGAATTTTGACATGTCTTGATAAATTCATGGGTTAGAGGAGAAAAATAAGCAACTGAAAAATGATTAAGACAATATATCCTATACCAATGACTCCTGTGTGAGAAATAGAAGTCTAAGCCCAAAAGAGCAGCATTGAGCAAAGTCACGTGTAGAATGACTCAAGGTAGTTACAAGTTCTAATTAACAATCAAGATTACCTTTAAGTGCATTCAATATTGGAATTTGACAAAAGTAAAAATTAGGATTTCATTTCCAAAATTTTCTCAGAAGGAAAGACAAAGGTTAGTTATATGTGTGGTAGTTTGAGGTTTTTATGGACTCCAAAAAAGATTACTTCCTTAGAGCTAATCCATTCCTGTGGGAGTAAACTTACTGTAGTGGGACCCTCCTTTTGATCAGATTACTTCAGTAGGGTATGACCCAGGATGGGTCTTAATCCTCTTACTGAAGTCATTTATAAATGGGATGAATAGTATAGCAGTTTGATATTGGTTATGAGTTCCAAAAATAGATATGGGATTATGTTTGTAAACTGGTTTGTTCCTCTGGACATATTAGATTATATTGGATTCAAGGTTTTAGCTTTCTTTGATTAAATAATGACTGAGGCTTTGATTAGGCCACATCAGTAGGACGTTGAGTCCCTGCCCCCCTTGGTGGGCAGGGACTCGCAGAGAAACCACACCGCAGAAAAGGGAGTTTGGAGTTTTGATCCTGGAGCCCGGGAAGTAAACACACAGAGAAGTAGATAGGTGAGGAAGGAGAGAAGGCTCATTAGACATGGCAGAGGCCCTGGGAAGAGCGACGAACTTTTCACCTGATCATCTACAGCTGGCCTTGTGGAGAAAGCAGAGCAGCTGAGCCCGAAGAGAAATGAGCCCCAGGAAGAGAGGAACCGAGGAAGCCTGAACCCTTGCAGACATCAGCAGCCATCTTGCTCCAACACACGGCAAGAGACTTTGGTGAGGGAAGTAACTCATGCTTGATGGTCTGGTAACTGTAAGCTTCTACCCCAAATAAATACCCTTTATAAAAGCCAACAGGTTTCTGGTATTTCACATCAGCACCCTTTTGGCTGACTAATACAGATATGGAGAGAGTAAGCCACAGAGACAGAGAGAAATCCACAGACGTTGAGAGAGGAAGCCATGGAAACCGGGAAGCTGAAAGCCAAAGACACAGAGGAGAAGGGAGATGGTGCCATGTGCCTTTCCATTTGACGGAGGAGTCCAGGATTGCGGGCAGCCAGTCTTCTGGCACACAGCATTGCCTGATGCCTTGATTTGGGCAATTTTCTCAACTCAAAACTGTAAGCTTATAAGATAAGAAAGCCTCATTGTAAAAGCCAGCCCATTCCTGGTATATTGCTTTTGGCAGCTTTTAGCAAACTAAAACAGTATGTATTATCAATGTCCATACCTGTGTCTTTGTGGGGCCTATATCCAGGCCTTGTACAAATTTTTTCAAAAAATTCTTTACTGCATCCCAGGGATAAATACTGTTTGATTCATCACACACTACCACAACATCTATGAGGGAAGGGCAGGCTACATAGGAAAAGAGGGAAGAAACAGATATTCATAGTCAAACTTCACACCAATATAAAAATGAGACCAAGTAAAATGATGTTGAGGGGTTGGGTGACACTTGTTGAAAATTTTTCCCTCCTTTAAATTGGCAAGGATTTGCCAAGACCTCCCATGCATTCATAACTTACTCTGAACTGCAGGTGAAAAGCTAGCCAAGAGCTGAAAATCAGGACTGATGTCAGAACACACACCGGTTGTATAATACTGATTTCCACACTGCTGTGCCCACAGGGGACCACATGTCTTGAAAGAAATGAGAACAAAAATAAAACACACTGATAATGTTACTTCTTTACTTCTTCATTTGTGAAACTCAAAAATCATTTATATATATTTTTATGAGATGTCAGGAAATGTCAACTCTTGAAATTAGCAAGTCGAAAAATGCCTTTTAATGAGAATGTATTGGAGCAAGCAGCCGGGAGGGAAAAGGTGGTAGGTGGGCTGTACTCAATGGCAGGCCTGCTGGAAGGAGGAGCCCTGGCACTGTTAGAGGCAGGTGTCAGCATAAGGAGGAGGGCCATAAGGTCACCACCAAACTAGAAATAAGAGGTGAATTCCTCCTTGAGAACACCCCTTAGGAAAATGAGTCCATTTTTTTGTCTCTCAGTTACTAGAGCCTCAGGTGCCCCACCTGTAAAATGAGGGTAATTACACCTCCTACCTTTTAAGGTTGTTGTGAAGATTAAGTGGGTCCATAGATGTAAAACTCTTAGAACAGTGAAGGGTAAATTGTAAGTGATATAATTGTTAGCCAGCATCATTATCATTCGTATTTGATCACCCATTTCCTGTCATCCCTTCCATTCATACTCTACAACAGAAACTTTAATCGAAGTGCTCCAAGGGCTGGAAAGGGAACCCAGAAGGCGGTCTGGTCTGGTTCTTTAGTTCACCTAGAAGACACTGTGGTGAGCTAAAGAACCATGCCACACACATGGTGGCCAGCCACTATGGCTCCTGTCCAACCACCAGTGTGAAAAAGGCTTCTGTCTTGCCATATCCTCTAATTTTTTCAGGAGAACCAGTGGGGCAAATATTGTGTGAAGAGTCACAGTTTTAAAAAGATAGTATATGGGCTAAGCAAACACAAATGAAGTTCATGATCTGCCAGCTTTTTAACTTTACAATAAAGTATTTCTTTCCTTTGAGGACTTCAGAATTCTCTTACTTCTACTCTCTAAAACTATGAGTCATCAAAGCTCCAATTCTTCATATCTCCAATAGCCTAACCACAACTCTCTCCTAAGCATCACTTGAATGCCAACAACTCCCGATTAGACCATGATTAAATCCATGTAAAACATGGGAAATATTAGATTAAATAATTTTAAACCACTAGATATAAAAGGATAAAAATGGGAAAGAGAAGTCAAGCCAAGATTCCAAAAAAATTTCTACAAAGTTGAACATTACATAAAGCTTTGGATCAATTATACTGAACAGAAAGGTATAGACTTGTAAGGAAGCAATTGGAGGAATAAAAGAGAATTTATTTGACCTAGTTTGACTGTTGGTAGCTCAAAGAGGAAGCAGCTGTACTCATATTTCATGCTCAATTTTCAAGGCATAGTTTTTACCCTAGTTCATTTTGCCAACTAGGGAAAAATCATTATGGATGCCTTTGAATAGTTTTCCAAAGAGTAGATGCCAATTATTGATTTCTATATTCTCATCTCTAGGCTGCTTATTATAAGTTTTTTTTATTATCTTGAAAAACAATAACTCATGAAGTTTTCAAGAAAAGATTTTTTTTGTTTTAAAAGCAATGGAAAACAGCATTAAGAAATTGAAATTAGGATATGCCAATTGTTAATGCCAGAACTGCATTCCTACTTTAAGCCCAGAACTTAAGAAGTTTCAAAAAAAATGTTATGATTGTTTAGTCTTTTCCACATAATCCTTAAGAATATTTTAAGATTGTGACCCTTTAGGTATGCAAAGACAACTTTGGGTTGGCCTTTTCTTTTTTCTTTTTCCTGCTCTCTCTCTTTTTGCTAGCTACATTGCCTATTAAATTAACCTTTCAGATTCTCTTGTAATTTTATTTTACTTTATCACTTGTTAATGATTAAAAATTATGAAGGCTATTGTGTAATGCATAAATCTCAATATATTTCTCTTTCTGAATTTATTCAACCCTAAAAACAAGCAAACAAAAAAGATAAAAGCAACCCTATTAAAAGATGTTTGAATATCATAAACTATGATAATTCATTGCAATATTCATTTATGCAGAGATCTAACACATACTATAATCAGTATGTGTTATATCTAATTTATTTAGATAAATGTATGAATGTATCTGTATGAATACAAATATCTTTTAGTAAAAATAGAATGGCATTGTTTAAAACAGCTTACATTTTTATAATAATCCAGTTGTACATATAGGCTTTTATGTTTAAGATAAAGTTGTTAAGCTTTCAAACACTGTTTTAATAGGATTATATAATTAGGGTACCCATACATGAGCTGGTGGAAATTTCAAATAAGATTGGGTTTTTATTTGCCTTTAAAATTTTTTTGTTTGGTGTGCAATGCTTTTCATTTCTTATGGAGTCAAATCTCTTCAACAATTTCTTATATTATTTTTTCTATTCATTCTAAGCTCAAAAAACATTTTTTCTTTCAGAAAATTTCCACTTTCTTCTAGTGTTTTATATTAACACTTTAATTCACTTGAAATGTATTTGGATGTGCAAATTCTTAACCAATTAATTGTGCCTGGACCATTTATTAAATTAGGCATTCTATTTCACTGATTTGTGAAGTCTTTTCACAGCATTTTAGAAACTGATATGACATCAGATAAGGGGAGAGACCAAGCTATACCTTAAATAATATCAGATTGGTCAATGGTTAATGGTTAATATCTTCAATGCTTCTCTAGGAGGTAGAAATGAGACCTGGGATTCTGCCGTTATCAACAAATACCGATCACATTTCTCAAGCACAACAAATCATTGCTCCTTTTGTTCCCTTCTTTATTCTGTGGCAACATCAAGTCTCGTTTTGCTGAATATCCTAAAATGTAGACACGTCAACATTGTTATTGTACGTTGGCTATCCAAATAACATAATTTATGGAAAAGCAAGCTCCAGCATTTAAACCTCAAGATTTGATTTGATGGGATGGCTGGTGAGAAGACACTTACCACACACTTCCTTGAGAGGCATGAGGCTATGAAAAGTAAACACTCACCAGAAACCCTCCTGTTCCCATGTTCCTGGTGAGGGTCAAGCCCAGGCTCATGTTGGTTTTCATCTCGGTAACATTTGGAATGCTTGTTGAAGCTTTCAAAGGGAAAAGATTTTAAGGAGTGATTACTTCTTCACCTGTTAATTGAAAATTGTTTAAAAAAATAAAATAAAATAAAATAAAATAAAAAACCCACCAGATACACCTGTGGTTATATGTAGCATTTAGTGCCATATATCCAAATGCTAGAATTTTATAATTAAGTATAATTGAATATAAATATAATCATATATAAATATAAAAAAGACGTGAGGCTGCAGAGTATAAGATATTAGGGAGTAGTGGGGACTGAAGAGAGAATGTCCTAAAGGCATTCAAATTTAAATTTTTTTAAAAAGTGTGTTGATCAAACAAAATACATCTGAGGTTAAGGCTTAGTCCTCAGTCTGTCACCCTGCTCCTTCCAAGCTTCTGATGGTTCTATATAACACTTTTTTTTTTTCTGGATCGGTAATAATATCCTTACCCATTACCAAAGAATGACATCTGACCAAATCTGGCTCAAATAATAGTATATCAATTTTAAAAGGGAGCTCATGAAAACAGCCATGTAAAATAATAAATAAATCTCTCCAACTTCCTCACTCCCACTAAACTTGGACATCACCTACTGTATCCACTCTTGAGCTACCGAATATGGTAATTCTCCTTAATAATACCAGCCTTTAATCATGTTCTCTAATCTCTGCCAAGCCATTATTGCTACTTTCATTTATCTTTAGTTGGATTCCTTCTCTCTTTTCCCAGGGTGACTATTTTAAAACTTTAGCCTTCCTCTCAAGCCTCCAACCTCAATCCATCCCTCTCTACTACAGAGAAGATGAGTCACATCAATCTAAAGTAATCTCAAGTTCTTTCATCACTATCTAAAGGTCAGTACTCCTGCCTTTTCTCTCCTTCCTTTAGGTCTTAGAGAAGGGCGCATTCTTTCTTTTCTAAAAATCCTTTTCCCATGTACCTGTAATATTAATTCAATTTGGTTAATTCTATTATCCTTACTAATAGTCACTTCCTTCCCATCATCTCCTTCCACTCCCCCTAAAATGGGATCATCTCCTTTTTCACTAGAAAAATCTCTGCTAACCCTGTTGCCTTAATGAACTGCTATCTCAGCTCACCTTTAATACTCAGCTTCTAGAAATGGAGGTATACTTTCACTCCTGGTACTTGTTCACTACTCACTCACTCATAAATTTTTTTGTCATGCTGGATTTATACTCTAGGCCAGAAAGTAATAGATAAGGTGACCCACTGGGATGGTGAAAGAGAAGCATAGATTTTATGTTTTTATTCTTTTTAATTTTATATAAATATATTATTAGATATGTTAGTACAATGTATAGTTTTTAATAATAAATATATCCATTAAGGTTAATTGTTCAAAAGTTTTATTTTTTTTTTAAATTATATATATACATATATTAATTAGAGGTGAGAGTTCAAAAGTTTGGAGGCTACTGATCTAGATCTCCTACAACCTCCTTAAATAAGCCCATGATATTTTCTCAATTCTCTTCTCTTCAACTTCCATAGCATTTGACACAACTGATATTTCTTCCATTTCACTAAAATCATGTTTATTGAGCAGCTACTAATGCAATAAATGATGCTAGACATGAGGTATACAGGGGTGTGTAAGAAACATAGCTTCTCTAAACTCTAAATTACCTTTTGAAACTCTTATCACCCTTTATGTCCATGAAACTGTATTTTCCTAATTCATGCCTTAATTTTTCAGAACTCTTTAACTCCTTAATGCTGTTTTTTTTTATTTTATTGGATGCTGATGACATGATGATGAGCAAACTGAGTAAAATTTAGTGGCATCAGGAATTATTGCTTGTGTAACTTTTCAGTTCTTGCATCTTTAGTAACCTTTTGCATTTGAAACACAGATAATTAAAATAGAAAATGTTTTAAATCATGATTTTTTTTTATTAGTATGTAATCATTTAGATATGATCCCAAACACAGAGTGTTTCTTAGGACCTCCAAAGTCAGCCCTGTGACTTTGTGTTCTTTATTTAGTGGTTTGAGTTCAAAGAGCAGGGAGAGAGGCAAGGATAGCCTCAGATTTCTGCAAGTCATCAGCAAAATAGTCCTGGACAGAGTTGAGGGAAACCATTCCACAGTCTGTGGGTAGATGGCGTAAGAGGAAGCAGACTTCCTATGTATCATTTTAAATCAGTTCTTCAAATTATATTGGATATTTGGAATACAATTAGGACCCCCATATGAATAAAGAGATAAAGGCAAAAAAAGCTTACCTATTTCTCCTTAAGACAGAATTATGACTGGTTTTGCTGCTGTTGTTTTTCATTTGGGTATTGTGGCAGTTTGATATTATTGATGAATTCCAAAAAGAAATACCGATTATGTTTGTAAATTGGACTGTTCCTCTGGGCTAGTGATACCCTTAGATTGCATTGAATTCAGATGTTTCACTTTTACTTGCTAAATTATGACTAGAGCTTTGATTGGGCCACATCAGTAGGACATCCAGTCACAGAGAACACAACTAGGCAGAGGAGACAGAGTTTTAATGCTGGAGCCCCAGGAAGTAAACACACAGGAGAAGAACACAGAGGAATAGAGACGGCTCCATTGACATGGCAGAAGCCCCGCGAAGAGAGACAAGCAGTTCACCTGATAGTCTACAGCTGGCCTTGAGGAGCGAGCAGAGCAGCTGAGCCCAGAAAGAAATGAGAGCCCCGGGAGATGAGATTTATCCCAGCCTACAGCTGATATTGGAAGAAACTGGGACCACGGAGCCTTAAGAGGAAGTGGAAGCCTGAACCCTGGCAGGTGGCGGCAACCATCCTACTCCAACACGTGGCAACAGATTTTGGGGAGGGAAGTAACTTATGCTTTATGGCCTGGTTATTGTAAGCTGTTACCCCAAATAAATACCTTTTATAAAAGCCAACAGATTTCTGGTATTTTGCATTAGCACCCCTTTGACTGATTAA
Organism: Tolypeutes matacus; assembly: GCA_026826555.1. Classification (NCBI taxonomy): domain Eukaryota; kingdom Metazoa; phylum Chordata; class Mammalia; order Cingulata; family Chlamyphoridae; genus Tolypeutes; species Tolypeutes matacus. The sequence continues at coordinate 8,458,391 of JAKSZT010053783.1, forward strand.
TACAGGTATACAGTAAATGAGATTTTGTTATTTATAAAAAATCACATTGCTAATTATAACTTACTTTGCAAATTCAGTTTTTCGCAGGAAGCAGTGGCTAGATCAACGGGACATTTGTACACATCTCCCATTCGGTTCTCAGGAAAGCCACTCCAGGGTGAACCAACCAGCAACCTAGAAACAAGCACTTTTCTTTAGACATAAAATGTTAACTATCGTTTTCTTAAAGATCAAACTGACCATGAAACAGTACAGAACACCTTTAATTTCAATTTTTAATAAGTGAATAGCTCATAGTTATTCAGCAATAGTTTGACCCTTTTCCCTTTCCTCTTAGGTGGTCAAGACTCTGAAGACTGTCCTTAATACAGCTGTTTTGCCACAATACCCCAGGGTAATGAAGCAGTGCTGTCCAACAGAAATATGTGAGCCACAAATGCAAGCGAGCCACAAATGTAATTGAAAATGTTCTAGAAGCCACATTAATAAATTTAAAAGAAACAGGTAAAATTAATTTTAATAATATATTTTAGTTAACTCTGTATTTCCAAACTATCATGTAATCAATGGAAAAATTATTCATGTGCTATTTTAAATTCCTTTCTTCATACGACGAGCAACAACTAACAATTGTTGAGTACCTTCTATGCCCGAAGCACTTCCATATGTCAGCTAATTTAGGTAGCAGATAGTAATCTAAGTAGTTTCATGTTTACAGTCTTAAAAGGGAATCCTTAGCAAAAATATAGACTAAATATGCTACGGGGCTCCCCCTGGGTGTAACAATGTGTATATGGCTGAATATAGGATGAAGAGGACAGAAAAACTGATTTTCACATCCTTCCCTTGGTTAGTCTCATGTCTTACACAGTTTCCCAACCAGAGGCTATACGTTTCCCTGTAGGATCACTCACCTGAATCTTCTTGCTACAGCAGAAGAGACAGAAAGAGCCCACCTAATAGGAAGTGACCTTTAGAAACTGAAGCAGGTTAATTACTCAGCACGTAGTTACTAAGGAAGCATATTTGCTTCTTTTTTTTTTTTCCTTGTCAAAGCTGGGAAGAATTCGATTGTCTAATTTGGAAACAACTTTTTTCATGATGTCTATATAAATATTTAATTATTGATTAAACAATATTTATTGAGCATGTGCCCCATGCTACGTGCCTCAGTGGCTACAAAAAGACTAAGGCCAACTTAGTCTAGCAAACTTGTTTGACATACATGACAAGTACTATAGTAATAATCCGAAGGAGATGAAAGATATGAATATGTTCCCTTTTGGAATAAATATTAAAATGATCCAAGGATGCAAAGATGGGCATTAGAAGAGAAGGTAGCGGTCAGCATTCTTAGCAGAGGGAACAACATGGATAATCATGGAAGGAGGAAAGCACAGATTATCTTGAAGGAACAGGTAATAGTTCAGTGATAACATTCTCCCCTTATCCCTTTCATAAAATTATTCTCAAACTAACATCTTCTAGAGCATTTTAACTTTAATTCAACTAACTTTGATTAAGGTTAGTGTTGAGAGGAAATGTTTTTGCCTTCTTAAGAGCAGATAATTTAGCAATTATTTCTCTATTAAAAAGTTACCCAGTCAAGATTACAATACTATCTGGAAAATAGGTTAAACTTTTTGAAAAAAAAAATAGAAGTCTAAATGTTGGATGTTATTAAATACCAATATTCATTTTAAAAGAGGGAGGGAATCAGCAGCAGGATTTGGAACGCACGTTTGAACCTATCTGATGTTCAAATTCATGACAACTCAGGGGAAATTAAGATATTTATGAAGACTCTGTACTGTGGGAGCTCTCCTCCAGCTGCTCAATTTTCTCAGCCTGTACAATGCTTGCTCTTCATTCCCCAGTGGGATTACCAATTTTTGCATTTGGGACACATCTTAAAGTACAAGCAAGAAACTGAGAGCTAATATGGCTCTTGTTTATTGCTCCAACCCTGTCTCTTTCCTGAAACTTCCTATTTCAGTCATACTGAACTCAGTTCCTCCACCTAGTCAGGGTCTCTTTTGCTTCTGAACCTTCACACATGCCCTCCCTGCCTGGCAAAGTTCTACACCTAAGTTAGGCCTCCCATTAGACACCACCTACTCTAGAAAGTCTCTCTGGCTCTTCCAAAGTCTCTCTGGCTCTTTCAATTCTGGGTGAGCTACCTTTCCTAAGTACTTCCAAAGCATGTGTCTGCCATCCCAGTTTTTATCACAGAGCCCTAACTGCATCACGATTTGACTAAATCTCTCACTAGGGAAGCAAAGGCTCATGAAGGAGCCTTACAGGAGTTCTGTACCTGTGGCACTGAATAAGTACTTTTGAACAAATGAATGAAAAAGCAAATGAACAAATGAATGAATGTGTGATTCTATTTTATTATTTAAACAAACCCTCTTGTTTGAGGAAAAGTTGATTAGAGAACTCCTTAATTCTGTTCCTATTAAGGTACATGTTTTTCATGCAAGAGTAAGATTTAAAAAAGAGATGAAAAGAAAAGCAACCAAATTGAATGTGAATTATCACCCTGTTACAACTTTATGTCAGCTGATCCAAATATCTGCTGTGCAGTGAGCTTCTTTCTAAAGCAAAAGCTGATTCGTGGGGTCTGCGTAGGGAGAGAATTGGATGTTACAGCAAGAAACAGTCATAGGAAGTGTGGCTCTGCCCTTTGGCATGCTGGGAATTCCCATTAGTTAAAATAAATCTTACAACAGCCTGGCCCTGTAAGTCTTTCCACATATTCTCTGATTTAATGCACAAAATGATCCTGAGGTAAATTTTATCATTTTAACTCCATTTTACAGACAGATCCACTGAGGCACTTACTCAAAAACACATAGCTACTGAGAGCAAAATGGGCCGGATTTCAAAACCCAAGTTCTTAACCCTTAGATTGTTCTTCTTCCTCTTAGCTGCAGAAGTCCTGGAAGAGGACTCAGACTAGGAAAACTACTCCAGAACCAACAAGGAGTAGAAACTGGGGGTCAGGCCATACCTAATGTGTTTGGGGTGTGAGGCTGTGCCATGTATAAAGAGGCTGGACACTGGACACCAGCCATGGCCGGACTTCTGCACAAGCACGTCCACACCCGAGACTCAGGATTATACTCTTTACGGCAGCAGATAAGAACAGGTAAGAACACGGCTCGTTCAGGTAACACAGTCATTTGGGTAACTTCTACTGTGCACATTTCCCATCCATCCTCAGCACAGCCTAAGAGAGATACACCGAGGAAAAGAAGTGTTTCTGATCTAGAACGGAGCCATTTTTTTCCTCCCTCAGAACCTCCAGCAGCAAAGCTGCACTACTAGCTACTTCTTTCTCCAGGAGAAGGTTCAAAAGGCCATTTGTTATTTCCTATCATCAGAGTTCACCCAGCACTCTCCTCCTCACCTCCTCCCAGCTCGTCTAACAGGTCAGGATTTGATAACCTCACTGCTTGGAGGGGTTTTACCACTACTGCTGCCATGGCAAGAACTGTGGAACTCCTAAATTAATCAGACAGGAGGAAGAGAAAGGAAAACACCTTCAATTTTGTGTCATTTAACCAAAAGGATATGAGAGTACATGAAATTCTCTGACAGAAAATTTACATAAATCTCTAACAGTATTATGTAATATTAAACTCTTAGAAGACAATAGAAAGCATTGGAAAATTAGTCCGTTTTGGCAACTGTTGAAGAATAGCAAGCATGTCCTCATCAGATGTGACTCATTCTTTAACCACATTGGTACAGAGCTTACAAGTCATACCAGTGACTACAGAGAACATTCCAAAGACCGTTTTCCACCTCCTTTATTGGCAATGTTTTACATAGACTCTCCTCCTCATTTCCACCCAAACCCTTCATTGAAATCCTGGTTCCTGACATCTCACTCCTCTTGAGGAAAGGCTATGACATCACCCTAGCTATGACAACACTCTGAGATAACTGTGACATTCTAACTAAGCAGACAGGAAGATGACAAAGGCTGATATATGGACCTATAACATAGTTTTGTAATCAGCTGAAGCAAGAAGAGACATGTCAGAAGGGAAAATTACAAAGGCAGGGAAGAGGATAAGTTAGTGGGTTAACCGTGTTATTGTGTGCCAAAGCCTCTTTGAAGTAATGGATTTAATTTAATTTCAACCAGACAAAAGAGCCACATGAACAGTCATGTGTGCTGATTCTCAAATAAAACAAAATCCCAAGATAGAAACTTTTCCTATAGTGCAACTGGGAATTCTTCCAAGACTACTTTAAATAACACCTACTGTTCAATTATCTTGTGGGAAAATAGTGATTATGTGGACTTCTAAAACATAGCCAATTTGACCACCTCCAGTGGAAATGAAAATACTTTGTTTAGCTGGTAAACACTATTTATGGTGGTGTAGGTAGTTTCAAGCCCACAATCCAGGGATGTTATAAATATCATCCTTTGGCCTGTGGGTCTCCAAAATCTCCAAGCACTCCATCAATAGTAGCAGTGCTTTTTCTAGAGATTACTGACAGGTGTATAGTAGGACAAAACGTTGTTTCATTCAATTCAACAAAGGTTTACTGAGCTCCTATGGAGTTGACATGCACAACTCCAGGGGGCACCATTCTCATGGAAATCTATATAAATGCTGTGCCTTGGCTCTGTGCAATATACAACCTGGATGATGTATGGGGAGCTAGACCTGTTATGTGTCAGACACTCTTCTAGGCACTGGGGATACATGAGTGAATGAACCAGTCAACATTTTCTGGCCTTGTGGAGCTTACATTCTGGTTGCAGAAGACAGGGAAAAAACTAATAAGTGAGTAAAATGTGTGCTATGTTAAACAGTGACTGGTTCTATGGGGAAAAAGAACAGGATGAAGGCAGAAATGTCGAGTGGAGGCTGTTGTATTTGTTATTAGAATAGTCAAGGAAATCCTCATCAAGGAAAGAACATTTAAGCAAAGACCAAAGGTGGAGAAGGCGTGAACCACGAAATTCTGGTGGAAGAGTAGTCCAGGCAGCAGGAACGGCAAGTGCTAAAGTTCTGTGAGGGAACAAAGTGAGTGTGGGGGAAAGAGGTAGATGAGGTCAGACTGATAATGGGCCCAGATCATGTAGTGAGTTGTACATAATTTTAGGACTTGGCTTTCCTATTGTGAGAAATGGAAAAGCCATTGGAAGGTTTTGAGCAGAGCAGCGTTATGATCTGACATATTTTAGAAGGATCTTGAAGGCTGCTATATTCAGAATAAGTGTATCGTGGCAAAAGTGAAGCAGGTGAAGCAGATGAGACATTTAGAAAGTGATTGTAAGAGATGAGAGAGGGCTTATGTGGGGCTGGTAGACGTAAAGGTAGTGAGAAGTGGTCTTATTTTGGATCTATTTTGAATGTAGGGCTAGCAGAATTTCTTGAGGATTTGGCCTTTGAATACAAAAAAAAAAAGATTCAAAGGATAAACCCAAGCTGTTTAGCTGAGAAACTCAAAGGAACAAGTTACCATCTTCAGATAAGAGAAGAATTTTGAGATGGGGAGCTCAGTATGCAGTATTTTAAGTTTGAGAAACATCCAAGTGGATATTTTATTTGGGATTAGAAGTCTAGGTATATAATATCCATATTAATGCTGAGAAATTTCAAAGCCTGTATATAAAAACATTATTCCTTATATCATTTAGTATGGGGCTATTGACAACACAAGGTTCTAGTGAGTTCTAAATGACTACCTACTTCCTGCTTGTAAATGTAAAACAAGTTTATGATAGAAAGAACTCACCCGTAAAGACCTGGCATCTCTGGGAGGGAGAAAGACAAGTAGAGTTCATTTTTAGCTCTTGCTTGGGAAATATTGCTATTATAAGTTTAGTAGTTATACTCTTAGCCTATGTTGAAAGGCTATTTTAATACCTAAACCTCATTATGCTGCCTTAGACTTCTTTGGCTGCCAGTGTGCTTCCTCAGAGAGTGGGATGGCTAAACTCTCAAGTCCTATCAGTTTCAGGATGTAGCATCCATCAACCTCATTAATGCTAAAACATTTTATGCCTTTTGTTCTGTTTCATAAATCTCCTGGAAATTAGTTTTTGCATTGAAAACAAATAAATCAATAAAAACTGATTTTGTTATTTTGACTCATCCAACATGCAGTTTTACTGAAGGTAAAATTAAAATTGAAATATTCTATTTAAAGCCCGTGATGATATAAATGTCACATTCTTGGGCCTATCCATAGGGAACTAATGCCTTTAAGATGACTGCATTTTCATAAATCAAAGCCCATGAGCTTATGCCTTTAAACTAGGTGTAGACTTTAGCAGATGGCTGCTTTATCAGTGATAAAAATAACAACAAACTTTGCATATTGCTTCACAGTATATAGAAAGCACATTTTATGTGCATTATTTCCTTTGATCCTTTGAAATATTCCTGTTTTCACATAAAGAAACTAAGTCTAAGTGGCATCCAAGTCTAGGTCTGTACCCATGTCCTCTGATTCCAAATCCCCAATACTTTATCATATTAGGTTCCCTAGAACCCTCCTAGAGAGGAGGTACACATTTTTCCTCATAAAGAAACGACCAAATCCATGTGTCCCAGATTCCTCTCCAGTTGGAGTAAGATGGATGCAAATGTTTCATACAACCAGACACTAGGATGATGCGTGTGTAGGTTCCATTAGACTTTGGCAAATGAACTTTATTCCAGAAACAGGTATTACGGCATTATCACGAGAAATAAGTTTAAAATTATGACCTGCGGCTGATGCATAGATTTTCACAGATCATTGAACGGCTACAGACATTCTGGCCCAATTGGGACATCAAAAGAGCTACCACATATGCAAGCCCCAAAAGATGTATGTGTGTATGTGTTCATGTGTTTATAGGGGCGCACACAAATTTGTGTCCAGAGTGGAGGGAAGGAGAAGCAAGTTAGAGCAGGAAAAGTTAATATGTGCCTTCCGCTACAGATTTGTATTTATGGCAAGTATCAAGAATCATTTAAAAACTTTAATCCCCAAATTATTTTAATTTAGTGAGAAAAATCAGCACAAACAGTGTGACAAATGTGGTTGAATCAGTTCTAGGTGGTCCTTGGGGCCAGCGTTCTGAAAGGTACTTGTTTTCCTAGTCACCCCACCCTGGCGGCCAAGGGAAAGTCACTGTTGATAGGTGATGTGCCACCGTGCTCCTCTATATTACATGGTGTTGACTAATGGTTTACTTATATGGCAATCACATAATATCAATCAAAATATCAACAATAAGCTCTTCAAACTTAAAGTGCAGAAATATATTAAAGTCAGAATTTTAACTTCCCGCAGAAGCAAAAATTGGACTAAGGTATAAATTAGTGAAAGTAACTCAAATTTAATGAAAGGGAAAACAAAGAATATATATGTCCTGGATTTAAAATAAAAGCAAACCCTGTGAATAAAGGCAGGAAGAATGTTAAATGGCACCTCCATGACAATCTAATGGCAATAGGATTTTATCTCTAGAAAGAGACATAAAAGACGATAAAGGCTAATTTTAAAGACCATAATGAAAGGCAAAGACATTATTATTTTAGAAAGGGGATAAAAATAGCATTCTATGCAAAAAACAAAAAACAAACAAAAAAAAAAAACAGAAGAAATGGACTGAAGCTAATCCAACATTCATGGAAGCTAATCCGACAGATAAGAAATAGTTGGAGGTGAGGAATTAGGGAGTGACTAGTTATAAAATTCTGATTTTCTTTCTCTATCTTTCTACACAGTGCAATTAAAAGAAGCACACATATACACAGCAATTTAGTTTTTGAAGTGCTTTGCATTTAGTTCTCTCAAGAGATGCTCAAAACACCCCGTTTTGCTAGGGATGGCACTCTGTGCTTCAGGGAGGTTGCGTGATTTTCCCAAAGTCGCCCAGCAAGGGATGGGGATGTGGAGGGTGGAGCTCTCATATTCTGGCTCCTGATTTATACAATAATTCCCTGTGCATGAGAGACTGAAAAGATAATCATCATCCCTGCACTGGTAACACTTAGCTGTAAAGCCACTGGACAGGTGATAGGACAAATTCTATAACAACTTTTGTTTCAAATATTGAAAGTTTATCTTATTTTTTGAAGTTTATATTGAAATAAAATTCAGATATTATTTACAAATGTAAAAGTTACATTCTGACATTCCCTTCCTTGGACACTTACAATACCACGTACATTTGGAAGGTCTTATCTCTGTTTCACATTAATCTACCTATCTCCATTACTTATTAGCTGTGTAATCTTAGGCGAATCACTTAGCAACCCTAACTGTTGTCCCCTTATCTGTAAAAGGGGTATTTCACAAAGCTGCTAGAGTGATGTAAGTGTTACATGTTTGGCAAAGGAGGATAATTCAAATAAATATTGGGTATTACTATTATCAAAGTACAAAATGACAATCTTTGATGTCTGTTTTAGAGGTGGCTATTTCTTCTTTACTATTTATTTTAAATTCTCTTACAAAATTACAGATGGAAGACAATCTGTTGTATTTGCAACATAAATGGAACTTTATTAAAAGTTTTCTTAATTAAAGGGTTAAAGCTGTAAGGTTATAAGTAGATGGATTTTTTTTGCCATGACATGTATTCATTATATTTTCACTCTGTTCTTAAAGAACAAGCATGAACTTCACTAGAATAAGAAAATCCATTTCTACAACTGGAAATTCCCCCAATTCCCAGTCAGTCCTTATTACACAAGTTATTGCAGTGTTACATGGTTTTTGAGTCGTATAAGGAGCTCAGACTGTTCTTGGGACAGGCTTTCACATTAGACAAACAGAAACAAGGCATATCACCACAAGCTCCAGGAAATGATTTTTAAATATCTCAGTCTTTTGTAGATTGTGATAAGAATTGCATCACCTACATTTGAACATCCTGTGTAAACTGAGGGCATAAAGGATGGCCCTCCACCTACACCGAAGGGAAAACAGCCCACAGCTTTACTCACAGTCAGGGCAGTGCTATTGGTACACTGCTTGAGAGGTAATCTTGCTTTTCAAACTACCCTCTCACCATAGACTGCTAAAAAGGCCCAAGAATTATCAAAGCCACATTACCACCATTTCTAGAGTAAAACTCCACAGTGTAATGAAAGTGTAATTTTTAAAAACTAGCAAAAGAGGCCAGATTAGTTTGTTAAAATCTGATAGATCCCAATGTAAAATATGACTATAAACTCTAGGATCCATGGAACAGATAAGTTTTACTTTTAAAATAGCCAAGTGGGATTTAAGAAAACTCAAAAAGAAAAATATGTGTGTGTGTGTGTGTTAAATCTACAGGAAAATGACTAACAGACTATTAGAGATTCATAGTAATACCATTTTTTTTGTGCCCAAAGTTTACTTGATTAGTATCACATGGAAAGTTAAAGTTTAAACAGCCCTTCCCACATCTGCTACTTCCAAAATGTCTGTGCAATTGTCATAAATTAGGAGTGGAGAAGGGTACAGTGCCAATTGTCAAAACAAATAGGCAATTCTGGATTTCCAGGTTTCATCTTATTTTCCTTGTGCCTGAGAGTTGGGAAGGTTGCTTGTCCTAAGTGTGACCCATGCTAGCACTGGAATGGGTAATAAAGAACTGGGCAAACCCACTCACCCGGATCCTGTCCACAGTCCTGCCCATGTGGCAAGGTACATTGGCAGGCCCAGGCTAATGACAGCTATCAGAGGGAACCTTGTGACCCAGGCCTTGGAAAGGGAAAATTAAGGAATTTGAATTTATTCTAATTGCAGTAGAAAGCCACTTGGAGGGCTTTAATATAGGGAGTGCTATTATTTGAATCATATTTTTAGAAGTTCACACTGGCTGCAGTGAGGAGAGTAGAATAAAGAGGGGCAAGAAGAAAAGCAGGAGACTAGCTGAGAAGCTGTTGCAGCATCACCTGCAAAAGCTAGCATTGGTTTCAATCAGTGGTAGCAGGGCAGATGGTGAAAAATGGTCAGATATAATATGTTTTTATGTGGGATCAACAGGATTTGCTGAAGTATTAGATATGGAGAAGGTAAGAAAGAGAGAGATGTCAAGGATTTTTTGCCTGAAAATCAGAGATTTGTTTTCTCTCTATTAAATTTAATATGTCTTTTAGGCATGAAAGTGGAGATGTTGAATAGGCTGTTTGATATCAGAGTCTGGAGTTCAGGAAAAAATTAGGGCTAGAGATGTAAAATTGTGAGTCATTAGCAACTTCCTCTTTTAGATTCCAAGGTAAAAATAAACCAACCATAATATCTTTCTAGTCTCCTTACCAGGGGGTTGTGGTTACTGTTAGAGATGCAACTCTCTCTTACATCCTAAATGATTCTAGTAATTGCTATTCTTCAGGTTTCCAACCAGGTTCTTCTTGCCCTTCCAATTGAATAACAAGCAAGCACAGAAGTGGAGATGTCCTGTCTCCCACGTACATTGCATTCCAAGTTTCCTTGTAATAGTTAATGTTCTTCTCTAGCTATTTCTCTCCACCATTGAAAACCTACCCCATGATGCATCTCTTCAAGAAGACTTTTCAGACCCACTTCCCTCACTAATGATAATTTCATTTTGTTTCCTTAAAACACTGACAAACAGCTCCGATTTGTGAATACTCTGGGTTCTAAATGTTCCTTTGAATTCAACTGTTTGGAACATCAAACATAAGTTCACACAGAAACAAGATTATAAATTATAGCTGTCTTTAATAAGTAGACAGCAACCCATTTCATCACTGGAAAGAGTTCCAAAGGGTGAAGGTCCCGGATCTAAGTCACTAGACTGAGTGGGGAAGGTCTGGAACATTCTGCTGTACAGTGAGATAAGGTTCCAAGGGCAGGACGCACTGTCTACCAGTGGGCACCAACTCTGCAGAAGAGGAGCCACAGCTCTTCTTCCTTAACACAACTTTCAGAATCATCTGGTTCCCTTGAGTTGATTTTCATTATTATTATGGAACACTTAAACCAGTGACTAGGACATATATTTCCATCCCCATTAAGGTGTTTGTTTTTCACCTGGGGAGAAGGATCATGGTTCATAAACATAATCATTATACCTTATTATAAGACTGGAGGTACTTTCAGAGCAAAAATAAAAGCTGGTACAAAAGTACCAGGCACTTTTGTAAAAAGTTTGCATGGATGCTTGTGAGGAACCTTTACCATAAGGAGTAGGTAAGGCTAATAGAATGACAGAGTAGACAAAACGTCATTGAAGGGGAAAATTTAGAGAACAATTGAGCAATATTACCATCTAGAAATGACCAAATTGGCACAAATGGCCCAGAGTCAGAATGAGAAAGCTTTATATATATATACATACATACATATATTCAAAATTGGTATTATGAATTTGGTATGGAGCATTTAGAGAAAACTTTCTATGCAGGTTTTTCAAAAACTACTAGTATCATGTGCTGTCCCATTAATTATCGATCTTCAGTTGTCAACTCTCAAAGACACAGCCTTTATTTCAGGATGTCGAGGGCTATGCATTAATACTATAATTGAGCACCAATCTGAACAAGCAATTGGGGATCAAATGTAAGATGAATTTAGTATATTTTATTGACATCATAAAGAATAGGATATTCTTACCAGTTGCCTTTTGGATTTATAAACTGCTGCACTGCATAGCCAAATTGTTCACTTAAAGGACCGGAAAATATTTTTGCTTCTGGGAGACCAACATTGTACGCCACACAGCAATTTAAAATGCCTGTTAAGAAAAAGCATAGTTCATGTTTACAATTTGTGAATATAAGTTTGTAGTATAATTCTCAAAAGCCACTTTAAAAAAACTTGTTTGACATAATAATTATTCTCCTGATCAAAGTTTACCAAACCTAATAGCTATTTACACACTCATTTTGGGCTCTGGCACCATGCTAAGTACTTTGTATGCATGATTTATTATCGCATTAATCCTCATAGCCACCTAGGAGATGGTTGCTAATATTATCTTCATTTTTGCAGAGAAGATTTTGAGGCTCCTCTGAAAAGTGGTAGGGATGGGATTTGAACATAGGACTGTCTGATTCAGGAATCTGAACTCTTAAAACAACTGTATTATCTCTAAGTATTCTTAAGTAGTTTGAATAGAGTTTGTCTTTCCTAATGCCATAGGACTGACTCTAAGCCACTCAAAGGCAAGGTCTAAAAGGTATCTTCTGTCTCTTCTGAATCACCCTGAACATCTTGACATGGATTCTGTATGAAATGTCTGTTGAAAAAGCACTGCTGACTACATCAAAGGAGGTGGAAAACACAGCTCTTTGAAAATTGTGCTATTTTCTTTCACAAAGGATGACTTTTGAGAATGAAAATGTAAGGCAAGGTGTCATGTCTCTTTTATTCCAGTAGAAACTGTCAAAGCTTGTTTTGCATTTGGATTCTTTTTTTCTGAATTATCAAGAAATGATTGTTTTCAAACACAGAAGAAAAACCGATGAGACTAAAGCCTTGATAGACTTTTTTCACAAGCCTTGATTCTGATGGAAAAGGAAAGGGGGGGAAGGAGTAAGACCGCTGAAGCTTCCCTTCAGTGACACTGATAGCGTTAATGCTGCTAGCTCTTCATTCTATAGAAAGGAAGGTTGTATGCATATTAATATTCTCTACTGAGATGGTATTTGAGATCGGTATTTATCTTTGCATGTACTGAAGGAGAATGGATTCTTTTAAAAATTTACATCAAAGTTCCATTAATATGTGTTTTCATAAAGAAACTTTCTAGACAGCCTTGAATGCACAATCTTTCCTAAGTCTGTTGTTTTAGGCACTGAAAAATGGAAGAAAATGGCTTGTTCTTCCACTGTGCTTCCGAAGTTCTGGGAGCCGATTTCTGTACAGTGATCCAAGGTAACAATGAGTCAGTGGAGCTTTGGGGACTTAAAGTAGTTAACTTGCCTCTCTAAGTGTCAAAATCACCCCTCTACCAGGGATTTATTCACTCAGGAGAGCTCAGATCATTATTTCTTAGAAATATGTACTGGCAGGAAGAGACATATAAATTTTAATTTTGAAATACTCTGCAGCGCAATCTATAAAGCCCTACACTGGCAAATTTTCTCCTCAACATCAATTTTTCATAGGTACCACTGGCTCTTTTTATTTTTGAGTAAATAAAATGCAAAAGAAAATAACAAATTAAGCAGAGAACCAGAATTGAGCTTCAGATGACTTGTATTTCCAATCAACAGTTAATCTTTACTCCATTATGCAGAGCTCAAAGAATGCTGTTTGAATATGTTACCAATTATCTAACCTACTAGTGAAAGCTTGGGGAGATGATGCCAAACTGCTAACACTTTAAAATATCTAATGCTGGAAAGAACACATGTGACTGTAGATAAAATGACCTCACCCCCCTCCCCCAATTAATTCAACTTTAGCAGAACATGTTATGGCATGAAATTGGGTGGGGGGTGGGGGATCATTAAAATTTATTATTTATGAATATATATGTGTATATATCATGTCTATGTGTATGTATATATACATATATAATATATGATTTAGAAATATATAGCAGATCATTTCCTCTCTCTGCTTAAAATCTCCAATGTCTTGCAATTATGTTGACAATCCAATTTCCATGCCATGGTTTCAAAGGTCCTTCGTGATATTGCCCTTGTGTATTTCTCTGACCTTGCTTCATACCACTCTCCTCCCTTGCTCCGTGCGTTCCACCAGTCCTGGCTTTCCTTCTGTCCCCTATATGCACCGAGCTCATTTTGCTTATGGCCTTTGTAGTTGCCTGCCCCACTGCCTGGAACATTCTTTCCCAACTCAGCATTCAGGTCTGGACACCAGTTTGCCATTTAGGTCTCTGTTCAAATAGGTCTCTGTTCTTCTTGTAGAGACCTATCTTCCTTGACCCCTCCATCTGGCAGCAACTCCTTAAATCATCACTATACCATTCTCATAGCACTTATATGAAATTATCCAATGTATTTATGTTGATTTGTGTCTGTCTCTAAATACTAAAAATATAAGCTCCTTGAAAGCTCAGACCTTGTCTCTTTTTTTCACTGCTATTTTCTCATCACCTAGGATATTTATTGAATAAAATAAATTTTAACTAATATATGTTCTTTAATGATGATTTGGAATATGGAGAAAATTGTGTATGGGGGGAGATCACTCATAATTGTATTATTCGAATGTAACTAGTTAATTTGGACATATTTCCCTCCAGTATTTTTTCCTCTATTGTTAAAACCCTAATGTTTATACCAGTTCATAGCCTACTATTCCTTACTGCTTATATCTGCCTGCCTATGTCAGAATCATTCTGACTCATTTGATCCCAAAACAATCTTGTGAAACAGCCAAAATGGAACTATTATTAACCATTTACAAATAAGGAAACTGGAACTCATGGAGATTAAATGCCTTTCTTGCTCAGTGTCACACAGTTGTTGGCTAAGCTTTGAGTTCTTGGTCTGGCTCATTGTTCCAACTTTTTTTGTCCAGGATTCTCATTCATAGTCTGCTCATTTTCCTCAAAAACCATGTCATTCTCCATCACCAATCCTTTACTCCATTATTCCTAATCTCCTTTTTCCCAGTATGTAAATACTTCCAACAAGACCCTGCCTCTTTTGATAAATCTGGACAATCCAGGTTCTCAATACTTATTTTTCTTATAACATATAGTTACACCTATATCATCAGTGCATATTTAGCATATGCTATCTAATTAGTTTATATAAATTTAGTGTAAGCATTCAGTCTAACTCAATGTCTATTTCTTCTTTGTAATCTCAATGCTTATAAAATTTTCTCCTGTACCTGTCCTTACATCTGAACTGAGAGCACATAGAGAATGAAAACCTTATTCAGGTGATCTTGTTTCCTTCTCCCAGTCACGTCCACATGTCTATACACACTAATAAATAGATCATTCAACAAATATCTACCCTGCTTCCTGGTACCAAGGCATTTTTCTGGGTCCTGAGGATACCATAATGAACAAAACAGATAAGAGTGCTGCTCTCTTTGAGCTTCCATTCTAGTAATTTGATTAAAAGTCAAATAATTGCATTATAACATGATGAGTGACAAAAGGAGACTTCATTGAGGAAGTGGCATTTGCTATGGGTTTTGAAGAACAAGTTGAAATTCACTACATAAAGAGGAGGGCAAAGTTCATTCCAGGCATAAGGGCACAAGGTTCAGCAAGCAGAGAGGTGCAAAAAAGAAGAGCATGGGAGGGGTGAAAAGCTTGGCACAGAAAATCATAGATTGTTTCATGAATTTATACATTTCCAGTTCTATGCTAGAAGCAGTGACTCTCAAACTGACTTGTTCTTTGCCCTGCCAGGGGCATACTAAATCCACCCCCTGCTTGTCCTCATGTGAATGCTGTAATAGCACAGTCATTCCAAATATTTTATCAAAGGTGACCTTGCTGTATATCTGTTGACAGTTACTGAAACAAAATGTTCCAGTGAATCTCACCCAAATTTATTGCAAATATAAGGGTTATGTCTCCTGGAGGTTTAACTAGTTTCCTCTAATAAAAATAATAAATAATAAGGGGATAGTATTTCATTCTTGATTATAATCTGACTTATTGCCATTTAACTTCTATAGGTAAGTCAGATAGTTCCGCACAATTTAATCAATGCAGATGTCTTTTTTCTTTGACCCTAGGGGCTCCTGACCATCTCCGAAATTGGTTTTTCAAAACTTTAATAATATATAAGAATTAGTTTTAGCAAATACAGAATTTATTCTCCCATTTTATTCTGGAACCTAACTTTAAGTTACAAAAAAATCCAAAAGAGAAATAAATGATGGGGGATTGGATATCCTTTGTCAACCTATTTTTTTGTCTCAAAATTTAGCTCAGAGAAAAAGAAAAAACTTTTGAAAACAGGAGCATAATAATGTAGAAAACAAACACATGTAATTTCATATATAACAAGTTGACATGGGAAGCTAGTTAACTTCCATGATGCCAGAGCTTAATGATACACATTTGTAGTAAAGAGTAGCAGAGAGAGAGCCTAATTTGTGTGCTCAATGCAAATATAAGCATATTACATATGATGAAGGGTTAGTGAAATAAGCTTTTCAGGAAAGGTGCTTATTTGCAGAAGGGTCCAAGGAGACATCTGGGATGAAATTCATATTAGAAGAGCCAAAGCCAAAATGTTTAGCCTAAACCAAGAATTGGTTTGGGGAAGAGAGAGGTGGCATTGCCTTAAGGAGGTAGAACATATTTCTCCCATCTCTGAGTGGTGACTGTTCCTCAGAAACTGTGGATGCATTGGCGTGAGCAGAAGCAGAGGACAGCAACCTGGGCATCAAGTCCTTGTGCCTAAAGCAGGGTCAGCAGGAACATCCAGCAGTGACCAGGACACGAGAGATCACTCTTAGGGGCAGCAAAAGTTTCCAGGAGAACTCTGGTTGAGAGCCCATTAGAAATGTTCTTCACTAGTAAATAATAAGAAAGCAGAGTGTAGGACTTAGGTTCCTTGTGGTTTGAAATACTATTGTGCTGATAATGATTTTATAATTTAAGTCATCCCTCAGTCTTATGTGCCCTAAAAAACATACTTTACATATGTTGAACGGCTTTAACGATTTCTAGTAGTCTAAAAAATAGTTTTTAATAACTATAACTTAACAATTAACATTTACCCAAATGTCCAATATTAGAGGAGTGGTTATGCATTTTGTAGCATAACAACTGGATGGAATTTTATACAGCCATTAAAACAGTAACTGTGAAGTCTATAGAGTAGGATGAAACATGCTTAATGAAAACGACAAAACAGAGAAATTACATGCAGAATATAGGAAAAGGGTAAAATACATATGAATATAAACAGAGCAAGCAGTACAATTGTGGATGCAATTTACTTTTTGCAAACTTGCCTTTAGTGTATCATAATATTCTTGCAATAAATAAAAATCAGGTTAAAGTAAATAGGAAAACAACTTTTTCTCCTACTCCAGAGTAGCAGGACTATAAACATGAGTTATTTTATTTAATCTTCACTTGGCAGTGTCTAATCTTTTCACACACATAAAGATACCATTTGAAAATATTAAAAGGGAAACTCTGGCCCATTGGGTTGGATTTGTCTTTCACCTTAATTTAATTTAATTTGCTAGGCATGTGCTAAGCTTATGCCTACAGATTTAAAATTGCATTAGTTACACATGCCTTTCATTTCAATATTCTCAAATGGCAATATGACAACACTTCAATTCCATGGAAGTCTATATTTGTAATATGACTTTTGTGTGAATTTGCTCATATCTGTTTGGCACCTTGTAGTTTTCTCCATAAGTCTCTTTTTCCTCTCTCTTTTCACAATTGTCCATAACACAAAACCGACCAATTTTTAAATATACCCACATTCATATATATGTAGGTATTTATTAAACAGACTTTTATTTCCCAATTTATGCATTTATTCATTTTTGTATTCACTCAACAAACATTTATAAGTGCTTACTATGTAGTAGACACTGTTCTTGGTGCAGGAATAAGAAATATAAGAGCATCGCTTACATACAATGTGAGTAGATAGGTCACAGGAAAGAATATTGCACTAGGAATGAGGGAGAATGGGATTTAATTGCTACCATGTGGGCAAGTTTCTTACCATCTCTAGGCCTCAGCTTTTTGAAATTAGAGTCTTATTTTTAAGGCTTCCTCTACTTCTAAATATTCTACTATTATATATATATTACTCAAGATAAGAAGTTCATTGGAGTGCTTATAGTTTAAGAATTCCTTGCTTTTTTTTACCCCTTGTGATTCAATAAATACCATTTTAAATTATCTTTTCATTTTAGACATGACTTCCTCAAGAATAAATGTAGCTTTGTAAGACAAATATCTCTATTTTCTAGAATGTACTTTGTGTTCAAAACTCATATCTGACAAGACCTTTAGGTATATGTGCCTAATTTAAAAAGAGGTAGCATGATCTGTAAAGTTATTGGCCCTCTCTGTTCCTCCTCCTTTTAGGTATTCACTGTTGAATCCAAGTCTTATTGTTTTAAAATTAACAATATCAGAAAACAATAAATGGAGATGTTTAAAACAGGATCATTTCTTCTTTTTCTTATAATAAAAATAGGAATTTAGTTTTCAAATATGTTCAAGAAAACAAAAATTTGCTCTTATAAGCAATGAACATCTCCAAGACCCCACTGCAATTGTTTGTTTTTAAACCACTTATTACAACTAGTGCTTCTAACAGTCAAGAGATTCTCTTTTTTTCTTAAGGATGGTGGAGAGTGAGCTGCCATCTGGCTGCCTGTCACTGTCTCCTAACAGCTGAGAGAGAGTTAGTGAAATAGGAAAGAAGGAATGTTGGCCCCACAGTTACTGGGAGAACTAAGAATACCATCCCACGAATTCTCTTTCTATTTTTCCACTTTCTTCCTAAATTACTTCTATGTGAAAGGGAAAACTCATTTCTCTTGCTCTCTCTCTGTCTCAATTTAGCATTTTTGTGCAGTTAGCAAGTCAGTGCCTGTAGACTAATCTGCTCAGTAACAAGACATGTCTCACATACCTTGAGGCAATGTAAAAAAAATAGACATAAGTGAGTTAACACTTCTTCCCTCATATCTGTTCACAGGCCACTTCTCTATAAAATTCTGGTTGTAAACCAACCATTCTAGTTTGAACCTACTCTTCCTCTAACTCCCTTCCTACTATTTGCATCTTATTTCAAATCAGGAAACAGTATTTAACTCTTCTCACGTATGCTTTGCCTCAATAGCTGCATGACCATCCCTTCCCCACTCTCTGACTTCCTACCCTATTCCTTTGACTCACTCGGCTGGACTCCTGGCTTTTCCTCAAACCTACTCTGGCCTCAGGTCACTTACATTTGTTCCCTCTGCATGGAATGCTATTTTACCAAAGAGCTGTATGCTCACTCTCACTTCCTTTCAATTTCTTCCCAAACACCAATCTATCAGAGATGCTTTTCCCCACCACCTATGATGGACAGACTCTAAGGTGGCCCCCCAATAGCCCCGTCTCCTGATAGTCACCTCTTGAGTGTGGATAGAAACTGTGACTTCTAACCAAGAGAATATGGCCAAAGCGATGGGATGTCACTACTACAACTACATTACCTAAGATTGTAACAGCTACTTTACCAGCAGATGCTGTCCCTTATGGGCTTTTTTTTTAATGTTTTTGTGTGTTTGTTTGTTTGTTTGTTTTGTTCTTCCTTATGGGCTTTGATGAAACAAGCTGCCATGATGTGTACTACTCTACGGGGAGGTCCACATGGCAAGGAACTGAGAGTCAGCAAGGAACAGGCAGTCAAACGGCCCTCAAGAAAGTGATTTCTATCAGCAACCAGAGTGAATATGGATCCTTCCCTAGTCGAGCATTAAGATAAGCCCCAGCTGACAACTTGCCTGCAGCCTTGTAAGAGACTCTAAAGCAGAGGACCCAGCTCAGCCATGCCTGGATTCCTGACTCACAGAAAATTGAGATAATAAACATGCTATCTCTATATACAGAAATAGATAGTTAATACATAACCCTATGTGAAACAAAACCTTCCTTCAATCTGTCCTGGTATTCTCTTTCTCTATCCCCCTTTCCTTGCATTATTTTTCTTACTAGAGCATCACTACTTCACATACTATATATGTATTCTTTTATTGTGTATCTTTTACCATTAGTTTTCCTAGGGATTGAAGCTTCTACAATTTGGGGAAGAGAGGAAAAAAAAAAAAAAAAAAAGGAAAACAAAATGGAAGAAAATTCAGATATAAAATAAAATATTAAGAATGAGAAAAACAATCCTAGCAAATTGCATATTTTAAAAGGCTGACAAGTCCAGAAAAACAATATACAGTGTGTTTGATTGCCTGACATGCTTCTGTAAAACCTTTTTTTCCTACAAAATTGGCCGTAAACCTTTTGATCACCTCTTCACATGACAACTCTTTTATAAAATCATATTCTCATAAGATAATGCAATTTTTCCTCTAGCATGGGAAATTGAATTCACAATTACTAGTTATTGTTAATAAATATTCCTTTCAGTGTTACATCACGTTAATGATAATGCTATGTAAATGTTTAGAACTGTTTTCAAAATCGGGATAATCCTTCTCAAGTGTTTTTCATATGGGAGCTGTAACATTTCATGATGAGATTAATTCAGAAAAATCTTTGAACCGATGATATGCATTAACCAGTTTGTTGTTGCTGTCCCTGTTGTTGAAATGTGTTATGTTAGGGTGGAAACAAATTTTGCATATTTAACAAAAATACCAGGCCATGTGAACCCATTAGAAGGGGCCTGTGTACTGAAGGTCCCTGAAGCTTAACTTTCACTTGCTTCACGTTAAATCTGCCTTTGCCCCTGAGAGCAGGGACTTTGTCTATTTTGTTCACTGCTATATTCCCTAGTGCTAACAATAGTTCCTGGCATGTTGTTGTGGCTCAATAATAATTACTGAGATAGACAATAGAGTGTCTCACTTTTCCACCTAACACTATAATGGGAGATCAATAAAGACTACCTCAGTTAATAAACAAATTCTCATAATTCTGGACTGATTCAAAGAAAGATGTTTGAACCCAGGCTACTGAGCAGATAGTTAGATTAAAAGATAGATTAATAAAAAAATATATACACACATTTATATCAGTGTACTTATATGTGTGTATGCATATATGTACATCTGTGTGTATATGTATGCAGGTTTATCTATATATATGGATACAAATACATTTTATTTTTTATTTGGAACTTTAATGAACATGGAATTTTGCTTTTCTTCTTGCTATAGAGAACCATAAGAAGACTGAGCATACTGGTGGGGGATGACGGCAGTGATAGAAGTATACCAGTGCTAGAAGTACAAGCATTTTTTTTAACTGAAAAATCCACTTACTGAGCAAAACCAACAGCATGTGCCTAAGAGTTTGGCCTTTGAGGTTTGACTAGCTGTAGCACTTTGGCATTGTTTATGAACTCCAAAAATAGTTATTGGATTATGTTTCTAAACTGGTCTGTCAGAGGTATCACTTTAATTGCTTAAATTATGATTAGGACTTTGATTGGGCCACGTCAGTAGGGCTTTGAGTCCCCACCCACCAAACAGCGGGGACTCACAGAGAAAAGACATGGCAAAGGACAGAGTTGGGAGTTTTGAACTGGAACCTGGGAAGTGAACACACAGGAGAAGAGCACAGAGGAATAGAGACGGCTCCTTAGACGCAGCAGAAGCCCCAGGGAGAGAGACAGAGCAGTCAGCCTGATAGTCTACAGCTGGCCTTGTGGAGCGAGCACAGCAGCTGAGCCTGGGGAGAAACGGAGCCCCGGGAAGAGAGGAATCCAAGAAGCCTGAACTCTTGTCAGACATTGGCAGCTATCTTGCCCTAACATGTGGCAATAGACTTTGGCAAAGGAAGTAACTTATGCTTTACGGCCTGGTAACTGTAAGCTTCTACCCCAAATAAATACCCTTTATAAAAGCCAACAGATTTCTGGTATTTTGCATCAGCGCCCCTCTGACTGCCTAATATACTAACTCTGGGACCTTGGGCAAGTTACTCATTCTACATACATTGTTGCTTTCTCATCCGTAAAATAGATATACATGCATACCTCATTGTGATCAACACAGTGCCTAGTAAATGATCAGCAAAAACAGTTTTTATTTACTATTAATATCATTATGTGCTACTGACGATAGTACACTTCTTGAAAAATGTAATAAGGCATACCAATTTTTACCTTTCATGTGAAAAGCATATCCTGAATAAAATTCTACTTAAGTCTCTAAAAACTGCTGTGTAAAGGGAAGAAGAATAACATGTTGCTGCATTTTGCTGAGGCACACTCACAGCTCACCCCCTAAACCAAGAAACCACTATCAATTCAATCCAGGAAGCCACACAAACAGGGGTTACTCAGACCCTGACTCTGAAACGAAGATAACAGACTTCAAACTCAAAAATGTAGCTAATCGTTACCCAGAATATAACAGGACAACAGGAAATGGTCATAGGTCACATTTAGATCTTTTGAACACATACATAACTACAGGAAATTTCATTGTCAATAGCATTGCCTTCATGCTGAAAGGACAATAATGCAGGTAAAAGGCCCCCCAACCCCACCTCTAACTCTAAAGGACTAAACATGGAATTTATAACCCTTTTGGAAATGACTACACATTATACACAGATTTAAGATCTATAATCTGGCTTATGGCTATAGTGCTTTAAAAATGCAGTGAAAGGCCAAAAGCCCACCAAATGACCTTTACAACCACTTTTGGTAAATAGCAGCACAGCATTCCTTTAGAAAGGAAAATGTAATTAAGTATCTGTTTTGACTCCCAAATTTTACATTCAATACGGATATAGGAAATACTATTTTCCACTACTCTATGGCTGATAATAGAAATGGAAAGAAAAGCTCCTGGGGGCAGGGGGGAGGGGGCTGCCTTGAACCTTCCAATCTGCCAACACCAGACACTCTGCTGGCACATGATAGGACTCCATAAATATCCCTTAAGTAAATGAATGACGATAAAAATGAATGAATAGCAAGCATAAGGTTATTTCTAAAAATAACTAACATTATGTAGACTTTTACAGTCTGCAAAATATTTCTCCATTCATAATCCTATTTAATCTTCCCAACAACCCAGCAAAGTAGGCAATACTTTGTCTGTGACTTATCCAAGTCATCCAGAAAAATGATAGAACTTAACTTACTCTTCAGACCTGCGGCTCTCTCCACGGTGCCGTGAACACTGTGTTTAATACATGTTTACTTAGTGCAGTGGTTTTCAACTGAGAGAAATTTTGTCTGCCAGGGGGTATTTGGCAATGTATGAACACATTTTTGGTTGTCACAATTGCAGGAGGGGTACTATTGGCATCTAGTGGAATACTACTCAATATCCTACAAAGCATAAGACAGCCTTCCACAGGAAAGAATTATCTGGCCCAAAATGTCATAGTGCCAAGTTTGAGAAGCTGATCTAAACAATAGTCTTAAAAGCACCGTTAGGTTGATTAAATTACTGATTTTAAAACATGTCTAAGAATTATTGGACACTCTTCCAATCAATAGGCAGAGTCTTAAGTCTCCTCTCCTTGCATCTAGTTGAGACTTTGTGATTGCCTTGAGGAATAGATGGATGCAGCGGCCTGATTTCTGAGTTTTGGTTAGAAAAGCTTATACCGCTTCTGCCAGTTTCTCTGGGGACACTTGTCTTTGGAGCTCTGAGCCTCATTTAAGAAGTCATGCTAACCAGAGGGTACTATGCTGGAGAGACTAGGCAATGAAAACATATGTAGAGCACCTAAGACAGAAGAGGAGAGAGAGAGATGCATACCCTCTGACAGTAATCATGTCAGAGGTCTTGACCCAGAACTGCCCAGCCAAGCCATTTTCAAAGTTCTGAAACTATGGGAGATAATAAATGATAACTGTGGTTTTAAGCCACTTGGTTTTGGAGTGACTTGTTACACAGCAACAGATAACCAGAACAATGACTGTGTATATTCAGTTACTCTTGAGTGCTCTAGAACAGAATGCCTTCCCTCTTTTCCTGAAGAGTCTGTTGCATGGAAGCATAGAAAGCTTAACTAGAGGACTGCCTCTCCTCAAGTGAAAACGGTTTGTCATCAGACTGTGGGAAATAGGGGACAAACGGAGGTTTGCCAAAGGGATTTTCAGAAGATCAGGAGGGTCTTGTACAGTACACTGCAGATAGGAGTCTTGGGCTGTAGTTATTTCAAACGCTGATCATTATAAAACTGAGCAGAACACTGAATTAGATGATCTTGCGAGGTTTTTTCTAGACCTAAATTCTAGAATACCCTAATCTACAAATATTTTTCAGAAGATAGGGATTTGTAAATTATAATTTGAAAAATACATCCTCATGAATATAAAGACTACAAATTAAAACAAATACAAAACACAATTTTATAACCATCAAACTATGAAAAGCAAATGAAAATCTAATATGGGCAAAACAAGTAATCTCACACATTACTGATGCTACAATTTCCTATAGGGCAATCTTGCGATACGCAATAAGAGCTATAAAAATACACACATTCTTTGACAGAGTAATCTCCCTTCTGGAAATGGTCCAAAAGGAAAAAGAAAAAAAAATTCTCCTTTACAATGATGTTTATGTTCACATTATTTATAGTAGCGGGGAGAAACACAGGAAACAGAATATCCAACAATGGGACAATAGCTATCCATGATATAGCAGGATGTACTCATTTAAATTTGTAAGTATGAAGCTCATAAGTAAAAGTATATTAAAAAAATATTAAGTTTGAAAAGTAAAATATCATTTGCATGTGCACAGTGAGCGCATCTATGGAAAAATTACATCCACACTTACAAACATCAAAAGAAAATTTTTTTTTAATTTTCCTATTAAGATAAATATTTTAGTATGTGTCATTTTCCATAAAGATGTTCAAATACTCAGCTTTATAAGAAAAGATAAGTTCGGTATTTTAATCATAGTTAAAGAAAAGGGAAGAATTAATATAAGAAATCTTACTCATGAACATAAATGCATAAATTCTAAACAAAATGCAGCAACATATAAAAAGAATAATATGTTGATCAAGCTAAGTATATCTCACAAATACAAGCACTTCATAAAATGTGAAAATCAATGTAATTTTCCACCTTTGTAGATTAAAGCAGAAAAATTTCTTATAATCATCAATAGATGCAGGAAAAATTTATAAAATTTGACATAAAATTACGATTTTAAAAAATTTCTTAGCAACCTAGGAATGAAAGAGAACTAACTTCCTTAATCTGATAAAAGGGTATCTATGAACAAACACCAACAAATATCATACCTAATAGTAAAATAATGGAATTTTTTCACTGACATTGGAAACATGATAAGGATGCCTATTATCACTCCTTCCATTCACTCTTCTATACAATAGTCATTATTGTGTCGGTGGTACTAGTGGTGCAGTAAGGCAAGAAAGTTAATAACACATATAAAGATTGGGAAGGCAGAAACAATATTATGCTAATTCATAAATGATATAATAATATATATAGAAAATCCAAGAGGATTAGAAAAAATGATTAGAACTAATAAGTGAGATAGTAAAACTTCTACGTGTAGTCATGATACAAAGAAATACATTTCTATGAGCAACAAAACTTTATTTAGAAAATAAATTTTTAAGAAGTCATCATTTACAGTAACATCAAAATGTATCACATAGCACATCCCTAGGAATAAATCTCACAAATTCTGTGTGAGATATCTGCCCAGAAAACTACAAATCATTACCAAGAGAAATTAAAGAACACCTGAAAAATGGAGAGATATATCAGATACAAGGATTAGAATATTTAATATTGTAAAGATGTCAATTCTCCCCAGATGAGTTTATGGTGTCAATGCAATTTAAGTGAAAAAAAAAAATCATGGGTCTTAACAAGCTCATGCTAATATTTACATTGAAATGCAAAAAGCCAAAAATTGATAAGACACTCCTAAGGAAAAAAAAAAACAAGGTGGAGGAATGCTCTACTGCATAACAGGACCTATTATAAATCTACTGTAAACATGACACTGTGCTACTGGAACAGAATAAAGAGCCTAGAAATAGACCAAAGCATATATGACTCTGGATTTACGAGAAAGATGCCATTGCAGAATGTTCTATCTTTTCAATAAATTATGCTAAGCTGATTGGTTATTTATTTAGAAAAAAAATTAACTTTGATTCTTATCTCACATCATTCTCAAAAATAAATTCCAGGAAAATACAGGCCTAACTGCAAAGGCAAAACAATTAAGTTTTTAGATTATAATTTGATAGAATATGTTCCTGAACTTGAATTAGGAAACTATTCCTTGAACATCATACAAAAATAAAAAAATTAACCACAAAAGAAAAATGTGATAAATTTAACTACATTAGCATTAAGAATTTTATTTATCAATACACATCACTGAGAGAATGAAAAGGCAAGCCCTGAGTGGGAGGATGTATTTGCAGTTCATGTACCTGGCTCATATTCAACACACAAAAAGAATGACTATAAATCAATATAAAAAAGATAAGCCCCATTGAAATCATTATTTTCATTTCTGTCTGTCTAGAAGAGCATTTCAAAGAAGAGGAAATTCACATGGCCAATAACATGAAAATGTGCTAAACCCATTGGCACTAAAAGAAATACTAGTTAAAATCACCATACCCCCCCACAATTACCAAAATGACTAAAATTCTAAAATCCTATATTACTCAGTCTTAGGAAGAACTGGAGCAACAGAACTACTCGTGTATTGTTAGTGCGACTAAATAAGTACAGCCATTTGGAAACCAGTATTGACTGGCACTGAATACTGCCATTCACTATGGCCCAGCAATTCCATTCCCAGTAGAAATGTAAGCATAAAAATGTTTTTAGCAGCCCTGTTCATAAAAGCCCCATAATGAAACTACCCAAATGTCCATCAGAGTGAATGGATATGTAAATTGTGGTATATTTATGCAATGGAATATATAGCAGTAAAACAAAAGAACTAGGGCTACATACAACACCAAGATTAATCACAAACACAATGTTAAGAAAAGTCAGACACAAAAGAATACATACTGAATCTTTCCATCTATATAAGTTCAAAACCCAGCAAAATTAAACACTAGAGTTTAGGAGGTATATACTTAACTAATAGAATATAAAGAAAAGGAAGGAAATAATTGCCAGAAATGAAGAGTAAAGAGTAATTTGTGATTGGGCAGAAACATGAAGAGGCCATTTGGGGCCCTAACAATCTATTTTTTTTTACCTGAGTTTTGGTGATGTAATTTTTTTAAGATAGCAAGGTGTTAAGCTGGGTTGGGAGATGCTCTTCCATGGGTCAGCACATCTTGCTAAGTATGCCAAGCATCCAAGACCCTAGTCATTCTTTGTCCAGGCCATTATTCAGGGTCATATTGCACTGAGCCACCTTGAGGGATGACTAATATATCTCCCTCTGGGACAAAGAACAGGGTTCTTACTGCTTGCTATAAAACAGTAGGTTCACCATGCTCAGCGCTCCTCTCCTGTAACACAATCTACTGCATGTGCAAGCAACCATCTGGGCCGTCTGTCTTGCCCCTGTGTAACTGGGGGGACAAAGAGAACCAACACAAACATGCAGATGCCCATGCAGCTTGCTGTATCATGAGTAATAAAGCTCTTTGTTTCTGACCCTGGACTCTGGTGTCTTCTGCAAGCATCCGTGAAACAGCAACAAGCAAATTTACTAACTTAGAAGTAGAGTAAAATAAAATCCAAGCCCTGAAAAACTGTCCATTTACCTTTTATGCATTTCTCTGTATGGTTGTCATATTTCACAAAACTGGTTTATAAAATTACTCTAATTGAATTCTAATTTTTGCTTTATTTTTCTTTTACCAATCATTTTCTGGTTGCTTACTATATGCTAGATCCTGGGAAAATAAAGACAAATAGGACATAAGGTGATCTTAAGGAACATATTCAGTGAGAGCAAGAGTCAAGCTGACAAAAAATTACAGGAGAACAAAAAAGGGTAACAGGAAAAGGATTTTTTGAAAAAAGGATGTTCTGAAGTATGCTGTACTTCTATTGATCGTGTTACTTGCCAACAGAGCAATCCTCATCAGACATTTCAAAGACAACAGAGAAAGATTTTAAAGGCAAACAAACTGTCAATAAAGTAAAAACAAATTTATAAACTAATGGATTATTTTAGCAAATTCATTTAAACTTGCGAATGGAGTGTTTCTGCATATACTAATTAGAAACAACTAGAAATTTTTCAGCTTGGCATTCATTCA
This sequence comes from Tolypeutes matacus, assembly GCA_026826555.1. Classification (NCBI taxonomy): domain Eukaryota; kingdom Metazoa; phylum Chordata; class Mammalia; order Cingulata; family Chlamyphoridae; genus Tolypeutes; species Tolypeutes matacus. The sequence goes on from JAKSZT010053783.1 coordinate 8,486,241, forward strand.
GAAAGTGTACCTTTAACCCTTTGCTATGGTAACTATTATACCTTTCTCATTCATTCCTCCATTCATTTTTTTCATTCAACAAAATAAAGCCAAGAATACAAGAGTTGAACAAGACATGATTCCCAGTCTCCTCAGCACTTGCAACTTATAGGATTTATAGATGAGTAAACAAATAATTAAAATAGAATGTGACACTGCTATGCAAGAGTCCAGCTGAGGAGTAACACCTAGATTGGATTAGAGGTTGAGAAGTCTTCTGGGGTGAATAGGCCTCAACAAAGTCGAGACTTATACGCTGAGTAAAATGGGGGTTGCGTGCTAAAGAGTATTTCAGAAAGAGACTAGGCAAGAGATCATGGTACTGTACTCTTTAAAAGCGTTGAGATCATATCTCACTTAAACCATCATCATCATCATTATGATCATCATCAAGTGAGACTAACATCTTAAAGTTTGGTTATTTGGGAGCAAAAAAATAAATACCATAATAATAAAGGGGCTTCTTAACTACTATGACATTTACATATATTATTTATTTGAGCACCTTTCAATTTTGGTATTGAGCTTTTTGCATTAGGGCTATTTATTACTATTTTATACAGAAAAGAAAACAAATATCACATAAAATCATCCCAATTTCCAAGCCTAAGTTAGTTTTTCCCCAGAGAACAAAGTAAATAAATACATTAAAAAATGGAGTCAATTATTCTGAAATTCCTATTTTATGTATCAATATTCAGAATATGACTTAGAAAAGGTAATAAAACCCAAGAAGGTTTAGTGTCCGTATTCTAACTAGCATCCAAGTGCTATGTCATTAAAGAACCCAAAGATAACAGGGAAGCAATTTGGAATAGAGTTGTCCAACTGAACTGACCAGAAGCCAGCTTGTGTTCAGTCTGCATTTCTACATGGTATCCATGGAAATGAGATCAGGCCTGCACAAAGACAAACAAAGGCCATGTTCAAATGAATCAGAGAGAATGACAACTGCCAATGTTCAAGGCGTCCATTGGCATAATAGCTTTGTTTACGCTTTTCAAAACACAATGAAATAATCTCTTAGACTGACAATACAGTGTGTATCACTATTATATTTACTTTGCTCTGTTTAAACATTAACCTCATCTTTACACAGAAAATCTTTCAATGATCAGGAGTTATGTAAGGCTTCTCTAGTCACTTGAAACTAATAAATGGAAAAATTGCACTGTTACTCTTGCAGAACATACAATAATAATCTTCATGACAAACACAGAGTTTTTATGAACTGTTTGGGCATCAGAACAGACAACTTTCTCAAAAGTAATGAAATATATTTGAAAATTATTAACAGTTCCAATAGTTTATGTAGCTGAAAACATTAGCAAAATATGCAGTTCAAGTTTATTCTGGTTAATAAATTTAATTTATAAACACTTTGAACTAATTATAACTAATTATAATTATAAGTTTAAAATTAAGTATAGGCAGCAATTTGTTTTCTAACATATGATTAAATGAAAATGATTGGATTTTTTAAAAACACCAGTGAGTTAAATAGAATAAAAGGAAGCTACAGAATAGTCTAGAGACGGTATATAACACAGTGATTTGGGTGGTTGATGAAAATTGTGGTTAATAGTATAAATATTAGAATGTTCTTTTACAAAGTATTAAGAATATGGTGATACATAGGGAAATTACAACTAATGTAACTTATGGACAATAGTTAACAGTAATATTGTAATATTTTTGCAACAATGGCAAAGAAGATATTATATCAATTCTAAGGGACAATAATAAAGGGATATAAGGGGATGAGATTTCTCCTCTTGGAAAATTGACCGAGGTGATGACAGCACAACTCTGTGATGAAAATGAGAACCACTAAATGTACACTTTGAATGGATTATACAAAGCATGGGACTGCACAACACAGTGTATCCTGTGATAGAAGATGGACTGTCATTAACAGAACAAATATGAGAATGTTCTCTCATGAACTGTACAAAATATATAATACTAATACAGGGTGTTAATAATAGGGTGGGTTGGGGGAAAATACACCAAATGTAAGATATGGGCTATAGTTAGTAGTATTTTGATGATGTTTTTTCATAGTTTGTAACAAATGTTTCACAACAATGCAAGGTGTTGGTGGTGGGGTGATATATGGGAGCCCTGTATGACGATATGCATGTTTGCTTTGTAAGTTCACAGCTTTTACTATACACTTATTGTTTATGGATGTTGCTGTATGAATGATGTACTTCATTTAAATTTTTTTGTAAATGAAAAAAAGGCTTTAATATATTCCTAATACAACCTTTCAATGCCAACACTAATTCTCTGGGATACATGGAACTGTGATTTCTGAAAAGATTATTTTGGGGATATTTATTATACTGGATAGAAATAAAAATTAAAACCTTTACTGGAGAAACATAAATCTATAGCTCTGGAATGTTGTTATTACAAACCCTGAAAAACAGCACTAGGCTTAGTAATTATAACACTTTAGTGTGGTAAGTATGGTCAGAAACAAACAAAATGTTCACAAGGGCTCCCTCAGCAATCAAAGCTGCCACACTGGGGCTGGGAGGTGCCTTTTCTCATAACTCTGTTTTCCCCTCTTTGCATGCCTTGATCAACTTTACCCCTTTCTCTCATTAATTAATATCCTATCCAATTCAATTTCATAACCCACAACTTACTTTGCCTTCCTTCACACAATCACCTATGCCTTCTAATCAGGAGCTCCTTTTTGCCACAACTCATTTTCTTGCTGATCAGTCAACTCTCTCTCTTTTCTCTCTGATATCTTTCCCCAGACATCAGTACCCACCTCTTCCCTCGGTTTCTCTTGTGTTATAGACCCCTGCCACATATAGATGCCTCAATGCAACTTTTAAAAATTACAAGTGTACCAAGTAGTACAAGAGGTAATAGAAGTAAATGTGGCTTAAGCAGTTGAGCGCCTGCTTCCTACTTGGGAGGTCCTGGATTCGGTTCCCAGTGCCTCCTAAAGAAAACAAGCAGACAATGAACAAAACCAACGAGCAAACAACAAGCAAACAGATGGGGGAGCCAACTTGGGGGAGCCAAGTCGGGGGAGCCAATGTGGCTCAGTGGTTGAGCACTGGTCTCCCACACACTAGGTCCCGGATTCAATCCCTGGTCCCAGTACCTCAAAAAAAAAAACAAACCTCATTATAACAATTTTTATCCAAGTCTCTCTCATCTTAAAATTGAAAAAAAAAAAAAAAAGGCAGCCACTTGCATGCTCTACCTTTAGCTATTCTGCCCCACCATTTACTACCAAACATCCCGACACTATCCATATTTTCTCACCTACCATTTACTTCTTAGTCCACTCCATTCTGAATTCTACTTTTTTGTACCCCAGAGAGAATGCTCCTGCCAAGACTGTCAGACTTGCTTGGCTTCTGTGAAGAAGTTGACCCAATGAACTAACTCTCGGTTCTCAAAATATTTCTGTGTTTTCTACAGTCTTCTTCCTACATCTCCAGGGGTATGGTGACTCTAAATTAGTATAATTTTTAGTAGCTCAAAAAGAGTACCAAGGGCATGCTTTCTTTCCATCTTTTCACTAGGCCATCTCAGTTTTATTGGCTTTAGCTGACATCATGGTTGCAGAAGGCCATAGCTGTGTCTAGCTTTACATCTAGACCTGAAAATGTGTTTCTTAACCACTGTCTCTCTAAGGGATGGAAATTCCTTTCCCAGAAGTGACCTCAGGAGATCTCCCCCCATGTCTCACTGGCCAAAACTGCATTACATGCCCATTTCTAAACCATGGGGCATGTGTGGCGCAAAGCATGGGGCCACCATGGTTGGCTCGGACCAGTCATGGTCCGCCCCTCAGCCTCCTCCTGGATGCCCTAGCTGTGCAGAGGAAGTGGGTAATTAAATAATTGGAGTTCTGTTAAAAAGGAGGATGGCAGGGACTGAAATAGGTTAGGTATTCTCCAGGTTAAAACAATTTACTTTTTGCCATGTTGGGACTTGCCTCCAAATAGATTGTAACCTCTCTGGACCACGTTTCTGATTCCTTCTGATTCTACTGTCGGCATAGCACATTGCATTATGTAAAGAAAGTGCTTCATAAAGATAGCATCAAGTACTAGTTTTATGGAATTCATTGTCACCTCATCAACAAAGCACTGGTATCTATGGATCATCTGAAGGGGCAGGATAATCACTTTCATATACAGAATCTATTGTTTCAGGGTTTGGGATACTAGGATTCTTCTCTTCAGAGAATAGTTCTTCTGTATGTTCTTCCAGGTAAATCACTGGTCACCACAACAACTGAAGAGATGAAGGCTCCACACCTTTGACTTGCTGATTAGAGTGACAACCTTCTTAAACTTCTGAAAACTGGGTTGATCAGTGAAACCTAAAGATGCTTTTGGGTCCTAAAGATGCTGTGCTGACTCTTTCAGTGCTATCCCAAGCTAAGCAGGGTTGTTAGTCTGGATCCTGAGGCTTTAGTGATTGCATTTAAGTGATGCCTGCATGATTCTTTTGGCACCAAATATTTCCCCTATTCTTCCTGAAATTCTTCATTTTTTATACACTGAAAGGTGTGCCTTTATCTTCCAGAATAGCTAAAAGGCCTTCATTATAAGCTCATCTTTACATTAACAGCCTTCTCCCTTTAAATATACCTAGGACTATTAGCACATTAATGCAGAGAGCAGTCATTACTGATTTTAGTGTGAATTCATTTAAACTGACACATTCACTGACTCTTGGAGTTGAAATCGACCTGACTGGGGGTCAGCTCACAACAAAGAGGTACTGGGGACCCTGAAGTTTTAATTTGTCAGGGAAGGTGGATGGGGAAAATATTTAAGCAATCCTTTCCAAACCTGGCTGTGCATCAGAAAACACCAGAGCAATTGTTTTGTTTTTTCTTTTTAAAAGTTATTTTGGTAACACATATATAACATAAAATTTGCCATTTTAGCCATCTTGAGCAATTGTTTTTAATTGCTGAATTCCAAATGCCAACCTATGAATTTAAATCAAGCAGTGGCATGTGCACCATTATTTAAGAGAGCAAAGCTCAGTCAAGTTTGGGCAAGTGTAGCCAGAGGGCCCTAGGGATGGGGGTTTACCACCTCAGAGGGGCTGGGGAGGAGAAGAGAGAAGTGGTTTAGGGAGGGTTCCAGAAACGAGACAGTACCTCAAGCTTCCATTTTTGATATGAAAGAAAAAGTTCCTTACTTTATAATTTTGCTTGGGGTTGGCTCTTCTAATATTGGACAGTGGTCATTTGCAAGGGATGACTTATTCTTCCTGAATGTGCTGGCTGCCGTGTTCAGATGAAAACCTGAGCCTTCATGTTTTGTGTGGGACATGAAAAACAAGAAATCCTGACTCTGCTGTTCTTCCTACTGCTTTCTTTCTTTATTTCGTTCTCTTTCACTTTCCCAACCCAACCAAAAATCAAGGGCTCATTCCCTGGCCAAATTGCCATCTTTGTATACAAAACGGGGTTGATCAGTGAAACCTAAAGATGCTTTTTGGTGGTACCATTGGAGGGTATTTCAAAGAAAACGGAGAAAAAGGAAAAGCATCAAGGCAGTGAAAGGAAAGGGAATAGCCTAGAAATATTTGAACATTAAATATGTTATGATCAGGGGAAGTCAAAACATGGAATGGTGTTTATATATGATTTGTGGGTATAATATGTGTGTGTTCTGTGTGTGTGTTGTGTGTGTGTGTTAGTGCTGGAGTGAGTACGCTAGAGAAAGGGCTGAATAGGAAGGCTGTAACCAGATGGTGAAGGACTTTTTATGACATGCCAAGAAGTTTGGATTTTACCTTACATGAGATAGGCGCCACCAAACGTTTGAAGCAAGAGAGGGATTGGATAAAATAAGTGCTTTAGAAAGATAATATTGGTGAGAATGTGGAGAAAGGACTGGAGGGATAAGAGACTAAAAACAGGCAAGCCAGTTTAAAAAGTATAATAGGGAAGCAGATGTGGCTCAACCAGTTGGGTGCCCGTCTACCATATAGAAGGTCCCGGTTCCACTTCTGGTGCCTCCTGGAGAAGGTGGGAAGACAGATGAGAGAACCATCTGGGGGACAGGAGGATAAATAAAGAAAAATAAAAGTAAATAAATAAATCTTTAAAATATATATATATAATAGTCCAGACACACAAATACATGAGGAAAGTAGGAGAAAAAACTGAGAGAAACAGAAGCTGGAGGTGGAACATGTTTTAGAAGAAAAGAGCCCACCAAATTAAATATTAACAAGAAGCCTTTTTTACTATGAGATCAGTTAGAATATTTACATGATGAGGGAAAATTACACTAGATAATCTGAAGAAGCACGTTAAAAAGGCATGACTGATTAGGCAAGGTACATTCAGAATTCTGTAGAAGGATTATCCTTGGCTTACAAAACACTGGAGAAAATAAGTGATGTCTTGTATTTTAAAAGTACTTTTACCTTTGTTCTATGGGCCTGTAATTTAGTTTATAGATTACCCAGGCCTCTTATGGTTTCTTCCATCTTCCACCTGCCCATTTACATTTCAATGACTGTAAGCACTTAAATCAAGAATTTCCAATCAAAGGTGATAAGTAGGGAACTAAACGAGGAGCACTGAATTTTTCTTAAACACCTGTAAGAAGGATTATGGAAAGTGAATCTAAGTATTTGAATACTTAGATTGAATCTAAGTATTAAAATGCTTGGAAAGTAAATTTGAATCTAAGTATTAAAATGAGTGGATGTGGCTCAAGCGGTTGAGCGCCTGCTTTCCACATAGGCCGTCCCAGGTTCAGTTCCCAGTGCCTCCTAAAAACAAAAACCAAGCAACAAGCAAACAAACAAAATAACCAACTCAGGGAAGCTGATGTGGCTCCGTGGTTGAGCACCAGCTTCCCACACAGGAGGTCCAGGATTCAGTCCCTGGTCCCAGTACCTCACACACACACACACACACAAAAAAAAGTGCGATTTGAGGGTTATATGTTTCTAAAGTGCTTTGCATGTATGACGGAGAGGATGCAAGAAGTATGAACACATATATGCATTTAAATTTTAAATTTTGTTATACATTTATATTACACAATTATACAATTGTACATGTACAATATATATATTTGTAAACAACTATATGTGTGTATAGTGATAAATGCTAAAAATGTATACAAATAAGTTTAATAATAAAAAATTTCAGATACACTGATTTAGAGTTTTCATTTATTCTCAGATAATCATGGCATCAAATAATGATGCTCCAACCAAAGCTGACTTATTAGTTTTGTTGGAAGAACTTGTGTCATTGATATAAAGATTGTGGTTACCAGAGGTTCTCTGGGGAACGGGAGGAAAGAATAGGTGGAACAAAAAATAATGATACTACTGTTCTAGAAACTTCAATTAATACCACAAATGACTAAGCTTTATAATGATCATCTTGGATTAAGAATAAACCTGTTCTTTGAGTATGCAAATATATGGAGCAGGAGCAGGAAGTAAATACATGAAGTACTTTTTAAATTACTCAACTTACTTGCAGTGAGTTGTTCTTATTAACTCCAGGTTAAAATCTCTGTACCTGACTTCATGACTTGCAGCAACACATTCCACTGAAAAGTTTCTCACTGCTCTTTACAGAACAAGCCTCAACACTTCAAAGATAAGAAAATGATGTTATGTTTCCAAAGCTGCTTTTAATACTCAGATGAAAAGCTTGGATTTATATATCTATTAGCTCTTGGGAAAGTTGTGATCTTACAGTGACTATTTTCAGTATCAAATCCAACTTTATCTGTAACCCCTAGATTATAGTTGATGACCCCCCAAAAACTCTCTTGTATGTACTTCCAGTGTTTAGGGTAAGACCAGAGTGGGTTCCATCAAAGAGATTCTCTCCATTTTCTCCCAGAGTCCGCTCTCCACACTGGCCTTCAAAGTAATGGAACAATGTAAATATTAACATTTGGTTATATATAATGTTAAATTTAACCTTCAGGTATGTATAATCTCAGTGATTAACTTCTGATCATGACCCCGGGGACACTGATAACCTGTTACCTCTTTTATTCTGGTCCATATCCCTTCCTATCTTTCCTTTGGCATAGGCCTTCCAGCCCTTCTCACCTGCACACTTCTCATGAAAGAAATCTGGTCAAATACCCAAATAATACTGCATGAACCGAAAGAAAGAGAGAGAAAATATAATGCAAATGCCAAATTCAATAGTAACAAAGCCAAAATATTAATTCAAGAATTGCCCAAGAATCACAAAACCACAACATTAATACAGGAATTGCTCAAGAAAACCCCAGGGATTTATGCAGGTGTATTTGCATTGAAATTCCAACTACACACATAGAGAATGTGGTCTCAGGACTGTGAGGCACCAGTTACAGGGGTTAGACATTAAACCTAATGATCCCCATTCTGTTTGGAGAGGAAGGTGTGGGGGGGGGGAGGGAGAGGGAGAGAGAGATATTTCTCTTATCTCTGACCTAGAGAAAACGCCATAGGAACTATAATAAAGAATAAGGACAGGCTGAATGTCAGCCCAAAGGGTCATCTTTGACAAAAACCACTTCAACATCAGAGACCAATCAATGTGTGTGTGTGTGATGTAGCTGTTCAAACTACAAGATACAAATGTAAGGCCTCTTCCCTCAAAGTAAACATAAACTTAAGCACAGGAGATAAACATCAGGAGAAAGTACTGTAGACAATCGCACAGCAACTGGGCACTCAGCAAACGAAGTGAGAAGGCGGGTGGGCCCCCTCCCTCCACACTGCAGTTGGAGCTACTGCTGGGATTAATTGTCCCTTCCCCCTCTCGCTGCAGCGTCGAAGATCAAGAAAGTGGAAAAAAACTTTTCCTGGCCTAAGTTTACATTGAACAGACGTTACAATAATAAGAGAAAGGCAGAAGGGCAGGAAAAATTCCCCTCAGCCAAGTATTTAAGAGGCGCTTGGTTTTTCTACGTCCCCTGTGGGAGGAAACACCAGCGCAACGTCCTGAAATGAGAAATGGAGGCATTATTCACTCTCTTGGGAGAAATCTTGAAAAATAAGTGCGTTGGGCTCCAAGTCTCCCTACAAAGTCCCAGGCATCGCGCTGGGGAGCTGCAGGGTGAAGGAGACAACAGGGACGAGATTCCGGGGTCCCGCAGGATTCCGATGGGAACCCGGGAGGGGGAGACACCTGTGTGAGCCGGAAGCGCGGAGGCACTTAAGGCTGCAGGACTCGCGCTCTCCAGGACACCCCTTAATCTCCACACCCTTCGTGTGTGTGTGTGTTCCTAAAACCAAAGGGTTTACTGAGACGACTTAACCGGCAGAGCGAGACACGCCTCTTGGGGACGCGAGACCTGGGGCGAGAGGGAATGGGGGATCTCTCTGTAGCCCGCTCCGGATGGCTGGGAGCCTGGGCCACGAGAAATCAGAGCCAGGACTCACGCTGCCTGCTGCCTCGTCCCCAGTAATCCTTCCCTAATCCCCCCGGCACCCACACCGGGCCCTCCTGCAGAAGACGCACATCAAACCTCCATGCTTACCTTGACTGAGCACTAATAGCCGCAGCGGCAGCGGCGCGCTCCCAGTCCGCCCCCACCGCATCTTGAGTCTGCTGTGGGGAGAGAAGCTGCGCTGGGTTTGCCAAGAGCAGCCTTGCCCGAGGGTTACAAGAACTTGAAGCCTCTCCTAGGGCGCCAAGGACCCGCCCCCGCCCGCCGCTCCCGCCTAGGCAAACAGCGGATGTGCCCCCGCCCGCGCCGCGGGCTGCACCTAGGCTCTCCAGACCTCGGGAAGCACACCTTCTCTCCCTCCCACGGCTCCAGCCCCGGGATCCCGGAAGCGAGTGCAGAGGAAGACGCGCCTGGCAACCTTTCCTGCCCTGGACCGAACTTGACCCCGCACATCCGACGGGCGAAAACCACCCCTGTCACTGCCCGGCCCGGATAGCCTGAGGTCCGCCCGCAGATGATCTAGGTCTGCTGCAAAGCCCTCGCAGCTCCAGACGCCGCCGCTCCAGGCTCCTCCTACCTGGAATTGGGTGGAGAAGGGGACCCGCGAATACCCTAGCCAGTTCTTAGGGGCTTCACTTTGCGGTCGCCTTCTCTGCTCTTTTTAAGTGTGTGGAGTATCGAACAAATTAGCGCAGAATGACCAGGTTAGAAATTAACTCCTCAGAAAAAAAGATCTGCACACAAATTATGATTATCCCACGTGATATTTAAGCAAGACCTGTTGCGAGAGCAACGTGTGTGTGATATAAATCTTCATTCCTCTCCTCCGAGATAAATAGGGAGATGATTTGATGGTTGAGTTTAAGCGAATTACTTCAAGCAGAGAGGGATGAGAGCTCATATATAAACTCATGACTCTTCCTCTTTGTCTACATTACACGTAACCATTTTCTTCCATTATTTCAGTCTCAGATTTGGACAGTGAACCTTCTAGAACCATATCTGACATTATTACTTATAAACTTAAGAAATGGAATAGTTGCATTTCTCCTCTATATCTGAGTTTTCCTCCAAAATTTCACCCACAAATTCCCAGCACATTGCTGAAAGCAGAATTCTTCTAGTTGCTTTCATGAAGTAATAGGATGTTTTAATAAATTAAAGTAGGGACTTGTCAGTCTAATCATTACTATTGTCACCACTGCAAGTCTTTATAGCACACCTACTGTGAGAAAGGCAGGGTGCCTGGGATCCTGCCACACTGAAGTGAGGTGGTTCAAGATGGGAAGTACTTAAAAATGAGTTAATCAGTAAAACAAAACTCCTTTTTACTGTAGCCAGAGCTGGAGTCTGGTATTTTAAAAGTATTAAATTGGTATTTATCAGACACTACTGATTAGGGCCATGAATATAAACTGGACATCTTTGAGCTCCAAAATTTATAGCCCCAGGTACTTTCCTGTTTTCTTATCTGTCTCTTACTAATTCTACTTACTAAACCTGGCAAACATTTAAAGGCATTTTTTTTTTTCTGACCTGTCTATGGTACTCACCTGCTTACTAAGAGTTAAGATATCACCTGAGAGTTCTTACGTGGCCGCTCACTAACCCTGACACATACACAACCTTGCCTCTGCTCACAGACTTCTTGTGGAAAGTCAGCCAGGTTTCAGGGAGATGACTATTTGTCTGTTTCCTTCTGATTCACTGAAATGTGAGTAAGTGTTTGGAATAAACCCTTGTTTGAGAGGCAGGATAATTCCCTTAATGTGAGGAGGGATTTTAAACTTTGTCTCTGGGTACTGGAGAGGAAAAAGTGCCTTTCTTTACTTCAGTGATCAGAACTAGACAAATTAACATTGCTCTAGCCTGAGGTGCAGTATAAACCAGGACTCTATTTCCCAGTACAGGCAAATATTCTAAGAAACAAAGCACAAACTACTAACTCACTTTTTTTTTTAAGAGTGTAAGGGTTTCTTAGACCAAAGAGTTTGAGAACTCCTGCCTTAGTCTTCCTAGGAACTGTCCTGCCTCGGTGTAATTGTGCTGGACACCACATTCTGACCATGGAATAGGGAAAATAGTGATAGTTTCTAAAGACTAGTTGCAATGTGTATCTGAAACCATGTCATTGATTTTTTTCCTACTCTGCTGCATTAAAATTCATTGGTACTTTGAACACTTTAAATAGTTCTTTTATCCAGGTAAAATTTTGTACCATCATGCATTGGACATTTGGAAAATATTGGTTCACAGATTTATGTAGATCTTCCAATTGTTGATACCTTTCATTACACAATATCAAAAAATCAAGTTTGTTAATGTCACCATTGAGCTCATCTGAAAAGTTGTTAAGTATTGGGAAGCTGTCAAGCTCATGCTGGTGGATACATATTTTCCAAAATTCTAAGTTTCATTTGAAAGCTTGAATTTTATCATTAGCAAGAAATACTGTCAGTTGTTTGCTTGAAATAACAAGTCCACTTTGCTCATTTTCTAGAAATGTCTGTCAAATGCTTGTCTGAATAACCATTGTTTGCCAGTCATCATTTTAAGTGAAAACTGATGTTCCATAAATTGGCTAGTTCAGCTTACACATCCTCCAGACAAATATACTACTTCAATATATAAGAAGTGCTTTATGTGTACTTCTCAGATTTAAGCACACAGAATATGCGAAAGACATGTATTCAAGGATTGAAATTTAATATAAGTAAGTTTTTAACTTCATCAAGGACATTCTTGACTGAAACCAGCTCACTCCCTCCTTTCATCCTTCCCCTCCCTCCCTTCTTCTTTTCTTTTCTTTTCTTTTCTTTTCTTTTTTTCTCTTCCCTCCCTCCCTCCCTCCCTCCCTCTCTCACTCTCTCCCTCTCTCCCTTCCCTCCTTCCTTTCTTCTTTCCTTCTTCTTACTGTAAGTGTCCAGAGGGGAAGAAAGCAATGATTACTAGTACCAATCATTGTTCTTGCACCATTAGGACAAATGTCAACACAGTGAGAAAAGCAAATAACTTCTCAGTATTAATATGAAAATGGTTATGAAAATGGTTTTGACTTCAATGCCCACCGGATAGTTTTTTTTTTTTTTTTTTTTTTTTAAGATTTTATTTATTTATTCATTTATCCCCCCCTTGCTGTCTGTGCTCGCTGGGTCAGCCAACCACGCTGTGAGGGCGGACTTGCCTTCACCAGGAGGCCCCGGGTTCGGTTCCCATATGGTAAACAGGAGCCCTACTGATTGAGCCACAGCCACTTCCCGGGACAGTTCTTGAAGACACCGAGAGACCACATTCTAAAAACCACCAAGGGATGGAGTGAGGCCTGTATTTTTTCCATTACTTTCTTTCTCTTAGATCCAGGCAGGAGTTTTTTTGGGGGCAAAGGGCTCAAATGAGTTTTTCCCAAAACCTTCCTTCTGACCTCTTTTATAACATGTCTTGCTCTTTGTGATGGTTAGGCTAATGTGTCAACTTGGTCAGATAATTGTGCCCAGTTGTTGGGTCAAGGAAGCACTGGGCTAATTGTAATACAAGGACATTTATGGACTTTAGTCATCAGTGAGCTGATTACATAGATGGCTGATTACATCTACAATCAACCAAGGAGATTGCCTTCAGCAATGAGTGACATTTTATCCAATCAGTTGAATGCCTTAAAAGGGAAAGTAATTTCAGCATTCAGAGAGAATTTCCAGCTTGACTTTGGACAGCGATTGTCTCCTGGGAACTCATCAAGGACCTTCATCTGAGCCCCTGGTTTAGCCTGCCTGTGAAATTTAGACTTGTGCATCCCCACAGTCCTGTGAAAGAATTTTATAAAATCTCATACTATTTACAGATCTCTCTTGTCAATTCTGTTTCCCTAGAGAATCCTGACTAATATACTTTCTTTGGTTATCTCATTTCCAGGTAGTCAATCACCTAAACCAGAAACCTCTGCTTTCCTTGCCACCATACTGCCATGTACCACACCATTTCAATTTTGGCTTTTTGCTCCCCTCTCATGGCTATCTGTGCTATCTCCTCTTTCCAATTTCCCTGCCACTCCCTAAGCTTGCAATCAGGCCTCAGCCTGACTTTGAACCTTCATCTCTCATCATTCCTCATTTTGCACATTATTCTCACCTATTCATTGACCTACTTCTCCCATTCTTCCTCGGTGATTTCTTACCTATTTTTCTGCATAGAATGGCTTTATCACTTTTCTCCATTTCTTAAAATTCTACTTAGGTGTCAGTCAAATATTATATCATCTGCCTAATCTTTCTTATTTTCTTTATTTAGAGCCAATTGTTCCTCTTCCTTGGATTACCTGATTATTTTATTTTTAAATAATAGGTTTATTGGAAGTATTACAGTGTGACTTGAATTTAGTCGTATGTGTAAATACGTTAAGTGCTTCCCACTTAAGTGCTGACCCTGAAATTCTATATGTGTCTTTTTCATGTTTATATCACAGGAGTCTAATCCTATGCTTGGCAAATAATATGTGTCTAATAAATAGTGACTAAGTTGAAATGAATTTCCCAACATTTCCATATTATTCTTCCTAGACCTGAAAAGGGCCATGAACAAGGAATTCTATATTAGTCTTGGAAAAATTGAAATGAAGTATCCAATGACTTTACAGATGTTAGCCAGGGAATCCATGACACGAATGAGTGAGGCTGAGAGTGCACTGTGCCTCTAGGTCTCTAGGCACTGACTGAGTTGCATGGTGTCCAAAAATAAAAGAGATTCATAACTTAAAAATAAATAAAACAAATAAGAGTAAAATAATTCTTTGTTCCCTAGGTCCCTGGACAGAATTGATTGCTTTCTCATCTATATACCTGCTGCATTTTATTCATATTTCTATTCTTGCACTCCTGGGATTGGCTGTTTTTACTTGTTTTCATGCGTGTTGCAGACATGCAAAGCAATCTATCTATTCTATCCATGAATCTTTCTCAGAGTCTGCCATGATTCCCTTCTAGAAGTCATGGAGCCATACAATAGAGATTTGGATAGACACCTGGCCCAAGCTGGACCAGTCATAATCTCTCTCTCAGGAATTTTTTTTTTTTTCTTTGAAGTACCAGGGTTGAAGATTGAACCCGGGACCTCAAATGTGGGAAGCCAGTGCTCAACCACTGAGCCACATCGGCTCCCCTGAGTTGGTTTATTCATTTGTTTGCTTGTTGTGTGATGTTTTTTTGTTTGTTTTTAGGAGGCACTGGGGATCAAACCCAGGACCTCCCAGGTAGGAAGCAGGTGCTCAACTGCTTGAGCCACATCTGCTCCCCTCTCTCTCAGGAATTTGTCTTCAGGATGTATAGATTACAGAGTCTTCACTGGGCACTTGGACTAGTAATTCATATTGACCTGGAGCAAAAATTTTCTTCCATGAGCACAGAGAAATTCAATATGCAGCTATTAACAGAAGAAACTGTAAAGACACACACACTCATGTACACCCAGAAGAGAGGGATTGAGACCAGTCATTTGTGAGACCAGGCTGCCCTTCCTTCCTTTAGTCCCATTAAATGTCCCTGTTTCCTCATAATAATTTGTCTTTTTCTCTTAAGCTAATTTGAGCCAGTTTTTCGTCCTTGTACCAGACTTCTTTTAAGACATAAATCTTAATCCTATGGGAAATCCTTAAGGACAGTGAATAGATCTCATTGACTTCTTTTACTCACAGTTTCTAAAACAAGGCCTGGCATAGAGTAGGTGCTCAATAAATGTTTGTTCAATGAGTGAATAAGTGAATGTGTTCAACTAATTAATAATAACTTATTGAGATGAACCAGAGAAAAGTTGTACTAGTCAAAGTTCTCCAGAGTTACAGAACCGTCATACATATATATGTAAATATTATGGATTTATTATAGGAATTGGTTTATGCGACCATGGGGATTGGCAAGTCCAAATTCCATAGGGCAAGCTAGAATACATCAATTTTCTGATGAAGCTGGCTGGATGCAGTAGAAATAAGTCTTTCTGACTGCTGAAACCATCAATTCTCCCGTTAAGACCTTCAAATGATTGGTGAAAGTAATCTACTTTGTCGTTTGGAGATGTAATCAGCCATAGATGCAATCAACTGCTGATGATTTAAATTTACCAAATACCTTCACAGTAACATTCAAGCCAGTGCTTGCTTGATCAAACAACTGGACACAAGTTCACACATGAACTTAACCATCACAGAAGTCAAGAAGTTTATTTCTTAGAATATGGAAGAGCTCAAAATGAAGGGGAAACATTCCTCATTCGAACTTCAGATTTTTTTTTTTTTTTAAGAAATGTATCTTATGATGAATCAAACTAGCCTAGGTTAAAGATAAGTCAAATGAAAGGATTTGAGGAAATTTCAAAGAACAGGGAGGCATGGATTACAACCTGGTCTCAGGGTCCTGGAGGTGGGGACTGGAAAGAAAAGAACACAATTCACTCTGTACCACTTTTAGTGATTGCATAATTTCCTGGCTCTGCTCCCCTGTGTGTGCCTGCTCCATTCTCCTCTCTGTAGACTGACTTCCTTTATGTAATTACTCATCATTTCCATTGCCCTATAACTTCAACTTGCAAGTGCCTTTAGTTTTCCATGGTCTGATTCCAGTCCAGATTCTATGAGACATAATTTTAATTCAATAAAGGGTCTTCTTCAATTTGATACACTCATAATTCCACTCAAGATGAGAATTTTTCCTTAAAGTCCTCTGCCAAGAATACATGCTCGTTGATCCTTTTGGTAGCTTTTATTCTTACTGTAAGCCAAGACCCCTCCTTTCTCAACTATTTTGCAATTTAACTTTGAGTGCTTTCCATGACTGATACTTTTATTGTATTCGAAGTAATTTTCATTGTACCATTTAGACTGGAGTCTGTCCTTTTAGATAGAAACACATATTAAACGTTTAATATAAAAATGTCCAAAAGAGCCAATTTTGCCATTACGGACAGATCTAGTAAACTTTATTTACATATCAAAAGAACAAAATCAGTGAAGATTTCAAAGGAATCTGAGCTTTAGTTTTGCCAGGATCTCAGGCTTAATCGCATCTAAATCTCTTCAGGTTCTACATCCCCTTTTTGCTATATGATAAGCAACAGCTACTATTCCTGGCTCAAACTCTGTGGCCCATTTCAAGATCCTCTCACATTAACTTCTAAGAATTTCCTGCATAATTCTTTTCTGAACTTTCTACTTCTCTTTCCCATGAATTCTTATTAATTCTATTATGTTCTTTCACTTGGATTAAGTTGAGAACCTTCTAATAGATTCACTTTCTTTCTCTCGTCATTCACCTAATATGTATTTATTTAGCAGCTACCAGGTGCAAAACAATGGGTTAAGTACTGTAATGAGACCAATATATATGTAACTTTGATTGTGCTCAGTAAGCATTGTCTTCAGAGTCTTACTTTAGCTGAAATCAAATGCAGCATATGAGCAGTTAATAGAAATCCAGTCTGGCTTATACAATTTAGGGAATGAAAAAATAACATTTTGCAATGATTTCTGTAGATTCTGTATGAACCTTTATAAAAGTGTAGGTATTAGAAGGTGGCTTTTGCCATCAAAAATTTCTAGATCTGTAGATAAATGGAAATATTTTATGGCTTAAATTTGAGGGGAACTAGCATTTTTAAAGTTCTTAAAACCATACCTTTGTACAGGATATGCTGTGGTAATATAGTTCATTTTCTTTTTAGCTGCTACCTATGGCATATACATAGAAGTAATGACTTTCACACATTTAGCTGAAACTGTAAATGAGGTACCACTCATATAAATGCCCAGATATCCTCCTCTCACTGTTCTCACTTGTGTATGCAGAGTTCTCAACCCCTGAACTATTTGTTGAGTCCCTGGATTGTGACTTACAGATGCTAAAAGATCAGTCCTGGCTGCTGTTCGCCTCTGCTACTTGAGGCCTGTGCTCTCCTCCACCACTAAACAGTCTCTGTCCACTTCCATAACTTGTCATGACGTTGGTCTTCCTGCTGCCTGGTAGGCTTGAGTGTCTGCTTTAAAATGAAGACGCTTGGTGGACGGATGTGGCTCAAATGGTTGGGCGTCCGTCTCCCATATGGAGGGACCCGGGTTCGATACCCGGGACCTCCCGGTAAAAAAAATAAAATAAAATAAAAAATAAATAAAATAAAATGAAGACGCTTACTGCCTCTCTTCAGAATAACATACTATTAGGGGAATTCCCCAGAAGGCTTGCGTATGACTCAAGGTGTTAGTCCAACTAGACTTACCTGAAGCCTAGAGCGGTTTTCTCCCCAGGGTACATGCATGCTTCCAGAGTTGCTGGGTCTCAAAGTGTACAAACAAAAGTTTTATACTCATAAAAGTTATTTCTTCCTGATCTTTGGCTCTGTATCTGAGTCTGGCTCTTTATTTCTGAAAATTTTCCACCGTCTTTCCTTGAAATTTGGCTTCTGTTCTTTTCCATTCTCTTCCTTCTCCCTTCCCTGACTGCCTAATTCCACATGACATATATGACTAAACCTCAGCTCCAGTATTTGAAATATTAGATTTTAATACTGATTATCCTTGTTTTTATTAACTGTTGTGTTGAGGTATAATTGACATAATAAACTGCACATATTTAAATTTTGCAGTTTCGTAATTCTTGCCATTTTATATTTAATGTTTGAGTGAACTTTAATTTTTTATTAGCGAAGTTGTAGGTTTACAGAAAAAAACATTCAGAAAATACAGAGTTCCCATGGAAACCACCCCTCCCCAACCCCGGCACATGCAGTATTCCCTATTATTAACACTTTGCATTAGTATGGTAACTTTGTATGATTGATGAAACAATTTTGTAATTATAACTGCTATCAATACTGTATTAGTCAGTGAAAGGGGTGCTAAAGTAAAATACCAAAAATGGGTTGGTTTTTATAAAGGGTATTTATTTGGGGTAGAAGTTCACAGATACCAGGCCATAAAGCGTTAAGTTTCTTCTCTCACCACAGTCCATTGCCACGTGTTAGAGCAAGACAGCCGGCGTTTGCCACGGTTCAGGCTTCTGGGGTTCCTCTCTTCCCGGGGCTGCGTTTCTCTCCGGGCTTAGCTCCTGTTTCCTCCACAAGGTCAGCTGTAGACAATCAGGTGAACAGCTTGCTTCTCTTCTCCTGGAGCCTTCTTTCCAACATCAAAACTGCTTCTCAAAAGACTGCTTCAACTGTCCTTTGCCTTGCTTTTTATATTCGATTCCCCACCCACCAAGGGGTGGGGCTCAATGCCCTAATCCTAACCTAATCATGCCCAGATTAACAGATCAGTTTACAAGCATGATCCAATTATATTTTTGGAATTCATAATTACATCAAATTCCCCAACAGCCACAAATACTTAATAGTTTATTAGGATTCACTGCTTGTGTTGCACAGTCCTAGGTTTTTAAAAATTTTTATTCTAATAACATATATACAACCTAAAATTTCCCCTTGTAACCACATTCTAAAGTATAATTCAGTATAATTAATTACATTCATGAGGTTGTGCTACTATCAATACCATCCATTACTAAATCTTCTCCATCACCACAAACTGAAACCCTGTACCAATTAAGCATTAACTCTCCATTTCCTACATCTACTTTTTATGTCTGTCTTATTTCACTTAAACATGATGTCTTCAAAATTTATCCATATTGTTGCATACATTAAAGCTTTATTCCTTTTTATGGCTGAACAATATTCCATTGTGTGTATATATCCCTTTTTGTTTATCCATTCATTGTTTAAGGACACTTGGATTGTGTGATGGTTAGGCTAATGTGTCAACTTGGCCAGTTGTTTGGTCAAGCAAGCACTGGGCTAATTGTAATACAAGGATATTTATGGACTTTAGTCATCAGTGTGTCCATTTTGATGGTTGATTGCTGATTACATCTACAATCAACCAGTGAGATTGCCTTCAGCAATGAGTGATGTTTTATCCAATCAGTTGAATGCCTTAAAAGGGGAAGTGATTTCAGCATTCAGAGAGGATTTCCTAGCTAGTCTTTGGATAGCCAACATTTCCGAGAAACTCACCAAGGGCCTTCATCGGACCTTCATCTGAACCCCTGGTTTGCAGCCTGCCTGTGGAATCTGGACTTGTGCATGCCCATGGTCACATGAGAGAATTTTATAAAATCCCATACTATTTACAGATATCTCCTGTTGATTCTGTTTCCCTAGAGAACTGTGACTAATACAGATTGCTTCCATGTTTTGGCTATTGTGAATAATGCATATTGTTATGCAAATATGTATTCAAGACACTGAATTCAATTCTTTTGGGTATATACTTAGAAGTGGGATTACCAGGTCTTGTGGTAATTCTATACTTAACTTTGAGGAACCATCAAACTCTACCAGATCAGCTGCACCATTTTACATTTCCACTAAATATGAACAAGTTTTCCTATTTTTCCACAACTTCTCCAAACCTTGTTATTTTCCATTTTTTGAATAGTAGCCATTTTAGTGGATGTGAAATGATATCTAATTGTGGTTTTGATTTGCATTTCGCTAATGGGTAATGATATTGGATATCTTTTCATGTAGTTACTGGCCATTTGTATATCTCCTTTGGAAAAATATCAATTTAAATATTTTCCCCATTTAAAAAATTGGGTTGTTTGTCTTTTTTGCTACAGAGTTGTAGGTTTTAAAAAATGCATATTCTGGATATATGGTTACCAAATATTTTCTCCCATTTTGTAGGTTGTCGTTTTACTTTCATGTGAAGTCCTTCAATGCAAAAGGTTTTTTTGATGAAGTCCCATTTATCTTTTTTTTTTTTTTTTTTTCATTTGTTGCCTGCATCTTTGGTGTAAATCTAAGAAACTATTGCCTAATATAAGGTCCTAAGTGCTTTCTTATGTTTTCTTCAGTTTTATAGTTTTGATTGTTATATTTAGGTCTTTGATACATTTTGATATAATCTTTATATATAATGTGAGGTAGGGATCCACTTTATTCCTTTGCATCTGGAGATACAGTTTTCTCATCACCTTTTATTCTAGTAACATATATACAACTATTCTTTCCCTTTGAATAGACTGGCATTCTTGTCAAAAGTCAATTGACCATAAATGAGAGAACTTATTCCTGAACTCTCAGTTTGATTTCATTGTTCTATATGTCTGTTTTTGAACCAATGCCATGCTGTTTTGATTGCTATACCTTTGTAATAAGTTTTAAAATCAGGAAGTGTGAGTCCTCCAGCATTGTTCTTTGTTTTTAAGATGGTTTTGGTTATTTGGAGCCCTTTACTCACCTATATAAATTTGATATCTGGATTTTCCATTTCTGCAAAGAAAGCTGTTGGGATTTTGGTTGGGATAGTGTTGAATATGTAAATCACTTTGGATAGAATTGGCATCTTAATATTATTTTAGCTTTCCAAATCATGAACATGGAATGCCCATCCATTTATTTAGGTCTTCTTTGATTTCTTTCAGCAATTTTTGTAGTTTTCTGCATACAAGTCCTTTGCATACTTGGTTAAATTTATTCCTTGATATTTGATTTTTGGTTGCTATTGCAATTGGGATTTTTTCCTTGATTTCCTCTTCAGATTGTTCTTTAATAATGCATAGAAACAATATTGATTTTTGTATGTTGATCTTGTACCTCACCACTCTCCTAAATTTGTTTATTAGCTCTAGTAGCTTTGTTGTGGATTTTTCAGGATTGTCTACATATAGGATGAAGTAATCTGCAAATAGGGAAAGTTTTACTGCTTTCTTTCCAAAGTGGATGCTCTACTGCATTTCATAAAGCAGTTAATCCTTTTCCCCTGACTGTGTTAGCTATCAGTAAGCCGTTTCTGCCTGAAGGGTAAGTTCTGGAGTTGGGCCAGAGATGAGTTTCCTGGTTCAGTCTTTCAGACTGCCACCTGATAGATTGGCACTGACATAGAGGTACCCCAGGAAGCACATAGAGGTTACTCTGCTCTCTCTGGAACAGGGCAGGAATCCACAATGGGAGCATTGGCTGACTCCATACAGTGCTGGGGATTGGGATGGGGAGGGGCCAGCAATGGTACCAAAAGCTTTGACCATCTTTAAAGTGTGTTTTCT
Organism: Tolypeutes matacus; assembly: GCA_026826555.1. Lineage (NCBI taxonomy): Eukaryota > Metazoa > Chordata > Mammalia > Cingulata > Chlamyphoridae > Tolypeutes > Tolypeutes matacus. Next base: position 8,507,791 of record JAKSZT010053783.1, read on the forward strand.
TGATTTGACATTTGCCCAGTAACTGCAACCCTATTTCTGTTTTCCAAAGTTTTGAGGAAGGTCGCTTTGCCAGGTTTTGCTAATTGTTCAAAGATTCTGTGGGGGAATGGCACCTTGGAGCATCTTAAGATCTCATCTTTGTTGACTAGAACTCTTTAATGAACTTTTAATTAAATAATATTAAAAGATTTTAAAGGTACATAAATAGGGAAGCAGATGTGGCTCAATCAGTAGGGCTCCCATTTACCATATGAGAAGCCCGGGGTTCGATTCCCGGGGCCTCCTGGTGAAGGCAAGCCAGCCCACGTGGTGCGGTGAGCTGACACAGCAGGACGACCCAGCAAGGGGAGACAAGCAGCAAGGGGGGGATAAATGAATAAATAAATAAATCTTAAAAATAAATAAATAAATAAATAAAGGTACATAAATATATCATTATGTAAGGAGGTGTATGCATGCACATATTTGTGTGGTGGGTGGTTGGAAGGAGAGGAGTCAAGCTAACTTATAGATCCAGAAGAGACAATCATGTGTAAAGGGTCAATAACAGACCCACAAATGTACTTGACTGAGAAATATAGAACTATCTGGAAGGGGATAGACAAGGTGTGAAATATTGATCCAAGGAACAAGATATTTTCAAGGGGTAGGATGATTTGGAGAAAAGCAAGGAGTCAACTCTAAATCCCAAGGAATCAAGAACCATATTGAATGAAGAATTAGTAAGTAAAAATTGTAGTTATCCCATTGTATTAGTCAGTCAAAAGGGTGCTGATGCAAAATACCAGAAATCTGTTGGTCTTTATAAAGGGTATTTATTTGAGGTAGAAGCTTACAGTTACCAGGCCATAAAGCATAAGTTTCTTCTTTCACCAAAGTCCATTGCTATGTGTTGGAGCAAGACAGCTGCCAATGTTTGCCAGGGTTCAGGCTTCTTGGGTTCCTCTCTTCTGGGGGCTTGCCTCTCTCTAGGCTCAGGCTTGCTTTGTGCCACAAGGCCGCTGTAGACTATCAGACAAATGGTTTGCTTCTCTTCCCAGGCCTTCTCTCTTTCCTCACAACCAAGTTCCTCTGTACGCTATTCCCAGGGCTCCAGTTCAAGATTTCACATCACAACTCCAACTCAAAACTGCTCCAACACTGTCCTTTGCCATGCCTTTTATATTTGATTCCCACCCCACCAAGTGGTGGGGCTTAATGCCCTACTGTTGTGGCCCAGTTAATACCCTAATCATAACTTAATCATGCCCAGATTAGCAGACCAGTTTACAAGCATGATCCAATATCTATTTTTGGAATTCATAATTACATCAAACTGCCAAACTGCTACACCCATGATATAGTAAAAGATAGTGTAATATTCTGGCTGGGTTGAAACACAAATGAAATGGAGGATATTTTCCTCATTTCAACAGTCATATTACTGGATCATGGACCAGAGTAGGGACTGATTACAAGTTAGAAGCCACCAAACATGTTCCAGTGTTTAATACCAAGAGCAGGAGACAAGAATGTCCTGGTACTATGCCATACAGTCTGGGTTGAAAATTGGGACCAGCATGGCAACAAGAGAAACAAAGAAAAGAGTGCCAGGTGGACATTGTTTCAGCTAATTCATACATGTGAGGTAGACATTCGACTAACCCACAGAAGATCTGAAGGAAAGATTTAGGCCTGGGGTTCCTCCACATCTCCAAGTTAGGCTTGAATCAGAGAAATCTTATTCTAATACTATGACATAAACTACTTCATGTCTCATGCTGAGAATCCAAGGGTTACACACATCTGTTTATATATCTTTGCATGTGAGTTGTCATTTTTATGTATTTTTAAAATTTTTGTTGTCTTTTTATTTAATGTATTTGCTTTTTTTGCACACCATTTATTTTTGTTTGTAGTCTATTTCCTAATTAGATTTCTCTCATATGCTTCTCTTATTGGCTCTCATTATCTTCAGCAAAGAAAAAGAAATTCCTGTATTTGTCACCTTTGGGTTGCAGGCTACAGAAACAAATGTGTCAGTGGAGGCCAAGAGGGATGACAACTATCAGTCTCAACAAGAAAAGGATTAGATCAAACTGTTTCTTGACTCACTTTATATATGGAGACATACTGTTTAATTTGAATAAGAATAAACACTGTTTCCATTTCTACTTGGTTAAAATTAAAGATGTCTTTCTATAAAAAGAAAGAGTGCCTATGAATGGAATTTAGATAAATGATTTGGAGTCTAAAGGGAAAACAACTTTCTTTTTGACTGAAATTATTATAGAAATTTTAAAAACCATATACCCTAAATAGCTCAATTGAAAATAGGGGCAGTGAGAGAAGTAATATTGACTGCTTACCATGTGCCAAGAATGCCACATGCATTATTATTTTAAATTTATTTTGCCCCCTCATAACAATTTTTTGAGCTAGTTTTTATGATCTCTATTGTATGGGGGAAAAAGTCATTCTTATATTGACTAAATTATACTTTGTATAATTTACTTTTTAAAACTACCATATAAATGCAGTAAGTCATATAGCATATAGGATCTGAGTACAGTTTAGCCTAGGCAATACAAGGCACTTATGTGTTTAATACTGGACATGATTCTCTCTCAAGGACCATATTGTCTGATAGAAAAGACAAATAGAAAAAGTCCCCATTATAATATAAGCACAATCTCTTTCCCTCCCCTCCCTATACACACCTAAGTATGAAAGACAAGAAAAACAAACAAGCAATAATAAATATATTGTCACAAAATACATCCATGCAGTGGACTATTACTCAGCAGTAAAAAAGAATGGACAATCAATATGTACAACAACATGGATAAATCTCAAACATATTATATGAAATGACACAAGATAGATACTAAAAAACTACATGCTTTATGAACCCACTGATATAACATTCTGGAAAATGAAGAACTAAAGGGACAGAAATCAGTTCAGTTGCAAAGGCTGGGCATGAGGGTAAGAAATGGATTAAAAGAAGGTGTTTTAAGTTTCTTCATTGCTAAGGAAAATACAATGCAATGGGTTGACTTAAACAATGGATATTTATTGGCTCGTTTTTTTGAGGCTAGGAGAAGTTTAAAATCAAGGCATCATCAAGGAGATGTTATCTCCCAGAAAACTGTGGCATTCTGGGGCAGGCTGCTGGTGATCCTTGGTCCTTGGCTTTTCTGGCACGTGGCAATGCACATGGCAGCCTCTTCCAAGTTCTGTTGACATTCAGCTTCTGGCTGCTCCCTCTGGCTTTCTCCCTCTCTCTGAACTTCATTCTGCTTATAAAGGACTCCAGTAATAGGGTTAAATACCATCCTCATTTAGTTGGCCCACACCTTAACTGAAGTAACCTCATCAAAGGTCCTACTTATGATCCGTTCATACCCACAGTAATGAATTAATATTAAGAACTTGTTTTTCTGGGGGTACATAGCTCCAAACCACGACAAGGGGCAAGAGGAAACTTTTAGGAGTGATAGAAATATTTTATATCTTTATTATGGTGATGGTGGGTACATCCCTGTATACAGTTTTCAAAAAAGGAAAGCTTTATTTTATATAAATTATATCTCAATTATCATGACTTAAAATAAAAAAAAAATCAAAATTACAAAGCAGTTATTAGTCTATGGACAGGAGATAAGTGGAGTAAAGTTTAAATATATATTGTAAAGTTCCCTGGTGGAAGTGGACCGTAGGATGCAATTTAAGTACACAAAATGCCAATATCAATGCCACAATGTCTAGGAAAGGAAAGAAGAGAGACTGATTCTTCATATTTAATCATTATTTAAAAGGCATTTTCAATCCATCTAAACACATTTGGCTTCCTTGGCTATAAAATTGATTAAAGAGGACTGATATTTCCTTTTACAATGAGTAGAAAAAAACTTAAAACAAATGTCTTACTGGAGAGCTAGGTTGCCCCTAGGGTGTCTGAGCAGCTACTTCCTTCCCTATTATTTCTGTCAGTCCAAGGAAGCCTATCTGACAATGCCATCAAATACAAGTGAATCAACATTTGCTGGGACAGTTTGGTGTCCACTCTCATTTTTGTCTTTAGCCATCTTCTGAATTCTGTTTATGGGCAGAATTCTCTTTGGGGTTTTTAGGTCCTGTTAAAATCGTGCACATGTTTATTGAGTATCTGTTGCACCAACTACTACACAGAAAACGGAATGAGGATAAAATAAAAGTGCAATGTATCCTTCCTTCGGGATGCAGTGAGGGTCTCTGCTTGAACTTTACCCATGCGGGTCTGGAGGACAGGTGGGAAAATTCACTGGGCGTCATTTAGCATTAAGGTTTGGAGTCTCATGAATGAACTTACCTTAATGGAGGAGCTGGGTAAAGCAAAGACTGAGCATCTAAAAAGAGGGGTTATTTTGAGTACAGAACTGTGTCCTGTCTGCCTCCTGTGGGTGGACTAAAACAGAAAAGGATTTTATTTTTTATTTTTAAGGGTGAGAGAAGGAAAGTATTCTCATGCCCATTTCAGAAGAGAAGACAGCACAGTAACTTTAGTTTACTAAAGGCAAAAGCAAAAACTAGAGTAAGAAAATGCCAGACACCTCTTAATAACCAAGAAGCTGTGTTCATGAGTATGCCTTTTGAGGATTTCCAAAAAGAATTAAAGGGCATTATTTTTAAGGGCCAGGAGTTGGTAAACTGTAGATCACAGAATAAAGATGCTAATATATCCATATATGTTTGTAACTGCTAATGTGACCCCAGTTTTACCTTGAGCTGGACCTCGGGTAGGTATACATGAATAAATGTATATGTGTGAAAGTAAAATACTGTTGAGTGCCATATAGACTGGGGCAGACTATAACCACTGTAGCAATTCAGAGGAGGGAGTGATTATGGTGTGCTGTGCAGTAGGACTTCCTTGAAAAAGAGAGAACTGAGCTCAGGAGTTGGCATATTTAACTCAGAAGTCTTAAAAAAAAATTTTTTTTTCCAAAGAATGATCAGAGGGGGCAGGCCAGCCAGACTGGTCCCCAGCAGGCCAGCCCCTTGGCTCTGATCCCAAAGGAAGAAAAAAACAAGAATGATCAGATAAGAATCTCCGATAAAAAAGCATCTTTTGGTATCTCTTTGAGGGAGTAGTGGCTGATTCTTAGTTTTCAGGTACAATTAGTTGCATACAGTGTGTTAAGGATTTAATCTTGTCTCTTAGAAAGAGACATGTTCCAGTCCTAACCCCTGGTCCTGTGGAAATGATACCATTTATAAACAGGATCTTTAAAGATGTTATTAGTTAAGGTGAGGACAAGCTGAATCAGGGTGTTCTTAGTCCAGTATGATCAGAGTCCTTCTAAGCAGATGAAATTTGGACACAGAAAGAGACAGGAGGAGACAGACAGTCATGTAATAGAGGCAGAGATAAAGTTACAGATTGTCACAAACCACCACCAGAGCACTACTGTGATGACTGAATTCATGTGTTAACTTGTCTAGGTCATGGAATCCAGCTGTTAGGTGGCAGATTCTGGCCTGATTGTTGCTCTGACAGTATTTCATAGGTATGCATGCATAGTTAGCTTGTTGCCTCTATGGGCGATCACATCTACAACCAACAAAGGAGATGGCCCTCAGCAGTGAGAAGAATTTCATTATCCCATCAGTTGGGAGTCTTAGCGCCAGCACTGAGGACTTCAGAAGCCAGAAAAAAGCATTTTTATCTTTACTTCAGCCAGCCAGCTTCTCCTGGGGAATTCAGCTTAAACTTCCTCAGAGTTTCCAGTTTGCGGCTTCTTCTGAGGAATTCAACTTTACCTTCACTGGAGTTTCCAACTCACGGCCTGCCCTATGTAATTTTGTGCTTGCCAATCCCCATGGTCATGTGAACGAATTCATATATATATATGAATATATATCTATCTATCCCATCGATTAGCTTTGTCTGGAGAACGCTGAAAACACAGCCACAGACTTTGGAGAAAGCATAGCCTGAAAAGCCTTGATTCTGGGCTTCTAGCCTCCAATATTGTGAGATAATAAAGTCCTGTTGTTGAAGCCAATCAGACTGTGGTACTTTATTACAGCAGCCTTAAAAAACTAGGATACAATGGATACTCAAAAAATGTCTGCTGAATTAATACTTTAATGAATGAATAATATCTTAAATATTTTAAAACAATGTAAAGTTTTTAGAATTTTAAATGTTGAATGACTATTAGAAAGGCACTATATACACTCATGATACAGTATATTGAGGAACATGCAACCAGTCATCTTAGTATTTTTAATTTATCCTCTGTACATTCGCAGAATGTTGGAGTTTGAAAGGCTCTCAAAGATCTTTTCTGGTCTAAAGTTCCATCCATACATGAATAACCTTTAAAAGAGAATCATATTGATTATATTATTTCAAATACTATTTAAGTGGACATTATAAGTTGAATTACTCAACACTCAATCCCAACTAACTTCTTTCTTATTTACTTTTTCTAGAGAGGCTGAAAGTTAAATATTTGACTTCACTTGCAATTGTCATAAATTTAAATCCACTCTTCATTTAGTTTTGGTTAAAATAACTCAGACTTTAAATTTCAAAATATATTTTTTTCCTATACAGTCCCTCTCCTATTTCAGCCATATCTTCTTAACATAAATATTTTTAATATTTGTTCTATATAACATTAATTGTCACAGGGTTAGGTAGCCTCTCCTATTTTATATACAGCCATTTTAAGATTTTTTTATTAGACAAAGGTCATTTTTATTTTTTATCCCCCCAAAAAACATGCCCATGAATGGCATGGTTTTGAATATTGGGGCATCTGGTATTTCTGTGTTTCAGACTCATACGTGATTGGGCACTTGGCTGAACCTGAATTCTCAGGCCATTTTCATTTTCCTTCATTTCTTTGCCTTCTAGTTTCCAGTGTTACGGATGAGAAATCTCTTGGTAGTCTAATTCTTTTCCTTTGTACACACTCTCTTCATATTTTGGGAAGCTTATAAGATTTTCTCTTCATCTTTGAAATTCAGAATTCCACCAGCTCATGTCTAAAATTAAGTCTTTTTAGAACAATTCTGATTAGAACACAAGATTTTCATCTAAGAATTCTAGACTTTTTTTTTCAGTTCAGGGAAATTTCTTTCCATTATTTCCTTGACTATTGCTCCACTTTCCTCTATACCTTTCCACTTTTCTGTAAATATTATATGCATAGTGGATCTTCTTCTTTTTAGTTATTTTTGTTCCTGATTTTGTACATGAAAGGGATGCCTGCCTCAGTCACCCAACTTCATCATCATCCTGCGAGCTGTTGATTCTCTATAAATATCCAGGCATTTGTAAATTCCTTCTACAATACTTTATTCTACTTTTCTTTTCTTTCTTTATTTTTTGTCAGCTGTGCTGACATATAGTTCACATACAATGAAATTCACTAATTCTAAGTGTGCAATTTGAAGAGTTTAACAATGAACAGAGTTGTGTAACCACCTCCACAATCATGGTAGAAAACTTTTGCATCACCTCAAAAAAGTTCTCTCTTGGTTCTTTACAGTCAATCTTCTCCTGCAACTCCAGCCATGGACAACCACTTATCTGCTTTCTATCACTATAGTTTTGCTTTTGTCTTATATATGGAATCATGCATTATGTGGTCTTTTACATGGTCTTTAGCAAAATGCTTTTGCAATTCATCTGTATTGTTGAGCATCAGCAGTTCATTTTTTTTGTTACTGCTGAGTAGCATTCCATTGTATAGCAATACCATAATGTGTTACCATGTTCGATTTTAAGCCACCCTAAGTAGAGTTTCTGCTACATGTAATACATCCCTAACTGAATTATTATTTATACTTATTTTATTCTGGAGAATATATGAAAATATTCGTGCTTATTTTTTTTGTAAATGAAACATGATTTGTTATAATGTTTTGATTGGCATTATTCAGATATTGTGCTTTGCTAGTACTACGAACCGGCTAGTTGTTCTCCTGTATCTCTGAGTTTTCATTTCTCTTCCCATGACCATCTCTCAATCCCTGACACTGGAAGAAATGGATTTGGAATCAGATAGATCTAGATATTTATTTCAGCATCATCACTAATTAGTTTTATAATCTTGAACTAACCCCTTAATTCCTCTGAGTCTCAGTTTCATAATCTGTAAAACAGAAATAAGAATAAGAATAAGAATTCCATGGCTTAGTGTAACTGATAGAATTAAAAGGAATAATAATGGGAAATTTATTTACCCAATGCCTAATGCATGCATGGGTGGTGGCAACAAACATTATTCTCATTCCCTTTTTTCCTTCCCCATAGAAAAATGGGAGACTTCACTCATATCATCAATTCATTCAAAATCATGTAGTTTCACTGTATTGCTTCACATGTCCCAATCAGAAGCCTCTTGTAGAAAACAAACAACTCTACATTTAAACATAAAATCTTCATTTGCATGTTTACTTATATATAAACTCACACATATGTACACACAGATATATAGTCTCCTTAAAGACAACTTTAGCAGACAACAGTGAATCCAAAACTTCTGAAAATTTCTGACCAGATGCTGGCAATATGAGACCACATTCTTTACATCATTTATTTAGAGGTTCATCTAAGAAGGTGGAAAAACTGATCTGCAGTCTAACAATATGTTAATTGGAATCTTTGCAGAATTACTCACCATTTAATAATGAGGTATGTAGAATGAGCAGGAATGAAAGAAGATTCTGAAGGGGTGTGAAAAGGATTAACAGATGGTATTCGAGTGCAAATACAGTAGAAAAATCTGAGGGTAAAGGAAGTTAGAAAAGGAGAAACTCAGTAAGTAAAAGCAAAGATCCCTGGGCATTTAAACAAGGACAGTTAGAGCCCTGGTATGGCTAACTTTCAGCTCCACTGATTACAGTCTGATGGCGAAATTAGAGCAATATTCTTTATTTACCAGGCTGAGGCACGTCCTCTGTTGGCTTTGAAATGCCTTTCGTGGCTGTGGTATCTAAATGAATTCATGCCATACAACCTCGGTTGAAAGATACTACCAAAACAAAAAATAGTTCTTAGCTGAAACAAGTTTAAGCTAAAGAAAACCTGCAGGTATTTCATCGCTGCTTTTATTAATTCAAGCCAGTTCTTGCTATTCAAGTAATAACTAAGGCTCTGGCACCTGATCAAAACTGCCTGCATGGAGAAGTGGCTGGCAGCCTCAGCGCCCACACACAGTGGTGCTCACTCTGTAATTCCTGCCACTCGGGTATGAATTGGACCATTCTATCTGAAACTTGTGCAGGGCAGGGACCCTACACAATGGGGTGTCTCCATGGATTCTACTCTAATCCAAACAGAAGTTTCATTTCAGGCACCATGAGTCTTTGAAAATTTGCAGGACATCAGAATCTATCAAAGCATAAATCTAGGATTTCAGTCTGCTTACAGGAATTCCAGAGGTCTCTGCATCCATCACAAAATTAGCACCTTCCCTAGTCTGGAATTGTACACCTCAGAATTATCTGTGAACTTCAGAATTTGGGGAGTCATAGAAATCTAATAATCGGACTACCTGGAAAAGATGGTCTGTTTATTTTATTGTCTTATTTATTATCTTAACCATAAGTAAAAATAGCAGGCAGATACTTTCTTCCTCTAGCACTCAGACTTCAACAATCCTTCAACCCTATAGGGCCTCCACTTCGTTGATTCTACCACTCTTCACCATCTCTCACCTACTCGAGCCCCATTCTCCTTATTAGGTTTAAGTCCCACACTTCATCCCCATGCAACCTCAATTCATAGATCCTTCCACATTTTCACCATCTCTCAGCTACCTGAGCCCCACCTATTCTTACTCAGTTTAAACCCCATGCTTAATAATCTCCTTGAATACATCCTCAACTCTCCTGTATTTCTCTTGGTAAAATTTATTTTATCTTGGCTAAAACATAACTCTGGTTAAATACAGTCTTCTATCTACTCTATGCCTGCATCCATGTAAGATGATGTGATGGAGAAACCACTGCATTAAGCTGGCTGGTTTTACTTTAAATTCAGACCTCATACTTCACATTGGCCCTTAAATGATGCAGAGAGATACATACCCAGAGCACATACTACTTGAACTCTCCAAGTAGATTCTTGGATACTTCTTTCTTTCTCCTTAAAATTATTACAGTTCCTTCCACTGCCCCACCAAATCCATTCTTTTTTTGTTCAAATAATTATTTTAAAATTATTTTTAGAATAATTTATTGAAGTATATAATTCATACTTGAACATACATAAACAATAAATATATAGTAAACATTGTGAACTTACAAAACAAATATACATAACATCATTCAGGGCTCCCATATATCACCCCACCACAAATACCTGGCGTTTTGTGAAACATTTGTAACAAATTATGAAAGCGCATCATCAAAGTCTTACTACTAACTTACTAGTAAGGCCATAGCTTACATTTGGTATATTTTTCCCTAAACCACTCTATTTTTTTTTTTGTTCATAAACCATACAATTAATTTATCTAAAGTGTACAATCAATGACATTTTGTATAATCACCGAATTGTGCAGTCATCACTTCAATCAATATTAGGGGATTTTCATTACTCCAACCCCACAAAAAACAAAAAACAAACCACTATCATACTCATTTGTTAGGCTACTAATTACAAACCCTACGATGTGCTTTCACCATTTCTATTCATTTCCAAACATTTACAAACAACTTTTTACCAATTCAGCACAGATTAAACCTGAGGTTTCCATTCTCTAACCACATTCTTTTCTCTGGTGACTTATACTCTAGTTATTAACTCCAGGAGTTTGCTCATTATATTTAGTTCATAATAGCAAAATCATGCAATGTTTGTCTTTTTGTGCCTGATCTGCTTCACTCAACATAATGTCCTCCAAGTTGATGTACTTTAGCATATGCTTCACGACTTCATTTCTTCTGACAGCCGAATAATATTTCACAGTTTATCCATTCATCAGTTGATGGACACCTGGGTTGTTTCCATCTTTTGGCAATTGTGAATAATGTTGCTATGAACATTGGTGTGCAGATGTCTGTTCATGTCACTGCTCTCAGTTCTTCTGGGTATATACCTAGCTGCGGTATTGCTGGGTCACATGGTAGATCTATATCTTACTTCTGTAGGAACTGCCAAACAGACTTTCAATGTGACTGTACCACTGTACATTCCCAACAGTAAATAAGTGTTTCTATCTCTCCAAATCCTCCCCAACACTTGTAGTTTTCTGTTGGTTAATAGTGGCCATTCTAGCAGGTGTGAAATGATATCTCATTGTAACTTTGATTTGCATGTTCCTGACAGCCATTTTTGAGCATTTTTTCATGTGTTTTTTTCACCATTTGTATTTCTTCTTTAGAAAAATGTCTATTCGGGTCTTTTGCCCATTTTAAAAATTGGGCCATTTGTTTTTTTATTGTTGAGACATAGGATCTCTTTATATATCATAGATATTAGACCCTTGATGGATGTGTGATTTCAAAATATTTTCTCCCATTGAGTAGGCTGCCTTTTTATTCTCTTCACAAAGTCCTTTGAGGTTCAGAAGTGTTTAATTTTGTGGAAGTCCCATTTATCTATTTTTCCTTTTGTTGCCTGTGCTTTGGGTATAAGGTTTAAGAGACTCCACTTACTATAAGGTCTTGTAGATGTTTTCTTACATTATCTTCTAGGAGTTTTATGGTTCTGGCTTTTATGTTTAGGTCTTTGATGCACTTTGAGTTTATTCTTGTTAGGAAGTGAGATGGGAGTCCTCTTTCATTCCTTTGGTTAGGGATATCCAAATCTCCCAGCACCGTATGTTGAAGTGACTATTCTGTCCCAGAAAAGTGGACTTGGTAGGTGTATTAGTCAGCCAAAGGGTTGCTAATGTGAAATACCAAAAATGGGTTGGTCTTTATAAATAAAGGGTATTTATTTGGGGTAGAAGTCCACAGATACCAGGCCATAAAGCATTAAGTTTCTTCTCACCAAAGTTCATTGCTACGTGTTGGAGCAAGACAGTTGCCCATGTTTGCCAGGGTTCAGGCTTCTTGTGTTTCTCTGTGTTCCTGTCTTCCTGGGACTGTGTTTCTCTCCGGGCTTAGCTCTTCTAGTTCCTCCACAAGGTCAGCTGAAGACTATCAGCGAATGGCTCACTTCTCTTCTTCTGGGGCCTTTTCTCCAACATCAAAACTGCTTCTCAAAAACTGCTTCTCAAAACTGTTCTTGCCATGCCTTTTATATTTGATTCCCCACCCACCAAGGGGTAGGGCTCAACACCCTAATCATAACCTAATCATGCCCAGATTAACAGATCAGTTTACAGGCATGATCCAATTATATTTTTGGAATTCATAATTACATCAAATTGGCCAACGGTTACAGTAGGCTTATCAAAACTCAGTTGATCACAGAGGTGAGGGTCAATTTCTGAACTCTCACTTTGATTCCATTGATCCATGTGTCTATCTTTATGCCAAAACCATGCTGTTTTGATCACTATAGCTTTATAATACACTTCAAGGTCAGGAAGCATGAGTCCTCTGACTTCACTCTTCTTTTCTTTGGATGTTTTTGGTTATCCAGGACCTCTTTCCATTCTAAATAAATTTGGTCATTGACTTTTCTATTTCTGTAAAGTAGGCTGTTAGAATTGTGATTGGTATTGCATTAAATCTATAAATCAATTTGGGCCCAAGTGAATCTTCACAATGTTTAGTGTTCCAATTCATGAATGTGGAATGTCACTCCATTTGTTTAGGTCTCTTTGATTTCTCTTAACAATATTTTGTAGTTTTTACAAATACAGAATATAGATCCTTTACATCCCTGGTTAAATTGGTTCTAGGCATTTGAGTCTTTTTGTTGCTATTGTAAATGGAATTTTTCCTTGATTTTCTCCTCGGCTTGCTCATTACTAGTGTAGAAAAACACTACTGATTTTTGCCTGTTGATCTTGTAGCCTGTCAGTTTGCTGAACTCATTTATTAGCTCAAGTAGCTTTGTGGTAGATGTCTCAGGATATTCTAAATATAGGATCATGTCATCTGTGAATAGTGAGAGTTTTACTTCCTCTTTTTCAATTTGGATGCCTTTTATTTCTTTTTCTTGCCTACATGCTCTAGCTGGAACTTCTAGCACAATGATGAATAACAGTAGTGACCTTAGGCATCCTTGTCTTTTTCCTGATCTCAGAGGGGAAGCTTTCAACCTCTCCCCATCGGGTATGATGTTGGCTGTGAGATTTTCATATATGCCCTTTATTATGTTTAGGAACTTTCTTTCTACACTTATCTTCTGAGCATTTTTATCAAGAAGGGATGCTGGATTTTGTCAAATGCCTTTTCTGCATCGATTGAACGATCATGTGGATTTTCCCCTTCAATTTGTTAATGTGGTATGTTACGTTAATTGCTTTTCTTATGTTGAACCACCCTTGCATATTAGGAATAAAACTCACTTGATTGTGATGTGTAATTATTTTTATATGCTGTTGGACTCGATTTGCAAGTATTTTGTTGAGAATATTTGCATCTATGTACATTAGGGATATTGGTCTGTAATTTTCTTTTCTTGTAGTATCTTTATCTGGCTTTGGTATTAGGGTGTTGTTGGCATCATAAAACATTTTGGGTAATTTTCCCTCCTTTTAAATTTTTTGGAAGTGTTTAACAGGATTGGTATTAATTCTTCTCAAAATGTTTTGTAGAATGCACTTGTGAGGCCATCTGGTCCCAGACTTTTCTTTGTTGGAAGATTTTTGATGACTAATTAAATCTCTGCTTGTGGTTGGTTTGTTGAGTTCCTGTGTTTCTTGTAGAGTCAATGTAAGTTGTTTGTGTATTTCTAGGAATTTGTCCATTTCATATAGGCTGTCTAATTTGTTGGCATACAGTTTCTCGTAATGTCCTCTTAACTTTTTTATTTCTGTGGGGTCAGTCGTGATGTCCCCCTCTTCATTTCTGATGCTATTTATTTGCATCTTCTCTCCTTTTTTCTGTGTTCATCTTGCTAAAGGTATGTCTTTTATTGATTTTTCTCAAATAACCAGCTTTTGGTTTTGTTGACTTTCTCTATTGTGTTTTTGTTCTCAATTTCATTACTTTCTGCTCTAATCTTTGTTATTTCTTTCTTTCTGCTTGGTTGGCTCTTCTTGTATTTGGTAGCATTCCCTTCTGTTCAATTTTTTGAAAGAGTTTGAGTAAGGTTGGTATTAAATCTTTGGATGCTTAGTAGAATTCATCTGTGAAAACATCTGGTCCAGGCTTTTTCATTTTGGGGATGTTTTTGATGATTGTTTCAATCTCTTCACTTGTGTGTGTTTGTGTGTGTGTGTGTGTGTTTTGAGGTCTTCTATTTCTTCTAGGGTCAGTGTAGGTTGTTCATATGTCAGCCAAAGAGTTGCTGATGCAAAGTACCAGAAATCTTTTGGCTTTTATAAAGGATATTTATGTAGGGTAAAACTTTACAGTTACAAGGCCCTAAAGAGTCCAACTCAAGGTTGCTTTCTCACCAAAGTCAGTTGCCACATGTTGAAGCAAGATGGTTGCTGAACTTTGTGAGGGTTCAGCCTTCCTCTATCTCAGCTACAGGCTGGCATAGGGCTTATTTCTTTCCATGCCTTCTCAGCTGCTCAGCTGCTCTGGTCTCTTCATAAGGTCAGCTGCAAACTATCAGACAAATGGCTCATCTCTGTCCGGGAGCTCCAAGATCAAAACTGAAGGTGTTCTCTCCTCTTCTGTTTGTCTTCTTGAGTGAGTGTCCATTTATATCAGCCCATCAAGGGGTTGGGGACTCAACCCCGAGTCATGGCCTACTGATGTGGTCAAATCAAAACCCTAATCATAACAGGTAATTTAATCAAAGGCATAAAACTAACATCAAGCTGCCACAGCATGTTCCTAGGAATTTGTCCATTTTGTCTACACTGTGTAGTTTGTTATGTACAATTTTTCATAGTATCATCTTATAATTGCTTTTATTTCTATGAGGTCAGTAGTAATGTGCCCATTTTCACTTCTGATTTTATTTATTTGCATCTTCTTTCTTTTTTTCTCTGTCAATTTTGTTAATCTTCTCAAATAACCAAGTTTCGGTTTTCTTAATTCTCTCTTTTTTTGTTCTAAATTTCATTAATTTTTGCTCTGGTCTTTGTTATTTCATTCCTTCTGCTTGCTTTGGGATTAGTTTGCTGTTCTTTTTCTAGTTCCTCCAGCTGGGTGGTTAAGTCATTGATTTTTAGCTCTTTTTTCTTTTATAATGTAAGCATTGTGGGCTATAAATTTCCCTCTCAGAACTGCCTTCTCTGCATCCCATAGGTTTTCATATGTTGTGTTCTTATTTTCATTTGTCTAGAGATATTTACTGGTTTCTCTTACAATTATTTCTTTGATCCACTGATCATTTAAGAGTGTGTTGTGTAACCTTCAGATACTTGTGACTTTTCCCTTTTTCTGCCTATTGTTGATTTCTAGCTTTATTCCATTATGATCAGAGAAAGTGCTTTGTATAATTTCAATCTTTTAACATTTATTGAGATCTGACTTATGACCCAACATACAGTCTATCCTTGAGAAGAGATCCATGAACACTTGAGAAGAATGTATAGCCTGTTTTTTGGGGGTGTAATGTTTTATAAATGTCTGTTGGGCCTAGTTCATTGATCATGTTATTCTCTGTTTCATTATTTATCCTCTGTCCAGATGTTCTGTCCAATGCTGAAAGTGGTGTATTGAAGTCTCCAAATATTATTGTAGAGACATCTATTTCTCCCTTCAGTGTTGTTAGTGTGTGCCTCATGTATTTTGGGCACCTAAGGTATATAAATATTTATTATTGCTATTTCTTCTTGGTGAATATTCCGTTTTATTAATATATAGGGAGTTCCATTTCTTATAACAGTTTTTCATTTAAAATCTACTTTGTCCAATATTAGTATCACTACTTCATATCTTTTTTTGATTACTATTTGTGTGGAATATCTTTTTCCAACTTTTCACTTTCAAACTGATTGTGTCCTTGCATCTAAGTTGGGTCTCTTGTAGACAGTGTATAGATGACTCATATATTTTTTATGCATTTTGTCAGTCTCTGTCTTCTGATTAGTGAGTTCAATCCATTAATATTCAATGTTATTATTATAAAGGCATTACTTACATCACACATTTTATCCCTTGGTTTTCTGTTGTCATATCTTACTGTTCTCTATCTTTTAACCCTTTTAGTTACCCTTACCTATAGCCTTCATTTCTACACTCTTCTCCAAGCATCTCACCCTTATCTTTTCCTGTTACCCTGCAGCACTCCCTTTAGTATTGCTTGTCAATCCAGCCTCTGGGTGACAAACTGTCTCAGTTTTTGTTTGTGAAGACTTTAAATTCACTCTCACTTTTGAAGGATAGTTTTGCCTCATAAAGAATTCTGGGCTGGCAATTTTTCCTCTTTCATTTCTTTAAATACATTATACTTCTGTCTTCTCATCCATGATTTCTGATGAAAGACTGACACTTAGTCTTATTGAGGCTCCCTTGTAAGTGATACAGTGCTTTCCTCTGCTGCTTTCAGAATCCTCTCTTTGTCTCTGGCATTTGACATTCTGAATATTGTGTTGGAGTAGGTTTATTCATATTAATTCTGTTTGGGGTGCATTGTCCTTCTTGAATATTGATGTTCATGTCTTTCATAAGGGTTGGGAAATTTTTGGTCACTATATCCTCAAATATTCTTTCTGACCCTTTTCCATTCTCTTCTACTTCAGTGACACTGATGACACGTATGTCTGTGCATTTCATATTGTCATTCAATTCCCTGAGACCCTGTTCAATTTTTTCAATTCTTTTCTCTTTCTGTTCTCTGTCTTTTCAGGTTCAGATATGCTGTCTTCTAACTCACTAATTCTGTCTTACACCAAAGCATATCTACCACTACATGCCTTTAATGTATTTTTAATTTCATCCACTGTATTTTTCATTCTGATAAGCTCTGTTACTTTTCTTTGCAGGCTTTCAAAAAGTTATTTATTTTCACCCAATGTCTTCTTATTATTTTTTATCTCTTTAGTCATATTTTCCTTCAGCTCCTTGAATTGATTTAGGAGATTTGCAAGAACATCATTGATTAGTTGTCTTAAATCCTGTGTCTCATTAATATTCTTGTTTTGTTCCTTTGGCTGGGTCATAGCTTCCTGTTTCTTAGTATGGCTTGTAATTTTTTCCTGATATCTAGGCATCTGATTTTGTTGGTGATTTTACTCTGTTGGTCAATTTCTCTCTCTTACTTAGTGATTATGTTTCACAGCTCATATTTAATTTTGGGTTCAGTTTTCCCTAAAACTTTAAGATTTCCCTGTTTAAAAATTTTAAAATTTTATTGAAGTATAATTTACAGACTTTACATAAAATTCGCCCATTATAATTGTACAGCTCGATGGATTTTTATAAAGTTGTGAAACCATCACAACCCTGTTTTGTAATATTTCCATCACCCTAAAAATTTCCCTCAGTCTCTCCTGTTTTCAATCCCCACTCCCACACCAAAACCTAGACAATTACTAATTTCTTTTCATCTGCATAAATTTACCTTTACTTGACACTCATTTAAATGGAATCATACACTATGTATTCTTTTGTATCTGCCTTCATTCACTTGGCATAATATTTTTGAGGCTCATCTGTGGAGATATCAGAAGTTTGTTCCATTTTATTGCTGAATAGATTCCATTGGTTAGATAGACCAAATTTTATTTACCCACTCACCAACTGATGGATAGGATTGTTCTTGGTATTTGACTAGTATAACAAAGCTGCTATAACATTTTTGCACATGTCTTTGGGTGAATGTATGTTTTCTTCTCTTTGGGGTAGATTCCTAGGAGTTAAATTCCTGGATTGCATGGTAACTCTATGTTTAACATTCTGAGGAACTGTAAATCTGTTTTACAAAGTGACCGCACCATTTTGCAATTCCATCAGGAATGTATGAGAGTTCCAATTTCTCCACATCCTTCCCAACACTTGCTATTGTCTTTCATTGAGATTTCAGCATTCCTAGTGAATGTGAAGTGGTGTCTCAGTGTAAGCATGTATTTTTCCATTTTATAATTGCATTGTTTGCCTTCTTCTTGTAAATTGT
This sequence comes from Tolypeutes matacus, assembly GCA_026826555.1. NCBI lineage: Eukaryota > Metazoa > Chordata > Mammalia > Cingulata > Chlamyphoridae > Tolypeutes > Tolypeutes matacus. Next base: position 8,525,912 of record JAKSZT010053783.1, read on the forward strand.
AAGATTTTGTTGTATATTTTGTATATGAGTCCTTTATCAGATATATGATTTGCAAACATTTTCTTTTAGCCTGTTGATATCTTTTCATTCCCTTAATGATATCTTTTAGAGTACAAAAGTTTCTAATTTCAATGAATTGCATTTTACCTATTTGTTCTTTTATGGATCACACTTTGATGTAATATTTAAGAATATTTTTGCCTAATCTAATATAAAAAGATTTTCTCACATGCTTTCTTCTACAGGTTTTACAGTGTTAGCTTCTACTTTTAAGAACATGACCCATTTTCAAGTACTTTATGTGTACGATATAAGGTGAAGGCCTAAGTTCATTTTTTTTTTTGCACATGGATATTCAATTTTCCTAGCACACTTTGTTGAACAGGCTATCTTATTCTCATTGAATTATTTTGGCACTTTTATCAGAAGCAAATGATCATAAATGTAAGGGTTTGTTTTTGGACTCTTAAATTTTGACCTATTGATATATATATATATCTGTCCTTATGCCAATACCACATTATCTTACATTCTATAGCTTTATAATAAGACTTGAAATTAGGTAATGTAAATCTTCCAACTTTGTTCTTCTTTTTCAAAATTGTTTTGGATCATCTGGGTTCTTTGAATTTTAGTATCATCTTATTTTTACAAACACTTGAAGTGATTTTGAGAAGGTTTGCAATAAATTTATAGATCAATTTGAGGAGAATTGCCATCTTAAAAATACTAAGTCTTCCAATATACAAATATGGAATGTCTCTATATTTATTTATATCTTCTTTACTTTCTCTCAGCAATATTTTATAGTTTTCAGCATATGAGTCTTGTGCTTCTTCTGTTAAATTTATTCTTAATTACCTGATTCTTTTTTATCCTATTGAGAATGGGATTGGTTTCTTAATTTCATTTTCAATTGTTGCTTGTCTATAGAAATACAATTGATTTTTGTATACTGATCTTGTATTCCATGACTTTGCCAAAACCTTTTAGTAGAGCTAGTTTTTTGAATTCCTTGGAATTTTCCTCATATAGGAACATCATCTGTGAATATAGATTGTTTTATTTCTTCTATTGCAGCAAAATTTCCTTTTTTATTTCTTTTTCTTGCCTAATTGATCTGGCTAGATGTTGAACAAGAGTGGCAATAAAGGGTATACTTTCCTTGTTCCCAATTTTAGGAGGAAAGCATTCAGATTTTCATCAATAAGTATCATGTTAACTGTTAGCTTTTTGTAGATATCTTTTATCAAGTTGAGGAAGTTCCCTTGTATTTCTAGTTTTTTGAGAGTTTTTTTCATGAGTAGGTGTTGAGTTTTCTCAAATGCATTTTTTGCATCTAATGAGGTAAGCAGGTGGTTTTGTCCCTTATTCTATTAATATGATGCATTACATTAATCGATTTACACATGTTAAACCAATCTTGAATTCCTGGAATAAATCCACTTGGCTATGTGGTATAATCTTTTTATATATGTTGCTGGATTCATTTTGTTACTATTTTGTTGAGGATTTTCTACAGTGTGTTTCTATTTCCCTTTTTCCCCAAATGAATTTTTTGCTGATTTAAAAATTGATACTTATATAATAACTGAAATAGTATAAATATTATAAAGAAATTAGAACTCACCTCCAATCTTTTCAACGATCACTTCTGTGTCATGAACATTTTTCCTGAGCTACTGCCTCTGATTATCATATTATTTTTATAATCAGAGAAAATACAGACATCACAAATAGAGGGAAAACAAATGTTGTACCTATGCTCCTGACTTACAAAAATAAATCATGATGTATAGCATTTATTTTCTGGAAAACATAGCCATATTCTTTCTTAGCACCTCCACTGCATTCTCATCCTGGGGTGGGAGGGGGAAAGAACTACTTCTCTCACAGCTAGAGAGAAAAGAGGAACCATCAGGGACATGCTGTCATAAACTAGGTACAGGATCTCACAAATAGTCTCTCCATACCTCAGTCCTTTTTTCTTTAAAAACACCTCCCTTATTCACCCTATAGCCTAATTTGAGAATGCAAATATTAACAAGATGAACATCATGTTATTTTTCCTGCATTTTCTTCTAGTTCTTATGATAGCAAATAATTTTCTTCCTTGAAACTAAATTGAGTAAAGAAAATAACCGTTTTGTTTTTTTATTTCTTGGTAATTTTCTTCTCCCACTATGTGGTTCAATCTATCATTATAAGGCAGATAATTTATTATTAAAACAACACATTAGGCGGAGGTATTAGTAATATGGATTTTGTGGGTTTTTTCTTAAGTTTACAATAGACTCATAATATTGCTATATCTTGTACAGGAAACATCCCAGACAGACTTAATTTGGTTTTTGTTTTTTTCCTCTAAAAGCATTAAAGTGAAAGCCTGCTAGGGAGCTAAAAAAAAAAAAAAAAAAAAAAAAAAAAAAAAGGTGAAGCTTTGAAAGAAGTCATATTAATTTTTGGGAAAGTTTATGTACCTAAAATCACACAATCACATTCCTTTTTGAAAGAGTCATTTTTTATTTAGTATACAAAGCAGGAAGCTCATTTATCTTGATGTAAAATAAACAGCTGATGCACAAGATAAGATAGAATTATACCAAAATACAAAACCTCTGACCTCAAATCAGTGTACAGGATAAGCCATATATAGTACATTCAAAATACTCTTTTTATATTCTCAGCAATTTCTAATTATATCAGCTTAAATTATTGTTACCTGATTTGGAAAAAAAAAAAAAAAAAGGCTTTAAATTAGGTACCTAATAAATTACCAGAGCCAACAAAGCCATGCTTCTTTGTCCTTGAATGCAATCAAAATGTTTTCTTCCAATGAGTTTATCTAGTAAGTCTCATAGAAATGTACATACCCTTAATGTTATTCATTTTAAAGAGGTTTTCTGAGTAAATAAAAACTAAGCAATGAAATATACTTTATGTTAGACCATGCAGAAAAGTTCATTGGAGTGAAGGTGATAGATGTTGTTCCAGGGCAGTAGTTATTATACACAATATTTTTCTTTTTGATAAAATGGATACATCTCTTTACATTGTTAACTAACAATTTTACAACCTCACAGTAGTACACAATGTATCATTCTCCTTGCAGCCTAAAGTTTCCTAATAAATGCAGAGCTGCTGTTGTATCCTGAGTAAGGGCAGGGCAAGTCTCAGAAATAAAACACTAAATAGGGGGATCTCACATATAATTCTAGTACGTAGAAGGTCTGAGTTGTTGCTGCTTCAAGAGGTTGTTTGGCATGAGCCAAAATTGTGTCAAACTCCAGGAAATCAGCCTTAGACAACAGATAGCTAAGAATAGACTTCTGCTTTTACTTATCTACAATTTACCTGTGCTAGTATTAGTGCACCATGGTGTTGCCTCAAGGAGCTTACAGCATGTTTGAGGAGTGAGGATCTATGCATAAAAGCTAAATAACTCTATCTCTTTCCCCATTTTTTCTGCCTCTTAAGTTGAAGATGCTACAGGGCCATGGCAGATTGTCTCTCAGCACTAGGCCTGATACAGTCTCTCAGGAAAGCATGATTAACTTCTGGGTGGTTGCTGCTTTCTGCTTGGAGAGAAGGAACAATTATGTTCACTTATTTTTCCCCATCCAATCTCTTTCTACCTTTGGAAAAAAGGAGGTAGGGACAGGTAGTGTCAAGAAGGCACGTGGCTTTTGTTTTGTGCTCTTTGTATGATTTATTTTTCTAATTTGATCCCCAATCTGTATATGTAGATCAACTGCCAAAATATTAAACATTGAATCTCTGTTGCAGAAGAGCTTGTAAAGCTCCACGCTTAGTTTTTTTTTCCATAGGATATGACTTGAAATATGCTAGAATTAAACATAGTCACAGTTGTAAGCATCCTTGGTCCCTCGTTTAGCCTTTTGTAGTGTACTTTGAGTTTCCTTTCATTAGGGTTAGTGGAGTTACCATCCAGTGGTGGTTTCAGAATTTCTGTGTAGGAGGGGATTAGACACAGCAATCCGGACGAGGGTGCCTGAGGTGAAGCTGTGTTTGCAATAAAAAGTGCTGTTACAATTAGATTGTTTATCTTAGTGAAAAAATGGGATCCGTTTGATGATTTTCAAGTCCTTCTTTGCATTTTTAAAACTATTTTTTCACGGGTGGGTATGGCGGGATGCTGATGGAGAACCATCAAAGTGCTAAATCCTGTCAGCACCAACTTGGCACAGTTGCTGATTGTGCCCTGTAAGAGTTAGTAAATCTCTTAAAAGTTGTGCCACCCGTGAAGTACATTTCATCTCCTCTCTGCTACATTATTCCATGTCAACCCTTCAGAGTGCCACTGAAAACTGGAAGACTGAAACCTTGTGTAAGTGATCAGTTCATTGAACCAGGTACTCACAGCAAAGAGAATACAATGTTTATTAACCGATTCCTCTCCGATAGTCTTCTTGAAAAAATTTTTTAAAGTTGATTTTACAGTAGGGTCTTCATTTGAATGTTAATCTGTCAGCATCTGGCACATGAGCCACACTCTGGGCCTTGGGCTTTCCTAAGTTTTTCAGGGCTGTGCTAAGCAAGACAGGCAACTCACACAGAGCATGTTAGAGAAAGACACGCACAGGCCCTGTGTGCAAACACACTCCATGGAAGCTGGAGAGACAGCCATTCCACACTGGGCTCCCTGTGGCCCACTCAGGGATGCCTAATGAAAATGGTTATGGCATTAATCATTAAACTCCATTTATTCTATCACAATGCAGCCATTTGTGTGTATGTGAGTTTTTCCATTTTCCAATTGAGCCTAGACCTCGGTTTTATAAAATGAACAGGAAATTCATAAATAAGTTTGTGGATATATTCATGTATGGGTAAAATTATTATGGTTGAGGAAGTATCAAATTTTGTAAAACTCTCTTACCATAATCTTACAACAATATAGGAAATCTTCAGAGATTAAATTGCTCATAAATCTGGTGCTTAGAGGGAAATAGAACAACAAATGGGATCATTGAAATTGAAGTTCAAATTGGATTATAGAAGGTAAAATTATTTACAAAGAATGACCTTAATGTCACTTACAGGTCTTGGATTTTTTGAGAAAGTGAAAATACTTGGCTGTGTAAATAAGATTTTCACCATGTCACCCTTTATATTTTCTTGCTCTTCAAATCTTCTGCATGCTCATATCATTTTATTAATACTAATGGAAAGTTATAATTTTAGACATTGAAATTGGAGAATGGTGAACTATGTAGTATTATATTTACTAGGTTTGATATAATCAGCATTTTCAGGATAATTTGAAATATAATTATATTGTATGTGTTTGTATATGTATATATACACACATGTATGCATATATCTGTACCTCTATCTACCTACCTATTTATCTAATCTAATCTATATCTATCTCAGTGGCATGCTGAAGCCAGTTCATTATGGTTCATGGAAGCTGACTGATATATTTTCAGGAATTTCTAAGTTGGTTAGGGTAATATTGGTAGCTTGAAACTGGCCCTGGTGAGAATATTTAGAACATGGAAATCAGCAAATGATACAAATAAGGGTTTTCCCCCACTCCTGGAGAGCCGGTTGTTAAATAATTTACCAGTATACTATTGTAGATTTGGGCAGCAAAGGGAGTGCATACATAGTTCAGTTCACGTTTTAAAAAATGACAAAGTTAAAAAATAACCAAAGTTCTTAGGCAGTTTAATCTAACCAATAAGCTCATAGACAGTCTTAAATATCGCCTACTTCTCTTGTTAAATGTTTTAAAATAATATGACATAGTATATTTTTACATCATTGAATATACTTTAGAATATTTGTACAAAAATAATTTGAAACATCTGTTGGCATTAGTTTTTTAATCAAAGCATCTGCATTTATATTATTTAGAGAGTTGCAGAGTTGTAAGCTAAACCTAAATATTAACAAAAATGATAATTATATGCAAAGTGGATGAATCAAACTTTATATTTGTTGGTGTAGCCTTTGTGTGTTTATTTTTTGTAAGCTGTTATTTGGTGTTATTGAGGTATTTTTTTATTCAATTTGTGTGTGTGTGCGCACATACACGTGCACACACATGCATACAACCACAGATAAATGAATGTCAACAGTTTTTTTTTTTAATATTAGGGAAATGGGATCTCTGGTTCATTAAAATTCTACCTAATAACCAGGGACTATTTATGTTAAAAAATTATGCCATTGGGAGCGGATGTAGCTCAAGTGGTTGAGTGCCTGCTTCCCATGTGCAAGTTCCCAGGTTCCATCCCTGATACCTCCTAAAAACAAACAAAATGAAAAAAACCAACTTTCATTGGGGAGAGGATGTAGCTCAGTGGTTGAGCATCTGCTTCCCATGTACAAAGTCCTGGATTCAATTCCCGGTACCTCATAAATATATATATATGCTAGAGTTATAAGTAGTTATTTTACCTGGCCAAACAGCTCTTTTTTTTTTTTTAAGATTTTTTTTTTTAAACTGTCTTGAAGTTTTTTTAAATAAATTTCTTCAGAAAAAAGTTAGAAATTTTTTTTTTTTTCCTTTGTGTTAACAATGAATTTAGAATAAACATGCATGTTCTTGGTTCAGTGAATGCTTTATCTAACAGTCATAGAGGCCTACTGTTAATTTAATTTCATGTTCTCTTTCCTTCTAAAAAATGTGTTGTGATTAGAGCACAGTTGAAGAGCAGGCAGTGCACTGTAGCTGTGCAACATGGTGATATCGCTCAGAAAAGATCCTATGTTTTGTTGGGCAAAGAAAAACAGATGGAAAGAATAAATTCTGAATATGGGGATAGCTGGGATGAAGAAAATTCCAAAGGTGGGCATTTCTTAACAATGACTGGCCAGCAGGAGACCAAGAAATCTCTAGAAAGATTTAACCTTTCTCTAACAACTGATGATCTTGGTACCCCTCCCAGTAGCACTGCTCTGACAATCAGGGCCTTAGAAGTAGATGTGGAGTGCCATGAGGTAGGCTGACTCTGAGTTCTCTGATAATTCCTTGGAAACAAGTTTTTAAAAGTTAAATCCATGGCATGTATTTTCTTCCTTGCTTTGCTGCTTTTTGAGAAAACCAGAGCTCAGGATTTTCTGGATCATTTCTGGCCTTATGATGATAAATCAGGTGGAGACATGGAGTAGTTACAGAAGTATCAGCAAACTTTACAGCAGTAGTTCACACATGCAGCTACTAGACATTCATTCATTGTTATTTTCCTAAGGAATGGAGCAATCTAGGAGCTTGCAATACAGTAGAGTCCATAATGATTACTTCAAGAACAAAGAAGCATATACAAATGTGCGGTGTCTTTCTATTGAAGTGAGTTTTCAAATCTGAAATTCTTCAAAATACGGTTCTGGAGTTTTATTTATATATTGAGATACCATACTCAAAAAACAGTGACTTTTTGGTAAAATGCAATACTGAAAATGGAACATTGCCTTTTCATTAAAAAAAAAAAAAAAGTGTGGAAAATTAAATATCTTTTTAAAAACTTAAAAAAAAAAAAAAAAAAAAAACCTTAAAAATAAACATACTCTCACAGCTTGGGGACTTGAATGAACCATGTACCAAGGAGTTGAGAAAACTCCTACTTCAAGTTACATGCAGGGACGCCTAAGGTCCAAAGGCTGATCAGCAAAGATGATTTCAGCATTTCAGCTTTTTTTTTTCTATGACAAATCACCATTATGCCACACATACATAAAATAAAAACTTCTGTTTTTGCAGTATAAAAGAGTTTTAGAACTTAGTACAAAATTAAGCATGCTTTATGAAAGTTGAAATTATTCCACTCAGTGCACTAGTTTTTAAACAATAAGACTATCTGGATTTTCTATCCTAAATAGAAGTTCATCTCAATTGCACCATTTTCCAAAGACCTTGGAAAAAAGCTTTCCAAGTATAGAACCCAATACAAACATGCTGAATGTATTCTCTGTAATATAATTCTATTTTCAGTCCTTATAGTATAGGGACTCTACCATGGGAAATTTTTATCAGTTGAGTTTGGGAGGTGATCTTTTTTCAGGTAATTCCTTTCTTGGCATTTGGTGACTGTCATATTGAATATGGATGTCCATCAGAAATCGAGAGGAAAAAGTTTAATTGATAATGTTTTGAAAATAAATGTTCAATGATCATAAAAATGATCTTTTGATGTATTCCTTAAATACTTTGAATGGTTACTTAATATATAAACATATTTATACAGATTCTTCTTCTTCAAAACACTGTAATTTTGTTTAAATACTCAATAAAAATGAGTATTTATTTTAAAATATGTTTCATCATTTTATAAAATATATGTTTATGCTATTGTTTCTGGATCATGCTTGATCTGTCATTTTCTAAGTGATTAATCCCTGATGGATTACATAAAGTTATGTGACTAGGTCTTTAATTATATTTATATACTTCTTGTCACATATTTGAGGCAAACCTGAGGATAGATCATTGGATAATTGCTATTTTTTTCTCTTGTAAAATATTTCATTTCTCCATTTTCTTTTTTAGTGGTCTTTTGAAGAATCCAATCTGTTGAAAAAATTTAAAACATAATAGAATTGGTTATTTCAATTTAAGTAATAAAAACTAATCTTCTTGGATAAAATTTAATTTAATAATATACTGACAATTCTGGGCATACAACAATTTAATATAATTGAGAGAGAGTTTTTCATTGACCTATTAAGTAATACTGAGTATCAAGAACAAGACATTTATTTAATTGTTATTTCATTTTTTAACTTTTTTGTTGGTACCATGTCTCCTAGTAAAAGTTGTATTGAACTGATGGCCATAAATTAAAGTCATTAGAAGTATTAGGGAATCTGGTAGGTATATGGGTAGTCAGGGTGTTGGGAAGATATCTGAGTGGTCTGGATTAACTGTAAATGTATCAGAACTTTTACTTATATAGTCTTGACCTAAAGAATCTCTTATAAACACCCAGTGTAATTTGCATATGAAAATGACTTTATTTGACTATATGAGCAATTTCACATAGTGGTGAATATGGGTTGTATTTCTTTATGTGACTCCGGGCATCATAAAAAGGTATAAGTACTATATTTATTTATTTCCTTTTATATAGAATATAGGCGCTGGAAGAGACCTTTGCATTACCTAATCTAAAATGTTTATCTTTAAAAATAGGAAAAAAAGGATCATAGAGAAATAGCTTTTTTATCTGTGTATGCATATTTTTTTTTCAATTTGAGACTGGGTTATAATCGTTGAAGTGAAGGCAATATGTTGATTCTTTAAACATGTGTATCATTTTAATCATGAAGTTACGGTGAACTAGAGGGGAAATTATATATTTAAAAACAGTTCTTGAAAAATTAAGGGCTCAGAGGGGATAAGCCATCAAATGCACTTTTAGGTTAGAGAAGATTTACTCTGGGTTTATGTCTTTCACCATAGCAGAATCTGATTGGTGACAGATGAGATAAAACCATGGTGAATTTCTCAGAGACAACAGGATAAATTAACATGAAAACAATAATAAACTTGTCTTGCCTAGAATTCCAGTTCTACATGTCTTAGGCCTGTTTCTTTGAGCCAAGTATAAAATTCCAGGATTCACAGACCATTAGGTCCCATAACTTGTGCCTGCATGTCCTGAGTCTTAAATAAATCAGGTCAGGCTTTAACAAAAGCAGGTGATGAATTATGCTATATATTTTTTTCTTTCCAGCCCAGCCCAGACTCTTGATCTTCTATCCTTCCTCTCAGAATTCTTTTTGGTTCTTTTCAAACTTTTTTGCCTTCATACATTAAATGCACTACTTTAAAACTTAACTTCTGTTATCTCAATTTTCCCACCAACCAACTCTATTAACAATGGACTTTTAATGGAGACTGAGTGAATAGAGTGGAGATTAGGAGAAGATAGTTTATAGCCTCAAACTGGACTGGGCCAGTCCTGGGTAAAATTTGAAATAAGAAAAGGTTATTTCGGTCTCCATACTTCCCTTGTAGCATTTGCTTGCTTTTTTTTTTTTGCTCCTCATTTGCTTAATGATCTTCATGCTCCCTCTCATTAGAAACCATATGAAAAAGGTTCTGATTAAACAGCTCCTGACACAAGGTAGTTGCTTAATGAATATATATTGACTAGATGCCGAATGGATAAATTCACACTAATGTAGAAAAGACTAAAAGATGTGAGGTGCTATTCGTCATCCCCACCCTCTAAGAATATGTTCATCTGATGAGGAGCAAAGCTTTAAGATTAATAAATAAATTAGCAACGGTGGACCTTCGGGAGTCAGTAACAGATGCAATTAAGAGCGAGGCACTTCCTGCTTTCTCAGGGTTCCCCGGTGGAGGGCATCTCATCTACTCTTGTTGGTTACAGAGGCCTGACCAGGCTTCTCCCTCCAACATGCTTTGGAATGTATCCTCGGCTTATGCTCTCCACAGGGCTCTCCCCTTCAGTTATTAATTATATTTAGCAGCTACTAAGATTTTTTCAAGTGTTACTTTCTACCAAGTATACAATGAAAATAAAAATATAAAGACTGTGCCTTTTGAAAATAAATTTTTGCTCCAGACAATATCTTTGGCCTATCCCCAGGATGGAGCCTCAGACTAGGGAGTTCCAATGAACTTCCCAAGTGGCGGGATTCTGGGAAGGGAAGACGAGAGTCCTGAGGTGTAGACTCTACATCTAATTGGTATAAAAAAGATGTGTGGGGATGAGAGTAACTCTCCTGAGCCTACTGGAGACCATGCACATGTTTCAGGGAAGCCCAGACATGGCTTCAATTGCAGGGGGGTTGGGTAGAGGGGTGGAGAGGTAGGTAATCTTTCTGTATAATGGAGCTTGCTGAAAATCTGAATCCAACCAGGAACCTTCATTCTGAAGGCAAGTATTTGTGTACATTCCAGAGAATTTGTGATTCTCTTGAACAAATCCAATTCCTGGGGCTCCAGGGTAAGAAGCTCTCTGCCCTAAGCCCTCAGCATGGGATATAAAAAAACAAAACAAAAAACAAAAAAAACTGCTGGGGTTTGCAGATAGATAAATGGCTTAAATCCAGATGCCTACTAGCTGTTAATCCTGGGAGATTTACTTAAACTCTCTTTGCTTCAGTAGCCTCTGGTGTAAAATGTAGTTAAAATACTTTGTTGAAAAGGTTGTTGTAAGGACAAGAGAGTGAATGAATGCAAGAGAGGACATAAAATGAGGGGGTTAAGAATGTTGATGCTGGAGTGAAGTGGCCCAGATTCAGATCCCTGCTCTGAATCTCACTAACCACATGGTCTTGGGAAACTTACTTTTTTTCTGGGCCTCTGTTTCCTCATTTACAAAGCGAGGTTTATAACAGCATCTGCCTCACAGGGTTGTTGTGAATTAAATGAGGCAATCTGTGGAAATTCCTGACAGGGTTCTTGGCACATAGAAAGTCCTAAATAAATGTTAATTCCCTTTCCTTCTACCTTGGAATTGCAGTCCAGATTTGCCAAGCCTCCCCTGAAGTGGCTGAACTGAGAATACCTACTGGTCAAGATAGTCCAAAAGTTTGTTAAACGATTTTTGAGCCTGTAAAGATCTAGGAAACCATCAAAAAGTATTGACACAGCAACCACTGGATGGAAGAATGTGTTTAATTTTACATTTATGATTTTTCAGACCAGTGGCTGATAAACAAGGGGATGAAAACTCCTATTTTTTTTTTTTTCCTATTTGTTTGTTTTAAATAGAGATATGAGGCCAGGGAGAATCTATCAAAATATCCAAATATCACTTCTGGTTTTCTGGTCATGTATAGTACCCAGAATAGAACACCTTATTGAAAGAAATCAACCGTATATCTCTCTCTGAGAGGTGCATATAACTAAGAAACCACATTCTATATTAGAAGCACAATCTTGATACCAATAAACCAGACCTTGGGTACCACAGTGTGGCAAATTCAGGTATTACAAAGAAACCATTGTTATCTTATAAAATGGCCACGTACTGGACATTTGACATGATCAAGAAACCTGCCTTGGGGGCTTGGCTGGAAAAAAGCCATGGACTCTATTTGATAAACTAAGTACTACTGACCTACATCTTTAACATGGCTTTACTTATTTTTTCCTCACTAGAGGGAACTAGTCACAATAGGAGAATCAGAAAGGATAGCAACAGTTGCTAATTCAGTAGAAGAGAAACTTACAATTTAAACTATGTGATTAAAAGACAGTTCTGTTGCTCAGAAGGTAAGACTACAAACTGTATCTTTAATAAAATAATAGGCAAAACTAGGATGATACCATGCTATAATAAGAACCCTTTAGATGCTTAATTGGAAAGCATTAAACTCAACTTTTTATGAGATTTCACTCCCTAATTAATTTATCCTAATCCTATCATCTCAGTTCTGCTTTCAATCAAGGGTTTGAAAATCTTTCATACCTCAGTCTAAGAAAAACATCTATGTAAATACCCATATGACCAAAAAAATAGATGGCCACTCAATCTTACAAAAACATTTGAAATAGGACTCTGTGAAATTGTAAGCTCTCCCTTACATCAAATAACTAAGAAACCCCTGCCTATCACTCAAGGAACACAGCAATTATATAAAATGTAGTATGCTATTTTGTACATAAAAGAAGTATTTGATTTGTAAGACACACACAGATATGTGATTAGGACAGGGCTTATTTTAACCATTAAACTTCTGTTTTTATACCTTTAAATTCACACAAGAATCCATTGTTTTCTTTTCCTATAAAATAAATTTTTCATTCTTCTCTGTTTACAAAAGTAATACATATGCATTTTAAATTTCATCTTTTGTAGACATATGAAAGCCCTTGATATCTCAATCTCCAGATCAGGGGTTCTTAACCAGTGGTCCGTGGAAAGATTTCAAGGGGTCTGTGAGCTTGAATTGAAAAAAAAAAATCAACTTATCTTTATTTTTTCTGACCTCGAACTGAAATCTAGCATTTCCTCCACTTGTGAATGTACTCAATAAATAAATTACAGTGCTATTCATTTTACCTGACTGGCAAAGGGATCCATGGAACAAAAAAGGTTAAGAATACCTGCTCTAGAGAGATCCTTCAGGATTTTTGGATATGCGCATTATTTCAAAATTTGTTATGAAAATGGGACAAGGTGGTGCCCAATGCTTGTAGTATACTTTTCCTTTAATTTGTATCTTGGCTATCATTTTGGTATTTCTCGTAACTGTATAATACATGTATTCCACAGCCTGGATACATCATCATTTATTTCACCATTTTGCTGCCACTGATTAAAATAGAAAGTCCGAGGAACTCTGCTTACCTTCCACAGTGCTAAGATGAGTAGCATTAACAGCAGCAATCCAGCAAAAGCACTCAACAGGATAACCCATAATGGCACTCTGCCTGGTAGCCCATCTTTGGATATTTGAATAGCAAGCTGAAAATTGTTAAACAAGACTGTAAACATCAACAAACACACACGAGAACTCCTGGAACATGGAGTGCTTGCAGGTTATAATTTTCTATCAAACAGTGTATGTCATCTCATTACTACATACAGGGAAAACATTAAGTTTACGTTCAAAAATGCCCTTCATCTATTCTAAAGCTCTCACCATGTCAAATTTATTATTACTGAAAAATATTTATCTTATCCTTCATAAATTTAAGTTTAAAAAGTAAAATGATGTCAATGAATCATATGCTCAAGTATAAGGGTAAATTTCTGTTTAACTAAGGGAGAACAAAAAGTATTATGTATTTCAAAAATTTATTAATATACTTTACTGCATTATCAAAATAGCATGCATTTAGGACTCAAATGATCTCCTTATCTAATTACAAAGTGCTTTATTTTTTATATTTTTTAATTGAGGTATAATTTTTCATACAGTAAAATGCACAAATCTCAAGTATACAGATAAATGACTTTTTGCACATACAGTCACCCTTCTCAATGTGCTTTTATTATACCACACTCTCTCTTCCCGTTGACTTATCTTTCAGTCAGCATCTGTAAACAAGGTGTTCATTGAGGTAAAATTGTGAAATGGACAACTTTTAATGCTCCAGCTACTCAAGGTCTCTCATTGTGGTACCCAAATCTCAGTGAAACGTGCCTGTTCTGTGTCCCATGACTTAGGGTTTTGTTGTTGTTGTTGTTGTTGTTTTTTCAGGAGGTACCAGGAACTGAAACTGGGACCTCCCATGTGGGAAGCAGGCACTCAACTGCTTGAGCCACATCCGCTCCCCAATTAGTTTTCTGAAAAATCTGCTGGGTAATTATCAATGGCTAATAATGGCCATTAGAGTTGTGTATTTGTATATAACGAGGGACATCTCAATTCCTTAAACAGAAGGAGGATTAGGGGTAATAAATGAAAATAGTAACAGGGGAGAGATTTGCATATAGTGGCTACTATCCAAATCCCTCAAATCATTCCAGGTAGTCATTGCTGATTCTTGAGGAATACCCAGCTGGCAGCAGTAGAGATATATACAGAATCAGACCTGTTTTAAGACAGCTTTTAAACACATCTTAAACAATTCCCTAAACTTACAGTTATGCAAACCGGAGGCTGGATAGGATCAGTGAGTGTTCTAAGATCACGATTACAAAATAATCACTTTTAGTAAGTTCATCAGTTTAGGATGACTTTCCTTTAGGAGGAAATGTAGAATAAATATCTGCATGGGGATTTTTAACCAATATTTAGGGGAAATAAAACTAATTATAAAGGTTTAACTATTTATTTTAATGCATACTCACATTTTTTTAGGTACTAGTGACATTTTAGCTTTTCTACATGTGGAATAACTTTGCATTTATTAGGCTAAGTGCACTTTATAAGGAAAGTCAATGTTATATGCATATGTTTTGCCTCTTCTTTGTAGGTGTATGCTTATCAGAGCCCAGTGGAATAATTTGAAATAAGTGATTTAAAAATAAAATCTGAATATTATGACTCACATAATACTGTTTATCCACATGGGGTATTAAACTCTCCCACGATGAGAGAAAATAATGCTAAAGTGCCTACATCCATGACACGTACTTTGGCACTATTTTATAAAAGGACAAGAGTAAAAACTCAAACTGTTATATTTTTACCAAGATCTCAAGCCTGAATTTGTATTAGGGGATAACACATCATTTTGGTTTCAAATTTCTCAATGACTAAATGAAGAATACTATTAAAAATTTATATGTATTTCTCTATAGTATAAAGGCATTTTCTGTAAAGAAAATGGTTTTCAAGTCTGCTCTTCAGGTGTCAAATGCATTTTACAATGTCAATTTTTAAGGAGGAAATTTACAACTGCACCATTTGTTATCAAGGTGAAAGTAAAAACATCAATTTAGTGTGATAGAAGCAATAAAGTCAAACATGGCACGTTAATTGTCAATATCATGGTTTTCCCAGTTTCTTACAAGGGAGAACTAGACTGAAATCACACATCATGCTAAAGAAGTATAATTTGTAGTAAAAAGTGCCTGTCACTTATTAAGAGCAGTTCTAGTCACTGCTATCGTAAAATATTATGTCACAAAATTCAGACTGAAATGTATAATGCTTTCAAAATTTAGAGTTGACTTACCTCTCTTTTTTGATTGCCACTACTTAAAACCAGTGATGTATTTTCACTCTGAAGTTTCGCCCTTACAGTAAGATTTAAGCTGGAAAAATGTGTCTGAAAAGCAAACAGGATTTGTTTTTTGGTATATTATACTAATCACAACGAGAAGCAGTTATGTTTGGGTAGTGCCCTAATGCTCAGATTTTTCAAAGAGATTAAAAGCACTAGCTTTGTTACCTTTCCAAGCAGAGCTGGGGGTATCAAATGACAAATGTCTGCCCATCCTCCCTCCCTTGCCTTTTTCACTTGGATCTTTGTTAAAGAATGGAAAAGATGCTGAATAATTTCTATTCACATTTATTCTTAGAAAAACAAATTTCGTGCCTACCTAAGGAAGTAGGTATGAAATACCTACCCTCTGGTAATGAGTGCTTATTTAGGACTACACAAATGAAATTGCCAATATTCAATAACTCTTGACTTACAAAAATTGTAATTTAATATGATCAAACTAAAAAATGACAATTTATATGATTAACTAAATACTTTCTAAGGGAGAAACAAATAACACAAAATATGATGGAATACATTTTAAAGGAGCTTAATGTCAGGCAGATTTGCCTCTATCAGGGATTAAAACACACTCTTCAGAATATATTTATATGAAATAAAAGTATATATAATACAATGAGTCCATAATATATGCTAGCACCATTCTTTATTAATGGTGTCAAGGATTTTCACCTTATAATTCTTAGTCTCTTACCTTAGTTCCAAAGTATTAAGATAAATGCAAGCTTTGGTAGCACAGAGGCATTTATTTCTTAAAGTGTAAAGAAAAAGGATAAGAGAAACTGAAAAGAGTACATGTCTGTAAGGGGACTTTGGAGATAACTTAATTACTAAGAGACAAGGAAAAGGAAACCCACATAATTGGATAAGTAGAACTCGAGATTGGACCACATTCTCTTGACCTCCAGTCTTGCATTCTTCCTTAACAGCACTCTGCTTTGCACATACTCAGTATTAAATAAATATTTGCTGACTTGAGATGCAATAATTGTATAGAACAATGCAACACTTACTTTTATAAAAGTTGGTTTCCATAAGATAACTGAGATATTCAGTTGGCTCACGTCAGAAGGAATCAGATTACATGTTATGGTAGCAAATTTACATGTACTGCAGTCCTGTTTAAATATCCAGAGGTACATATTAGTATCTTTGCCATTTTATAAAAGATACTCGATTAAGATACTTAAGATATTTTAGGTGGATTTTGAATTTATTCACTTGGAAAGCATGAGATAAAATAAGCACTTTCTTAGTTATCTGAATTTACCAGAATTGTGCCTTCTTTGAGACCATCAGATTTGGATATAATCATTTTCTTCCCAGAGTTGATTCCAAGAGGATCCTGAAGGCTACTGGGTCTGCAGTTTGCATTCTAAGAAATGAAAATATTTCTTTTATCAGACAATGCCAGATGTCAGAGGGAAAACGACCTGGTGCGATAACATGAAGAAGCGATGAATGACAGCCGTTGCCATACGTTAAAGATCCATCTTTTTGATTGTGCAGTATAGAAGAGGCTATTATGCACCAGCCATATAGATCCACTCGCCCCTCCCCACCTCCAGCTAATAATTACTATTACAGGGCCACTTTTGAATTGTAGTGAATAGCAGTGAGATTGTTATGGAAAACAAAGGATGCTAGTAGTACTATTACATAAGTAGTACACTTATTAAATTTATTGCTTTTAAATCAAAGATTAATTTATAAATTTCCTTAATAAAAAGAGAAAAAATCTTCAGCTCTCCTGAGGGGCATAAAAAGGGCTAGCATTTGCTTTTCAAGATGATGACTTATACGAGGTAACTTTCATCGGTATATATGTATATAGTCATCCAACAGTATTTTCAGAGTGTCCTATGCACCAAGGTAAAACACCTAGTGTAGTGGGAGGAATGTAAGTAAGCAGCCAAATGGATGTGAACATGCTATGTTTATAAGATAGCTGGTTCTTGGATGGTTTCTTTAGACAATCTAATAAACCTTTTGCTTTCAGCTCTCTCTACATCCTTGATCAATATTAGCATAAAGGTTCATAAGTAGTAGGAAAAGTACAATTCTTTTCTTTCTAGAGTCTCATAAATCTACTTTTTTGGATTAGAGGGAAATGTTAGGCGTTTATTTTTTCATTGCCTTTAGGATGATGTAGAAATACTTATGCAATTACAAGCCAACCACAATTGTTGCCATATCTTGATTTCTAAGAATAATTTTTCTTTAAAAAACATTTGAAATGAGGATATATTGTATAAATTCAATACTTATTGTGCTTTTCTATGTTTTACACACTAATCCACAAAAATTAATCAGCATACAGACTCATTCAATGTCCAATATGATATTGTTTGGGGTAAGTAGGAAGTAATAGGGGAGGTTCTGAGGATGCTGAGAGCACAGACCTACAAAACAGGTCAGTCTTTCTGGGTTATATTAAAGTGCTTTTACTCAGTAGGAAAGACAGAACAGGAAGAGTACAGAATTAAGAGAATGTTTAAAGACAAAAATACCATTCTCATGAATTTCTGGCTATAAACTGAAGCAGACAGTAATTATTTAGGAGTTATGGATCAACAGGTGGAGATGAACCAGTGATTCCCTAAGCACTGCTTTAAACATCTGAATTCAGTAACAACTGTCCTCAGTTCATATCTGAATGAATAGTTTTTTTTGACTATTGCTCCACATTATATATTAGAGGATGTATAATTAAAATGGTTTAAAAATGTTTTTCTGAGTTTATCTGAAATTCCTAAATGTTTCAAAATACTATGAAAAAGGAAAACATATGCTATCCTTCTCTACTTCTGCTTATCTTTCTGAAGATTTCTTCATTTTTTTGTGGCTGCAAAACTGACACCAGTTTTTCCACATTAGTAACTGTTTTATGTGCAGTTCAGGAACAACTACAAAGACTCTTTCTAGAGCTGTTTGACGACCCCCATTCCCCCCAAAATTAAAGGTGCATCAAACATTTCTGGCATAGATAAAAAATTAACTAATCAGAAATTTACCACAGTGGGTTGAGTAGTGGCCCCCAAAAGATATATCCAAATCCTAACCCCGGGTTCCAGGGACTGTGACTTTATTTGGAAATAGATTCTTTGCAGATGTAATTAAGGATCTCAAAGTGAGATCAGCCTGCATTTAGGGTGGGCACTAAATCCAATGTTGACTATCTTAGAATAAGCAGAAAAGAAGATAAAAACATAGGGAAGAAGGCCACGTGAAGACAAAGGCGGCCACTGGATTTAGGCTGCCACAAGCCAAGGACCGCCAAGGGTTGCCAGCAGCCAGGAGAAAGGATGGAATGGATTCTTCCTCAGAGCATCTGTTGTTTTAAGCCACCCAGTTTGTGGTAATTTGTTACAGCATCCCCAGGGAACTAATACATCTACTAAATAACCACTGCAAGTTATTAGTACTGTTTGAATTTTCTAAATGCTTCTCCATGTCACTTTGGTAAAGCTCTTTATCTCAACTGGCATGCAAAACAAAAGGCTTTTAAAAAGCTTCAAAGTGAAAAAGATAACATCAATGACATAATTTCAAAGCATGTGTGACTTACATCTGAAGATGACCATCCAGTTGGGTACAGCACAGGATAACCATTTGATGTCAAGTTGGGGAATGAAATTGACAGCGTAAGTTCTGGCATTGGAAAAAGTCCACTTTTTCTAATCTATATAAAAAAGGAAATACAGTAATTATTTTTTCCTCTTCCAAGAGCATCCTTCCAGTGTAGGATTTAGATTCTTAACTGATGAATTAAATTGTGCAGTATTTTGAATGCAGACAGTTCATGGCAATGTATAGAGAATTGGCATAATCAACCAGCAAAAAAAGTTGGTTGTTTGGTGGTTAGTAGGTCATATTCATCAGTTTCAATGATATTGTTCTTTCACACCCCCCACCACCCAAAAAAAAGGGCTTGGATTAAGGGGAAATCAGAATTGAAAAATATTCTCCCTTGTTATGCCCCTGACTCTCTATTAATCTTGCTCTCATTATTTCCAATATCATCAGTCTTTTCGGAGCTGGATAAAAAGAACATTCACCTGATCCTCTGGGAAAAGGTGAGCATGACTTTGTTTACCTTAAGTGGGCTTGCCATAATTCCCCAAACTCAAGTCATTTCTAACTCTGGCTAGATGGAATCTGCCACCACTGTACAGACAAACTAGACACCCATCTGCTTCCCTTCACAATCCTATCCTCAGCTAGAGTTATGTCACAAACTGCTGATGATCCTCATCTCAATCCCCATATGTTTTTATCCAAGAGCCCTATATTTTCACTTATAATAATATGTGATGCCTCCAATAGTGAGTGTAAGTTTTAGGGAAGGGAAGTTGGGCACGATGAAGGGGAAGCTGAATTCACTAACCAGAAGACACTGTCTGCTTAGAAGTGGTGCAATTGCATTGGGGAAACTGGGTGCTGTGTCCCACCATTCAAGCATGATTTCCAAGACCCAAATCTTCACAGCCTACCTGGATTACTCTGAGAGGGCAGAATTCCTTAGGCGAATAGGGAGCTCCTTGCTCTACATAGACAGATGCCGGGACATTGAATTGACCTACCTAACTGGGACTTTTAGACTAAACCCTACTCAGATCTGGAGCAATTTTCTGTGGTGGCCAAAGATTAAAGTGTGTCTCTTAGTCCAGATATTCTGGAGATTACTGACAAGATAATCTCTTAGTAGTGCTCTATTACTAGTGCTCTTTTACTCTTATCTTCTAATTGTAATATGTCCTAGTCTTGCCTGGCATGGCCTCCCAATCTAATTACATGTTTATGAGGAAGTTAGAGAATTAGGTCTTGATAATTTCTTCAAGGTATAATCATCAACAATTTAAATAAAATTATTTTAAAATAATGAAATTATAAAGAAAAATAGGCTGGAATACAGATTAAATGTTGAAACAATATATTTCTACATGTCTATTATTACTGCTATAAAATTTATAAATTTACAAGTAATTATTTTAGATTAATTTAGAGGAACTCTTACCAAGTAGAATATGTTAATTTCATTTCCAAAATCCTCGGTAGAATTAATAACTTCAGGGACTGTCTCATTGGCCGCAATCAAAATATGGTATTCACTTGCAGAGCTTAAAAGGAATTAATAGAAGAAAAATAAAACACAGTAATGTTTAACTTTTATTTAACCACATTCTCTTTTTCTTTCTCCATACCATGTAATTCCACAAAAATTACTTATAAAGATTTCAAATTGGGGGAAATTCTTCTACCCTGAAACCTTAATGTAAAATCTTTAATGAGAAGGGTTATATGATTTAGTTCAATAATTACTGATGCATTGTTACCAAGTGAAAAGTTTTCACGAATTAACTTTCAAAATCTTGGTCTTTTCCGTGGTGCTGACTTTTAAATTGATTAATTTTTTTTTACATTTGCATAGTTTATAAAGTCCTATATTTATGACTGCTAAATTTTAAGAAGAAAATTTTAATCTTCTCCATACAACTTCCTCATGTTCTTTGGATGAACTTGCTTGAATGAAATATAATATAAATAAATTTCAAGCAGCACTTCAGTCAAGAGAAGACAAAAATTTTTAGAAAACCTTACCAAAATTTTATATTAAGTAAATGGAAATTTCACTGTACCAAGGAGAATGGATATACCAAAATAGGAAGCAATCAATAGAATTTAAAAGCTAAGATATACAAGCAAAATCTATGTGCGTATTCTTTAATCCTTTCATTTTTGTGGTGTCTCATTGGTAAAAAGTGAGTGCCCTAGACAATAAATTAGTAAGACTTTTACACTGAATTGAACTTGCCACTGATTCTTATACTTTTTATACATCTTATATATGTTTATTTAGTCAAAGCTTGGAGTCCTGCTTAAGCAAGAGAATTTATATTTATGATTGACTGAACTGATAAGGAGTTTGCAGAAGAAAGGATGGTTTATGATTAGCTAAAGAACAAAAATAGCTCTTTTCAATGAGAAATGGTTTAATCTTCTGTGTTCAGAATGGGCAGACTGATCAGATCCCATATGATGAGACTAATGGCCAAGAAATATGCTGGTGACCTCACTAACCCTAACCATGATGCCTCTTGTGAAAGATTTCTGGGTCCTTAGCTTGCATTTAGGAGGTAAGACTCACCTGCTAATTCACTAGCACCTCACGTTTTGGATTATTTAGTACAATGGTTCTCAAACTTTAGGGGGCATGAGAATCACCTAGAGGGATTAATGTTGACTTCTGGGCCCTGACCCCAGAGTTTCTGATTTAGTAGTTCTGGGGTGAGGCCTGAGAATTTGCCTCTCTAACAAGTTCCTGGATGATGTGGATGCTGTCTGCCAGGGACCACAATTGGAGAACCAGTGGGTTAGCAGAAAGGCATCCACCTAAAAATGCTGTACCCTCCTACCTGTAAAACTGTAGTCCAACTTCATATTTTACTGGGATAGAAATGTTTACTTCATTATCAGAAAGGGCTTCAGGAGGTTCTTCGCTGTCACTAGAAAATAACCAACACATGCATGACAAATCATGAAACTATTGACTATTTAGAGACATTTCTAAGAATTGGAATAAGAAGCAACCCTTGAAAACTAAATAAAAGCACAAAAGAGTAGAATTCCTGATTGTTAAATCATGGTGGGGAGTAGAAAGAGGTCAGAGATTAGTTTGTTTAAAGTTTCCAAGTTGAGTCTGATATGCAGTTAGAGTTGAGTGCCGCAGTCCAGTGGTTTTCAAACTTCTGCAATGATAAGGATAAGAGTCCCTGGGCCAAGTGTTAAAAAACACAAATTGTTGGGCCTCCCTCCTAGAAAGGTGGATTTCATAGGTCTGAGTTGGGGCTCAGAAATTTGTGATTTTAATACAAATCACCCCAGGTGACTGTTATTTATTTATTACAGATGAGAAATTTGAGAGATTAGATTAGGGTCACAGCTAAGAGTGAATCTAAAATCTTTTGTCTTCTCATTCAATAGTCTTTCCATACTAAGTCCTTGATGTTCATGTTATTTGCTAAGCACTTATTTATTCCCCTGATTTTAGTTACCATTTCAATTATACAGTGACTACACATACACATCTCTCATGCTGCCCTGTATTTAAAAAGCATTTACAGAATGATATAATGGTGGTGAACACTAGCTCGGGGGCCAAACAGCAGGAAATCTAATCTGTTTGTGCTCCCAACCAAGTGACCAAATGCCTAGCACACTGCCTCAGGATGGACAGTGAATGCCTTTTAATGGCTCTGCTTATTCCCAAATGTCTAAAGTGGCTTGGTATGAGTAGCAGGACAGTGAAAGCAGCATCTTGGGTTGGGTTATAGTTATTGGCATGACTGATATGAATAGTCCTATCAGTCTTTCCCACTCATTCCACACTGCAGCCAAATTAATTTTCCTAAATCAGCTTTGTACATATGACTTCACCTCTGAAAGACTTTTCTGGTTCCTCATGGCCTGTTCAATTAAGAAAAATTGCCTCATGCTGACATTCAGTATCCTCCATAACATGATAGGATGTACACTCCCTGCTTACCTACCATTATTCCTTTAGTATTTTGTATATTTGAACTAAATGGATTACCCAATATTCCCCAAAAGGATCCTCTACTGGCCTATATTTGAATTTTTTCTCATGCTGTATATTTTTCCTTTAATGCTCAGTCCAGCCTTATCTACCAACCTCTCCAGTTTTGAAATGCTATTGCTCCTTTAAGGTGCTGCTCAATTATAATCTCCTCGATAAAGCTTTCTTGAGTTCTGATTGCCAAGCAGATATAATTTCACCCTTCATTAAGTCTCTCTGACACAAGGTTTATATTTCTCTAAAGGATTTTACTTGCGTTTACCATTTATTACAATTTCTATACTAGATTCAAGCCCTTGCTGTAATATTCACCTGATAATATTACTTTTTATACTTCCTACAGTGATTAATTCAATATTTTGTTGATAATAAATGTCAAATATTTGGTGAGTTGAAACGAATTGGGCATATAGAAAGCACTCATTCCTTTTAAAAAAAATCTATGTTCATTCACTCTACTTCTATTTAATATTTTGTTAAGTGCCAGACACTGTGCTAGTTACTGGGAAAGAAGAGACCAAGGACAATGCTTGATCTCAGGAGCTTAAAGCCCAGTGGGTTATAAGAAAGTTAAGCCTCTATTTCAATTTCTTTATTAGTACTTTGCTGATTTTTAGTCTGTGTTTTCTATGAAATCTTTCAGAATATTTGACTGATTTGGATGAAATTTATTAAATTATTCCCTATATGTTTGGAGTAATTTTTCTGTAAAAACTTTTACTGGCTGCCCATTATAGTTTACTAAATCATCATATAGACCTGAAGTTTCATGATTCCCTCTTATAGTTGAATAAGTTTTTCTGTAAATATAAAACTTCTCTAAAAATAAAGTTTATTATTATAAAGAAAAGAAACATCCCCAAAAGTTTTTAGATTAGCAGAGCCTGTGAAATTCTAAATAAATTTCAGTGAAATTTGGCAGATATAATGAATGTGTGATTACACTGTTCTATAGCTCTTACAGCCATTGATTTAATCTATTTAGTGTATTATTTCTATTAAATGAAAATGTCTTTATTTTGCTAATTACTCATAAGGGTATTTCTGTGAAGCAAAGTGGTTCATTGCTTTCCATTTCTAGTGGTCCCAAACAAGCTGTAAGAAACTGCCAGTGAGTATACAAAGCAAAAGACTCTAAATTCATGAAATAAATTACATATATATATATATATCTACATATATTTATATAGATGTACACACACACACACAATCTTCTCATGCATACATAGAAACCAACCTTGTTGCACTTAAATGAATGGTCACGTTTTCCATGAGATAAGATATATTAAACTGAAATAAGATTTTGAAAGTTACCTATGAAATAAAAATACATATCTTTAGTAACATGATAAAGGAAACATTTACTTTGATAAAAGATTTAATTTACATAAATGTTATTACCTAAACTCAAATTAGGAACGTAAAAACTATAATTTTATCAAGCAAAACCTCATCAGATCTCAAAATAGATATAGTAGAATAAGATTTGATGTACATGTGTTTTTAAATATATATAACAATGATAATTGCATAATAATATGGAATTTAAACACTTCATCCAAATGATATTAATAAAAATTGTTTATATTAACCATCATCCCCCTTAATACTCATACTGAAAAGCAATCTTCAGTGAAAACATATGCAAATACATTTTTATCATGAAGTAAGATAATATGCTTTGCTTTAATGGAAACCAATATTATCTTAAAAAAAAAAAAAAAAAGAAATGAAAGGGCTTTCCTCACTTCTTTTCAACTTTGTATTAGAGGTTCTTAGCCAAGGAAATAAGATAAGAAAAGGAAATAAAAAGGCATCCAGATTAGAAAGGATGCCTCTATTGCCGACGACAGGATCCCATATACAGATTATTCTAAAGACTCCACTAAAAACTATTAAAATTAATAAATGAGTTCAGCAAGTTTGAATATAAAATTCAATTGTATTTTTATATGCTTTGCAACAATGAGCAATCTGAAAATAAATTTAAGAAGGCATTCCATTTACAAAAGCATAAAAAAGAATAAAACACAGTTGATTCTTGTTATTTGCAGTAGTTATGGCCTATAAAGTCACCATGAACACTGAATTAATGAATAATAACCCATTACACACCTAGGGGAAATACAGGTTAGGATCCTGTGAGCCTCTGGTCATAACAATTTCATCAGCTGATAAACAAATAACTTTGTTATTTGTGTGTTTCTGTTTAAAGACACCTTATTTATTATACACTGTTGATTTATTAACTTCAAACTCACAGCCAACAAAAGTGCAAATTAAGTCTGAACAAAGCTTATCTAACACATATATTTTCTCCATAATGCATATCATGACCTTCTTGCATTTAGGAACACTAGACAGCACTTCAGCATTAAGCTTAGGGACCCTTTTAGAGAGCAAAATCTCTAACAAGATGCACAAAAATGTTAAAAAAAAAACAAAAAATGTGGCACTAAAATACCACAAAAAGTATACTTTTTTATAGTATGAGACTCAAATAGGAAGGCAGAGCCTTGTCTGACCACAGATGTAAACACCTGCATTGGGTGGCTCAAAATTTTTGCCATTCTGCTCATATCTACGAATGACCATGGATGCGCTACAAGTATTGATTTGGAGGTTAGAAATCAATTTTAGTCAGTAAGAAAACAGGCAAATGCAAAATCTGTGAATAATGAGTGCTGAGTGCACCTTAAGAATAAATTTAACAAAAGAAGGACACAATTAGTACTCTGAAAACCATAAAATATTTTTGAAAATAATTAAAGGAGATCTAAATAAATGGAAAGGCATTCTACGGTCATTGATCAGAAGGCTTAACATTGTTGCGATTAGAATACTCACCAAATTGACCTACATATTCAGCCCAATCCTTATCAAAATACCAGTTGGCTTTTGTGCAGAAATGGAAAAGCCGATTCCAAAATCCATATAAAAATGTGAGGAACCCAGAATAGCCAAAACAATTTTGAAAAAGTAGAACAAAGTTGGAGGGCTTACACTTCATGACTTCAAACTTACTAAAAACATACAGTAATAAGACAGTGTGGTACTGGCATAAGAATATATAAGCAGATCAAAGAAATAGGATTGAGAGTACAGAAATAAAATCTCACATTGATAGCCAATTGATTTTCAACAAGTGAGAAGACAATTAAATGGGAAAAGAACAGTCTTTTCAACAAATGGTGCTGGGGCAATGGATATCCACACACAAAGAATGAAGTTGGATTGTTTCCTTACACCATATCTAAAAAGTACATCAAAATGGATTATAGGTATGCGAATCCCCTATATTTTTAATATAACATTTATGTAATCTAAATATCTTTTAAAAATAAAAATAAAAAATATATTTAAAAAAACAAATGGATTATAGGAACTAAAGCTATAAAATTTAGAAAAAAACACAAGAGAACATCTTCATGACCTTAGGTTAGGAAAAGATGTTTTAGATATGACAACAAAAGCTTAAGTGACAAAAAACAGATGAGTTGGAGTTTATCAAAATTTTAAAGATGTAGTTCTTCAAGAAACACCATAAAAAAGTGAAAAGACAACCCACAGGATGGGAGAGAATATTTGCAAATCATAAGGGATCTGAATCTAGACAATATAAAGAACTATTATAAGTCAGTAATAGAAAAGACAAATAACAATTCCATAATGGGCAAAGGATCTGAATAGACATTTCTCCAAAGAAGATATTGGCCAATTGGCACATGAAAACATGTTCAACATCATTAGCCCTCAGGAAAATGCAAATCAAAACCACAATGAAATACCATTTTGTACCTACTAGGATGGCTTATAATCAAAGAGATAAAGAATAACTATATGGATGATTAGAATCCTCCTACATTGGTGGGAATGTAAAACGGTGCAGCCAGTGTGGAAAACAATTTGGCAGTTCCCCAAAACATTGCACATAAAGTTAGCATATGAGCCAGCAGTTCCATGCCTAGGTTTCTACCCAAGAGAATTGAAAACATATGTTCACACCAAAGCTTGTACACAAAGTTCACATATTCAGAGCAGGATTATTCATAGTAGTCCAAAAGTGGAAACAAACCAACTGGTGAATGGAGAAACAAAATGTGGTATGTCTAAGCAGTGTAATATTCTCTGGCAATTAAAAGGAATGAAGTACTGATAGATGCTACAACATAGATAAACCTTAAAAACATTATGCTAAGTAAAAGAAACCAGTCACAAAACTCCACATATTGTAAGATTCCATTTATATGAAATGTCCAGAATAGGCAAATCCATGAAGACAGAAGATAAATTAGTGGTTTCTAGGGCTGGGGAGAAATGGGGAGTGACTGCTAATGGTATGGAGTTTCTTTTTGGGTGATAAAAATGTTCCAAAATGGATTGTGGTGGTTATACAATTCTACGAATATTCTGAGAACTACTGCGTTGTACACTTTAAATGAGTAAATTTTATGGTGTGTGAATTCTAACTCAATTAAGTTGTTAATAAAAAGAGAGAGAGAAAAATGAAAGGAGCGCTTCTGTGCCAATTTCTAAATCAATCTGTTTGAAAGAGTAGATTTCTTTTTCCTACAGTCCAGAAAAGCATACTACATAGGAGAGTCCAATGCTAAAATTTCCCAGCTCCATCTTATCATATAAATTATCCAGCATAAATTTTTCATTTTGGTTTTGGTATTTAAGTTTGATTCATGAAGTTATTGGCACTTAATCACAAGCTGTCAAAATTTTGAACTCAAACTTTTTCATCTACATCACCCTGAACTACCATTGGGAAGATTTACATATTCAGCTTTGGGCATATTATTTTTCATATCCATATTGCCACATGTATTTTGTTTAATGTGCTCACCATTTCTCCTCTTCTCAGGAAAGGATATCCAACTTTACATGTGATATTACGATTGGATTCACAACTGTCTTTTTGGATAGCCTAGGAATAAAAATAGAAAGAATTAGAGCAGATAAGCAAGCAGGCAGACCATTTGAGCTTTGTGTCCTAAATTTTTTTGGCTGTGCCTTGGTGACTGTTTTGCCAAAATTAGTTTCTCAGTTTAGGTGAGAGACTCACAGTATCCTGGGATCACCTGTCCCACAGTCTAAAGAAATCTGTAAATAACACTTAAATTAAGGATGATTGAAGGAAAAAGCACATCACACTATCCCAACTAAATCTCACTTGAGAAACAGAAGTACTAATAGCAGCTACCACATGTGATTGCAGTGGCTGGATGAAATAATCCACATATATTGACTGGTTCAGAGAGCCCACAGTGAATGCTAGTCTTTGGAAGAGTTTAGTGTAATGGGTAAGAGCATGGGCTTTGAACTGGGACCACCAGGACTTAAATCCTGACTCCAACCCTTTAACTTTATCCTCTTCAAGATTCTTCACATATCTGGGCCTGATTTTCTGTCAACTGGGGTTAGTCAAACTCTGTTTCATCAAACTTAAGATGTCATTGGATATGAGATCCACCATTATTTTATGTACCAATAAGAAAGAAGAAAAAAATAATGCCAGATAAATAAAACACCATCAAGTGTAAAATGCAATTACAGAGGTGTTAAATGAGAAAAAACAACCACAACAACAACAACAACAACAAACAACCCAGGCTTCTCTTACAACCTCAGAATATCTTCTTATGAAATAATGAGAATTACATAAGTGTTACCCTTAAAACATTGCCTGATACATAAGTACAATTCAAGAAAGGGTAGCTATTGTTACCATTGTTACTATTGCTGATACATGGAGAGAAGATGCATTGTTGGTTTTATAGCCCTGCCCCTCTGCCAAGGCCATTACGTCAACTGAAAGGGGAAACAAGCAATGATTTTTAATACAGTACCCTTTCAAGAAAAAAAAATCAGTGGCAATATTTTCCCAAAATGACTTTGCACATTTGCATTTATGATTCACATTCTTAACTGAATTTTAAATGTGTGGTAGTCATATACAACATGTTTTGAAGCCTCTCTTAGTCATCATGTCCCTAAGTGAAATCCTAATAAACAGAAGGAAGTATCAGTGAAAATTTGAATTTAAAGTAACTGGACAAGAGACTTCAAATATTATGTAAAATAAATACATTAATTTTAATATGAATTATATATATATTATTGATTCATATAAATGTATACAGAGTTTTAGCTCAGGGGAGTTCATTTGGAGATAAGGATAACAGCAAAGTTCAGATTTGGAAATGCAGATGATCCCTGAAAAAGCACCTTACACAGATACATGCTATTGCCAAAATGACAAAGAGCTTCTGTTGTGAATAAATGTGAAACAGACATTTAATATGTATCTCTCGCCAATGTAATATTTTGCATAGAAAGTGGGAAATGGTATTGATTTTTCCGCACGTAGTTTTTTGTTGTTGTTGCTCAACACATATGTCGCTCCCTCTCTGCCCCTCTGTTAACCATTTTGGCTTTAATTGTTAGGTTTATCTTTTTCCTTGACTCAGCCTCATTTTCAGCTCTTTAAGGACTCTGGGAAACATACAATTTTGATACATCACTGATCCTTTCCTCACACTGACTCCAAGAAGATACCAAGATCTCTGAAGAAAGAAACCAAGACAAGAGCTAAAAGGAAAGCTTGGTACTTTCAACATTAGTGAATATTAATTTTGTACAAAATAGTTTTTATTCTTCTAAAACCAATATAAGCAATTAATTCACTTGTAAGAAAAGTGTGTTCAATAAATTAGTATTTCAAGCATAAATGAGCGTGCAACAAAACGTTTACCTCAATTCCTGAAAAAATTAGATTTGGAGAATAATACACTATTGTTCTGGTGTTATAGGCACTATCCTTTTTATTTTTGACTGTTAGGCTAACGTTGAACTTGTCATTGTGGGACTTCACAATAAGCGGATCCTGTCCTGTTGAGGATACATTCAGGGCGAGGTCCGAGATGCACTTTTCCTTGTTTCCACAATCTTTAGCAAAGGGGATCTGAAATGGTCACAGAAAAGTACTTTTCAAAATTCAGTTAAACATTATTGAAAAGTATCTATTAATTTTGGAACATAAATAACATATTGTCCAAATATGCTATGCTTATAACCCATAAAGAGGATAGATTTCACTCCTAAAGATTTTGTATTTGTTCTTGTCATTTGTAGTGGAGAAGAAACTTTTACTTCTAGTCCTTTAAAGAATGCAGAGTTTTCACAGATTTTTTACTGGCTTTAGTATGCCAGGGTAGAAGAGCTTCAGATAATCACAGTGCTCTCATTTTAAATTGATCGGTTGACACTTTAATACTCAAGTCAATTTTGAGATTTTCTGTTAAAAAGAGCCAAATACTTAGGAATGCAATGGAGATCGGTCAAGAGGATGGAAAATGGTCAAGCCACATATCTGGGCATTTTCCTTGACTGCACTGCTTTCATTACATCCCTTCCCCATTATCCAACCCATCATCAAGAACTGTCCATTCTCTCTCTCTTATAAATATCTCTCAAATCCTTTCACATCTCCATTCTCGCCACCATCTCTCATTCCTCCCTGAGCTAAAGCAACAGTCTCCTAACTCACCTGGCACATCCAATTATTCCCTCCAATTATTCTCCACATGGCAGCTGAAGTAATCCTCAAAACACACAAATCTGTTCCTATCTCTGAACCAATTAAAAATCTTCAACAGCATTCCACGGCTTCACAAAAAAGTTTAAAATTCCTACAGTGGCACAAAGTCCTGAATGATCTGGTTCTGCCTGCACCTCTGGCCTCATCTCTTATCACCTCTCCCCCTTGTTCTTTATTTCAGCCCAACTGGTGAGTTTAATTTGCATTAGTTTAGTTTATTCTCTCAGGACCTTCACACACACTCTCTCCTCTACCCACAAGAGTGCTCGACCCACCCCTCTAAATAGGATGAAAGATCAGGTCTTCACTTAAATGTCACAGCCTCAGGGGAGTGTTCCGTGACTTCCCAGCCTAGATAGAAACTCCCTCAGAGCTCTGAAATCCTCCTCCATAGCCTCCACTTTAATTGTTACTAAATAATACCTATTTCCCAGGCTATACTTGGTAGACAGGTCCAATACACGTGTATAGGAAACTCAATAAATATGTTTGGGAGGAAGGAAGGGCAGGCAGAATGCAGGAAACATCCCTAATGTTTCCTCCATTGATACTTCACTCACGAACCCCCTCTTCTACCCCTCCCCCACTCTTTCTCAGGGGTAGGGCAGTGGCTTGGATTGCAAATTTGGAAGCATGCACTGAGTGAGTTCAGCCCAGTTCTTGTCTCTTCTGCTCTTGGGTGGCAGTGTGACCAAAGGAAATATACATTCTCTGCTCCTCTATTCTGCAAGTCTTACCGAGGGGACCCCCAAAGGAGGCCTGAGAAGATCGGCACTGTCGTGTCCTAGTGGGGTTCTGTGGTCTAAGTCCACGGCTCAGTATGAAGACGCCCATTACTGCCACACATGCCTAAACCATGCTCTGCCTTTTTAGCAATAAAGGGGAGATTTCAATCTCCAGCTGGCTGACTCTTGGGTCTTTCTTTCCATGGATCTTGAATTCAGGCAAGGTAAAAATGGATGTCATTTATTACTTCCCTGAAACTCTGATAATAGGAAGTTAGAAGAATTGGGAAAAGTGTAGAATAGTCTAATTCTTTGCAAAAAATCTAACTTGTTTGGGGTTTTTGTGTGTATATGTGTGTGCATGTTTATGTGCTTCATGATTTTTCTTAATATTGTCACAAAAAGATATTCTGAATTTAAAAAACTCTGACTTACATATTCATGTACTGAGTTTGGTAGAGAATCATCAAGAACTGGGCCATTTTCTGGATCAGTAAGATTAAAATCCAAAGTTATCCTCACAGAGTCCCGAAAGTCATGCTTGTCCTGGAGGTTGAAACATAAAGTATATGATTGTATCATATTTATTGTATGTTCTGACCTTGTTATGGCTTACTGGAACATTCTTGTGCCCCTGGTCTGACATATCATCTCACCAGGCTTTTTGCTCACTGCAGAGGGGACTGCCATTCTGCTTTGACAAGGGACACAGCTGGAATGCAAAGACTTGAGATAATGACCAGTTGACTCCCCTACAGCTGCTCAGGGGACCCGCTGGAATGATGGGATATGTTATACCTTGTCATCGAAATATATACACTGAGCTGCTTGCATTACATTATTGTTTCTTTGGAGACCTTAGGCTAAAAATCACTATGGAATACTTCTAGGTAAATCTCCCAACTTAAGATGGACAAACTTTATTTAAGTTGAATTGTATTTTAACAATAAAATTCATTACTATAACTTATAGCTATAGATGTAAGGATTTTATGATATAATGTGAGCATAATGTAAATGATGTGAATTTGATTAAAATTCTTAATATTATCATCTATAACAGTCACCATTTATGGAGTGTCTAGCATTATAAATCTTATGCACATGATAGCTAATTATTGCAACAATCCTCCAAGAAGAATAGCTATTATGGTCCTTATTTTAGTCACCAATTCTGAGTCACCAAAGTCACTCAGAATGTGGGGAAGCTGGGATAACAACCTGAGCCTGGCTGACTCCAAAATAAAAGTTAAGATATCCATTATAATCAAAAATATTTGAGGGCATTTTAAAACCAGTTTATTCCTTTTAACACTAGTTTCTAGATATAGTTAAATATTGAATTTATGGACAAATATAAACTGCAGTGATTTTTTAGCAGTTGGAGGTGGTGCCATATCTGATTTCACATCCTTTATCTGAGTTCTAACTCTTAAATATTTGGTTTTGTTGAACTAAATAGGAGGGAAAACTCCAGTTTCATTTTTCAGATGAGAGACTGATCATGTAGTTGACAGAATAAATTTATTTTGAGAGATATCATGGGGAATAATGATGTTAGAATCAGTAAAGAAGAATAAATATGTGCACTGGGATGCACATTCTCTGCTTCTTTCTTGCCCCTAACTACAATTTTCAAAATATAGAATATGAGTATATTAAGAATAGAGAAATAAGCCAGAGGTGAGAAAACAAATCGTTTCTTTTAAAACCCAAGACCATGTTCAAGTCTCTAAGTCTCAATGACGGTTACTGAAATCAATGTTGTATCTCCTACCTTCATCATGCCTTTTGAAATTAGTACCATCTACATGTTAAGAAAATCACTTTAAACAATGGAAGAAAACTCCTGTCCTTCATTGAGAACCCTCCACATATACACAGTGTCCCAACAAACTACATTTAAAATGGCTCAAATTGGTTTACCAGCCATCGCTAAAAATTAATGATTTGCTTTCCAAGGTTCACTGATTCACTAAAATGGAAAGAAAATGAAGTAGCATAAAATCTACAGATGACAGAAGATAGAATTTTTTTCTTCTTCTTCAGTATAAAGTCAAAGAGCGAGATACATAGTTCAGTGGACATGAAGAGACCTCAGAAAGCAAATGGCTTAGCAGTCTATCTTCAGGGCAGTTAATGATTTATCATCCACATTTTCCAGATGAGGCCCACAAAAAGGAAATGACGGTTTTAAGTTGAAAGAATAAATGAATGAATCCAGGTGTCTTGTCAACTGATGCATGTGTTTTTTACTATTCCACAAAATATGGATGTCTTATTACACAAACAGGGATGATTAACGATATTTTTATGAAATGTATTTAGAAATGAAAAAAAAAACAAACCTGTGATTTTTTTGATGGAAGTGAACAAATGAAATAAAGTTTACTTTGTGATGTGTACTTTGAAACAAACCAGTAAGAACTTGATTGACTTGAAATAAGATATCTATGATTTATTATTGATTTAGAGTAAGGCAGCTATAATATATGATTTACTTGCCAACATGTAGAAGGAGTACTTAGTGCATTCTGAGTCTCGAACTGTGATGTTTCTTTGAATTCTTCTCTCTTGAGTTCCAGAGAAAAAACTTCGTGATATCTGTCTTAGCGAATCTAGTGTGACACGGTACTGCATATCTATTCAGTTAAAAAAAGGATAAAGAATAAATGACAGAAATATTTATTTGGGGGCCAAATTCATATGGCCCAGGTCATTAAATTAGCATTATAGAAAAATCTCTACAGGAAGTACTCAACAAAAGGTTCTATTCCACATATCTATATATTATGGTAGTACAATGATATTTGCAGCCATGATGATAATCTTGAAGAACTTTATAGAACTGCTTTCTAGTGATTTTAATGTTTAATTACACCTATTTATGCATGTGAAATGTGTATACACACAGACAGACACATACATGTAATATGCACATGTGCCACACATCATCTCATTTCTTGATCATATCTGACTCAGATTACAGAATGTTTACTGGATTTTCACTTAAAATTTCTTTTAAATTTATAAATGTGGGAGCCCTGCTTGGAATATTGATTTTTGTTGCATTTTAATAGAAGGGAAAGTATTCATTAATGACATTTTTACCTATTTCATAAAAAGACACGTTAGATTGTGTTCACAGCACAGTTAAGTTTTATAAAATAAGCATACCACTATAAGGAAAACAAGCTAAGCCCTATATTTTCTATGAAGGCTACAGTCCCCTTCAATGGATCATGTAGGTACTGTATAAAAGTTACATAAGACAATAAATAATGCTGCATATGAAAATCTAAATCATTATTTTATATTCTTATACCCCATTTATCTTCTAATCTGGGGACCATTTCAGAGCATAAAAAAGCACATATAGAGCAAAGTGAAAAAAACAGATTTTAGGGATTAAAGATTTTTTCATTCTACTTATATTTGTTCTGCAGAGTGGAATCCTCTTCTGCAGCCAGTGGACTTCTTAGCTTTGACTCCAACCTATTTAAACATCATTAAACAACTGCCTCAGAAAGGGTGTGGGGGCAGGGGGAGGCACAGGCAGGCGTGTGGCAACTCTGACCCTCACAACCCACTGCCACCTTGTGAACTGAGCCCAAGGACCGTGGGGCTGTGAAGGCTGCAAAACGTTCGGAGCCTTCCTGTGCAAAGCAGGCTTTCCCGGGGAGGGGCAGGAGGCAGGAGAGAGTGTCCTGTGTGAAAACCCAGGGGAAGGGAAACTGGGCTCATTTGGAGCCCACCTCCAAACTCTGCTTCTGACTTGGTATCTCGGTTTTTGTTTTGTTTTCTTTTGTTTTTAAGCATTTGTTGGTAGTAAATGGCAGTGAGTGAGGGAACTGTGGAGTGTTGAGGTCACTGCACACAGATATGTTGCTGCTCCAGAATTTTCGGGGTCCCATACTTATTCTGCAGCAGACTGTTTTTCAAGGCTCGACATGGTCACAGAGACAAGTACAATGTGCAGTTCACTATGGTGGGAAGAAACACAATATCTTACTGGATTTCATCGTGCTAGACAAATATATTGTCTAGCCACTCAAAAGCAT
Organism: Tolypeutes matacus; assembly: GCA_026826555.1. Classification (NCBI taxonomy): domain Eukaryota; kingdom Metazoa; phylum Chordata; class Mammalia; order Cingulata; family Chlamyphoridae; genus Tolypeutes; species Tolypeutes matacus. The sequence goes on from JAKSZT010053783.1 coordinate 8,561,529, forward strand.
TTGTTTTAAATATATATATATATATATATATATATATATATACAACTTACCATCTTCATAAATAGTGTCTTCTTTGGACTTTAATTTCACATCAAAGCACACCGTAGCATTTATGCATACTGTTTCCTTTCCCTCGACCCGACAGTTTTTCTTTTGAATATTCACTTTATTTGGTTCAAAATTCATAGTCACTTTAACTACAGCCACATCTCGGGACCTACAGATACATAAACAATGGTGATTACTCAGACATTTTTATGTCAAGTGCACGTCATCAGTTGGGGAGTGCACTGTGAGAGCACGGAAGGCGATTCTTCTTAGTGTATCGTATGGGCTCTCGGGACTCCATTGCTTTAATGGATCTTTGATACCTGAGGGATTATAGCTGATGTGCTGAGATATCCAGGTTGGTTTGGAACCATCTTGGACTTCTGGAGGATAAGCCAAAGATGTGCTTTTGCCCCTGACGGATAAAACAGGGAACCAGGTGCAACCTCAGAATTAAAACAATATTTTGGGGTGTGAGGTTGTTGCCAATCTGGAAAGTGTCCAGGGGCCCCTAGAGAAGCCTGCTAGCTCAATTCTGTACTGTAATTCTAGGCTGTGCTTTTAAGTTCCACCTTGTTCCTATTTGTGGGAAGAAGAAACAAAATAACATTTGAAGCATTGTACTAGCCACATATATTATTTCACTTAAATCTTACATTGTTAACTTCAGGAAATATTATCTCTGTCTATGTGTGAGAAAACAGAGGCTCAGAGAGGTTAAATATTTTACTAAGTTCAAAAGCTGTCATGAGAACAAAACTGGAATATAAACCCAGTTCTTCTAACTCCAAAGCCCAGTGATTTTCACTCATCCAAAATGAGAGCAAAATACTACCCCAGGCAAGGAGAGTATATGGAGGTTGAGGCCCTTCTCAGAATCAGTTCAGCATAATTGATGGAACCTTCACTGGGTTTCTGCCTTATGAGCAGAACTGGCTCTTTATACCCAGGTAACTTGTCCCTGTTTATCCCTTTTTATTTTTAAAAATGATAAATATTTTTCTTTTAAAACAATTTACTCATAGAAAACATAAAAATGTATAAAGAAAACCTTGAAATTCTACCACTCAGCAATAATTACCATTAACATTTGGTATTCTTGGTATTTTTCTTCACAGAAGAATAGAGAGACACACACATACACATGTATACATACACATATATGCATATAAAAAGGCATACATACCTTTTTACTTATAATAATGAACAGCTTCCCACCTTTTACATTTTTCCCAGAACTTTTTCTTTCTTTTTTCTCTTTTCCTGTCTCTTTTTTTTTTTTTTTTTAACACAAGGGAGCAAAGAGTTTATTGAGAAATGAGAGAAAAAAAGAGAAGTACACAGCCCAGACACGGGTGCAGGCATGCTGCAAGGTGAGACACGCTCAGAACATTACTTTTAATGGCAGTATACTGTTCCAACATAGGCATGTACCCTAATCTATTTACTCAATCCCTTTTGATTGGATATTTATAAATTGATTATTATATATAGTTCTATTATACTCTACACATCATATGTCTTTGACCATATTTCTGGATTGTATCTTTAACAATTTTTAAAAGTATGGACATTTTATAGCCTTTAAACACTTATTGACAAAAACCTTCCGTTAAATAAAATATGACTGCTGTCATCATTGGAGTTATGGGGAGCGACTCCCTTTATGAGAAATGAAAGGGACTTTCCTAATGAATTTCCTAACTTTCTTCAAAATGATCACACCACATTTCTCATTAAGATAATTCCTGAGTAATTTATTTTTCAGTCAATATTTGCAAATAGAACCTTTTTTGAAACTGTACTTTCTAACTGGTTAAAGCTAGGGTATAGAAATACTATTAATGCTTGTATCTGGTCACTGACTAGGATTTTACGGTGAACTAAAAGGGTTGGGGCAATGTGGAAATGTAGGTATTTTAAATGCCGAGCAAAGATATTGTTGAAATTGCCTCTTTGCTTGACCAACAGAAACATGTTCAGACAGTGCCGCACCCTTGTCCAATTTTATGCATTAGGTAAATGAATAAATAGTCAATTAGCTCTGAAAGGTTGCAAACAACTCAAAGTCAGAGACAATTTCTTGTTTATGTAAATCCTCTATGAGATCTCCTTCTCCTTCGCCCCTTCCCCCAAAGAATACCTATTATAGTGTCAATCAATGTAAGAGATTTTACTTGTTCCTTTTATATGGTTTCTTTTTACTTAAGCTTTATCAACCCCTCCCGCTTACTCAACTGTATAAGTTGTGTTTGTATAATAGATAACAAAAGGATATAAATATTTGTTATGATATGAGCTCAGATCATAGCAGAGCTCTGGAATTCTGTTAAATATTATCAGGTCGGTTGGCTGTTATTAAAATACATACCAGAAGAGGGCAGCACCACCAAGGCCCCCGATAGTCACATCAGTCAGACCGTCACCATTTAAATCCATTTCTCCGTGGATAGACTGGCCAAAAAATTTCAGTGTCTCGCCATCCCCTCCTGATGGAATACGCTGTAAAAATCCCAATAGACAGCTTTATTTTTATTTATGTCATAAGAGTCTCTTCAAAATGGCTCCAAGTAAACCTTTAAACTTGAGTTGGTTAACAAAAAGTTAAAATATAAAGATCTTTGGAAACCTGCCCAAGAGGCTGCTCCTGTAGAGACAAGAGGAAATAGATGTTCCCACAGGATATCATTCTATTAATAGCACAGATAGAATTATTTCAGGGTCACTGACACCAGAAAATAAAAAGTATATTTTAAAAAAAGTATATAATGTCAGCTTGTCATTCTTAAGGAAAACACTAGGAGTAATTGGAGCTGCTTTCTAGTTCCTGTTTAGTCCCATTACACAGAAATACTTGCAAGTACTGGAAACTTTGAAAATATACAAGAAAGTGAGGGAGTAAAAGATTGTCTTGGGTGGTCAATTTGGGGCTGATTGAGCTTTGGAACTTGGTATAATAAACATATTCCATCAAATACATTTTCAGATATACAATCTTCTTTACTTTTGTGTCAAAAATTCTTCTGAACGTTGGAGGCACTACAGATTCAATACCACTCATATGTGACCATGATGTTGGGAAGGTACGAATGAACATGGAGTTCTCAAATACTGATCTGTGCATATTACCATACATGGTCGATCTCTTTCCTTACTATTTAGCTTTGTTCAAGCTGGTAACATTTTAACGGAACTCAATGGCAAGGAGAGAAGTCTGACAGACCCGGCCTACACTTGGGGTTTAAGGCAAACCAAATGGAAACATTTTCCATGCCTACATTTTTGTGGTTCATTGGGAAGTATTTCCTTATTTGTTAGCAAAAAACATCAAGAGATGTTTGCCTCATTGATTCAGGAGTTGATTCTGGATCATCCCATACACAAGCAGTACCTCTGTTGCCAAGAAACGAGTGAGTACATCCTCGCCAATCATTGGGAAAGCAAACTCTAATAAGGTTTTTGTTTAAAGCTGCATCTTGATTTACCACCATTTTACAAAACAAATTGTTTTTGAGAATTTATTCCATTTTTTGATGATTTTAAAATTTCTTCCTTTTCTACTTCTAATGCTACTCCATTAAATTTACAGGATTAATATTGACTTCAGTGGTGGAACATCAAAAAGAAATCTCTTCCCACATTTCTATCATGTCTGAGTAGTTAATATTTCCTGTTTCTATTTAAGTAAAAACATGAGGACTTTAGCAGAAACAAATAATTTTATTAAATGGGTTACTGAAATGAACCATTTATTTTGTTGTTTCACTGTTAATGTCATTAGGACTTTAGGAAAAATTATTCACAGCTTCTCAATACAAAGATTGATTTACGAACTGTATTGACTACAAAACCAAAGAGTACAGTCAAACATAAAAAGACATAATTGATGATCTGATTTCTTCTCATATTATATAACCTAGACAGAAGTGAATTCTCTTTTAATTATATTGTAAGTAGTTGTTCAAGGATTAACCAATTATGGTTACTTAAAAACAGACAATTAAATTAGAAATATTCTTTAAACTCTCCTGTTTTTAATAGCCCATTAAACATTTCTGTAAATTGATATTTTTATTATGTAAGAAATAATTATATTTATGGATTAGAGCTGTTAACTGGCAAAAAAATTTAAAATAGTAATAACAGAAATCCCCTGTGGGTTAAACTTCATTAGTCAGATCTTTCCCAAAGAGTGATTACTTGTTAGAATATTGCAACCTTCAGAAACCCAAATACATTTGACAAATATGTTAATTTAATTAATAAATAAAAATTTAATGTAATTTTATTACAGCAATATGGACTTGGAATATATAAATAATAATCTCATCTTCCTTACCGGTTAAAGTATATAATTATTGTTCTCTTAATCAGAAAGTGGTACCCTCTCTTTATGATCAGATACATTACAGATGTTTAAAAACGTGGTGTTTTTTTGTTTGTTTGTTTCACTGTTTTAAGAGACTAAATCATAGAGACATGGCAAGTAACAAAACAGAAAAGATAAAAGGACAAAATACAAAGTAATTCCTCTAAGTAGTAAATCTTCTAAGATTACTACTTAGAAGTATTAATAAAGAGTAAGAATAAAGAAACCAAATAACTCATGCAACAAGGCCTGGCATTGGATCCACTTGCCACTTAAGAGTGAGAGTCAGTAGGTCTAACTTCTTACTTGTGCATATTCTTTTCTTATGGTCTTGCCACTTCCATGATAAATGTACACTGCGCCCCCGTGGTCATCCTCAAGTGGAGCTCCTATCACAATGTCATTAAATCCATCAAGATTAAGATCTTTTACAGCAGCAATAGCTGTTCCAAAACGAGCCCCGCACGGCTCATTTTTATTTGCCTTTGTGCAGGAATTGTGCTTCAGAGATGAACAGCAAATCTGCTTAATGGGTTCCAGGCTCATTTGATATTCAAACCTTGTCTGTAAGAAACATAAACAGGAAACTTATGGATTTCGATCATATTACAGCAGAGTACAATTATTTAAGTACATACTAAATCAGTGCTACTAAAAACCAGTGGTACATCAACAGCAAACGTTTGTAAAACTTCTTAAAGAGTGCCTATATCATAAGAGCATAGTTAGGGATTTCAAAGGATAGACTGTAGAAGTGTGGGAAAGAAGACACACGGAGGATTTTACTGGATTCTCTTGATAATGCAATTGGGTGAGTATATGACTCACAGCATCTTGTTATGGGCACTATCCTTTCTTCACTCAATAGTGTGCTTCTTTGAAAAGTCTCCTATAGGACAAAGAAAATTTATCTGTTCAAAAAGAAACTTTCTCAGGAAATGGAGGTGGCTCAAGCCATTGGGCGCCTCCCTCCCACACGAGAGGTCCTGGGTTCGGTTCCTGGTGCCTCCTAAAAAAAAAAAAAGACGACGAGCATACTACAAAAAGACACAGAGAACAGGCAGTGAGTGCAAACCACGGGGGTGGGCATTGGGGAAATAAATAAAATAAAACCCCCCCAAAAAAGGTGTAATTATTGAAAAAAAAAAACAAACAAAAAAAACTTTCTCCAAAGCCTAGAGTGATTAACAAAATGAAAAAAAAAAAAACAAAAACAGTAAAACAAGTAATAGCAAAAGATGGATAAAAATACTCTTTTGTGGGAAAAAGAGGGTGGGAACATGACAGTAAAAAGAAAAGTTGACAGGAGGAAGCCATAACATAATAGGAATAAAGATATGAAAGAATTAATATGGGAGAGAGTCCAAGAATTTAAAAAGTCTAAATAGATGAATACTGACTATAAACAACAAAAACTCTCCTAATGAGGAAATCAAGAATTATTTCACCTAACAAATTATGACCAAAGTCAGTTGTGAAAGGCAAAATCTGGCCCAGTGAATTATTTCAAAGACCACAGCAGTTCTCTGAAAGCTACTGGTGTCACCGAAGGCCTTAAGACTCCCGACCTCACAGACTGGCCCTCCTAGCGTTAACTGCTAACGTTACCTACCTCCAGGCCAGCGCTCCTGAAGGGCTGGCCTGTGAGTACACTTATCTGGTTAGTGAGGTTCATATTTACCTGTTCTATCCTATACTCTCTTTAAAAATAATCATGTTTCCAAAGAGGAACTATCTAAGGGCATGAACTTCTTTATTAGAATTCTAAATGCTCATTTCAGAATTGGACGGTTTGCAGAGTAGGTGGGCCCTGAGAACTTCTTGGCTCATTTTACCAAAGTGAGTGGAAAATTAGAACTGCATTATTCAAAACCCACGGAAAGAAATTCTCCTGAATTCACTGTTACCATTACCTGATTCAGAGCGTACACATACACCTTTCCTTGTTCCTCTTTCTCTGTTCCCATGTACATGGGAGCCCCAACCAGAAGAATGTCAGTATTTGAATCTTTATCAATGTCAACTGTTGTTAAAACACTGCCAAAATAGGAACCGATCTATGACACACACAAAAAATAAAACAGCTTGATGAACATCAGAAATTTTCAAGGAAGCTAAAATTTGCATTTTCCTTACACCCATCAAGAAGATTATTTAAGACTCTGTTGGTAAAGGATATTTCATATGGAATCTGATGTTCCCCAAGCATTAATTACAGGGTCTTGCTTGAGGCCAAAGGATATTAGTCAGCTGCCTCCTTGAGGATGAGCAGCTATTACAGATTTCATAACTTCAGAGTAAGAGAAATCAATCCCTTTAGTTTACTCTACCTTTTCCTTCTTATCCACAAAAAAGAAAATATCAATAATAATGCAGTGATTTTTAAGGAGATCAACAATAGAAGGCATTCTGGAATGTTTACTACAGCAGTAAGAAAATATGAAATAAATATGTAATGAGGAGCTGACTTGTCCTGGGATACTGGTGTGGCTTATCCCATCTTATAGGCCTAGAAAATTATCTACTCAATATTATGGATAAATCCAGTCCTATCAGCTAAGGGAGAAAGAAAAATATAAAAGGTCCGTGGGAAAGACCAACTCCTTGAAGACATGTGTTTTCTCTTTTACATACAGGATGTGTTTTAGGGAAATGCAGAGAACTTACACTTCATTATCTAAATGCAATAACCTTTCCAAATATTGACCTCTGTTTAATATTTGATACTCTAGATAATTCTCTTATTGAAATTTCCTGCCTTGGCCTCCATGATTTTATTTTTGTTGTCCTGATTCTGTCCCTATACCATGAACCACCCTCTACCTTTGCTGAATCCTTTTTCTCCCCCCATATCCTAAATTTTGGTCTCCCCTAAGGCTCAGATCTGCAGTTTTCTTTCTATTCTACCACCCTAGATGACTTATCTTTCCCAAACCTTCCCACTACCCCAAATTGCACATTTTGTTCTGTCCTTTCCAAAGCACTAGGTATACATTTCAAACCAACTGCTAGACATTGAATATTATTTTCTCATAGACTTTTGACGGCTTTAAAAGTTTTTTTAAGTTGAATTCAATACAAACATTTATAAAATGCTCTAAGATATGGTGACATTGAGCTTTTATTCCCAACTAAGAGCCATCAAGAGAAGAGGGGGAGCTAAACCTTTAGATGGCTCATGAGTTGCCCATGGCCTTGGTCCCCACAGCTTCTCACTATCTTATGCCTGACAACTTTGTTCATTTACCTTACTTGCCTGACACCTGCAACCATTAAAATTTATATATGCTGTTACAGGAATATGTCAAAAGCCAAATATTTTTTTAAAACCCTAAACTGCTTGAGTTGCAGATGATCTAATAATGGTGCCACCATTTTCTGATTCCCAGGCCTGAAACTTAAATCATGCATGACTCCTCTCCTCAAACTTTCATAAAGTATCTGTCACCAATATTTTAAAAGTTTTTATTTTGAAATAATTTCAAACTTACAGGATAATTGCAAAAATAATATAAATCCCATACAGAGAACTCCAATATACTCTCCCCCCACCCCAGATACCCAGATCCAACAATTTCAACATTTTGCCACATTTGCCATATCATTCTCATCCTTCTATCTATCTATCTATCTATCTATCTATCTATCTATCTATCTATCTATCTATCTATTTTATTTTCTGAACATTTGAGAGTAGGTTGCACATATCATAACACTTGAACATATATATTTCTATGTACATTTCCTATGAACAAGGATATTCACTTACGTAATCACATTAAGTGTAGTTATCAAGTCTAAGAAATTTAACTTTGATTTAAAGCTTATGTTCCATATTCCAGATTTTTCTTATGTCCTAACAATGTCCTTTTGAGCCTTTTCTCCTCCTTTCTTAGATCCCATCCAGTATCATGTATTACATTTAATAGTCATAATCTCTTTGGTTTTTTTCTTTTGTTATTTTTTTAATTGTGGAAAAATATATACAACATAAATTTCCCCATCACAACCCATTACAATGTTTTAGGACCCTCCCCACTATTCATTAATAGAACTTTCCCTTCACTCTAAACAAGCCCTACACTCATTTTGCATTAATTCCTCTTTGTCCCTGCCCCTCCCACTCCATTGGAAACCTGTACTCTACATTCTATCTCTATGAATTTGCATATTCTTTAATATTTTCTTTGTGGTTACCATGGGGCCTAAATTTAACATCCTAATCTATAACAAAATTGTTTGCTTTGATACTAACTTAACTTCAAAAGTATATACACACAATATTCATACCTTTATGTAGTTCTTGTTGCAAATTATGTGTTTCAACATTATGAGTCTCAAACCACTAATTTGTCATTACATTTTATGCATTTGCCTTTGGGGATTTTTCAGCCATTATTATTTTGAATATTCTCTCTGCTCCTTTATTTCTTCTCCTTCTGGGATTCCCACAATGCATGTAAATTGATGTGCTTGATGGTGTCCCACAGGTTCCTCAGGCTCTGTCACTTTTCTTCATTCTTTCTTCTTTCTGATGCTCAGACTAGATGATTTCAATTGTCTTATCTTCAAGTTCACTGATTCTTTCTTCTGCCAGCTCTAATCTGCTATTGAAGCCCTCTAGAAAATTTTAAAAATCTGGTACTATAGTCTTCGGCTCTGTTTGGTTTCTTTTCAAAATTTCCATCTCTCTTTTGATACTTACTTTCTGTTCGTCTATAATTTTCCTGATTTTCTTTAATTCTTTGCCTATGTTTTCTTTTAGCTCTTTGAGCACATTAAGGATGATTTTTTAAAAAAGTCTTTATCTTGTTTGTTTCTTGTTTGCTCTTCCTCATTGATGGTTTCTAATGCCTTAATCTACTCCTTTGCCTGGGCCATCACTTATTGTTTCTTTGTATGTTTTGTTACCTTTTGTTGAAACCTGGACAGTTTGATATTTTAATGTGTTATTACTAAAATTTTGAATTTGATGTGTCTATTCCTTAAGCTTATATCCACTTAGTGTTATGGCAGAGCTTTCTTGGAATGCTAGTACCTAATCCAAAAAAAAAAAAAAAAAAAAGAGAAAAGAAAAAAATACCTTTCCCCGTCTTTGCAGTTTGACCTGTGCAGTGCTCTCCTTTAGAATTTATCCATACAAACAGTTTTAGAAAATAGCTAAAGGTCTAACTGGTTCTTTATGCACATGCTCTTGTCTTGGGCATGTGCATTTGGCCCTAGGAATTTCACCATTTACATGGACATGAATGACCTTCTTCCCCAGGAAAAAGTTTCCTTATGGTCCCAGGTACTACTGCCTGTCCTACAGCCAACAATCCCTACCCCCAGGAAGCTACTTGGCTGCTCTCCCATGGGGTTCTATAGGAGAACTCTGTGAGCTGCCTCCTACATGCAAGGCAAGATCTGGGAGACCAAGTCCCTCAGGTCATCACCAGACAGATCCAGCCAGACATATATCTTTCAATATGTGCATGTGGGTTACTCTGCTCCTTTGGCAACTGGGACCAGGTATTCACACTGGGAGCAAGGGCCAGCTCCATGCCAAGCTGATGAGGGATTGGGGAGGTGCCAACCGGATTAACACAAGATCTTAAGGATTTTAAACAGCTTTTTTTTTTTTTTAATTCAGTGCCACCCTTTTACTACAGTCCTTTAACTTTTCTTTTCTGGAACTTTGGGAAAGATGTTTCTGCCCATTCTTGTTCGTTGTTCAAAGCTTCTTTCAGGGGATGGAGCCCTGACGTTTCTCACTCTGACATTTTGATTGGGGCCTTCTGTGCCACTTTTGACTTTCTGTCATGCAGACAATTGAGTGATAATGGACTTGAGATGTAAGCCAAAATGCCTCATTTTACTCTTGTCAATTTCTCTTTATTTATGTCTGTCACACTTCTTCCTTCCTTTCCACTTTTATTGTTGCTATGTCATTTTATCACAACTCATCCTTGAGCTACAATAGCCTTGCTTTTATTGTTGATATATTTTCTGATTATAAACGTGGGCAAGGGGTTAATAAAAATCCCTTTTACCTGCTTTATGAAAATCCAACATTTGGTTTGCTCCAGCTCTGTTCCCTGGAAATATGACAAGGGGAGGATTTCAACTGTACTACTAAGCAAAATTGATTGTGGTAAAAATAACCTCTGGTTGGTATATTGTATTTAGACTTGGTGAAATTATTAATGAACTATGAATATCCAGTGAAATTGCCATATTTGGGGCTTTTAAGAGTGCAGTGACTCTTGCAACTGGCAGGGCCTTTATAGGGACCGCAGAAGCTTTGTTTATTCCATTGTTATAAAAGATACTGGCTTCTGTGGCGCCAGCTAGGGTAGCTCTGGTACCTGCCCAATGGGAGTCTTGCCCCCTTGCATTTGAGCTGTACTGCGGAGATGGCTGCTGCAAGGACTCCTGCAGGAGAAGAAAGAATGCCTGATGCTGCCCTGCCTTCTGAGTAGGCTGGTGTGGGTGGGTTGGGGGAGTCACAAATGTGGCCTGTGGTAATCTTGTGAGTTGGAATATTATTTACTGAAGTCTAAGATGAACCACCTTGTGAGCATTACAGAATAAAGTTAATAATTCCTTATTGTTGAACACTTGGAAAACACAGAAAACTATGAAAAAGAGATAAAATTTATCCAGATCATCACAATACAATAGTATAAAAAAACATATTTTGATATCTTTCTTTCAGTTTTAAAAATATGAAAATATAACTGTGTTTGCTTACTGCATGTATAATTTTCTAAACTACTTTTAAAATTCAATATTATCTAATGAGAATCTTTTAATTTAAAATTTTCCCAACAATTTCCCATTACCTCCAGGATAAAATCCAAATTCTCTCGTTTGCCATTCTAAGACCTCACACAACTAGGGTCCATGTTTTCTTTCTGACGTTCTTTTTCACTATTAGTTTTATCTATCTACATTCTGTCTTTCCTCCTAAACTCAGCTCATATTTTATCTATTATCAAGAATTTCCACAAGAATCCCAGGTTAAAAAATTTCCCATCTTCTGAATTTATTGTTGTGCCTCTGGCATGTCTATGCTTCTTAATAATTTAGATCTCTATTCTTGTTCATATTTTTGTACATCTGTATCTACATCTATTATCTAAACTTCTTATCTCTATTGTCATCCAATTGAAATGTGTTGTAAGCCAAAGATGCAGACACTTGATATTCCTCTAGGGAGCTTAATTCAGGGCTCTGCTCACAGTACATACTGTTTTTTTTATTTTTAAGTTTAAAACAATAGACAGTTAATTTATAAAGACTTAGTATAAATGAATTACTTTATTTAGTTTTTGAACAGATTACTTTAAAATAATAGTTTTCAAGCTTACCTGTTCTCCACTGAGTGTCTGGAGAACCTTGATATCCCCATCTTCCATCCTGTAGATGATGACCTGTCCTGTGTGTTTGTACCGTGGCTGCCCAGCAATGTAGAGCTCATCTCCAGAAACAGTGGCAGAGTTTACTGTGTAACCTAACAAAAGAGGGATTTCATGTATACTATTTGGCCCCGTAAAGTCTGTACATATCCAATTCATTTCGATGATCTGAAGAATCATTTTTATATTTTAAATAACATTTTTACTTTTAAAAAAGGATGTTTTTAATGCATGTAAACACTTGTTTTATTATAAGCTTTTAGGGTGCTCTTTGATTATCTGTCACAACTTTGGTCCTGAAAAGTTATTTTTCCTCCGACATCAGTTTTTCATAGTTTAAAGACACAAATGAAAAAAGCAATGATTAGAGAAAACACAAACACAGAAAAAACCTCACAATTCCAATTCACCACTTTGCCATAAATTAATTGTATTTCATTTTGGATGCATGGGTCCATGCTATAGAAATCAACAATTGTATATAATTAGAATCATAGAATATGTAAACCTTTCTGTGTTGCTACTAAGCCTTTTTAGTTGTAATTTTAAATGGTTGCAGATTATTTCTCTTAATTAAAGCATTAAGGCATACTTTTATACCACATGAATTTCTCAGGTGTATGCATTTAGGTGATTTTGGATTTTTAATATTTCATATAAGCCTGCAAAGACATCTTTGAGCATTTATTTTTTCCTTCTTTAGGCTTTTTTTTTTTGGAGATAAAGTTCAAGGAATATATTATTGAATGAAATTTTTAATAGCAAATTGCTTCCGGAACATTTGTACTAATTTATTCTATGAACAGCCATATAAGAGAGGACTAGCTCCATAACACTCTATCAAACCTTGAGTATTATTGCTATTCTTTAAATTTGCATATTTTCCTTAGTGAATAAATTTTTCTCAATGCTCATTTCTTCATCTTCCTTTAATCAAGGTTTCTTTACCATACATAACAGAGTTCAAATTATTCTTTTTCAAACATGAAACCTGTTTTAATTTCAGTAATTCTAACCACAATATTGCATAAAAGATAAAAACTTTAGAGTCATATTTACACACAAATGGAAAAGAATAATGTGCAAAATAAAGGCTATTTTATATCATGCTGCTCTACTAACAAATACAGAGAAGGGAGTGGGATGTCAGTGTTGATTTATTTTTTATAATTTTCAGAGCTATACATACAAATTGATAAAACACCTCTTAAAAAAATAAGTTGAAAATTATGTTTCGGGTTTGGAGTGGCGTGATTATTTAGTAAAGTAGGCAATGATGAAAACTAAAATTATTATCTGAAATTAACACAGTGAGACTAACTACCAATCAGAGTAATTACTCATAGAATAATTATTTATTCTATGAGTAAGGGAAAGAAAAGGAGAGCCAAGAAAAGTCTAATTTGAATGAAAATAAAATAATTATAAACAGGTAAGCTTAATATTACTTCCTGAATAATAAAAGCACAAAATTGAAGAGAATGCAATACTGGCAGCCCTCTGCACAGATTTATAAAAAATAAATACTGTCAGCTATCTCATTAGTGTCTTGGAAAAAGTGCTAGCATTTGGTGAGATAATGGAAACAGAAATACGCAATGGTACAAATCTGTATTGATTTCATGTGTTTGCTTCACATCTTTACTTTTCTTTTTGAATCTGTCTAGTGTATTTAGAGACTGGTGAATTAGGGGTGGAGGATGCAGGGAACAGGGCCTAGAATGTGTTCTCACCATCAAAACCACTTGCTAGGAGCATGTTGGCATGCCTTATATGCAAACCTGTGACTAAGCTGATGAAATGATTTCTGAAATAGACAAAACATCATCTTGGTACATCATAGACAGCATATCCAAAAATTTCCTTTTCCAGGCAGAGAAGAGTCCTATGGTCCAAATACTACGATCACTATAGTAAGGGTTTGTGTGTGTATGTGTGTGTGTGTGGCTGCACTGGTATCTAACCCTTGACTTCTATAAGTCTGCTTTAAGCAATCATTAATCCCAGCTTTAGGGGAATAATAGAATTATTAAGAATTTATTTGTTTTTAAGGCATTTAATCACATACATAACTCAGAAAACCCAAAGTACTGCAGAGTCACTAATTAAAATGCGAGAACTTCCTAAGAGTAGTGGAAGTTAGTGGGCTCCACATAATGTCTCTTATTTTATAAATACTCAATATTTATTATTAGTAGCATTAGTTAGTGTCAGCTAATCCTAGTATAATATATGTATAATACTGGTATTAGTTTTCTAATGTAACCAATTTAGCTGTAACAAATGACCACAAACTTGGTGGCTTAAAACAGCACATATTTTTATCTTAAGAGTTCTGAAGGTTAAAAGTGGCTAAAATCAATGTGTCTGCAGGGCTGCATTCCTTTCTGGAGGCTCTAGAGGAGAATCCATTCCTTGCTGGTACATACACTGTCAAAGAGCTTTCCTAAAGTGCTCTACTAGTTTATATGCCACAAATTATATAACAGGGTAAATGATCTATGATGCTTCTACTGCAGATAGGAAGAAACCTCAGGTTAAACCGGTTCTTGATTCCAAGGTATTGCACACAAAGTAATCTCATAGAATCTTAGAGCTGAATAACTTTTTGAGGTTACCTAGTCCAACCTTCCGTTTTCTTTTTAGGTAATGTGTGTTATAGCACATATATCGATAGAGATTTCTTATATAAGGATCTCTCTGTCCTCAAAAAAAAAAAATACTAAACTCCATTAATGCGGTAATTGATCTGCCTTATTCAGCATGTTATCCTCAATTTGTAACTCACTGCATGTGCTCAATATTTGAGGAGAGCTTTCTGGATCAACTCAGAATGAGGCATTTTTTGTATGGTGAAACAAACACTGGAATAAGAAACAAAAGACCTATATTTTAGTTTCAGATATGTCATAGGTAGCTGAGACATAATTGCTCTCCCCCACAATTTCTTAGTTGGGAAAATTTGATGGTTGACTGTATGCCCTCTAGGATTTCTTTTAATACTAAAACCCTATATGAATTTAAATATGAAAACCTGTATTTTATATCACAGTTCTTCAAATGTTTAAAAGACATGAAATGTATACTTTGTTTTCTAACATGCTTTTCGATCTTTTTTTTTTTTTTCAATTTTTTGGGGCAGAGGGGATTGTAGCAGAGAATTGCTTCCAGATCTGTATACTCCAGATTATCTTTTGCTGGCACCTGTTATTTGTCATTGTCATATTCTGTTTGTAATATGTGATGGTTAGAACAATGGAATACTCTAGTTGTTATCTGATCAAGACAATACAATAGAGCGTTCATGAGAAATAGACTAAACTTTCACTAATGCAGTTCAACGTGCCTTAAGGGATTTTAGCAGTCAGGTTACACCAACTGGTTGCCATTATATTTTTAGTCACTTAAAACCCCAGGCCTTTTATTTTTCTTGAGTCCTGTTGCCTCTACAGCTTTAATGTGAGCCTTTGAATTAAGAGATATATGGAGGAAGCAGAAAAGACCTTCGGAATCTTACACTTTCTGTGCAAGATAGAAACAGGGATAAAGGGCATCCAGGACTGAACGACCCCAGAGAGGGATGCTAATAAGGTGCTGAAATGTGAATGCCACAAGGCCAAGGTATTTTCCAGTTTTATCATCACTGCATCCTCAGCACCAGGAGCAATGCCTGGGGGAAAAAAAGACACCCCCAAAATATTGTAGAGTGAATGAAGAGCTGGGAAAGCATACTCCTCACTGTTAAGTGAGGTGTTAACTGAAGGGAGAGACGCAGGCATTCCCTACGCAGTTCCCAGCCTGGAATCTGTCCAGTCTTAGGGAAAACTAGGGACACATCTTCTCTTTCCAGGCAAGTCCTTAGAAAAGAAAGTGATGTTACATTCCTGGGTTTAAGTTCAATATTAGTCTGATTGTGAATAGAGCGACTAAAGTAGAAGCTGCATGACAAAAACAACTTAAATTTTTATTTTCCAACATTAGGATCCATAGAAACAAACAAAATGGTAGAGGACATTTGCAAGAATATGAGTCTGGTCTTCAGAATATCGACACAGTCAAGGCTTCTTTTTCTAGCCTCATTTCTTGTCCACTGGGTCCAAATCTCTTCTTGAAGTCATTACCAGACACGGGGAAACCTCAGAAAGTGCATGTATCAGCCTAAATTATTCCATGTACAAGATAACCCCTCTGACAAAACAATGACCTCCATGTTCTGTAATTGTGACTAACAAAGGTTGCTCAGAGATCTGAAAACTTTCAAGGGGCCTGCAAAATATCTAACTCTTGGAAGTAATCTCTCTGCCAGTATTCTTCCACACGTTTGTAAGTCTATACAGATATAAGCACATAAGGTTAAAGATACAAAAAGAAAAAATAAAATAAAAAAAAACAAAACCCCAAATCCCAAAAGACTTTTTTTTTCAATCACATCCAAGCCTTACCTAAATAAGAAGCAAGAGGTTCATTCTTTTTGGTGGACTTGACATTAAAAGTGGTGTTTTGGGGGATTACAATTTGATTAGCCTTCTGCATGATGACGGTCCCATTCCAATCATAGGCTCCTACTGCTCCAAGCATGACCCAATCCTTATGGTCAAATTGAGAAAACAGGAGTATTTAATAAATATAGTAAGAGCAAATATTTATATAGTGTTAACAATATGATAGTTATTGTACAAAGTGCCTTATATATATATATATATATATATTAATCCATATAATTCTCACAATAACCCTATGGACTAGGTGCCATTATCATCATCATCTCTTTACAGAAAAAGAAACTGAGGTACAATAAATAACTAGCTCTAGATTATATAGCTAGCAGTACAATTACAAAATGAAATGTCAATATCCTTTGTGGGGTACATGATGTCTTTTCTTCCATCAGCCAAAACTGATCTATTTTTAATCTTGTCTTTTGGTTTTATTCAGGGTACCAGGAATCCTAGGTTCTATCTATCTAGAAAATGGATTCTAGCATGACCCTTGAATACTCTGACACTGAGAAAAAGATACAATCCATATCTTTAGCAAATATTTTAAATTAGGTAATTCATTTAGCCAGAGGTATAATTTATATAGTGCAGGGTTCAAATCATCTGATTCACAGTTATGAGTAAAATAGTATAATATAGTAAGCTGGGTGAGACGGCATACTTTCCTAATAATAAGCCTGTGAAACACCATTTCTTATACGGGTTACAAAACATCACCATGGTCTGAATAACTGCTCAAGTAACGAAATGCAAGTTGCACTTTAATGCTGATGCCTGGGTATTGATTTTGGTGTGTGTGTGGGGGGGAATCTAGCAAAAAAAGATATCTCATTTGCTACCAGGTAGTCAATGTACCTGTGAATAATGAGCACTGAAGCCAGTCTGAGACATTTCCATTTCAAATGAAGAAGCTGACTGGTCAGCGGTAGCTATAAAAGAGGAAAACAGGCATCATAAACAACGAGTACCACCCTTCAGCACATTGCTGACTCCCAGGAGACAGAGCCTTAGCAGAGTCTGTAGTCTTTATCCACCAGAACTTCTAACATCTTTAGGGCACTTTCAGCCACACATTCATTTCACAACCCAGACTTCCCAGGTAGGGTTGCTTAGAGGAGAGAGGTTAGGAGAAGGGCTCATGAAGCTGCCTTGCCCAGTCTCGGAGTCTTGCTTTCACTTTCCCCACCCTTGTCTGGAGAGCTGAGAAATCTCCATCTCTGCTGCTGTTCTTGTACTGTAGAATGCTTACAGATCCTCTGGGGCTTGGAATACGTGTGATCCAAGTTGAAAGTCCTGTAGTTGGAAATCTCTGTCTCAACCAGATGCCCTGGGAACTCTGCCAAGACCTTAGACTAAACTTTTACCTGATATATTACAAGTCTGCAAAAATTTCATCCACAAATTTAAAGAGGTCGCTTGCCGCCCCCAGCCCCACCCATATTTCAGGCCAGAGATCCTTTCAGTATCAATTTCTGATACTATGCGTTGGTATTTGCTGTAATTGCCAGCTGTGCATTCAAGAGGGGGCTTTTTTGACAGGGCTTTGGATCACTTCATTCAGTCATATATATAGTTTTTGAAGATCCTGCACTCATTTTGAAGCTTTTTACTGAAATGCAGAGATAATACAAGGCATTCTAGGGAAGCATGTTACTCTCAAATAATTCTCAAAACATTCACGAAACCAACGTGACAAACTCCTGAGGGGACTGAGACAATGTTACTCATTTGCTCTCAGCAGGGAGTTACTGATTTATTTGGCCTTGCAGATAAGTGAAAAAGGGTGCAAAATTTTAAGAAAGTCCGTTTGCACCTTCATCGAGTCTTGAGAATAATCAAATTTGTGAAATTATCCTTATTTACTGGCATAAATTTGTTAATGAACATATCGATAATTGCCTTTTTATAGGACTAGATAAAATGGTGCAATCAAAAATTCAAATGTATCATTTTAAATCATGTGTATGAATTGCCCTTTAACTTAAATGGCTGAGGTACACTTTTAATATTCATTTAAGTGTTTAAGTCCACAAGACTTTAAAGTGCTTTCTTATTTATGAGATAAATAATAAGAATGCTACAGCAGTGGGACCCCAGAATATAAATATAAGCTACCTCTTATTCTCAGAAAGCTGTGGATTTCCCTGCTTGCTGTTCCACCTCCAGAAGACAATGGAGGGAAAGGACCTGCCTGACATTCTGCCCACTCAATTGACATCACAGCCACAGCCCATTGGATGTCCATGAACTTCTTGCTGTCACCTCCTCCTCAGACTGTTTGTGACTGCCAGGACAAACGCTCTAACTGCTGTGTAGGCTCTGGTTAGGAGTTTCAGCTTTACTGCCAAGGCTTGCTGGAAAAGGATGTTAGACCATTGTCCAGCCAGTCACTGGCACGTTGTCCTCACTAGATGGCGCTGTTCTTGGTAAGCAGGACTTACATAGCTGCTGCTATTTACCATCTGAAGATACGTGTTAATAGGAAACGGAGATTTCCCAAGTAACAAGGAAATGCAGACTTTTCTGATCTGATTATGAAAAAATAAGAAATATACTAGTCAAAACACTGTTTTCGTTAGCCCTGAAATGTGGCAACAAAGATATGGAGGACTTTTTTTTTTTTTTTAAACCAGTGGAGTCCCTAATAAAATAATTTCATTTCTAAATATAGAGACTTGGAGTGTTTGGCTACTACAGTGTGTTACCTTTAACTCATATGTGGTTAGACTAGAAACAATCTGAAAGCACCACTACTACCACACACACACAACTCATCAACTGATTCAGGCTTCCTGTCTTTCAGTCTTCCGTTATGCATACTTGCTCACTTAAGATGAGATTTAGAAATGAGACTTTATTGTGTATAACTGTCCAATGTAACTACATAATTATCCTTTTAAATGATCTTTACCAATTGTTTCTAGCATATTTTGACGCTGTTATTAAAAAATAAAGTGCACAATACTTTGAAAAACTTATATATTTTCCTTAAGGCTAGACAAGTTCATGATCTGGCCTATAGGTAAACAGCACTGGGAGAGCTATTGAGAGACCAAAGCCTCTTAAAAGTGACTTGTACACAGAACTGTCGGACAGCTGAGCTCTTCAGAAGCAGCTGCAATGTCAGACTGATAAACAGTTTATGTGTTCTATTTCTGAAGGCACAAGTAAGAAGGAACCAGGGAAATCCAGTCTTGGTGGGTTGTATTTCTTGGTCATCTCTAGATCAATCGTTCAAATTACCGGTTACAACCCAGTCAGGAAATCAACAAGGTGGGTTAGTGCCAGCATTTTTTTTTTTAATCGGTAGAGAATAGAGTAGAATGGAATAGAAGAGAAAATATCAGAATGCACTGCATATAATAAGGGTATTTTGTAAAACCGCTGAATTTGGATATGTAGGTATGTGTGCACTGGGTCACAAAGTAAAATGTATTTATTATCATGAGTCACTGCCTAAGTTTGAAAAACATTACTCTATATAATTTTCTTTCCTTTCTATACATCTTACTATTTTCTGTCCATTAGTCACTTTTCTGTATTTTCCTGGCCACTTGATGTTCAATCAATATTTGCACCTTTTTTCAGTTATGTCACTTTCCCATTTTATCTTTCTGTTTCTTCTTATCGGGACAGATCAAGGAGACTGAGAAGGTGCTTTTAAATGTCTACTTTTAAGTTATAAAACCACAGTACTACAATGTGCCCTCATAAGGACAAAGAGTGAACTGGATTTGGATGGATCCTGAGGCTGTAAAGCTCTCTGGTTGTTTCTCTTAGGCTGAGAAAAGAGGCATGTTTTATAAGATTCCTGGTCATCAAAGAACGTGAAGAAAGACTGTCTGGCATAACAATTCCAAAGACTTTGTGTCAGGAAAGGTCTTGCTCCAAAGTAATTTGCTACTTGACATCCTTACCCAAGGCAAGGAAGGACCAAGAACAGTTGCCATTGAAAAATCAAAAAAAAAAAAAAAAAAAAAAAAAAAAAATCTACAAAGAAGTAACACAATTTAGAAAAAAAAAAAAAAGTGACCTGATATTTCACTGCCATGGGACTTGGGACAAAGTTCCTTGAAGATCTTTCAGGTTGCCAAGGAGCAAAATATTGAGAAAATAAATGAACAACGAAGTTATTTCATGAGCACACTCTCATAGCAGCCAACAGACAAACAAATCAAACTTGGGCCCTTGCAAGAGTGTCTGCATTTGCTAAATCTGTGTCACAGAAAGGGAATAAAACATGGGAACATTTTTGTGCTTGCATGTCTACATTGACCGCTGTGCTGTCTCCATTGGCTTGCCAGCACTGCCATGCCCTGACAGAGAGCTTCCAGCAAGCACAGTGCTATGTGAATTAACCATCTCAATGACAGATTTATATAAAAGGGCATTGTTCCATACTGGCTGTTGTTCAGGGTAAAAATACATTAGCAATGTAGTAGGAATAAATACCCAAAACCCATTATATTGAGTTTGAATTGCAGAAAGAACACACAGGGTGAAAAGAAATAATCATACCTTCCAGGGCAAATATTCTTTCTCCCAGAGCTTCAACAATAGTGACTAGAGCCAATTCATCAGAGACATTGAAGAAATGCTTTTCAGTGGGCTCACTTGCAATTGATTTTATTTCCTCCACAAATTTTTCAGTGCTTAAATTTCCACGGTTATAGCTGCCAAGAATCTAAGACACAACAAAATGGCAAGAATATATTTTAAATTCTGTGTTAAATAAGGCTCTCCAGCATTTTGCTAATAAACAAGAAAGTGAGTGTATAGTAGCTTAGCATAATGCAATTTTTATGTACTCCCACAATCTTGGAAGAACATTTTCCAGAATACATAGTTTTCCTAATATTAACCATTGCATAAACTCTGCAATTGGAGTAGGAAAATAAAAATGGTAATTTTGAATGTGTGAAAAAATTACTTCTCTTATGTTCCTGTGTCCCTGTTTATTATCAGCTGCATCCTGAAAATCTGACAGTTCAAAAGTAACGGTATATTTTCTGAGCTCTTTGGTATTGTTTCAGCCAGTGTACATGAAAATTTGCTGGTGAAAGCAATTAGCAAGTGAGTTGCTTATTCTTGAATGGGCAGTTCTTCCTGAAACCTTCTTAAGGCGCAGTCCAACACATCTATTTTTCAAAACAGATACTGGACTAAACAGTAATCTAAATGGACAATCTCGAGAATAAACAACTGGGACATTCTTGTTTGACGCCAAACACCGAAGATAGGGACATTCGTTTTTATAGAGAAGAGAGGCAGGAATTATCTGTTATGGTTAACCATAATTATTTAGATGTCTAAGCAGGCTTTCTCAATGATTTAGTTTATGTTTTTAGGTAAGGTATATTGAGATATAATTTATATGCAGAAAATTCACCCGCTTTGGATAAACTGTCCTGTAACTCTGGACAAACGTATACTAGTCTATTTTCTGTTCCTATTGCTTTGCTTTTAGCAAAATATTATATTTTTAAAAACAATACAGTACGTAGTGTTTTATGCCTGGCTTCTTTCTCTTAAACATACAGTTTTGAAAGTCATCCATGTTGCTGAATCTATCAGTAGTTCATTTCTTTTTATTGTTGATAGGTCTCCATTGTATGACTGTATCACCATTTATTTATTAAGGGCATTGGGTGATTTTTTGTTTTAGGTTGCTATAAATAATCTTGTATAAGCCTTTGAGTGGACACATGTTTTCTTTTCTCTTGAGTAAATGCCCAAGAGTGGAAGTACTGGATGTTATGGTAAGTGTCTGTTTAATTTTATAAGAAACTGCCAAACTATTTTGCCATTTTAGCATTCCCAACAAAAATGTATGAGCGATCCAGTTGCTCTGCATCTTTGTCAGCACTTGGTTTTGTCATGTTTGTTTGTTTGCTTGCTTGTTTTAATTCTAGCAATTAGAATATGTGTGTAGTGGTATCTCATTTAAATTACATTTCCCTAATGATGAATGATGTTGAACACCTTTCTTGTGTATATTGGCCATCAGTATTTCTTCCTTGGTGTGGTGTCTGTTCAAATCTTTGCCCACTTTAAAAAATGGGGTTGTTTACTTGTGAAAGTTCTATATTCTGGATTCATGTACTTTATGTGTTTTGCAAATATTTTCTTTCAGTGAGTAGCTTGTCTTTTCATTTACTTTTTTTATATATAAATTTATTTTTTATTTTTTAAAAGATACTTAGATTACATAAATGTTACACAAAAATTGTAATCATTTTCTTAAAAGTATAATTTGAAGAATAGAAATTTTACATTTTGATGAAGTCCAATTATATCATCAGCATCAACTTTAATGTGCTGATAGGAAAAAGAGCTGCACTTGACATTTTTGTCAAGGAAGAACAAACTTCCTTTGAATGCAGCAAGACTAGTAAATCAAGTGATGATGATGGAAGTCTGCTTTTTCTGTCTAAAAATTTTGTTTTTTTTTAATGTAAATATTTCTAAATATTTTGTTTTAATATAAAAAGGCCAATTTAAAATAAATGAAAGAAATTAAAAAATAATATGCAGATATGCTCTAATTCTACTTTTTAAAACTGTGGTTATATATATATATATATAAAACATAAAATTTACCACTTTAACCATTTTAATTCAGTGGCAATAAGTACATTCACAATGTCGTTCAGCCATCACCATCTAGTTCTATATCTATTTTTTTTTTTTTTAAAGATTTTATTTATTTATTCATTTATCCCCCCCTTGCTGCTTGTGCTCGCTGGGTCAGCTAACCACGCCGTGTGGGCGGGCCTGCCTTCACCAGGAGGCCCCGGGAACCGAACCCGGGGCCTCCCATATGGCAAACGGGAGCCCCACTGATTGAGCCACAGCCGCTTCCCATATATCTATTTTTATAAATCACATACCGTATTCATATGGGTATTAAGAAAAAATTGGAAGAATTTATACAATCATTTATTATTTTTTATTTCTGTTTATTGGGCAATTAGGTCTTTCTTCCTTTATTTATTTATTTTTTGCTTAACTGTATTTAAAATATTTTCCCTATGAAAATATCCCTTTGTGATAATAAGCAAGTTTAGTCTTTACCTCCTTCCAAGCGTTATTTAAATATTATTACTTTGATTTTTCACACAACTTTTAATGCTAGATTTGGAATGCTAATTAAAAAACTGATGTTTTTATTAAGAAGAGTAGTTTTTCAGTTATAGAAATCTACCCAAGAACTAAAATCACTGTTTAAAGTGTTGCTGTTTATTATCTAAAACAGACTTGTTTGTATCATAAAGTGGACAGTGGTGTTTAGATCAATGACTGAAACATTATAATGTACACTAAACATTAATGTGAGAAAAATGACTCCTATGCCATCTAGTCAGGCAGGCCCTGCAACCCGACCAACAGTTCTCATATTTTCCTTAAAAGAGAAAAGGCTTGTAGTGGGTTTAGTTTTTGATCTTTTCCCTTTGCTTGAATAAAGCTTGTCCCCTCTTTCCTCGGGAACGTCAGGTGGACTCCTTCAGGAGGCACCACCCTCTGAACACCCGAAGATTTCAAGCTCACTCTGCCCCTCTTTGCTCTAAGACCCTCATAAGCCACTTGAGGCCCCAGCTGTTTCTTAGTTCCTTCATCTGTACAATGTGGTGGTGAGGAATAATGCACTAAGGCTGTAAAGAACTTTGAGCTGCTATAATGAAGTGCGCTCTAAAGCAAAATGAGCTGCTCTAAGGTCATGGGCTCCTGGGATAGCTTTTTGATGTTGGAACTTAGTCTCTACGAGGATGTCCGCACTTTAGGTAGGAAGGTCTCTACAAGGAGTTTACAAAACACACCAGAACACAAAGATTCCATTCCCAGCCACTTCGCTGAAAAGAAAATGCCAAACATCAGATGCTGTTTACATTTGAACAAAGACCACTGTCACTTTTTCCCATATATATTTTTTAAGATTTATCTATTTATTTACTTTTATCCATTTTTAGCCCCCCCATCCCCCCCACCCCATTTTTGCTGTCCTTGCATCCATTTGCTGGGCAATTCTCTGTGTCCATTTCCTGTCCTCTCTTCTCATCCCTCTCCTCCTGTCTTCACCAGGATTCGATCCTGAGATCCTCCAATGTGGGAGAGAGACATCCTATCACCTGCGCCACCTTAGTTCCTGGTTTAAGTTTTTCCCATTTTGCTAAGTGATGGAGGAAGAGATTTATTGGAAAAGATAGTAGAGAACTGGCCAGATAGGGAGGGCAAACCCAATGGCCTCTTGCTCTTATTACATGTAACAAGTCCTCTCTCTTCTTTAAAAACACTTACTAAGATGTCCTTACAGAGGGATATCTAGCCATATCTGGAATGTGCACGCCAGAGTAAGCATGGCAAAGGCAGGGAAGCGAGACTGCAAGCTCCAGGGGAGCGCCTACACCCGAGGTGTCAGCTGGAGAAGCACGGGGGCTTCCTCAGCACCCACTCTCCACAGGGCCGTTCTTCTCTGAACACACTGTTGGGCTCTTCTTCATGTCAGCAGTTTTGCTTCGTATTGACTTCTTTTAGATTAATATAAATTTTGCATATATGTGAAGTCCTCTGGGTCCCCACTGATTTACCTAATTTATTCTATAGATTATATGACATTCTGGCTGAAAAATCACCGCCTTTCCTCCTTGGTTCTAATTGAACATATTCTAGATACACTATCTGATTGACACATTCATTTTCATTTCATTTATACATTATGTAGTTGAAAATATTCTAAGGAAAAACTCTAAAAACTTATGGACCATGCATGATTTATGCTCTTTGTTATGATGGGAATGTTCTCAGACATTCAGTGGTATATGTATCAGAGAAGCATGGATAAAGGTCAATAGGGAAAATGGACAGGGGACATACTTAAAGAATAAAAATATAACGTGTTAATTATAGTATGTGCTGATATTGCTAGAGAAAAATATAAGGACAAAGAACTTTGAGTGTAAACAAATGAAATTCTAAGATGCTTTCAACCTCTTATTTTCATTTGAATATTGTAGGTGATACACACTTCACAGCCATTATAATCTAAGATTAGATTCAGCTATTACCATCTAAGATTAGAATCTGAATATAAAATGGGCCCCTGCTAACAATGTCTAATTTCCTCAAGTAATGCAAATAGTAAGACCATGCAATGGAGACCTCAAAACCAGCTCTGGACCCTCATCAAACCTTAAATGTTAACAGGAAATGGTCACAGTTTTATCACAGAGTGCTTATATTTTCAATAGTCATTCCCTTTTAGGTGCTGTTTCCCTCCAGATAACACAACCCCCTGGTGTTCAGGACCAAATGTAAGTAACAAAGATGCAGTAGAAGGTCCAGGGAATCACTAGGCCAGACTCCTAGGGATATCTGATCATGTCCAGCATGTGTGGCCTTCTAGAAATGCCTAAAACAGAACTTTCCATGTTAAAGCACACACACACAAAATAAAGTAGAATAACTGTTTCTTACTTCCTAGGTTGGCCAAAAATGAAAATATATGGTTCATTGGGGAAAAGAAATATGAATTATGAAAAATAAGAATCGCTGCTAAAGTTAATTTTCATTTTGTTCATTTCTACCACTAATTCATAGATTAAACTGGGAAAGAAACTCATGGTTTTATGGCTGCCTATGAAACTTAATGGAATCATAAGACCTATGTTTGACCAAAAAGCAAAATTGAATCAATTAGGGATTCAACAAAGGGAAATAGTAACTGAAGGGCAGGAAATATTGAATATATATCCAGATATAATTTAAACACAAGATTCATTTAACATTAAGAAGACATTTATTGTCGTTCCAGTGAGGTTTACCTAATCCGCTAATTCTGGTATCTACTACTGCTCAAGGCCTACAGTACCTGGAAGGACAGAATACACCCTCTGGTGGTGAGATGAATACATTACAGGTCCTATGGTACCCAGCTGTCTGGGACACAATGGGCAGGTATGGGCTTTGCATATAGAAGAGACTAGTCATAGACTCTGTCTCTATCATTTGGACAGTATTTCCGAGTGAAGGCTGGGCCATATGGAATTATTCTCATCCATTGAAGGGATAAAAATAGTCATATTTAGTAACAGGAGAGGCAATATATGTATTGATAATAATTGGCAAAAGATCATTTATAAAAGTTACAACAAGGAGGAGAGAAATAATGAGATGTTTGGAAATTTTTTTTTACGTTTTTTAACCCAAATGAAAAAGGAAGCATTGAAGTCAGAAGTTAATTACTGTTCATAACCACACCATTTGGTTATAAAGTAATGAGTCCAGCCACGTTGACCCTAGCAAGCACTGAATTGGTTGTGTTCTAGGACTTAATCATGGGTGACTCTTTCCTTTGCTTCTCCTCCTTTGATGAGATGAGGTGGGTGTCTCACTATTCATAATTTTGAAATCAAAGAAGGAAACCTCACTGACTGAATGCTTAGAAACCATTGTGGATAATATCTGATTATTACTTGCTATAAATAAAAATAATGTTGTTGAAAAACATGTTTGGCTGAACTCTTAGAGTTTTGAAATTTTTTAAATCCCTGACATAAAAAAAAAAAAAAAAAACACATGCAAATTAATTCATTTAGGAAGACAGAGAAGACTCCCCCCGCCATCACCGTTCCTTAAGCTAATGGCACATGCTAAAGAATCAAGAGTGAAAAAGAGTTAGAAAGGAAGGTTGGGACACAACTGTTGGTTCAGAGACTAAGAGTAGATTTTATAGTCTAAGGGGGAGTCTCTGAAGAGTTATGGGCAAGAAAATGACATAATTTGTCTTTCTCTTTTAGCTCTAAAACACTATGATTTTATATAGTTTCAAATTCCTTGAGTTAAGGATCCTTTAAAAATAGTATTTATTGAGTACGTAGCCTGCTACTTTGCTAAATATTTTCACACTTATTATCTTATTTTTACCTATGAGAGAGCTACAGCTAGAGCTAGATCTAGAGAGATAGATGAGATAGAGACAGAGACAGAGACAGATACAGAGATAGAAGACACATAATGGCATGTGCTTTGTGGCTCTATGCTGGTGACTTTCTGCTCTGCTACAAAGCAGATGATGGAGAGGACTGTGGGGCTCTATGGGAGCCTGGGGGAGTCAGGGCAAACAGTGAAGACGGCCCTGCTGCGCCACTGAGAGGAGAGCTGTGGCAGCAGGAAAGAGAAATGGGAAGCGGAGAGAGCAGCCTGGGCAGCAGGTCACACGCAGAGTCAAGGGTAGACTCTGAAGACCACCATGTGGACTACAGTCTTGTGACCTTGCTGGACTTCAGTTTCCTTTTTTGTAAGATGGGGAAAATAAAAGCTGTCCTACCCTTTCCGGGATGCCCTGAGAAACAAGAACAGAATGCAACACAAAAATAAGAAACCTTTGTAAGTTACTGAAATTACTTTCCATGCTTGAATGGTAGAATTTTTGTGCCTCTTTGTCTGAATGTCCATTTCCATGGGGTGCCACCATGAAGACTGGGTCAACTAACTTCAAGATGCTATTAGAAATCGATGAAAAAAAGAGTCACTAAAAAGATCTGCAAAGTAGTCACACACATGGTCTCTGTTTTCCACATACGGAAATACAAATGTTACTAATAATGTATTGCTTTGTATTCATACATGATTGTTCACAAATGGCACAATGTACTTTATTTATGATATTTTCTACATCACCAAGAGTAGGCTGTTTTCCTTTGGAACCAAAGAAAACTCCTTTTTCTCTGGCCCTGGTTTCTCCCCTATTGTTCAACTTTCGTGCAATCATGAAAAAACATGTTTTTATGATTGCTGGCTACTTCATATTTGTTGCACAGAAGAAATGGAAAGAGCAAATAGGCAATGATAATTATCACCTGATTCCTCCCCATTCCACCAAGAAGTGGCCTGTACACAGGGTCACCCATAACTCCAAAGCCACGTACAAAAGTCTTGCCAGACATAGTTGCAAGCTTTTCTCATGGAAGTCTATGTGCTGCCAAGGGCAGTCAAAAAATTTGGTAAACTTCTTCTTTCCTACAATTCTTTGAGTTGTAAGTATGAACATATCATTATGGACTTTTAATAGATTCTTATAAGATTCATGTTCTGATTTTCCACCCACCCAAATTGCAAGAAGAAATATTATTTAGCAGGCAATGTATTTATTATCTATTATATCTTTTTAGTTGCCTCCCTCTTTCCCTCCCTCCCTTCCTTCCTTCCCTCCCTCTCTGGTTCCCTCCCTATTTCTGTCCCTTTCTTTCTCTTGCCCTTCCTTCCTTCTTCTTATGTCTTTTCTTCTTCTGTTTACCCTTTTTTATTTGCTTCCTTCCTTTCTGTCAGGAACTGTTTATTGAGCGCCTGTTTGGCCTGGCACTGTGCTTGGCACTGAGAACCCAATCCTCCCAACAAGTGGAGAAAGGTCTCTTTTTCAGCCTTGTTTGTATGACCCTGGTAAAACCGCCATGACATGCATACAGCTCATCTTCATTCAGAGTCTGAAAACCATCTCTAGCAATCTACTTACGGCGATGGAGAACCTCTGTATGTTTTCATCTTCACAGTCTTGGATGACCTTATTCAGTCGGTGGTTGTCGTGGGACTCACCATCCGTCACAATGACCATGATTTTTTTGACCCCTCTTCGGGCACCCCGGGCTTCTGTGAAAGCTTCTTTCCTGAAATAATCAGAGATAAAGCAGAGGCAAATAAAACACCATCCCAACAGATTAGGTAAGGTGATAAACTAAAATAAAATGCTGACAACTCTAGGTAGCCAGCGTTTTCCCTCCACGATCAACATCGACGCCCATTGTTCAAGCTGGGAAGCATGATGATCATTATTTGTAATAGTTTTAGATTTATTCCAGATGGTAGAGAGGTCACCATTTTTGCTAACCTCCACATATTCCATATACAAAAGGCAGCGGCACTTTATTCTTTGGAAACTTCAAAGGGAGGATGTGACTGGTGCACACATCTGATGTTGAGAAGGTCAGTTTTGTAAATACTCTCCCGGCCACTCCTTCCTCTATAAACACTCCTTCTCTTGCATGACAGGCCTCTTTTCTTCTGCAGCTGGCAGAAGCGTTTGATTTAGTCCTCACTTCCCTCCACACCTACTGTGATATTTGCAGAACAGCTTGGGAATCCTCTAAGCTGAGATGAGAGAGAACAGAATATTTGGTGTGGCTGCGAGGGCCTGAGAATGTTCTGGGTAAGGAGAAAAAAAAGTCAGTCATAGGAATTAAATGCTACAGATGGCAGTGGTCTGAGTCAGTGTCTGAATAGTTGGCTGGGTTATAGAGGTCAAAGATGGGTTGGGATAGGTACAAAGCTGGTCTGAGCTAGGACACAGACTGCCTGCTGGGGGTAAGTGGGAGGAGGCGCAGAGAAAGGAATTTTAATTTAATTCAACAGCACTTAGGAAAGAGATGCAAGAGAGAGGAAATGGACAACTTTTTATTTATTTCATGTGTTCTACACACACGTTCTCTCTCTCTCTCTCTCTCTCTCTCTCTCTCTCTCTCTCTCTCTCTCTCTCTCTTCCTCTCTATTACTTCCTTTTACTCAATGCATTTTCTTCCCTGGAGTCTTGAAAAAGAACATTACATCTTACTTGAGTACGAAACATTGAGAGTACTTCACATATATTTTTAGATTTTGGTATAAAGTGAAGTATTCATTATACTAAATGATAAAACATTTAAATATTTTATTTTGGTCATGAGGAAAAACAGCTGCAGTGTGGGATATACCAAAGAAAGACCTCTTTCAACCTAACATTCTAAACAGTTTGTACAGTACACAGTTATCCAATAGCTACAAAGTGATCACACCATAATAAGATGTCTTTTGAACTGAGGGAGAGGATCCTGGTGATGTGGACAACGGAAACTTTATCTGTGATTATTTTTCCTTTACAAGGATTTGAAGCCAACATGGAAAAAAAGTTAAGTGCCAATTCTGTGTGGTGGATACATGGGATTTTGTTGTAGTATTCTCTGTAGTTTTCTATTTTTCTTAAACTTTTCAAAAGAATTTTTAAAAATTTAAACATTGATCACCAAAGGACTATGTATTTCTGCTCTCCAGACAGCACAAAAGTGAAAACCAATATTCAAGGCTGGTCTTTAAAAGAAGAATGGAAATGGATATCATATGAGATTCCATCCTTTTTGGGAGTTCTAATTCCTCAGAGGATCATGAAAACTTCCTAGTTCTCTTGAAGATCAAGGCCATAACTGAATGAACATCAGCAGAAGGAGATGATTAAGTGACATTTTTTGCAGAAAATCTGGTAGCTCAGAAACCGGGGCTGGCTTTATATAATATAAAAGTATCATTGACTGGACTTTTGAATACACTCTTTCTGTTCAAATATATTGCCCAGTATATTGCCCTTGTCCCCAAAACAACACTACCCAGTGTTCTTTCTTGGAATTAAACATTCACCAGCCTGCATGCTTTCTAAAATGCATATATCCCAGGAGGATCCCTCCCCTTGAGGCAGGGAAAATCCACGCCTTATGATTAGACTCTGTAAACCTATTGAAAGGAAAGACAATTTGAGATATAGGGAGAAGGGAATGCAAAAAACATTATGAACTGGGAGATACTGGAAATGGAGGTAAAAGATTCTAAAAAATTAAAAATATTGTTTGCAACTCGCCTTGCCTGAAAGGAGTAATAAAGCAATTAAAATATACGTAAAGATGAAAAATGAATATACAAGAACACTTATTAATGTATCATCAACTTTTTATTTATATTCTGTGGCACTGTGAGATTATTTATGAATCCCCAAAAAAGAAGGATTATGTTGTAAATTAATATATTCCTCTGGGTGTGATACCCTTTGATTATATTAGATTCAGCTGAGATGCCTTTGATTCAATTACCTGTTAAGATTTGTGCTTTGATTCAACCACATCAATTAGGCGTGACTCAGGTTGAGTCCCCACCCCCTTGGTGGGCTGATATAAACGGACACTCACTCAAGAAGACACTCATATGAGAAAAGGAGAGAATTTTGCCATGGGAAGAAAAGTAGAAGGCTCAAACAGCTAAGGCTCCAGGGAGAGATGAGCCATTTGCCTGATATAGGAAGCTGAAATAGGAAGCCCTGAGAGAAGAACCCTAACCAGAAGAGAGAGAGGACTGGAAGCCTGGAGGGAAAGGAGAGACCAGGCAGAGACCAGAGACCATCTGGCTTCAACATGTGGCAACTGACTTTCGTGAAAAAGGAACCTTGAGATGGACTCTTTAGGGCCTTGTAACTGTGACTTTTTACCCCAAATAAATACCCTTTATAAAAGCCAACAGATTTCTGACACTTTGCATCAGCACCCCTTTGGCAGACTAATACATATCCAAAACTCAATAATCAGTGTGTCCTACAGTTAGACCCTTTCTGAACCACAGGTTCAAAAACCATATAGGGGCATGGTATTTAGAGTGGTATTTATGTAAGAGCAAAAGCAGCCAGAATATTTCTTCTGTTTGTTTTCAAAGATGAATATTCATTCTTAAGTGGCTGCCTTTGGAAAATGCAGAGCTACCTACGGGTTCAAAGCTTTCAAAGAACATTTTGATTTACTTTGAATGTGTGCCCACATTTAGTGAATTATTTAAGAGGGTGCATTCAGCATACCTTGTCTTGTACATGCTTTGTACATGCAGATAGGTGTTCCTATGGGCAGGTAAATGTAAAATTACTCCCATCTGTTTGTGGTTATTGTCTCTTCGGCCTCAAATAACAAGAACTACATGCTTTTCTAACATTTATGAGTCTAAAGCAGCACATGAAATTTTAACATTTTGAATACCTAATCCATTCTTTGGTTTATACATATGAACTATTTTAACACTCAAAATATTGATCTTAGCAGGAAGAAGTCAAATGAGAGCTAAGGTAATCAGCTCTTTAAAATCAAGTGACAGTCCAGAAATTATAGATATATATAACAGAAGGATTCTTAACATTAGTCAAACTATTTATTAGCTTTCCTTTGATTTTGGTATTGTTTAGTTTTTGTTCAGGAGTTTACCAGCTTTAGTAGTAACCAAAGAGGGGTGACAGCAGATCGGAGCTGAATGAGTTAGGAGAAAGTACAGAAAAAGAAATGTTCTACATTGTAAGAGAAGGACAATCCGTAGATTCTTATGAAATGAAATCCATCTACAGAGTAGGTAATATGCTCTGCATTAAGGAAGCTGCAGAATGGAGGAAAGGGTGTAATCTGAAAGGAATTTAGAGAAAGTAAGAAGGAAGGAGAGAATATTACAAACCATCAAAATTTTCCTACCTCTTTCAGTCTTTGCACTGAAAATCAACTCAAATATGAATTGATTTGGAATTTTCAATAATTCTGAATCAAGTACTGAAAAATATGTAGACATCCTAGGATATAAAGATATATTGAGTAACAGTGGGCTACTTTTTAAAGAAGTCTTTTAGACTGAGACTTCTCATGGCTGAAAATATAGAATAAAGAGAAAAATATTTACTAACATTAAGTTTCAGCGCCCAAGATCATTGCACAATAGAGTAGTGATTTTTTTACTGAATATCCATTAATTAATTCCTTGTACTAACAGGGAAAGTTGAGAAGGTGGTAAGATTGAATTATAAAAAACCTGATCCTGCAACTAATAGCTGACCAGTTGAATCGGGTTTTAAACAAGCTGTTTTTAAGATAGTACCAAGATAAATGTGCAAACAGTTAATTTTGTGTAGTCTTTTACTTTGGCGTATTTCTTTTTCATCCACATACCTTGCTGTGTCTATTCCGAGGGCTGTCATAGTCTGGCGGCCACCTCTCTGGACTATTTTATTTGCTGC
The DNA here is from genome assembly GCA_026826555.1 of Tolypeutes matacus. Lineage (NCBI taxonomy): Eukaryota > Metazoa > Chordata > Mammalia > Cingulata > Chlamyphoridae > Tolypeutes > Tolypeutes matacus. The sequence goes on from JAKSZT010053783.1 coordinate 8,594,670, forward strand.
AATGAGAACCTCTTCTGTCGATGAATACTTATTGAGGTTGAACTCATGGGTAACGTTTTCTCCATACTGTACAATTCCAACCTGAAATACCAAGCCACTGTGAGTTACCCATCTCAAAATATCCTCATTGAATTGTCTTCAGTTTAAACATGTAGATGGTAGGTAAAATATTTTAGTCATTCAGATGAGTTTAAAAATTTATCAGTGTACAAATCCTTCTACCCTGTCAGCAATCATCATTGTCATCCTGTAGATAGTAACAGCCCAAAGAACAAAAGTAAAGAGCTGTTATTAAACTCCTTTCTTTCTGTTCCCAGGACATACTCAGCCAGCTCTTGCCCTTCTCAGCTTATTCACAGGTACATTTGTCTTTGTGTGGAGCACTGCCCCGTCTCTCAGCCACCATCCAGGGCAGGCCTCCTTCCTAGCACTCATTTTCAAGTCTCAACTTAAATCTCACTCCTGAGAGGCCTTCCCTGGTCCCCATTTAAAATTAGGACCCCAGGTCATAGTAGCTAATAACCATTTTTCCTTTACAGCCCCTTTCCCAGTTTGCAATTATGTGTTTATTTCAGTGATCCTGTGTTTCATATCCTTCTCTCCTTCTAGCTTAAAAGCTCTGTGAAGGCAGAGACCATGTCAGTCTACTACTGGTAAAGCTGCCTCTGGCACTTGTTTTAGAGCCAACACTATTTCCAAGTGACACAAAAGGTCAGTGTCTACCTTCTGTCCTCCACTGCTGCTGTCACTCTTGTCAGAGAGCTTTAGGTTTAATTAAATTCCTAATTTATAAACACATTTCCACAGGTAGGTCTTGAAAACCAAAAGCATATTCTGGGATTTGCAATAACAAATAAGAGAACCCCCAAATTATACTATTTATAACCTTTGTGCTATCTTCTAGAGCACACTCAATATTTTGGAACAATTATGCTGTTATGCTTAAATAAGGATATTATCCTATATTTTGAAGAATTGCATTGCTTTTTAAAACTTCCTTCTCTATTTTATTCTAATTTTAAGAGAAATTGGTATCACAATTCACAGATGAGGAAACTGAACTTAAAATATTTGTTCCCTAAAGTTGACAGAAAGGGTTCCAGTCTAAGACTTGTATCCCTTATCCCAGAGCTCTTTCTATCACTACACTTCCTCTCAACAAAAGTAAAATTTTCCTAAAATTCCCCATTCTCTAGTCACTTCATCTGCTCAATGTTGATCCAATCTCACAGTTACTCAATGAACTCAATTAGCTAACTCTATGTGTAGTGGGCTACAGTAGAGAACATATTTAAACAAACAAACATGTAAATAGATCATATGTTTAAAAAATAAAGAAATAGAATATATGAATCCTTCCTTAAAGTTTCTTAGTAGGGCATACGATAAATAAAGAATACATACAAGTATAAGCTAAGGTATGTATTATAAAACTGAGTGAACATGCAAGCTGCCCAACTCATGTACATATTAGCCCTGCTCTTCAGAGAATATATCTTTTACCCCAAATCCTTCACCATTTCTTCCAAAATCATGTGCTATTATGTTGGGAATAAAGATTATCAAAAGTCTATTTGGGAACAAAGTAGGATACAACCAACAAATTATACACAAAATAATGAATTAGATGAAGTTATATCCATCACCCCCGGCCCCATATAGGCTATTTCCTTGATTATAATTAAATGTGATGGACAGTTGTCTCTTTATTACCCCCACATAGATTTAAAATTCTTTTCTCCAATGACCCTACAGCTTCTGATCAGTAATCCAGGAAGACAGTGAATAATTATTAATGGAAACCACATAGGTTTGACATTGTCTTTGTATGTATAAATGCTCAGTGTAAATAAAAGTGAAATGATTTTATGTTATTTAGATAATCATTATGCCTACTTCTAGATGCCAAGATGAATACATGCTGTTGTGAAAGTTAATAGTTCACCCATTCAGAATGCCTTCCAAAGTCTGTTTTGTTTTTATTTCCCTTTGTCTTTATTTGTTTAAGCAGGAGCCTAAAGAACTTTGAAAGTTTTCATTCTCACTCCTGTCATTAATTTTGGAAATTTTAGCATCTACTTGTGTAATTTATTGAACACCCTCATCTCCCATTTCTTTTACCTCTTTCGCTTTCAGAAATCTTTTCGTCTTGCTCAGTTAAGTTACCATTCCCAAAGTCTTATCCTTGACCTTGTCATCTGGAAAAATTGCAGCACTTCAATCTCAATTTAAAGCATTCTCTTTCTGACCATTAACTTTGGCCCATTTACCTACTACATTAATTCTTTTACCACATCAAGAGCTCCAATTAATTCATTGACCCTGCCAATTTTTTCTGAACTCAGTCTAGATTCTATGGCCCATGTCCAAAATCAATAATTTCCAAACATTTAACTCCTTTAACCTTTTCCCCCTCCATTATACCTACTTGACTAACTTCCAACTTTGGTTAAACCCATCCACCTTCTCTGTGTGTGCTTCTGTGATGCTGAATGTTGGAGCTCCCCTCCTAGATCAGGCTGATACTGGGACCCATCTGAAATCACACCTTGCTTGTCCTCTGTTGCTATTCTGTTTCGTCCCCCCAACTCCCTTACTATTTTCTTTTGGAAGCACTTCTTTAATTATCATCACCTGAATGCTCGTCTCAGAGTTTGCTTCTGGGGAACCTGATCTAAGACAGCTATTACATATGTTTACACATTCCTACCACATAGCCTAGGCCAGACATTATGGCCTTGCACCTGGACCGTGGTCTCTTGGCTGATGATCTTCTTCCTTCCAGTTCCATCATTTTTTAAGTCTACATATTATTGGCAGATTAACTGTCCAGAAATTCTGCTTCTGTCACATCACTTCCCTATTCCCAAACCTCTAATAACTCTACATTGCCTACATTGATTAATTTGAAATGTAGTTTTAAAGAGAAATTTTAAATTGATAAAAATTTAAGTTGCTCCTTGAAATACTAGGTCTATATGTTAAAATCCAGTTTTATGCCCCGATCTGCAGGCCCTGGTCCTACCTTCTCTTTTCAACCTCATCTTCAATACTTTCCAGTATGAACTCAAACTCTAACAAATGCACCTCCCTGGCCCTCCAAATAATCTGAATCGGGCCCATTCTCGAACATTCATTTCAAGTTCCACTTTTTGCAAAACTTTTTCCATCTAGTCGCCAATGTAGCCCATGATGATCTGCCCCTTCTTGGAACTCTGAAGCTAACTTGTCGGTCATATTTCTGTGAGTTCTGTGATTTTCTCAACAGTTTTGCGAGCATGCTTTATCTCCCCCACTACATCATGAGTTCTAAAAGGGCAAGAAGGGGGGAAGAACATGGACTATGTCATAGCTTTTGGTATTCTTTTATCCCTTACGACTGTTTTTCTTTGCTCACAGTTGACCCTCAAACATTCTTACTAGATGACTGTAACATTTCACATAACCTAATGGAAAACTTAGATAGCAAGGGAATAATGATAAGTAGAAAAAGAGAGATACAAAGAAGTGTGGGAAATGAGAAGAGTGGGCAATGTAAACTCATATATCAGGGAAATGACATTCAGTGTTGGTTCCTGGCTGATACTGGGAGCTTATTTTCTTAGGAACCAGACAGAATAAGACTTTCTTTAAGTCTTTCTCAGAAAAGGGTGCAATTTATTAATTTTTATTTCAGGAAAGTGGTCAAATCACAAAACAAAAATTACAGAACAACAGAATTCACCAACTCCCTATATAATGCTTTCCTGAGGACTGGTGAGGCCCAGTTCAGTAGAAGTAGTTTCTGTCCCAGCCTTGATTATAATTTAAGGCAGGTGAAACAGAGTTGTATGAGCATAATGTGTGTGTGTGTGTGTGTGCGTGTATGCAACTGAATCTAATAAGTATTAGAATTAAATAACAAGATAAAAACTGAATCAAGAGTGAGAAGGCATGAGGAAAGAGGTTAACAAGCATATGTACTGTCTCACATTGAAAGGCCTGATGGAGGATGGAGGATCCAATTTCTTAATGAGATACTCAGGTAAGGAAGAAACAAAGCGTTATGGGAGTATTATGGGAGAAAGTAAAGCACTCTTGAGCCTGGAAAATATGTTAAGAATGATAATTAAAAGAATTTGTGTTGTTAGAAACATTAAAAAACAGAAAACAATCAGTAAACATCATTGTTGACTTTAAGGAGCCAGTAAGGAGCCAGTTACACTGGAATGGTACATATGCCAGAGGGCAGAGGTCAAGTAGTGAGCTGGTGCTAAGTGATGGAGATGGAAGGACTAGGCAGTATTTTCTAAGAATTTCTTATGATATAGAAACAGCTAAGCAAGGATGACTGCTAAACGAAGCAATTGTGTTAGATGTGGGCATTCTTTAAGGCTGAATGAAAAGGGTATTGCTTATGACATCACTAAAAGAGGGTACAAAGACAATAAAAACAGATTCTTATAATACAAAGGGTGGATACATAGTCGTAAGTAGAAGAAAGAGTTCCTTCTCAGAGACGGGATGTAGTTTGAACTTTTTGGTTAAGTAGAACAAAGAGATAGGAATCTAATTACTATCTAAGGTCAAAGTGACCTTAAGGGTTGATTCAGGGCTATAGCATAAATCAAGGAATACAACTGGCTGTGGATTCTGTTACATGAACAGAGAGGTTTGTAACACTTATCAGAACCTTTCACTTAAACATAAGATTTAAAAGCCTTTTATTAGCTAAGCTCTAGTACTAATATTTCCTTAACTAGGGAATACTAGTTTCCCTTTGTATGTTACTAGGTGAGATTTTAAAAAAGGGTTCCATGGTCAAGTAATCTTGGAAAACAATGAGCAAAACAAAGTTAAGCATGTATATTTACTGCAGGACTTCAGGGTATCTGTATCTATTTATCTACCTATCTATCCATCCATCTATCCATCCATCTATCCATCCATCCATCCATCCATCCACCTACCCACCCATCCACCCAGCATGCATTTATATTATGTAAAACAAGTTTCAAATAGTGCAAATGAGTAAGGCTTTTGCTTAGTACTGGCCCCCAAATGTTTTTCTCAGAAGCAAATTCTTTTGAAAATGTTCTCAAAGTCTTTAATATGAAAATAAACATTGCAAATCACTAATTGTAGGACCTGATATTTTTCATTCTTCAGGATTTTTTTTGCATGAGGAACATATACAATACCTCATATAGCATGGCTTGGGAAACTGTGTTCTACAATGGCAAGAGTTATGTAATTACAAAGATCAATTAATTTCCTACTTTTTTCACTTTTGTTATATGTATGATGCACCAGTATGCATTGTAGTTATCCAAATATATAATTTTACCTCATTTTTAAGTTGTTAGTTTTTTGAGATCAAGGACAAAGTCACAGGAATAACTTTGTATTACCCATGGCACCAAGCATAATACTTAATCAATCAGATACTTCATAAATATCTGTGGAATTAAAATGAATCAATTACCCAAATGGCTTCTTTTCTTTTGGGGGTAGAGAAGAAAGGGGGAGAAAAGTGAATGTGACAACATGATGGAGTGACAATATTGGAAATCACTGAATGGAAGAACTTTCTGATTATTCTTTCATGAAACGGAAAGTTACAACCCTGGTAAACTATTGGAAAGGAAAGAAAGGACTGACAAGGGAGTTATGGAAAGAGAAGTGTTTAAAACAACTCTGAAGTATATTGAGTCACAGAGTTATAAGAATTGGAATTATTTACTCATTTAGAATTTGCATTATTTCGTTATATTTTAAGTCAGATTATACAACACCATTGCCTAAGTATTAATGCTCACCATGAGCTAAGTTTCTAGGCTTTAACTCAGCAATTAACATCATCAAATCAATGGCTCTTTTTTAGGGGAGTAAAGATGGAGTAAAACAAAGAGGGCTCATGTTTCTATAAGACACACAATTACTAAACATGATAAGTACTCAGGCTTTGTGTCTGGCTAATTTATAATTCTTTTTATCAAACTATGCTGCTAAAACCCTGCCCTACAACATTAAATTAGGCTGTACATGTGGTGATAAGACAGGCTGCAAGCCAAGTTAATAGTCACCAAAAACCACGCTGAGGCTATGCTAGCTGAGGCCAGGCTTAAAATTGGGTCACTGTGGACAGGGATATAAAAAGGAATGGCCGCACACGTAAATTATTCATTTCCTAAGGAAATGGATCCTCAGAAACCTAAATGAAGTTGATAGATGATAGATGTAGGCCCTAGGAAAGTGTGCCCTTAGCTGACCTTTCACTCAATGGAAGAGATTGCAGTGAATGTGAGCCAGGCTGAAAAATGCAGATATTAGATGGTAAAAAAAAAAAAAAAAAAAAGAATTCACTGTATTTTTGGAGAAGGTAAAAGGCAACAGGAGAAATCAGGGTTAGGCATAATGTGGCTAGATTAGTGAACACCTGCAAAGAAGGAGCTGAAACAACATCAAAGTGTGTCCAGGGGAGTCACCCAAAAGCAAGTATGTCCTAGCTCAATGGATTTATCCGATATGATGATCAGAATAAGCAGAGGAAGTCACTATAATAATGATTTCTAATACAAAAGGAACAAGAAATTTCTCAAATGCCTTTTTTTCAGCATAAATGACATGCCTCTTATGTACTAGGTAGCACATCAACTCTGAGCTGCAGGAGGCCCAATCCTGACACATGGAATTCACAGTCTCTCAGGAGAGACAGACACAGGAAACAAAGAGTGATGCTACCCAGTGAGAAGAACAGTAAGTGAAGGATGAGTACTATGTAATGGGAACATGGGAGGGGAAGGGATTTTTCTTGGTGGAATGAGGATAGAAAATTACAGAGCAAGGGACCTTTGAACCGAGTCTAAGAAATTCACCAAGTCTAGGAGGGATGAAGAAGGGCATTCTTCAGAGGGAACAATATGAGCAAAGCATTAATGCCTGTAGGGAAGGAGCAGCTGAAGGCCAGAAGTGGGTGGGCATGAATGAAAGCAGGATGTAGGGAGAATGGCTAGGACCTGGTGGTCAAATGCCTCATAGTCATACTGAAGAGCTTGAATATTACTCAGCAGGCAACACGAGGTGATCCTTATCCAGGGAAACAGCCATGATGTGAGTCGGACATTGAAATGATAACTCAAAGTGAGAAAGGGATAGAGGTGAGGGAGAACGCAGACCCGGGGCTAGCTAGTGAGAAGATTCACCTCATTTACAACACCACATTCAGAGACTGTTGCCTGACTGACAAGGATATGGCTCATGCCCAGTAAGTTTTTGTTTTAGACTTAAAAACCATGAATCAGGCCCCATATTTAAGGCTTCTAGGGAAGTGGCCATAAAATGTGCAGTAAAAGAAAGATAAATAATATTCCTAAAAATTAATTAATTTCTCTCTTTCATTTTTCCTGGTTTAATGTTATGCTTGATGTGAACAATCTAGACATTGTTCCATTAGTATATTTCACTTTTATATCAAGCCTCACAATTTACTGGTTTTATTTAGGGTAATGCACTTTTATTTGGCATATTTATATCATTCTCATTTATTATTAAAAGCAATGCTCTGTTTAGGTATTGAGGATCAATAAGACCTCCATAATGTTTATACCATCATATCTTTTATGGCAAGCTTAGAGTGCTTCAGGTTCGTTTTTATAGGTGTTTTTTTCTTAAAGGCAATTTTATAGCTTTTACTCTGTCTTGGGTAAAAAATTGGTTTACAAAAATTTCTTGACTATGTTTGCAAAAGTCTAAATGGGGCCACACAGAAACATGGAAGAAATTTTCAATAACTATTTAGAATTTTTGTTTCCATCCCTTGCATTGCATTGCAGTCCCTTAATGTGTACTAATTGTCATATGGAAATGTTAATGCAAGTTTATTTGTCTTCCTTCCTTCCCTCCCTCCCTTCTTTCTTTCCTTTTGTTGTCAGGTATGTTTCATATCTTTGAGGGTGCCTTTCATTGTCTGAAATTACCAAATAAGAAATCTATGCTCAGAAAAGAATAGAGCATCATATTCAAACTTTACATATTGCACCAAGTGTATAACTACAATACAGCAAACAAGAACTCAGGAGATAGAAACAGAATGCAACCCTTTTCTGTTGCCTACTCTCTATCCTTTAAATTTTATTAGGGTGAAGTTCTTCCCTTGTTCCTGGATGGCATGATGAAGGTCTTACCATTTTCTGATGATTCTTAGTTTTAAAATGTCCCCTTGAGGGAAGCGGCTGTGGCTCGATCAGTAGGGCTCCCGTTTACCATATGGGAGGCCCTGGGTTCGGTTCCGGGGCCTCCTGGTGAGGGCGGGCCCGCCCGCACGGCGTGGTTGGCTGACCCGGCGAGCACGGGCAGCAAGGGGGGGATAAATGAATAAATAAATAAATAAATCTTAAAAAAAAAAAAAAAAAAAAAAAAAAAAAATGTCCCCTTGATAAAATAAAAGTCATATATTTTAATTTAGGTTGAACTATATGAAATTGCTGTATTCACAGGGTCAAAAATGATCACATAGCAATAATTTAATATGGTTCAAACTAAATTAAAATAAAACCAACGAAACTATTTAAAGTTAATTTATAGTTAAATCTCTTCTCCCCCTACTAAGGGCTTATGATAGATGAGAAGACTATAGTTGAGAAAGGGGCATGGCTGGTTTCTTCTTTATTTATTTACTACTCGCTTCCTCTTACCTTGCTAACTATTTTTCTGACTTTGCAGGGACAGTGGTACGAAGATAAACCAGGGGTAGGGAAATTCATTCTTGACTGGTTCTATCCTGAGATGGACACTTGATATCAGCTCCTAAAAGGTGCTTATAACTTTCTTGTGGGTTCTTTGTAGAGACATCTCACCTACATCCTTGACCTAGATGAATGCATTTCACTGATATAGTCCCTAAAAATAGACAGTACTTTTTCTTTTTCTCTGCTGAAACCTCCACTCACTTCCAAGATACTCTTTGGATAGGACCTAATATGACCATATGCTGGCTCTTGGTTTTGAGTGACCCATGTTGATCCATGGGAAACACACACATCCTCTGTTCTGACAACGTTTGGGTATGCAGGTTGATCCCAGGGTAGCTACCTCTCCTTTGACTTGCTGGTATTTTTTAAGCAGGAGTCAGACACTGGTCAACTGTGTGTCCCAACTGGAGTAGACACACACTCTGTGTGATCCCACTGAAACCTTTTTCACTAGACTCTTTCTAGTGAGTCTATTTCTACTGAGAAATCCTCCTCATAAATACCATCCATTCTACTCTTACTGCTTTTATACCCTTGGTGTGGGTAAGGGGTCCAAGAGTCATCTATCTAGCTCTTAGCTGTCCATCATTGCAAGTCCTCTGGGTAGTCTCTCAATTTTTTTTCATATATAGAGATTATATATACATATATATTTGGATATTTAGAATATTTACATATTTATTTATTTATATTTAGGGAGGATAAAAAAAGAGAAGAAAAGTTCCAGAAGCTAATTTTACCAACCCTAGGACAAAATTGGGTGCTTTAATTTAAAAATAAATAAATAAATAAACTTACTTAAATTATGTTGGCAACCAGTGCAAAAAAAAAAAAGGTTGTTAAAACAAAAAAATTGTCATGTTTTTGGAAATTACTATAAGACCACAGGAAAGACAGCATATTTTTCAGTACACATTTCTTTGGAGCAGACGTATAGTTCCAAATTTTCTATGAATTAATTCCTTTTCTAAATCACTGAAGAAAAGTTAAACTTTAAAGAGATTTTAAACATGTTATCATTGGAAACCCTTTTAAGTACAGTTTAATAAAAGTAATAACTTAGTAAATACATCCTTCTCATTCTCTTTCTTCTAGAAAATTATTCATGACACTAGCCATTGATACAACTTAAACAAAAATAGAAAAGCCTTTAAGTATGTTAAATTTTCCATTCCAGAAAAGTCTCCTTAAACATCCAGCCATCAAAAACATGCATTCATTATTATATGCACATTTATTCAACAAGTGCTTGTTGAGGTCTGCTGTGTCACAAGGAAGCATTGGGCTGGCACTGAGGAGGATACAAAGACAAAATAAAAGAAATAAAATTCACTCTTAAAGTGCCCATAATCTCGATGAAGTCACACATACACAACAACATCATCATAATAATGCATTAGTCCAGTGTTTCTCACATTTGAACCTGTTTAAAAGGCATGTGAGATGCTTACGTAAAATGCAAGCTCTATACCCCTCCCTCAAGGATTCTGGGATTCTGAAAGTCTGGGGTACAGCCCAAGCACCTCGGGAATTGAGAAGCAGAGATTCCTTGGGCAGTATTTGCAGAATCACTGCATTTGTCAGAAGTGCCACTGGGGCAGGGGAATATCTGTCTTATTTTCCACTCTTGTCCTAAGCCCCTAGCACAGAGCCTGGTAAACACTCAGTAAATACATCTGAACAAAGGAATGAATGAGTATAATTATGCTCCAGAATGAAAGGTACAAGCAATATGTGACATTAAAATTCAGAAATATCATCAGCTACCCTCTCTTTAGGAAGCAGGTTCCCTTGGGTGAAGTCAGGAGATATGACAAATGAACAGTGCATAGTGTTGCATTTAGAACAATTCCTCTCTGTGGAATGGGGTCCTTGAACTGAGTAAATGGGATCCTACTCTTGACTCAGAGTAAGTTCATTTCCCTCTCCCATTCACTGGTCGCATCTGAGTCCCGAGGACTGTTCTTCATTCTTTTGAATAGAGTCATTGTCCCCTCTAAGAAATACATGCAACTCCATGAAGTCAACCCTGGCAGGCTGGAATTCCTCTGGTGGGCAAGCAGAATAGCAACTGTTTTCAGACTGTCACTGCAGAAATGTGAAATTAATTATAGTTCTAACGTTAAAAAAAAAAAGAAAACAACATCAAAATTGTAGCCGAATGACAATTGATTGTTATCTATTTCTTTACAAAGAGTCCCTGGCACAGATCCCCGCTGAAGCAGTATATGACTATCCTAAAATAGCCTTGTAGCTCTTCTTCCTGAAGTTGTGGAGCAATTTCAGCCATGTCACACCTGTGCAGTTTTCCACAAATAGCTAAAAATAAATTAATTTTTAAAGGTAAAATAGAGATGTGTCTGAATTTAAAAGTAGTGTCAAATTACTTTCATTCACATGACTATAAAATATAGAAATAAAAAATATCCCAGGAATATTGTTGGCTTGGGAATGGAAGGATTGGATAAGAAGGTTAAATGGGATGTCCAAAAAGATAGAGGGGAAGAGAGCACATCATGGGAAAAATTGATGAGAGGAAGGAGTGTGATACAGCAATTCGAATTCAGATACATCAGTGCAGGTGGTAGAGCACTAGGAGGCCTGGTGTGGTTTAGGTTGAGGGGCTGACCTAGGAAGGACGAAAACAGCAATGAGGATATGGAAATGACTAAAGACCTACTCTTCAGAAATGTCACATGGGACCAGTTAGGAAACTTTCCCAAAAATAGAGCTCTCAAAAAGGAAAGAACTCAAGTGAAGAACTGTGAGTTCTAATCCGCTATCAACAAGCAAGGTGAGCTTGAACAAGTAACTTGGCCTCATGTGTCCCCTATAAATTGAGGTTGGGGGATAAGTGACCTCTAAGGTCCCATCTAGCTTTAATTTAATGGTTCTATGAAATCTTATTGATCCGGCTGAGAAGGATTGAGGAAAAGAAGAAAAAATGGAAGCATGAGAGGTCATCAGAAGGGAAAAAAGGGGATGTGCCAGAGGAAGAGTAAATAAAATATCTAGGATGGTCTTTTGGAATGCAGGAACCCTTACACACTGAAGCAAAAAGAGCGCAAACATCCCCTCTGAACTTCTAGTAGTTCTCTTGGGAAGATTAACTACAGATAAGAAGCTTGCATAGAGGAGAATTTATATTTTGTAATGTATGAAAGTTCATTTCCTTTTAATAACTTTATACTGATTTAAAAAGAGTTCTCCACTGTCCAGTAGGAAATACACAACCTATCCTTCACCTAGCTTTCTGAGACCTCTTCAGTCTTGGAACACAACAACAGGACATTTCACTTTGAGGTTAGATTTCTAATTTGCACTAGCAATCTTCAACTACTATACTTCATACTTTTAGGAAAATTACACATACATTACATATATAATTATATATATGAAATGTGTAATATATAATGTATGCATACATACCAATTTTAGCCAGGCTGTGACAAACATTGATGCTGTCACATCTTTTTTTAGTGCCTCTGAAATTTCTCTGAGAGTAGTGTTCCCAGAAGGTAAAGAACATGCACTTCATATGTAGTCCTAAAGTCTCCCATAGTCTTCTGTAGTCCCCAAATCATTCAACAACCATAAAACTCTGATTCTACTGCTAATTCCTGCCCTTAATGAACTGACCTCACTTTGACCTTTTATGTGTCTCATCCCTTTTGTCTTCTATTTTAAACCATGCGGCCATAAAGGTTTAATAAACATTAAACACAAACATGGTGTCTAAAGCGGAAGAGCCAAGAGTGTGAGATGTTCTACTTCATTTAATGGCAATAAAGATGTTGTGTCTAGAAACAGATATTCATGGGGAAAAACCAAACCAAAGCCAAAACAAAAAATGATTCTTCTTTCTGTAGCTAAAGCTTGGAGAAAGGAATTAAAAATAAGAGAAAACAGACTTAAATGCAATAATCTTTGGTCAATTACTAATTTATTTATATAATACGAGAAAGAAAATTATGATGCAAATGATGGGTTCTTTGGGATGTCAGATTAGTTTCCACAGATTCTGAAACCCTGCTCTGATATCACCAAAGGTGGCTTCACTTATTTTATAATGAAGATTTGACTAATGAGTTCACAGAGATCTATAGGGAATATTTTCCAAGAACATTGAGAATGGTAACTTTCATAATATTTTCTGTTTAGAAAACAACACTCTCTGCCAGTAATGCCCCTTTCATCAGAAATAAGAACAGGAATATGAAACTTCACCTTGAATTTTAGTTTTATTGATTAATTTATTTTTAGTACACTTTCTTTTTATTGAAAACAACAGAATTAACTAACTAATTAATTAATAATAATAATAATAAAAAACAGGACTCAAAATGCAGAATCACATACCTGTGTCTGTTTGGGACCAATATCCATTCTCTCGAGAAGGTCTTTTAAAAAGGCTGTAACACTCTCCCAGGGGTAAATGCTGTTGGAGCCGTCAAGCACTATGACTATGTCCAGTTGAGAGCCACATTCTGCAATGAAAGGAAACGCTTGTGCAACTTTTAGAAGTATATGAAGTCTTCTCATAGCTGAAAGAAGCTCATTTTAAAAGATGAACTGGCGTTCTATAAAAAGTCCACATTGCTTTTATTATCAGAAAAAAATAGCTTTAGAACAACTAAAGGTGATTGTGTTCATTGGTTTGGGGGTTCATATCAAGTAAAATCTACCTCTACTTATTTTTTCATTAATATTGTATGAGAGTTGCTTTTGGAAATTTCATCAACATGTGTTTTATATAACAGTTCTAATTCGGTGCATTTTTCAAAGGAGGTTACTTTCCTCAACGAGACTCACCCTATAAATAAAAGCAATGTGACGGCTTTAGCTATGATGTTTAGACCTGACTCTTTAAAGGTTATTTACACTAATATCAGTTCCCCAAATAGCACTGAGGTTTGGTTATATATTGGCAAAGCAAACATTTACCTAAATTGGTAATGCTGGTAGCTGAGAAAATACATCAGGCTTTTTGGTATGCTTCTGTGTATACATATGTCTCATTCATTGCTTACTGCTTTTCAAACACGCAAGAAAATTGCATGAAATCTGTACCTTGTACAGGGGCAAAGGAGTTCACAACTTGAAATGTGGGGCTGACATCAGAACAGATTCCAGTTGTATAATGCAAGTGTCCACATCTATAGGCATATAAGGGTCCACATGCCTTTTAAAAGTATAAAAAAAGACATAAGATTAAACTCTAAATAACAGATCTTATCATGCATGATAGCATCACTGGTGTTTTAAAATATTATTACTCTTTCCTCCCTTACCAGAAATCCTCCGTTTGGGTTGGTGACTAAAGTTGATCCAAACGTCATGTTCTCTTTTACTTCTGTGACATTGGGAATTGATGTATTAACTAAAAATAGAGCAAAAAACTTATGAGGTTGGAAAATAAAATGAAATTAAGTATCGTCTCATTAAAACATTCTGTTTGCTTTGCTCATAGCACAGCACAGTCTTCTTTTGGTTCAAACAAATATCCTTCAAAGTATTATTAAGGAATATAACGAACACGCTAAGGCTAAAAAGCTGGCTTATGTCCCAGAAACTCTGTCTGAATCACTGTTCCAAATAGTTTTGCAGAACTGTGAAAGAATGTAGAACTAGCAAAGCAATGAGAATGTGGGATTGCTTTTCACACGTTTTTGCTAATTAAAAAAAAATTCAGTCACAATTATGTAATTATAATATAATCTTACATAGTTTGTTATAAATGACCAAGAATCAAACATGACTTCTGGCAAGAAAAGAGAAAATGGGTAGAAGACCAGAAAAGAAAACTCAAATCCAGAGTTTTTGACCGTTACTTCCAACATAAAAGGGACATCATCAGAATTAAAGAGACAAATGGAGCAAGATTAGAGCTGTGGCCAAGAAGTTTGGATAAAATAAGTATAATGAAGGCAATATATTTGACATTCCAAATAGTAATGTTGGGTCCTTGAAGTATGCTATCCACACAAAACTGGCAAGAAGTTCCACTTATTCACATTTAATTGAAAAAAAAAAAAGCTCCCAAACACTGCTTAGCAGAGTGTTGAAATATTTGGAAGTGGCAGAACCCAAATTCATCTCTAGAAATTGTTCTTACTTTAAGACTATATATAGATTTAAAGTGGGGAATGAAAGCAGAGATTCTTGAATTGTCTGTTTGACTTCCTAATCTGAACATTGGTCTTTGCCCAAGAGTTTTGTCTGGTCTGCTTTGAAAGCACCTGGAGCTGGGCTATTATCTAGACTGGTTTCAAATTATCTGGATAAGAGTCTTTTATATATAAGGGCTGACCCAGGATCAGAATCTCAGACTACTAGAGACTACCGCAGAAAGTTTTCTACTGTCCTTCATGTAGCTAAAATCTCTAGCCTAGTTTTAAAACTCTATTCCAGTTTCCAGTAACGGGGGAGTAGGTTCTGTCAGACCAACTCTTTTGCAAATTATAACTATAAACTCTAGAAGTAAGAAAAAAAAGTATATGTGTATGAAACAATCATCTGAAGGTACTGGAAAGCAATCGAAGCAGGTAGAAACTGAAGAGGAGTTTATACTTGGAAGATGAGATTGGCACTGGATGAGTTTCCTGTTTTTGTTTGGTTTTTCCCTGAGGGAAGGCTAAAGCTCAAATGCAACTCACAGTATTAATGTCTTGAAGAAACACAGGGCAGAAGTTGGGGCAATGACAGCAGCTGCAAAAGGAAGGGGGATATCCTGGAAAGGAAAGCCATAAAAGTAAAGTTCTACCGTGTGCATATGTACTCTGTCCTAATATCTGGATGACCTGAGCTATGCACGTGCAGGAAAGACCTCTGACAGCCCAGCCAAAATTAGAAGAGTTAAATAAAGGTATCAGTTGCCTCCACAACAGAAAAGACAGAAAATTGAGTTCAGCCAAGTAAACTGCCTGTTAAAATAAAAATTAATTCAAAGGTGAATATCAGCATGTAGGATCTCAGACTTAAGATTCAAAAGCACAATAGAGGATACAATTATAAAGAAAGAGGAACATGTGACCCAACTTCAAGAAAAATGTAGTAAATGGAGTGATTTTGAGATATTCCAGATTTTGGAAATATCAAGCAGGTATATTAAAGCAGCTAATATAAATCTGCTCATGGCTATAAAGAAAAAATATTCATTATGAACAAACAAATAAGAAATCTCAGGTTAGAAATAGAAGCTATTAAAAGTCAATTATAATGCAAATATTCTCATTGTCCTGATTTTGTGATAATCAGGGTAGGCTAAACATTTGCTATATTAGGAACCAGGCACGTGTCCCCAGACTTAGTTTTTCTCCCTAGGTCCGGTTTTTAGAATGCTGGTGATAAACTAAGCCTGATTTATTATATGACCATCCTGTATGGGAAAAGACTGTAACTCTAGGTAACTTTGGTCAACCTTAAGAGATATAGCAGGGGGACGGATGTGGCTCAAATGGTTGGGCGTCTGGCTCCCATATGGAGGGACTTGGGTTCGATCCCTGGTACCTCCCGGTAAAAATAAAAAAGAGAAAAATATAGAAGGCATGCGGGCTGCCAGGCTGTGTATGTGGGTGTGCCGCCAGGCCCTGCAAGTGGGTGAATCCCTCAGGCTGTGCGCACGGGTGTGCATCAGGCCCCATGAGCCATGCAGCAAGATGATGACGTAACAGGAGAGTGACGCAAGGGACAGCCAAGACGAGACATGCCAAAAAACCAGCAATTGAGGTGGCACAGGTGGTAGAATGCCTCTTTCCCACATCGGAGGTTCCAAGGATCGAATCCCAGTGAAGACAGGAGGAGAAGGATGAGAAGTGAGGGCAGGAAATGGTCACAGAGAGTTGCCCAATTAATGGACACAAAAACAGCAAAAACGCGGGGATAGGGGTAAAAATGGATAAAAGTAAATAAATAAATAAATCCTTAAAAAAAAAAGTAGAGGGGAGTAAGATACAGACTACTGTTAGTAGCAATACTTTGACGATGCTCTTTCATAATTTCTTAACAAATGTTTTACAACAATGCAAAGTATTTGTGGTGGGGTTTGTGTGGGAGCCCTGTATGATGTTATGCATGTTTGTTTTGTAAGTTCACAATGTTTACTAAACACTTATTGTTTATGTATGTTCATGTATGAATGATATACTTCAATAAACTGTTTTTAAAAAGTCAATTATAGAACTTAAAATATAATGTTTGAAATAACATATGGCGCTATGAATAATTTCCATGGTATTTAATATTTTACCGGACACTGACAGGATCCTATGATAGTTCTTGTCAACTTCCAACTACATTAATATCTTTATCAAATATATGTATCTCAATATAAATTTATCTTGTCCTATTATTTTTTTTAAATTAAATTTATTTATTGCAATGCCTCGTGCTATTTTTTTTTTTCAAACAAACACTAATCAATTTAAACTTAGTGGAGGGGATGTGGTGGGTAAGTTTATTTGGAGAAGTTGATATTACCACTGATTTACAAAGGATCCTGAACAATGGAAGGAATTAATATCATAAAACTAGTAAGATCTTCTAAATCTACGGGTGCCCTATGATGAATACCTAAAGTAAATTAAGGGCAGAGGGAACCAAAACGTCATATGAATTTGAATTATAAGAATCAAAGAATGTTTACAGATAACTTCTAATGTTTTCCCAAGTTTCTTGAAATTTGTTTTCAGTGATCATGATTTAGGATCAGACTTTACTTTTTGACTTTACATACCTGGTAGATCCAATTTTATGCAAGGTAATGATTCACTTCTCCCAACTGGACACTTATAGACATCTCCGGTTCTATTCTTGGGTTGGCCAACTAAAGGAGAACCAATAAGCACCCTGGAAGTTAAATAACTCAATTAACATTTTGAACAATGAGAAACATTTTATTTTAGTTATTTTATGACTAGTTATAAGACAAATGAGATTAGTTTCCATAGACACAATCAGACAGACCTCTTCTATTAGTAATTTAAGGTTATCTAAATTAAGCAAAGCACCTCCTTCGAACTACAGATTGACTTGAATTAAAAAAAAAAAAAAATAGGAATTTCCAGGGAAGATGGCAGAGCAGGGAGCACAAGGACTCATTCTTTCCACCAATACAACTATTAAACAGGCAGGAATAGTCTGAAAAAACTATTTTTGAAACATTAGCAGCCAGAAGAACATTGTACAGCATCCAGGGAAGAACGGGAGGAAGAGGCTGATAAATTATGGTAAAGGCACTGTTTAAATTGCTCTCTCTGTACTACGGGTATTAGCACCCACCCCCCACCCCCTTTCAGCAGGCCTCCACAGAGTCCAGTCTTGGGCTACCAGCTAGCAATAAAAAGGGAAATAAAAATCCTCCTCCCCAAGAACGGTGTGCATGGGCAATAACTGATCATGGCTATTGATTAGTGAATTCAGTTCACTGGGTATTGGCTCTGAGGGCAGCTATTGTTTCAACCATCCTCAGAATATGCCCTCCAGGCAAAAAAGCAGCATGAGACAATGAAAGGAGTATAAAAAGTATAGAAGTAGACAGTCTGGGACAAAGACCTGTCAGCTTGAGATACCCAGGAGAGGGAGGTTTGTCCCTTGGGAAACAGAGGGGACAACCAAACTCCTGTAAGTAGGGGAACTCGAAATAACTAACAAACAAAACTTCAGGACAAGGACAAGCCCCAATTAGACAGGGAAAACCTTACACTGTGCATTTACCTTGGGCAGACCTTCCTGAAAGGGGCTGTAGCTCAAGGAAATCTCTGTCTTATCACTAGCTGGTTACAAACCAAGGAACAGGCATTCCAGGGAGTAAATCCCAGGGCTAATATTTTAAAATATTAAAACATATAGTGTGCAACAAGAGTACAAGACAAACAAAGAAACAGGAAATGATGGTGCATGAAAAGGAAGAGAATAAAAACACAGAAAACACCAATGAATAAGATGAGAATATGGACATACCAAACAAAGCCTTTTAAAAAATGCTTAAAGAGATGAAGAAAAATACAGAGAAAGAACTACAGGATATAAACAAAACAATATGAGAGTCTAAATAAAGAGAGAGAAATTTTACAAATGTATCAAACAGAACTTCTGGAGTTGAGACTACAATAACTGAAATGAAAAATGCCCAGGAGGGTTTCAAAAGCAGATTGAAATTGGCAGAAAAAAGAATCAGTGAACTTGAAGACAAGACACTTGAAATGAATCAGGCTGAGGAGCAGATAGAAAAAAAGAAATATTGAAAGTGAAAAAAACCTAAGACAGCTATGAGTCACAATCAGGTACACCAATACATGCATTATGGGAATCCCAGAAGGAGAAGAAAGGAAGGAAGAGACAGAAGAATAGTCAAAGAAATAATGACAGAGAACTTATTAAACGTAGCAAAAGGTATGACTATGTACTTCCATGAAGCCCAGAGAATACCACACAGGATAAACATGAAGAAAAATATACCCATCATATATTGAATACACTATCAAATGCAAAGGGCAAGAAGAGGCTTCTGAAAGCTGCAAGAGAAAAGCAATGTGCTGTGTACAAGTGGGATCGAATATGATTGAGTACTGATTTCTCATCAGAAGCCATGAAGGCAAGAAAGCAGAGTGTTGAAATACTTAAAGCGCTCAAGGAAAACAACTGCCAGCCAAGAATTTCATATCCAGTAAGACTTTTTTTTTTTTTTTCCCTAAAAATGAAGGGGAGAATAAGACATTCTCAGTTAAATAAAAGCTGTGGGAGTTCATCACAACTAGAGCTGCCCTACAAGCAATGCTAATGGGAGTTCTTCAGACTGAAATGAAAGGACACTAGACCGTGGTTCAAAGCAGCATAAAGAAATAAAGGCACCTATTTGAGTAATTATAAATGCCAAAATTATTGTATTGTTTGATATGTAGCTCCACTTCTTATTTCCTACACGTGCTAAAATGAAAATCCATAAAAAGTAATGAGAAATCTAGATTTTTTGGACATATAATATGCAAAGATGTAAATGGTAACAAGTACAAAAAAGTGGTGGGAGGACAGAGGGGTATAGGAAAAGTATATGTGCATGCTATAAAGTTAAGTTGAAACCAAAATATAAATTCAAAGATAAAACTAGTTTGACAGTGAAAGGATGGATAAAAATATATACCATGCAAGCAGTAACCCAAAAGAGAGCTAGGATGGCTATACTAATATTGTATAAAATAGTCTTTAAGTCAAAAACAGTTATAAGGGACAAAGATGGTCATTATGTACTGATAAGGGGACAATTCAATTATAACATATAACAATTATAAATATATATGTACCTAACAGCAGAGCTGTTATATGAAGCAAATACTGACAGATTTAAAGGGAGAAATTGACTGTTCCACATTAATAGTAGGAGACTTTAACACACCACATTCAATAATGGATAGACCACCTAGTCAGAAGATCAATCAGTAAGTACAGGACTTTAATGATACAGTAAACCAACTAGACCTAACATATATAGAACACCACACCCAACAATAACAGAATACACATTCTTTTCAAGTGCATATTGATCACTTGATTTGGATCACTTGATATGTTGGGTCACAAAACGTCTCAATAAATTTAAAAATACTGAATTCATATAATGAATATTCTCCAACCACAGTGGAATGAACCTAGAAAACAAGAACAGAGGGAGAAAGGGAAAATTCACAATTGTATTGAAATTGAACAGCATACTCTTAAACAACCAATGGGTTAAAGAAGAAATCGCAAGTGAAATTAGGAAATATCTTGAGATGAATGAACAAGAAAATACAACATACAAAAACTTATAGGATGCAGCGAAGGCAATGTTGAGAGGGAAATTTATAACTCTAAATGCTTACATTAGAAAGAAGAAAGACTTCAAATCATTGACCTAACCTCAAAAAGGGGGGGAAATATTTGGAAACCACATATCTAGTAATGGATTAATTTCCAATATATAAAAAGAATTCCTACTTAACAAATAGACAAACAACCCAATTTAAAACTGGGCAAAACACCTGAACAGACATTCTCCAAAGAACATATACAAATGGCCATAAAGCACATGAAAAGATACTCAACATCATTAGCCATCAAGGAAATGAAAATCAAAACCACAAGATACCATTTCACACCCATTAGAATGGCTGCTATTGAAAAAAAAAAACAGAAAATAACAGGTGTTGGAGAGGATGTGGAGAAATAGGAACACTCATTCATTGGTATTAGCAATGCAATTGTGTAGCTGCTGTGGAGGACAGTTTGGCAGTTCCTCAAAAAGCTCAGTATAGAACTACAATATGACCTGGAAATCCCTCTACTAGTTATATACCCAAATAATTGAAAACAGGGGCTTGAACAGTTATTTGCCCACTGTATTAGTCAGCCAAAAGGGTGCTGATGCAAAATACCAGAAATCAGTTGGTTTTTATAAAGGGTATTTATTTAGGGTAGAAGCTTACAATTACCAGGTCATAAAGCGTAAGTTACTTAGATGGCTGCCGACATCTGCCAGGGTTCAGACTTCCTGGGTTCCTCTCTTCCCAGGGCTCATTTCTCTCCAGGCTCAGCACCTCTGTTTTCCACAAGGCCAGCTGTAGACTATCAGGCAACTGGCTCTCTCTCTCTCTCCAGGGCTTGATTCTTTCCGGGCTCAATTGCTCTGCTCCTCTGTGTTCTTACTTTCCAGGCTCCAGATCAAAACTCCAACCTCCCTTCTGTGCAGTGTGGTTTTTCTTGAGTCGCCACCCACCAAGGGGGCAAGGACTCAATGTCTTACTGATGTGGCCCAATAAAAGCCTTAATCATTATTTAAACAAGTAAACCTCTGAATCTAAGACCAGGTCATGAACATAATCCAATATCTATTTTTGGAACTCATAAATAATGTCAAACTGTTACACACACCAATACCATACCAAAATTATTCAGAATTGCCAAAAGATGGAAGCAACTGATAAATGGATAAATAAAATGTGATATATACACACAATGGACTATTATTCAGCCATAAAAAGGAGTGAAGTTCTGAATACATGTGACAACATGGATGAACCCTGAAGATATCATGTTGAGTGAAGTAAACCAGATACAAAAGGACAAACATTGTATGATCTCACTGATTTGAAACAATTAGAATAAACAAATCCATAGAGTCATAATCTAGAATATAGGTTACCAGGGGACAGGCTGGGGATAGGGAATGGGATGTTAAGGCTTAAAATGTATAGGGTTCCTATTTGGAATGATGGAAATGTTTTGGTAATGAATGGTGGTGATGGTAGCACAACATTGTGAATGCAATTAACAGTACTGAAATATATATCTGAATATGCTTAAAAGGGGGAAATGTTAGATTGTATATATAGTAACAGAATTAAAAAAAAAAAACAAAAAAAACATGGAGCTACACTATATAGATATTGAACCATAAGTTAAACCATGGAATTTAATTAATAGTACAATTATAAAAATGTGCTATCATCAATAAATGTTCCACCCCAATGCAAGGTGTTGGTGGTGGGGTGGTATATGGGAATACTGTATTTTATGCCTGCCGTTCTGTAAATCCACAACTTCTCTAAGAAAGAAAAAATAAATAAAATATAGATAGGTATATCTATATATAGATATAAATATAGATTCCAGAGTAGCATTAAATTTTGTATTATTACTTTTCCATGATTTTTCATTTGGGAGCTGAAATAATCAATTTTTATTGGTTAGGTCTTCTTCCATTTAGTTTATGAAACAGATATGGAAGTACATATCAATTTTTCCCACACATAAGTGATAATTTCATAGAGAAGTTAAGAAATATAAACTTTTGACCATCATAAGATTTAATATTAGTATGTGTTAATTTATAAGCAACTAGAAAATAAGGAAAATGATGAGATTCAAGGTAATTACTTTTTGTCTTTTTGACAGAATTATAAAATCTCTCCAGTAATAATTAATGGAAATTATATAAGCATGCTTTGTTTTAGCTCTATCAAGCCATTTAATAAAGTGTGGATGAGCTTTAAGGTACTTAGACCCACAGCTATTGACTCACTATTGGTTGAACAGTGGTATCTAAAGATGATGATTATTAATAACCAAAGAAGGACTCTAATGATGAGGCATAATGCCCTACAGTTGGGATTGTCTTAGTCTACATTTTTATTAATAACTAGAGTGAAGATACAGAAAGCATAAAACTCCTCATCAAGCTAATCAATATCCCTATTTGAGAATTCAGAAATATCTCAACATTATGGAACAATAAACAAGCTAGTTAAAGTTTAATAAGAACCTAAGTAAACAACTTCACTGCACAATATTATCTATATCAGTACAGGATGTGGGAAACCGGACTTAATAAATTGAGTTCACATGAAAAAGGCATAAGAGATCTAACTGACGGAAAGTAAATGGGAGCCAACAGTGTACGTTAGTGCCAAAAATGCTAATGTGACCTTAGGCAGCATTGCTCTAAATAGATGCCCTGATTAAGGAACTTGATAGCCCCTATGTGTCCCTCACTGGTCATGTCTGGAATCACCAAATTAAAAGGGACAAAAGCAAAATGGAATATATTTAGGAGACTATGACTCAGATGGTTAAGACCTGGTAATTTTGCCAGTTGTAAGGTGCTTGAGGGAAAATTGGATATGCTTAGTGTGGAGGAAAATGCCCAAAGGAAAGTTAAGAGGTTGTATACAGATGCATGTGGATAGGGCATAACAATTTTTAAAACTTAAATATTTGAAAGTCAGTTCTGTTGAAAAGGGATGGGGCTTATTTTGAGCAGATACTTCAGGAAAAGATAACATTATTGGAGATAAGCTTTCTAACTATTGTTAACCCTGAATTATTGAACAGGCTCCCTAAAACATAGTTATGATACAATGCCTTTGCAAAGTATTTTCTGATATGCATAAAGAACCAGAAAAATGTTCATACCCTTTGTGGCAGTTTGCTATTGTTTATGAATTTCAAAAAAAGAAGGATTATGTTTGTAAGCTGGTCTGTTCCTCTGGGTGTGATCCCTTTTGATTGTATTAAATTCACCTGAGATGTCTTTGATTAAATTACCTGTTAAGATTAGGGTTTTGATTGGACCATGTCAGTAGGGCATGACTCAGGGTTGAGTCCCTGCCCTGTTGGTGGGCTGATATAAACATACACTCACTGAAGAAGACACACAGGAAGAGACAGGGAGCTCCATAGACACGGAAGAGGAGAGAACTTAGTCATTTCAGTCCTGCCATGTGACAGAAAGGAGAAGGCTCAAACAGCTAAAGCCCCAGAAAGAGAGATGAGGCCCATGCCAGCCTACAGCTGAAATGGGAAGAAGCTGGGCCCACAGATCCTTAAGAGGAAGAAGGCACAAGAGCCAGGCATCTTGCTTCAACACATGGCAACAGACTTTGGTGAGAAAGTACCTCTTATGGTACCTTGAGTTGGACCCTTTAGGGCCTGGTAACTTAAGCTTTTACCCCAAATAAATACCCTTTATAAAAGCCAATGGATTTCTGGTACTTTGCATCACACCCATTTGCTTAATACACCCGTTTAACTCATTATTATTACTTATGGTAATATATCCTTTAAAAATGACCTAAAATATGGGGAAAAGCTTGATGCATAATGATAATATGCAGATTGCTATATATATTAATGAAAGATTAAAAGTAATATGATCAATGGTAGGAACTATTTAATTACAGCATTTTCCTTCTGTAGAATATTGTGGATTATATAGCAGGATGAAAAATTATTTATGACTTAAAGTGTAGAAACAAATATGTCAAATTATGTTCAATGTACTCATTGTAATAGCAATGAGTATAAGAGTTAATGTTTGTTGATTTCTTATTATGTGCTAGACACTGTTCAAAGTGCTTTCCATATATTAAGTCATGTAATCCTCTCCATGAAATATAGCAAGAACTTCCAAGTCAGACTTTCTGAGTTCAAATTCTGCTTTTGACATTTATTTGGCTATATAGATTAGGAAAAGTCAATTACTCTCTCTGTGTTCTTAGTTCCTCATCTGTAAAATGGAAAGATGAGTTCCTATGTCACAGGATCATCATGGAAATGAATTAATGTATCTAAAATGCTTAAAACAGTATTTAACTCATAGTATGTGCTATCTAAGTGTTATTTTATTATCCCCTTTTATCAGATGAAGAAACAATTACATCTATGTAAACACATATGTTAAAAGAGAACAAACCAAAAACATAACAAATTATTAATATGTTAAGGATTTATTAGTTTTTTTCAGTATTTTTAAGCTTTTAAAAAGCAATTGCTTAAATTCTTTTTATAGGATGAAAAAAGGTTTAGATAAAAGTAGTGAGCCTCCTGTTATAGAAAGTATTAAGAAAAGAAACATTAATTAATACTGCATATAAATGACACAATTCTACAACCATGTCAGCACAGGGTTTATGGAATTTCTGGAAACTCCAGCATTCCCAGTCCCCATTATTTTGCTCTACTTTCCCCCATATTATGATATAATCTACCTGTTTATTGAGGGTTTTTAAAATTTATTTATTTTTTATATTTTAAAAGATGCTTAGATTACATAAATGTTACACAAAAATTACAGGGATTCCCATGCTCCCCACCTCCCATACCTCCCATAACCTCCCACATAAACATCTTGCATTAGTGTGGCATTTCACCTGCAATGGATATACACATCCTAGGGCTTTGTCACTAAGCATGGACCATAGTTCACACTGTAGATCACACTCTCTCCCACACAGTTCTGCATGTTATATGCTGATGTAAAATGGCCTGTATCTTTCGTAATGTTACTCAGGATAATTTCCAAGTCCCGAAAAAGCCCCTGTATTACTACTGCTTTTCCCTCTCCCTGCCCCAAAAGTGTTCAGTGGCCACTGGCTCCACCTCAATGGTATAATTTCTTCCATTGCTTGAATCACAATATGTCTACAACAGAATACCAGTAAGTCCACTCTAATCCATAGCTCTTCCCCCAATCCTGAGGAGTTTGTGATGGTGATGTCCACTCTACCTCCAAGTGAGAGGGGGCTTATATCCCATGGATAAGATGGATGGGATTATCCTGCCTGCAGCTGCAGGCTCTCTCCATTCCCTGGGATGGCCGTTGTTCATCATCATCTCCTCACCAGGTGACTTGGGTGAGTCCATTGAGCTGTAGAGTAGGAGTTGGAGCTCCACCGAGATTCCAGGCACAACTGGCACATGGGCAGGCCAAAGGTTCCAGTCTCTGGAAGTACACGAATCTCTTCCGAGCAATCTGCCTCACCATCCAGCTCCCTCCAGATCCATGTCCCCAAGGTTCTCGCTCCGTGAGCCCCCAGCACAGACCCTCCGGGCAGGACCCTGTCCCCAATCAGCTGTCTTCAGAGAGCGAGTCAGTGAGTGCCCGCCTAAACCGACGCCATCTTGCCCCTCTCAGTTTATTGAGTTTATTAGCTCTTTTCTGTTACCCTCCAGTAGAATATAAACTCCACAGTGGTTGGAATTTTTGTTTCTTTTGTTCACTTATACATCCCTAGTGCCCAAAACAGTGCCAGGTACATAATAAATATTCAGTAAGTATTTACTGAATGAATTACTCAATGACTGTGCCAAATACTCTAGGAATCTGAATAAGGCAGAGCTGGGGATTTTAGACTCAAGGGATCAGCTAAGGGAGAAGAATTGTGAGGTCTTTTTCCATTTTACAGGCTGGATATTTTCTTAAGCAAAATGCCATACACGCCTTTGGGTGACACATGAGTCAATTTCCACAGGTTAAGCTTCCAGAGACTCCTTGGTGTTAGAGGGAGAGAATTGGCTGAGCAGTCAGAAGACTGGGTTCCGAGTCCAGACTCTGTCACTTAGTTGCTATATTAAACTTTTGGCAATACTCATTCTCTGCGTTCTAGTTTCCTGTCTAGAAAACAAAGACAATAACAATATCTGCCCAAACCCACAGGGTCAATGTGCAGACCCCAAGACACACTGCTTCAGGAACTCTGGGTATTATTATTTTAAAATTCAGTGCCTTCCTATGTATTTTTAAATACAAATAAAACTATAATTTAGAGAAAAAAAAATTCAGTGCCAGTTGGTTATAACTCACTACATCTTATTTCTATAAGACTTTGCTTTTTACTTGGTGTCTTTGTAATAATTTGTCTGCAGATTGAGAGGACAGAATGTCCTGAATCTCATTACTGATCTCTAGAGAGATACCTGCTGGACTCAAAAATCACCAAAATGAGAGAAAAATCTGTAATTCTTTATTATAATAAAATTTAGTAAATGGAGAAAATTTTGCTATTTATAATAGTCATTCTTGCCATTATGACCATTATCATATTTATTTGAAGAGTTGCTGGTCTCTAACTTCTGTTTCATGTTCATCTTTTTGTGTCCCTGTAAAAGAAAGTTTCCTGAAGCATGGTGTTTCATATTTACATTATTTCATGAAAACTCTTTTCTCTTAACTCTTTCTTGATGTCTAATACATAGGTCATGCCAGAGTCACTATCAGAGTGCCAAACACCCCTTGTTAGACACTTAAAAAAATAAATGGAGTTTTCAGTCACTTTAAAGAATGAACCTACACAGTGTCCCATTAGTTTCAGTGCTTTCAGTCATGTAAGGCAGAAGGGTAGAAATGAGGTGAGCCAAAGAAATGACAAGTTTGGCAAAGAGGAAATTTCAACTTCAACAGGCTTTATAAACAATGTAGAATAAACATTATATTAGAATCTGTATGAGAAAATTTTATATAACCTTTAAAAAGCCTTTTCCTCCCAAGCTCAAATAGGCTTTATTTAAAATATGTGGTTATGTGACAGTTGTCCCTGGAGAATAGAACTCTGTCATTCAACAGATTTTGTCTGCATGTCTTCTCTTTGGGGAGAATGAATTCTCATAGAGTCACACAGATTGAAAACTTGGTCCTTTAAAAACAACAAGTGGTGAAAGACAGATCTACTACATTGTGAACATTTGGGACATATTTGGGAGTAAGGATAGTCTAAGCCACTTGCTTCTTTTCCAGTTTTTGATATCAGAAACTCTTTATCATTTTGCAAATGAACTATCAGGTTCTAAGATGATGTGAGATAGTGGTCAGGACTGATTTGAACCTAGGCAGAGCCCATGGCTGCAAGTGCTTGTCATCTGGTGGGTCTCAAAAACTTCTTCCTTCCACTAATATATCTCCCCAACTTGCTTTCTCTGTGCTAGCAGCTACTTTCAAAGTTACTGCAAAATTTCTGTATTGAAAGCCTTTAATTGTCACTGTACATTAAACTGTATTCAGGTACAGAAATCAATAAGATATATTCTCTGCACTCAAGAAACTTGCATTCGAATAAGAAAGGCAGACCCAACCACAATTAGACTTGAATATTTGTGTAATTCCTGGTTGTTGAGCAACTGGAAAGATCCATTATAGGATTTATGTCTCTTTTATACACTCTTGTATCCCTTGTCCAGATCAATGCTTAACACAAAATAGGCATTCAATAAATATTTACTAAATAACTCTAATATATGGCAAACAAATAAAAATTCTAACAAAAATACAATCTTAGGATATAGGGACTAGGGACTCAGTTGATAATTATAATTAATTCCAATTAGGGGAGATCCAGGAGAAATTCATAGAGGAGGGGTCAATACCATGAGTAGGATTTCCAGAGACAAGAGAGGGAAAAGAGTATAAATGTGATAGGAAAGCTTGTGGTGAGCTGGAGTGTAGATATTCTGGAAGGAAGTAGTAGAAGTCTCATCTGGAAGGTTAGGCTGGGGCCCAATCATGGTTTATTATGTATATTGGTTTAATAAATTTGGGTTTCATTTCATTGGAAACATGGCATAAATGAAAGGCCATGAATGGCATAAGCCAACTAGTAACCTTACCTGGAAAAAAGCAGGGTCCTCTAGGGAAAAGGCATGAGGCCAACATATCTTGATATATTAGATTGGGGATTGGCTAGGAACGTATCTGCATCATGGAACTCTACCTAGAAAAGGCAGTCCTGCTAAAGCCATTGAAGGCCCCATGAGTGGTTGCTTGAACATCAACCAAAAGGGCATGCTAGAAGGAATGGAAGCAAAGGAACTACAGAGACTGGAAGACCCCACACCAATACTTCATATTTTCCCATTTGGTTGATACCTTGCAATGATGATTATTACCACTAAAGCCAGAAGTCTTGTGCAATAGTGAGCACATTTAAGTTTATTTTCTTCAAAGGAAAATTATTAAACCAATTATGCTCTTTCTGAATCCTTCTGAATCACACTGTAATTATTTGAATGCTCCAGCTCATGCTAACCATAACGAACAATGGTTGATCTTAATCAGAAGTATAATGTGTTCTGCTACTGAGAAAACATGTGATTTCTGAGCCAGACATATAAACTAAATTATACTTCACAGTAAACTTCTGAAAACTAAAGGGGACATAAAACATAAAATATGTAAAGTCTAGTACTTACTACAAAGATAGTTATTATCAACATTTACTTTTTAGTATAGCTGTAATAAAGAAAAAAGCACTAGACTGAGTGTGGAAAGGCTTGAATTCTGCTTCCATCTCTGGCACTAAATAGTTGTATTTCCCTAGAAGAATCACTTTTAAGTTTATTTTTTAGGTGTCAGTTTCCTCATCGATGTTAATAGGGTCTTATATTAGATTCAGGTGTTCAGTCAACACATAATCATTGAGTGCAAATTATATTTAGGACCTGGTACTAGATGTTGGGCAGACAGCAGGTTTGGGAGTGAGCACCAAATATAGCCCTTGCTTTCTACCTGATTCCTTAATATATTAACTTCTACCTCTAATCTGTATTCCAATTTGAGATTTTCAGCTATTTAGATAGCACCTTGAACTCAAGCTGTCTAAACCAGACTCATCAACTTCTTGATAAAATGGATTTTCCTTCCAACATACATATCTCTGTCAATGACTACTCATTTCCCAATGATCAGTCTAGAAATTTTGGAGTAACTCTGACTTCTCCTTTACCTTCATTTGCCATTTTCAAGCTTCCACCAACACTTATTGATTCATCTAAGTGACAACACTTACTGATTCATCTAAAGGTATATCATAGATTGTACTTTTCTTTTATTCCAGCTGCTCCCAGTCTAGCCTAGGGACTCATGCCTTAAGCACAGGACTACTGTTCTTTCTTGCCTGTAGATTTTCCAGCTTTCAGACTTTCCCTTTTCCAATCCAGTCTACATTTAGTTTCCCAAGCTAAGTTTCAAAAAAATGGCAAGCAATGGTTCCTCAATGCCCTCTATATAGGTCCAAGCTCCTTTGTCTGGCTTTTAAAGTCTTCCATCATCCTTCCCACCTTACTGTCCCAAAGTCAGGTTTGTTTTCTTACCACCATACTCACTTATTTTCAAGTCTATGCTCTTGCTTATGTGGCTTCCACATTTGGAGTAACATTTCTTCTTATTATTATTAAAATATAAATCATTTTTCAAGACTGAGCTTAAGAACCACCTCTTCTTATAAATTAAGGGTCTAATCTTTTTGAAATGCCATTGAATTTATAGTCTTGCCACACTGTTTGGCATTAGTTTTATTCCTGACTATCAGTATATGTCAATATAATTTCCTCTCCTACATCATAAGCTTTTATACTTGCTTTATACTTATGTCCTCCACAGAATTTAGCATAATATCAGACACATAGGATATATTACATAAATACTCATTGATTGATTGCCCAACATTTATGCTACGGCTGAAGAAAAAACTCTAAACAACCCACCAGTATGTGCACAGATACAAGTAGGCTAGATTTCAAGTGTGAGACAAGATGCGTAAAGCATGGTCTCTGATCTTGGAAAGTTTACAGTCTTATTCATTAACAGTTTTTCACAAATGTTCATAGAATTCTGAGTGGTACATGCCATGTTGCTGTTTATTACATAGCCTGTACACAAAGAGAAGCCTGACCAGTTGGCCCACTCACCATTAGCTTCCCAGAGATAGAGTTCTCTGAATTGCAAACATAATGCCAAAAAGAATAAAACTGGTGTCTAGAGAGCTGACCTTACCCATTCAACCTTAAAAAAGTGAGCATGTAGGATAGAAGGACAGAGGATTTTAAAACTCATACTGTATTATCAGATTCTCAGCTGAGGTGTATACGGAGAGAAGATGGAAGCATCCCCCAAAATCCTAGTTTACACCTGGGATGTAATATTTGTAGTAGAAAATGTGAGAACTCAAAGTCTTATTTTTGATTGTCTTTAGGGGACTAGTATAGTATAGGATAGCATAGTATAGTATAAGGCCATTAATATGAAAGCTAAACTAACCCTTTCAAAGCAGCATCTCATCCTCCTCTCAAACCCTCCTACTGAATTTCAGCCACACACATTCATGCTGCTTTAAACTGAGAACAATTAAAGAACTATTGTCACAGCAACACAATTACTGAACAATGTCTATTTTGGATAGGGACCTTCCACAAGGTCAATCCAAGATTCCACAGATGTCACAAACCACTTCCTTTAAGGAATATTGCCAGGAATTTTTTCTTTTTTTAAATCTGTTTCCATTACCAAATGATTAGACTGCATTTTCTACCATAAATGATTCATTCTGTTGATGTCTTATTCATAAAATAAGCTGTAGCCAAATAGTACTTTCCATTATCTAATAAAATAGCTAAACAACAACAAACAAAACCACTAACTTACCATTTTCCTTCTTCATTTTCATATTGTTGAACAGTATATCCAAACATGTCCTCCACTGGGCCGCTGAAAGTCATTGAATTTTTCACATCAACATTGAATGATTCGCAGAAGCCTAGAACTTTAAAAGGGAAAACAATGTCCAGTTATACAGAGTAAAATAAGATTCCATCATGTTTTCAATTATGGAAGACATTTTTGAGGTTACCATTGTAAGTTGTGCTCTTGTTAAAAAGAGTAATGAAACTCAAATAATGAGAAATACAAGAAAGGCCTATGATTACTACTGACTGAAAATCAACATGTTTACATGTTTTTTAAACCATGTAAGTATTAGCATTCAAGCAAAATTCCATAGTAATTTAGTTTCTATATCATTCCCACAACTAAAGATTTCAGAATGTCCAGATAAAAACTGTAAGAAGCTCATTTTCACATATGACTAATGCATTTGCAGATAGTTTTTCAGTAGTGAGTCCTACAATGATCCATGGCTACTTATTAAATGTAAACAGTTTCATTTTCCCATTTTGATGACATAGAAAGTAAGGATCACCATTTAAAGCCTTAGAGGAGGAAGCTATCTCTTGCTACTTCCAAAGGGAAAAGCCAGCCAGTTGCCCCTACTTGGCAAGGGTTTCCTAGGCTGGCCTGAAATGTGTTCTGCTTCCCTCTCTGAAACAACCAGTGGATGGAAGCTTATACTAATACATAAAAGCTTACTTACAGTGCTCTTTGCAGTAAAAACCTCACAGGTTACCATTGAGATAAAATCAGATGATATATCTAGAGGGATTACTCATAACCTGGCACATAGTAGATATTCAGTGAGGGTTACTTCTCTTGTCTTTCTTGGAAGCTAGGTAATGGAAACTCTAAAATTGAAACTGTCTTCTAAAGAGGTCCTGGAATTATGGCCTCAAATGGATGGGACCGAATTCCATCTTTGGTATTGTTTTTGAAAGCATACTTGTGATATTCCAGAGTATTCTCCTCCAAGATATAACTAATAATTCTACCCAAGCAGAACTCCTTCAAAAAGTACAGAGCCTCCTAAGGTATATTCAGAAACATTAATTCATTCTCTTTTGTTAAAACCACAATATAGCTACAAGGATTCTGAAAATTACCTTTCCTAGTCAGAAATAATAAGATGTGGAGTGGATTTAATAACTCCAGTCTCTTAACCCTTACCCACTTAAAACCCTTCCAAAAATGCAGTCTAAATCCAGACTGCTATAATTCATAATCTTCCAAATTGGATAACCATATCAAGTGCTTACTTAATGTGCAAGATTATACATAATTTTGAGAAAAAAATATTCTTAAAAGAAACATACAAAAAAGATATTTGTATAAACCTACTTACAAAGACTTCCTTGATATCCTCCACCTAGAAATAAACGTTTCTCTAACTGCTTGCTATAGGTTGAATTACGTCCCCCAAATGATATGTTGAAGTCCTAAGCCCTGGTACCTATAAATGTGACCCTATTTGAAAATAAGGTGTTTGCAGATGTATTCAGGTTTAAGTGAAGCCCAAATCCAGTATCACTGATGTCCTTATAAGAACAGGAGGATAAAAACCAGGGCACAAAGCCCACATCAAGACGCAGGCAGAGACTGAAGTGATGAAGCTACACGTAAGCCAAGGAACACCAAGCATTGCCAGGAACCACCAGAAGCTCAGAAGAGGAAATTCAGATGCTTCCCTAGAGCCTTTAGAGGAAGCACGGCCATGCTGACAAGTTGATTTCAGACTGTCGATCTCTAGAACTATGAGAGAATAAATTCCCGCTATTTTAAGCCACCAAGTGGTGGTAATTTGTTATGGCAGCTCTAGGAAACTTATACACTATGTAAACCTCTTTTTTTTTTTTTTTTTTTTTAATCTTTCAGGAAATTAATTATCATATATTGTCTATATTATAGTTATCTGTGTGAGAATTTGTTGCTTGATTGGAAGATTCTGAAAGGCAGGGACTCTCTTACTCATCCTTCTTATCCCTTGCCAAAATCTAGCACAACTCTTTGCATACAGATGGCCAATAACATATTTGTAGAACGAAAGATAACACATTGAAGGAGGAAGTTGTAGAGATGAAATAGCAACTACTTCATCTTTGTTAAAAACTATCTTATAGAGATGGAAATTTTCAAGTTAGATACATATTTTTTAAGTTCCTCAATTTATTCTTTGCCTTAACCATACCACTGCAATCAAAGCTAGTAGTGCCTTTGGAGTTTGTGATAAAATCTCCAGATAATGTATCAATCTCACATTTCTTCACTGAACAAAGACATAAAAATGAGTATGATCTCTGAGGTCATTTCCAGTCTTCAGTTGTATAATTTTAAGTGAAAAGTAGTGGTAGAACCTTATGGCACAACTACAGAACAAAAATAGGACTGCCAATTTAATTCCTTTGGCTGGCCATTGAGGTTCCACAGTTATATTAGCATAGGTGGCCTTTTGGTTCCTCAAGGCAGGCCCAGGACCCAGTTAGATTTTAAAGGGAAGGGAGAGATGTGACTTGGCAGTGAGAAAAAAAGTGTCCCAAGAATTTGGGAAGGTCTCTCCAAGGAATAAGATAGAGGATAGGAGAAATATGGTTGTAAGTTCATAGGAGGATGCAGAAAAAGAATAGATGGGTAGCACAGGTCCATTTATGTAGAAGTACATTTCCTGTTTATTCTTCAAGGGTGATGGAGAACAGCTGGTTACCATCTTCTCAATAATAACCTTTCATATATTTGAAGACAGTTTCAAACACTGCTCACTCTCTACTCCAAACTAAATAGTATACTCTGCTACACTTTTTTCACAGGTTTGATTGTTTTATTTTTGAAATTAAAGGACTATTTGTGATACAAGATACGTACAAAATGGTACTTCTGCAGTGATGTTTCTCAACCTCAGCACTCTTAATTGGCTCAGAAGAGATTTTGTTATGAGGGGCTATCCTGGGCATTGTGGAGTGCTTAGCAAATAGCCCTGGGTTCGATCCACTTTTGTCAGGAGCATGCTCAGGCTGGGACAATAAAAAATGCCACCAGGCATTGCCAAATTCCCCCAGATGGTGCCAAATTTCCTTCAGGGTCCAAATCACCCCCAGTTGAGAATCATTTTCTGCAGATAAAAGCCAGAACAAAAACACCAATTATTTTGTTGAAGAAGGTGACTGAAAACCAAGGCTAGCCAGCAGACCAGAAGCATGGACATCAAGTGGGAGCTTGTAGGGAATGCAAAATCTCAGGCCCTGCCCAGATCTACTGACACAGTAGCTGCAGTTTAACAAGATCCCCAAGGGACTCAGATTCCTATAAAGACTGGAGAAGCACAGGTCTGTAACATGGTACCTGTTTTTCATAATATGGGTACAGGTAACAAAATTTACTTAAATTAAAATTTCTCACCATCCTTTAGACAAAGGAGGAAAGAGAGTCTTCTTAATCAGGGTTAATTTCACCTTTTTTGAAGGATTTTTCTAGCACTACATCTATAGTGTACGCTTTATCAAAGGCCATTCTTGGTATCCTCAACACAAGACCAAGAGTTTTTGGTTTCCTTTTAGGGCCTGCTTGTTTATTCTACATATTGTGTGGAATGTCAGGGGTGTGTGCTGCACTTTTTTTTTTTTTTTCAGTTCCTATCTTTAGAATTCTAAAGGCAATTTGCCTGAGGTGATTGTAAATCAGCCTCTTTCATGTTTTCTGAGGCACCAAGGAGCCTGAAGTACAGGAGATGACATATAAAAATAGTTTACATCTTGTTCTTTTTATTTAAAGGAGTACATAAACCATAAAGCAACTTCTCATAACTTAGTTCAATGTTCATTTTGTTATAACAAATTGTCTTGGAACTTTATGTAACAGAAGTAAAACAAAATCATACTTGTTCTGAAGGGGAGGAGAGGGGGAGGAGGAAGGAAGGGAAGGAGGAAAGGAAAGAAAAAGAATAAAAGAAGCAAACAGAAACAGACTGAAGAGGTCTAAGGGGCAATAGAGGGAAGATATTGAAAACGAAATTAAAACATAGACAATAGATGTCAAAAGTAAATTCTAATTCCACATGTACCAGTTAAAGAGAATTATATCCCCTTAATAATAGCAACAATATTGTGCTGTACTGTGTACTGACTTCTTCCTCCTCACGTGCTTTATCTCGTTTAATCTGCCAACAACCCTACAATGAAATACCATTAAACCATTGTGCAGATGAAGAGAAGGAAACTTAGGATCACAGAGAAATTTGGCTACATTTCCAAAGGATTTACAAATCCAAAGTTTTATCTGTCACTCATATTGATTCTAGGTTTATCTCTTCGACCTAAAACAGGAAAGGGTAAGATGAGGATGGTTTTAGAAGAGAAACCATTTATTAGCCCAGCTAATTCCATCTCCTGGGAGGCAATGGTTGTGGGCAGATTTGTCTTCAGTGGAGATGGGCTGGGGAGGATGTGCGGAGTGATGGGGAAGAGAAGCCATGGCTCCAGAGCTCCAGATAGAGTTTCATAAGAGACTTCGGCTAAAATACACATGTTTAGATGGAAATGAAATTTATTTGCTTCTCTTCAAATATGATTACATAAGCTATAATTCTAAGGGCTAAAA
The DNA here is from genome assembly GCA_026826555.1 of Tolypeutes matacus. Classification (NCBI taxonomy): domain Eukaryota; kingdom Metazoa; phylum Chordata; class Mammalia; order Cingulata; family Chlamyphoridae; genus Tolypeutes; species Tolypeutes matacus. The sequence continues at coordinate 8,630,736 of JAKSZT010053783.1, forward strand.
ACAGAAAAGAAAGATGAGATTGTTGGTGTTGAAGTATTTCTCTTATAAAAGTGATCATTTTATATAATTTCTTCACCCCAGTATGGAATTTGATGTGTAAGACAAAATGAGAGAAAGAGAGAGTGAAGTAACCTAAAGCTCTGTAGTGCTTGGCTACTTACAAACATTTTCATATATAGTAATCTTGAGCTATTTAACAACCTATTAAGGTCAGACAGGGCAGCATCCTTACCTCGGTTTCTGTATTAGGAAACTGAAGCTCAGAGGGGATAAGTCAAGGTCAGGCTTGGTCCAAAGTCAGGTTCAGTTGGTGGCAGAGACAGGATTTAAAACCCTGGTCTTGTGAGGTTAAATCACAAACTTTCTGTTACTACAGTGCTATTGAGTTGGTCAGATTAATAAAAATAAAAATAATACTGAAGGTAAACACAACCCTCTGCTGGCCGGGAAGAACTCAATCGTCTTGTGCCTTTGTAGTGTTTGAGGCTGGGACTAAGAGGGAAAGCTGAAGGAAGGGGGCAGAACCTGGTCACTTCCCGCCGGGCTTGACTCTGGTGGAAGGAAAGCCTCCCTCCTCCATGCAGCCCGAGTTCCAAGAAGAGTCACTGCAGCCGGTTTGATTGTTTGGCTTCTTAATGAAGAAAGCCTCTCTTGGACAGTGATACAGAAATTCTGATCTAGTAATACCCGGGTTGGAGTATTTAATTGCCAATTGAATTTTGAATATTATAAATTCCAAGTCCAAGGTAAGAGAGTATCAAATAAATAGTGACAAGGAAGGCACTAAACTGTTATTGGTTTTCTTTCAACAACTTCCTTCACATGTTCATACAATCTAGAAATAATGGGAGAAATCATGCAACTAACATTATTTTTGTTATTTTTTAATATAAAGAGTGAAATAGTTTGTTATTTTTTAATATAAAGATTAATATAGAGAATAATAATAACTGTGTTTTACAGTTAATGCATTATTTTTTGTTGCAAATTCCTTGGTATATAGAAAGATAGTAGGCTTTGGAGGCATATGATTCTAAGTTTAAACCTATTCTTTTCACTTTGCATTATTTATTTAGTCATTTAACTTTGTTCAATGAATCCACAAATATTAACTCAGTCTTTACCCTGTATGAGATACAGCCTTGGCTCTGGAGACACAATCATTAAAAGACAGTGCCCTTACTCTCAAAGAAGTTATAGCCTCGCTGGGAAAAAACCCAGGAGGTGATTTAACCTCTATGAGCCTCAGTTTATCATATTTAAAATGAGCTCACAAACACTTTGGAGGTGTTGGATACTGTGAGAAATACAAATTATTCATGTAGTTATAGTGAATGCTCAATAAATGACGGTTAACTGCTTACATAGGTAGAATTCAAAGAGTTGGTTTATCATCTGTCTGTTGAGTCTTCTTTTAGAAAAGGAGTCCCCATCATCCCCCTTCTGATGACCATGTGTGTCTTGAAATGCAAAACATCAGTGGAGCAGGACAGGTTCGCTGTCTCATTTCCACTGCAAATTTCCTGTTTCTAAACTTAAATACAATGACAAGTGTAAAGAAAATCTGAGAGGAGGATGTTAGGCCTTCCAAGTGGAAAAGCTAGCCATGGGGGAGGAATGCAGGTGACACCTGTCCTTGCAGTTAGATCCCTGGGATTCTCATTGCAGTTCCTTAAGAGGTGGGTACTTCCCAGGATCTGAGCCGATAGCAAGGAAAAGTCTTCTTTCACTCTAATGAGAATCTACTTATCTCTAATCTACTTTAAGTATTACATGCCTATTCCAAAGACAGAATTAGCTGGCAGAGACACTTTCTGGTATATTCAGCGACACCAATTGACTTATGATATTGAGCCATCTGAAAGCATGCCGCAGGTAGTGCAACCTCTGAAGTGCACTGCTGCTCAGCTTAGGCACTCCTCAGACAGAATTGCTGGTACATCCTGGGCAGCGCTTGCCTTTTGCTGTGGAAAGAGTTAACTCACCCCTGCTCAAATGGATAAAAACTCCTAAATTCATTTATGCTTACTATTACTAATAATATGAAACATTAGGTCTTTTCTATAATTTGACTACAAATTTACTTCTTTTCTCCTTAAATTTAGATATGTATTCAACTTTGAGGCACTCTAGGGAGTTGGAAAAAAAACATTTTACTTATCAGAGTTGGTGAAAGCTGGAAGCCCTTTTCCCACCTTGTAATGTATAATGAAACATGTATAATGAAACATTGTTATAATACCAGTTCTATGGATCTAAAATTTTAATTAATTACTCTTAATAGGCTAACCAAGTTGGATCTCAATTTTGGTGTACATAAAACCTTAAAATATAAGTTTGGTTTACATGATAGCCTTAAAAGATAAAATTTGACAGTATAAATGAACATATCTAGAAATGTTGATTTGAACTCTGAGAAGATTATTTTTATGTCATTGCTATCTTGAGAAAGAAAAGCCAAAGAACTCCAGTGGTAAAGGCACAAGAAATAAAGATAGAAGGAAAACAAGACAAATAGCCATAGCACCTTGACGAAAGAGTATAGAATCAACACAAGTTTTTGGAAATGACATCATAATTTCAAATACAGGAAATCTACATTTGTTGGGAAAAATAAATCCAACTTAGGCTTTCCTTAAAACAATTGAAACTGCCGTATATATAGTTATGTTAGAAGAAAACATGGACAAATAAATCTCAGCATTGAAAGTTCTCTCATCAGAAATGATGTAATATGTCAGTAAGATATCTACCTCCATCAGCAAGTCCAGAAGAGGCAATCTAAACAAACACCTCGGTGTTCAAGCTCTTTCCAAGTTTCATACTGGGAAGCTGCTTTTTAACTTCAGTTTGCTGTAGTGAGCAAATTGTTTAGACTTTTAGTGCTAAGGTCCTGTGGGCTTCCAGTTATTACAAATGGTATTTGAAGTTCAAAATGAGTGTGTATATATCTACGCATCTATATATGGCAGAAGGAAAGGAGTCAAGGAGGCACAATACTTGGCACATAGTAGGTGTTTAATACAAGTTTGTTAAATGGAACAGGATGGAGTAAACAGAGAAACGATTTTTAGTACAAAGGTCATTCTGGCTGTAAGAACTTGCCCCTTTTTCTAAGTGCTGCCCAGAATACTAAACTCCAATAGAGTGTTTCCCAAACATCCTTTGTTTAAAAATCCCCCTTTAAAATTTTTCTACATAAGTTTATTCCTACAGTGTTTGTTTTTCTTTGTAGTATCGACAGACATCGACTCTTTTCCCATATCCTCCCACCACAAATATTTGCCTGCTCTGCCAGGTCCTCTCAGACCGTCCCTACTCCTGATGTCTGAAATTCTTAAATAGCCTCTGAACTCAGCCCCCTCCACCCTATCAGCGTCATCTTCTGGCTCTGTGTTTTACAGGATAACAAAACTGCAGCTCATCAGGGGCCCCTGAACCCCACAGTGGGAAACACAACTCATGTGTTTATGCAAGCAAGGGGAGTACACGGCTCTGCTTCCCAGCTGCCCTGGTATCCTGAGACTGAGCTCATTCATTCCTCCAACTGCACAGGATGGAGCGCTGCACGTGGAAAAGCGTACTGAACTGCCATCTTATTCAAGTATTTACCCAGAAAGTCTGACATATGGAGTCTTTGGATGAATAAACACCTGAAAAAAGTTGTACCTTTGTTAATGGAATCTTTTCACTAAATTGCATTAATTTACATATAATCTCTCCTCAGTGACACGTATGAGGTGGTAACACATTGCCATTCTTAAGGTTATTTTTGTGTGTATGCACAACTGGTAGTTTTGAGGGTCAAGAGAGCAAAGAGGTAGTAAACACTGCAAAGTAAATGCTTCACAATTTGCCTGGTAGCTTTAACCGGCAATTTCAAATTCCAGGCAATAATAGATTTCATTATTGATTCTCTAATATCATTTAAGAGGCTAATTTTTTTTTTGGATGGCTTGGGTATGGGCTTTTGAAGGCCATGTACATGTCCCAGGGAGAGAGTTAATGGGAGACTTGGTTACTATCTTTGATACTTCCATTGTTGCACTGGTGACAGAGCGTTAACCTACTTCTTTTTTGTTTGCTTGTAGGTTTAATAACCCCAATGAAGATTAGGAAACTGAAAATCACTTATTTCACTGTGTATACCATCTCTTTCATTTCCTGACCCACAAAACTACTTGTTGTTCATGCTAACAAATATAACAAATATAACCTTAAGACTGACAACGTGTTACTATCTAATATATATCCCTGAGAAGAAAGTAAGCGTAAATTTTTAAAAATTAATTAATTTGTTAAGAATCTGTTAACAAAGATACACTTTATTATTCAGGTTATTTCCCCTAAGGCTTCAATGGACAGAGCACTTTTGGTAGCTGGATAAGACATGATCCTGAGATTGAGCCAATCACATCTCAAATATGTGAGAAAAAATTATCCAATTTTCTAGTGTCCAAATAGTATAAGAGACCTAAAAGCCAATCTCTATTTCTTTAATTATACAATTTGGAGTTTGGGGCCAAAATTGTTTAAGTAAAAACAAATTTAAGTCTAATAAAAAATAAAACAGAAATGAATGTAAAAGGATACCATAACATTTTCAAATACGCATTACTTCAAAATTTAGATTGTTCAAATTTCAAGGAGTAAAAGTTTAAAGCATTTAAACAATATGATCATTCAGGCTGCAATATGGCATTACCTATAAAATATTACAGATGTGAAAAAATTAATTAGGTTGTGATTTTTCAGATTGCAAAATAATTACTGGCTCTTAGAGACAGATACAACATTATTTCCAAGAGGGAAAACACATAGATTTTTTTCAATGTTTTAATTTTCAAGCAAGATTTTAAGAACACAGCCGACACATAAAATCAGATCTACCTACATTTTACTTTGCATGGACCCCAAAGAGATATTAGATGTAGCTTGCCTTGAACTCTGATTTTTATTTTCCATATTGTTCAGAAGCACAAGACAAAGTACACAGATGTATAGCACTCCTTTTTTTAAAATGGAATACAATTATCTAAATGCTTTTTGCTTTAACACACAAGTGGTCAATTATTAACATTAATAAATTAAGAGCTTCATGAAGTTAACTAACAAAATTAAACATTGTACAAACTCAGACAGTATACCCCAATCAAAAACAAAATCTGAGAAAACATTCACTCATCCTAGACGTACCTAACCAGCAATTTTAAATTCCAGGTACTAAGAAATGCCAGTATTGATTCCATTTATCAGGTTAATTATTCTGAATGGCTGAGTATTGGCCCTTATAATACACCACCCTTACACCGAAATGATTCTATATAATTTTTCTCCCTTCCTAGCTGCTTTTGATAGCAATTTTCCATTACATCGCTCACTACCAAGCATTCTCTTCATTCAAAAGACTTTTGGGTATGTCTGCTCAACTTAAAAATCATCCAGTTTATTGAGAGGAAATAATGCAAGCCAAAATAATATAATTTGTTATTCACCTACAAACATTTGGAAAATAAATCAGAAAGGATTTTAAAGTACATTGGGGTTTGTTTATAAGAAATGAGCAAAAATCTCAGTAGCCTGGAAGGTTGAAATATCTCAGAAGGCAAAGGTCAGATGTATGCTTGTTTTCTTTTCAGAGGAAAGAGATAACTTTTTGATGATTTCTCTTCTGTTTTGAGATAGCCCTAAACTTTGTTTTCTTAGCTATAATTGTTATTGCTAAGATCAGGATGATCTTTAAGCACTTAGAACATTAGTTGAGCAGTAACATCCTTGGATCTAGTTCTATTCCTATCTCTTAGCATCATCTTTTACATTCCTTCCATTAGTCTACCAGAGTGTCTTGAAATTGAAGTAAATACAGATGTAATAGTCAATATCCCCAAGGACTGGAAGCCAATATTTTCCTTAAAAGGAAGCATTCTGATATTTAGAATCACAACACTTGTCTAAGTACTTGTTATATACAAGGATCTTAAATTTCGGGGTAGTGGTTACCTCTGGAGTGGGGCAAAGGGAAGGAGGAGAATAGGATCCAAACGGAGATGCAAACGTAGCTTTCATTTTACGTTTTTAGAAGAAAATGCTCACTCCCCACTCCTGATGATTCCTTTCATGTGGCTCGAGCTTCATGGGCTGTAACACCCCTAAGCTATTTCTATTCACACCCTTCTTTCACACTTATCTGATTGGTGAGTCTGGAAAGAGAAACTCTGATGTAGCCACACTTCTCTGAGTAAGCCAGCTTGCAGAAAGAAGACACTTTGTTTTGTTCCTCCAGTGCCTGAGCTGGTGCCCAGGAGGGTAAGTCTGCTTACTTCTGGGCTTCAGTATTGGGGATTTCATTTATTAGATGGTATTAGTTGTGCTCTTCAATATCAGAGTAATAAAAATAGCGTTTTGCTCCCTTTCCTGACTCTGTCATTTCTCAATCAGTTCTGCCCTCGGGTGATGAAGACATTTGCCAATTTTTGGGCTTCCTCAAAAATCCTAAGGGTGTTATATTTCTTATTAAAAACAAACAATTATGGATAAATTTTAGATTTCACAAAGCCAGAGAGTAGGGACATTAGCGTTTGTTATATTATTCCTCATAATTTTATTTGCTTGAAGTATATCATAATTTTTTAAAAAGCTATTATTATCATTATATTTTTGAAGATGTGCTGACACTACAAGGCTTCTCCAATTCTTGTTGAATTACTTTAAAAATTAAAATATTTTCCCTAATTATAACTGCTTTAAACAATGACGTTAGAGAAAACACAATGCCATTCTTGTTTCATACAGCAAGGAGGCACAAAGTAAAAGAACTTGGATGGATGATCCTTATTATCTTTACCCATTTTCTATTCTCTATAATCTCATGACTTTCAATGACATTGAGAGTATAGGATACAGAAGAAGATATAAGGAAGCAAGATTATGAAAATGGGAGATAAGATAAGCAAAGTGTAAAAACAGCCTGGTGGGGAGAGGGAAGTGGATGTAGCTCAAGCAGTTGAGCACCTGTTTCCCACAAATGAGGTCCCGGGTTCGATTTATGGTATTTCCTAAGAACAAAACACACAACAAACAGACAAACAAAAAAACCAATTCAGGGAGTCGATGTGGCTTAGTGGTTGAGCACCAGCTTCTCACATGGGTTCATGGATTCAATCCGGCCATGGTACCTCAAAAAAAAAAAAACAAAAAAAAAAAACCTGGTGGATTATAGCCAAGAGTGGTTTGCACAAGCATTTATCAAGTCAAGAGAAGCCCTTGAATTCCAACACAAGTGCTGCCTCTTGTGCAGGGGCAACGATTTCATTCTTTGCCTCTAGACACCCTGACAGAGGGAGAAGGGCCTTCTGAAATATGGAAGCCTGTGGAAGCCACGAGGACATACCTCCTCCATGCCTAGGAGCCCAGGGAGGGATGGAGTGAGGTGCCCTTGCACTCTGGGTACACTTGACTGAGGGTGGAATTACAAGGACAAAACAAATCCAAAGATATTGGAGATAAAACTGGCACTATGATTAGCCAAAGTTCACTGTTTGCTTAAACAAAAGTACTGGCTTGAAAAGACAGTGACTGCTAGAATTCTCATTACTTTCCTTAATTTCATCAATAGTTGTGGCAGTTTGAAATTATTTCATGACTCCCAAAAAGAGAGCTTATGTTTGTGGATTGGTCTACTTCTGTGGGTGTGAGATCTTTTCAATTGGATTACCTCAGTGAGGCATTACTCAGATTGAGTCTCTGCCCTCTTGCTGTGTCTGATAAAAAACAGAAACACGCAGGAAAAGAGAGCTCTGACACTTTTGATCCTACCACGTGAGAGAAAGGAGAGGCTCAAAGAGCTGAGGCCCAGGGAGAGATGACCCATATGCCTGATAGCTTACAGCTGAAATCGGGGGAAAAGTGAAGCAGCTGAGCCTGAGAGGGGGCCCAGTAAGAGACAAGCCCTATGCCTGGTTGCTCACAGCTGAGCTCCAGGAGACAGTACAGCCTGGAGGAGAAGGCAGAGACCAGGTAGAGATTGCCCGCCATCTTGCTTCAACACATGGCAGATGACTTGGGTGAGAAAGCACCTTTTAATGGTACCTTGAGTTGGACTATTCACAGTCTTGGAATGTAAGCTTTACCTCAAATAAATACCCTTCATAATAGCCAGCACATTTCTTGTACTCTGCATTGGCAAACTAAAACAGTAATTGTGCACAATTTTGTTTCTTATCTCATATTCAAGAACAGTGCTATTTAGTATGCATAAATTTTTGCCTCTTCAGAGAAGTGCAGACAAACCTCACCATTGAAATTAGGATTACATTGAGAAAGAGACACAGGTACTGCTTCAGGAATTCATGATTTCTTATCCAGAGAGAAATTTAACATAAGAAATATGGAAGGAAGTCAACTGATACTTACTGACTTTTCACTGACCATCTATATTTTATATATGCCAAACACTCAGAGAAGATGCAAAAGAAACAGGACATCACCCAGTTTAGGACTGACTGGCATGCTGGAGGTAGACTGAACCTCTACTTCTGAGAATATAAAGATGGAAGGAAAAGGAAAAGAAGAAATTCCAAGAAGAGCTACAAGTATTAGAAGGTAAAACAGGATATAGCAAGATCATGACAATTATAACAAGCAGATAAATGAGGACACATATTTGACAATTTGCCTCAAGTATTTGCAACCTTAGAAAAATTTCTGAAATTAATCATTTATCACCATTCCATGTATTCTTGCACTCTCTCTTCTTAAATTATTATTTGAATATATAAAGGGGCAGAAATTAGCACAACCAAACTAATAACAACAACACACTATGACATCAATGGAATCTAATCACACATTTTTCTCAGAAGAGTATCTTGTATTAAAATACACACATACCCAGCTATCTGTGAATTCATCAATTCATATTTTTTGTTGCCAGAGTGTATTTTTAAAACGTATCTCTGGTTATAACACTGTTCTATTATTGAATCGCTCTTCAGAGTCCAATAAATGCTATCCCTCTCCCTAAAATAACATTTAGACCCCTTAAAATGAAGTCTCATTCCACCTTTTCAATCTCATTTCCACTCCTTGGCTAAGAATATCAAGTTTTGGCCAATCTTTAATATTTGAAATTCCCCGAACCATCTTATATTCTCATCTGAACTTCTGCTAAAGTTGTTCCCTCTTCCAGAAATTCCTTTCTTTACTTCTTAGCTTGGTGAGTTCCCATCCATCCTTCAAAACCTTACCTCAAGGTCACCTACCCACCTTCCCCTATAGTTAATTATTCTTCCTCTGTGTTCCCATAGAACCTTTACATATTTATCCCATAGGACATATATTATATTACTAGTCACTAGTTTACATGTTAGATTGCCCTGTTGGACTGTAAACTACTTAAAGTTAGCAATTTATATTCTCATCCTCAATACCTAGCACAGTTTCCAGAAAAGGCAAAGATGGCTTGTTGACTCCTAATGTTCAATTCTCCCCTTTTTTTTAGTAATAAAATCCTTACTCACGGCGGCAGTACACATGCCCAAAGCAGCTTGCAGCTATGTGTAACTAAGTGACTAAATACTGGCCAGTGAAAAGTAAGTGGAAGCTCCTTAGACAGAACTGACTCACCTGAGAGGTTTCCCTTTTTTTGCCCTTCTACTTTCTCCTTTTTCCTTCTCCTGCCCTTCCACTTTCTCTTCCCTTAAGAATGAATTACCGTCCTTTGAAGCTCTTTTATGTTTTATGATATTCTACATTGTTCTATATTGTTCAAGTCACTTAAGTCACTGTTTTGTTTGGTTTTAAGTAACCCAATCTTAACCAATTCCCTGGCACAAAAGTGGTTAATAAAACTTGTTGAATGAATAAATGCATAATGGAAATACTATTATTTCAAAAAAAATTGTTATTTTTAATAATTATCTAATTATCTCATGAAAGTCAATTCTGTACTACCTTGCCCAGCCATTGTTTTTCTTTTTCTTTTTTGTCTTTAATATAATTCTACTAAACTGTAAACTCATACACTTCCTTTTTTAATGGTCAAATCACAGCTTTAAGATATATTTTAATTTAGAAATACATTTCTCTGAAAAATTTCAACTTACTTAAAAAATTATTACTCCTAAATACATTCTTGCAACAAAATAAACTTGCTCTAAACTACAATTTTATGATCACATTAAAAAAAAAAAAATCCCAATAGTTACAACTATGACTCATGAAAAGTAGTATTAGTTGGCACTGAATAAGCTGTCAGAAAACTCTTAACTCTAGCCAAGAGCAAGGTAGTAAAATCAGATGGAATAATTTAAAAGAAAGGTAAAATGTCTGGGATATGCATGTTCACTGAGAACATTCTTTCCATAAAATATAAAATATATTGCCATATGTTTTATGGAGCCCATAATACATCACATAATGTTAAGAGGTTGGGTTTTTTTTGTTGTTGTTGTTTTTAAGACCTGGAGTTATAGAAAGAATGCATCTTATGAAAATGCATGGATAATTAAGTGGCATTAGGAGTACACTCTTTTATGAGGCAATAGTCAGGATCCGAGGTTTCCATATAGTGGCTTATCCTAGTAAAAGATCATTTTACAGTCTTTTCAAAGATGGCCTCTTCCAACTATTAAGACTACAAAAACATGAGAGACAAATTTCAAAGATTTTGACTAAATGAATTTTAAAAATCTAAACTTTTCTGAAAAATGACATCTGATAAAAATAAGGATTTAGATATTTCTAATAGAATAATAAAATCTTCTCAATAACGAGAATATTTGTCAATATTTAAATCTGCTTTCAGGTTCCTAGAGATAGGGTTGATTTTCTATTCTAACTTGGTGTATACAATATATAGTAATATACTGTAATTCCTGCAATAGAAATCCATTTGACTGACCCTAGGTATAATAAACTACTGAGTTTAGGAGAAGCTGCAAAAATTAATTACGACTTCTTAGTATTTGACTGCAGTAGTGATAATTCATCAAATCTTATATTTGGAAGGTATGGGGACACTCTACCTATTGTTTAAATTGACCATTCCATTTCAACTCAATCAAGTAACTGCCTTCCTTTGGCATCTACCCAATCAAGGGTTTCAGAAGTTGCTGCCAAGATTTTAAGTGACCCCGCCACTCTGGACACAGTTGATTAGCCCAGGAATGAGCATCAGATCTAAAATGAGCCACATAGTTTCTCATCTTCCTGGGCACAGTGGATTAATAGTAGGGCGACCAATCGGAATTCTCAGCTCCCTGATTCCTGGGTAGCACCTTGGTGTAGGTTCCTGTCCTGATGGAGAAGGCCATGGAGCAGGAGCCTCAGGAACTGATGGGACTTGTTTCCTGCCAGGATGCAGGTTTAAGTGTGAGAGAGCGAAACTGAGGTGAGAAAGGGAGGGAGTCCTAAAATACCGAAAGGAACTGAGAGAATATATAGTCCATGAGAGAAATAGAACAAAGGGTGGTCTCTTCTCAAACTGAATTCCCTGTTCCCGCTTATCTAACCCTCCCACATTCCTGATCGAGTCTCAGTTGCAATAAATTAAGCCCCACATTCCCACACGTAATTCGGGTAACTCACTTCCCCAAAATCCAAGTCAGTAAAAGGGGATGAACTCGATACTGGAGACGTGCCCTCAAACACTCCCTAAAAAAGGCAATAAAGTCTTGCGTAGCTCCATGATTGGGTTGATTTTCGTGCTTAAGATTGTAAGCCCGCAGTCCCCAGCCAATGGGAATGGTTGAGGTAAGGGAAGGAGGGAAATGGGATATTGCGTCAGGGTACCTATATAATCTTTGTTCCTGCGCTAACCACGTGCACTTACCCCGCTTCCATTAATCTGGGTGTGTGCCCTTTCTCATGAGAAAGAAATAAATTACTGATGCCTCTGGTTTAATTTTCTGTCTTCAAAACTTTCATTTTGAGTAAGTGGTTGCCATCTCACTCAGTCCAATAAGTGGTCCCTTTTCAGCTTTATTTCTCCATTGTTGTTGGGGGAAAGATGGGAACAAAACTGAGGTGGGGTAGCTAAGAAAAATAAATGGTGATAGTCATTTGACTTAATATTTCCTTTTTAATTTTTTCAAAAAACTATCAAAAAGTTAAAAAGGAAAGAGAGGAAGAGAGAAATAAAGACTGAGTTTGCTCCAACTGTGGATGGCAAGTATATAAATAAATTTATATACGTGACTACATTATGAATATATTATATTTATTCAGCAAACATTAATAAAAGTCTACTATGTACAAGGAAATGTGTAAAAGCTATGAGGGATTAAATGGTGAAGTAAACATTGACTCTATCCTCATGGAGCTTATAATCATTTGTGAGATATAAGCCATAATCAAATAACTAACTTAAAAAGCCTAAATCCCAACATTATTGATGATTTAAGGACAAAAGCGAAGGAACAAGAGTACATCATGGTTATCAGTATGAACTCAAAAAATATGCCTTCTGGCCATTTTTAGAGTCCTCTGTATTTGGCAAAACAAAGAAATAAATTATTTAGTATCTTAAAATGTTTTCTCTATATTTATATATGCGTGTATGGTACTATTGTTAACTTCCTCTCCAAAAACAAACAAACAACAAAAAGCACAAAGGCATAGCATACTTGGAAAACCTTATTTGAAAACTTTCTTTTCAAAATCAACATTCATGAAGACATTTTTCAAAAACTGATTGAGAATTTCTCGTTTGTAGGGTGGCGAGCATAACATGAATTTCTCTCCCTCTCCCTAACCAACAGCTCTATTGACTCAGAAATTCAAATTACCACATTTGTCTAAAATTGTTTTCCATTTCTTTTCTTAAAACCTTTCTTTTTAATTGAAGCCTATGACGTACATTCAGAAAAGGGCACACATTATCATTTGTGACAAGACAAATATACTTAAGGGCACAAATTATCACAAAGTGAACACAGCCATATAACTACCACTCAGGCCTAAAAGAACAGTTGCAGCATATCTGAAGCCCCCTTGAATCCATTTCCTTTTAAAATAAGAAGACAATTATACAATAAGGCTTATTTTTTAAAATAAACTTTTTAATTTAGCAACAATTGTAAATTCACATTAGTTTTAACAAATAATGCAGGGAGGTTCCATGTACCATTTAATAAAATAAAATTTCTCTTTGGGTGGCTACTATAGGATTGTGTAACTGGGCATTCTGCAGCTTGGGCTTCCTGCCACCAACATTGGGTAAAAGTACAATATGTTTTATTTGGTTACTTATCATCCCAGAAACATAAAACAACCTTCCCCACTATTTTATCTTTCATGGGAGACAAAAGGAAAAACAAATAAGGGCAGATATTCAAGTTTGGATGATTCAGGTACATATTCAAATGTATTTTCCATGTTTAGATTGATAAAAGATTTATAATCACTTTATTTAGTTTTTTACCATATGTAGGTCATAGGACAAAGCATGCTACAGGGCTGAAAGAAATTAGGTCACAGACCATTAAGTATAGAATATAAAGCAAATCAGCACTCTCAAAGTACAGTACATTCTCTTCAAGCTATAGCTCTTCAAACATCTGACATGCCACCCAACTTGGGAATATAGAATATGCTAATAATATTTTGTATACTTGTTAAATTGACAAGTACTGATTATATGTTTAATTTATTTGTAAGGCTAACACATAAATACAAAAAAATCCATTTTATTTTCTAAGCATGTGGAGAGAAGGTAAAAGAAACAGGAAAGGCACTATTTCAATTCTTTTCCTTCCTTTTCCCTTATTTTCTCCTAGTTTTTGAAATATTTCTCTTCCTTTCCCCATATTTCACCACTCTCTGCACTCCTCTCTCAGTCAGCACTGAGATGTTTTTAAATGCCCAACCACAAGCTAAACATTCATCAAATAAATAAACATTTTACAGGTTGTAGGTTCTGCCCAAAGCAGGATCATGGAACCAAAACTACAACTATAAGAAATCTCAGGAGTTAGATGATCTCCATTTTCCTAAGGGGGGAAGGGAATTGGGTGTCAGAGAAAATAAGATAGCCTTTGATTTCACTCACTATGAATACACAAATTTAAATGTTTGTTATTTATTTATTTATTTATTTTAAAATTTTTTTTTCCTGTTATAAAGTGATTTTATTAAATTGATTTGGACATACTGTAGGTCAAATAATATTTCCCGAAGATAACAATTATGGACTTTAAAGCTTGACATAAAATTAGTAGCTTCAAAAGTGTTAGTCATATTCCCCAGCAACAGCATGATAAAATAATTCAACTATGTAGAAATATAGAACTCTAGGACTAGCTGGAAACTTGGAAATCATTTAGCCTAATATCCTCATTTTGGAAAATGAGAGAACTAGACTCAAAGATTAAGCAATTTGCCCAAGCTCACATACCTAATAGTAATAAAGCTAGAAATCAAACCAATTTTTCCTAAAACTAAAATTCTATCAATGATATTTCAACTGGCTCTCTATCAACTAAAATTCTAGGCTTTTCTTTAATGCTCCACACTACTGTGACACAGAAGAGTGATAAGACACTACAGTAAATCATAGTCTCAGAATTCTGGCCTGGAAGGGGCTTATTAAATAACTAAGCCAGCCCTCTCTTTTCCAAAAGAGGAAATGTATGTGAAGTGACTTACCAAAGCTTGTTAGGAGAGATGTCTGGATTAAAATTTTGAGGATTAAATTTACCCTCAAAATTCCATCTCTAGTTTTATGGCCCACCCACCGAATCATGTGCTCCTTTTTAAATCTCCTTTATGTGTTGAGGTTTTAGTTATACAAAAACCCCTTCCAGTAAAACAGAAAAAAATAATTCAAATATGGAGAGAAAACCAAACTTTCAGTATTTCAATGAATATTTTTAGTTCATTTTCCAACCTCTTAGACGGCTGACAGACATCACTAACCTGATCACCCATTTCAGAGCTTCAGAGATCCTTAATTTCCCCATAGACTTCCTGAGCAAAAGGACTACATGTGGGAAATCAATGAAAATAGGAATGAGAAGAGAAACAAAGTTAAAAATCAGTTGCTTTCTGTTCTTGTCATTGGGGACTTTTGGTCTTCTAAACATTCCTTGAGTTCCTCCACATGAGTTTTTAATATCAATCTAGCGAAAAAAAAAAAAAAAAAGGCCTATAAAAAGATACTGAGCAACTCAGTACCAATCCCCCTCCCCATTGCTCACTACAGTCCAGCCGCCTGGCCTTCTCTTCTTTCAATGCACCAGCAAGTCCTCCCTGGCTCAGACCTTGGCATTCTGTCAGCTGGTGCTTATACTTCCAGTCTTGGCTCCAATGCCATCCCTCAGAAAGGCCTTCCCTGACTGCTACCTAATGGTGCCCCACCCTCACCCCACCACTCTAAATCACCACCCTATTTTATTTCCTTCATAGCACTTTAATCACTATCGCAAACTACATTATTTATTTGTTTACTTGCTTATTATCTGTCTCCTCCACCAGAAGTAAACTCCATGAGAGCAGGGACCTTGTCTGTCTTATTCAGTGGTATTTCCAGCACCTAGCACAGTGCCTGGCACAGAGGAGGCATTCAATAAATATTTGTTGAATGAATGAAGAAAAAAAAGAATGATGGATTAACAATAGACAATCATGCTTAAAAAGGAATTGACACATAATCCTCAATGAAGTGGCATAGAGGACTTCTACACATTATTGCCCAAATCACAGAAACAAAGACTACATATTAGTAGTGGCTCCTCCTATCATCCACTTAAAGGTCTCCCCTAGCTACATAAGGGACTTCCATATGGTACAAAAGGAGCCCAAGAGGGCAATTTGGGGTAAAGTTCTAACTTTGCTTGCTTCTTCCTCCCTGCTATTTACATTCACCTATTTCCAAAAAAAGTCAAGTTAAAAATATGTGATGTAACCACTAGAAAATAAGTCTAATTCAGAGACACAGTGATTAGCAGAATCACAAAGTTAGAAAAACAGCTCAAGAAAAGTACAAGGGCATGTATGCCTGCCAATGACTTCTCTGATAGGCCAAGTGAATGTATTATAAGTCACCTAAAACCTAAAATGAAATTCAATGCCATCTAGGAAGGGGTGGATATTTAGGGGTACTTTGAGGACATATAGGTAGAGTGGGCTCAGAAATATTGGAATATATGGAAAGATACATAGGAGCTGAATTAAGTGGTAACTTCAGAAATACCAGAACACTATCTTATTGGGAGTTGTCCATTTCAATTGCATTAACCAGTATGCTTGAATTGCGAGGAAGGAAGGGCACGAGCTCCTGAAGGGGAAGGTATCTGGGCTCATTTTTAAGTAAAGACTAGATGGAAGGTGACTCAGGAGGTTGGGCACATGATTTTTATGTAGTACTTCAACTATTGAGGGACGGTGCCAGAATCCCAGGAAATGCATGTTGTACATGACTGAAACCTGACACCCCTGTCTTGGGCTGATATTCAAAGGGTTTTGTATTCAAAGTCAAGTTGTAGAACACACTTGGCATGAATAAAAAATCAACCTTATATATGCCTCTTCATAAAGAATGTTCTGTTGGGGATTGCTTTAAGTGTTTTTTGGGTCAATGTGAATATTTACAGGGTTTCCTTCCTAGTGGCACTTATGGGTTTTAAGATTTACCTCTTAGCAAAACTTTTTATATAACTGATATTTTGAGATGGTTTCTCTCCTTTGTGTGGACTCCCTGATGGATGCAAAGGCTTGTACTCTGACTGAAGGCCTTTCCACACTCATCACATTTAAAAGGTTTCTCTCCAGTGTGGACTCTCTGATGAATGCAAAGGCTCGAACTCTGACTGAAAGCCTTACCACACTCGTAACATTTATAGGGTTTCTCTCCTGTGTGGACTCTCTGATGCATGCAAAGGCTTGAAGTGTGCCTAAAGGCCTTACCACACTCTTCACATTTGAAGGGTTTCTCTCCTGTGTGGACTCTCTGATGCATGCAGAGGTTTGAACTATTACTAAAGCCCCTTCCACACTCACTACAGACATAGGGTTTCTCACCTGTATGAACTCTCATATGAATCTGAAGATGTGAGCTCCAATTGAAGGCTTTGCCACACTCATAACATTTATAGGGTTTCTCCACTGTGTGGATTTTCTTATGTCTATTCAGTTTTGTAGTGGTACTAAAATCCTTACCGCAATCATCACACTTATAAACCTTTTCTCCTGTGTGGTCTCTCCAATGAATATGAAGTTCTGATATATGGAAGAAACCCTTATCACACTTGTCACATTTATGGGGCTTCTCAGCTGTGTGGATTTTCTGGTGCATAAAAAAGATCTGCTCTCTCAGAGAAGAATTCCCTACACATGGGGCACTTGTAAATCATTTTTCCTATTTGGTATGGTGATTTAGATGAGAAATTTTCCTTACAACTACTATAGTTACAGGATTGCTATTTCATAAAGTCTCTTATTTGGCCATTTTGGCAGTTTATCTCAGGCTTGCTCTGTTAGGTAAGTTTAAGGTTGGCCTAAGCTTCTCCCTGCCTGTCTTTCTATGGAAGGTTTCTTCCTGCATAGTGTTCCTCACTCAGTATTATTACTGGTTATAAAGTGACATTTACTTCCACATGAATTCTGCAACTCATTAACACAGAACTTTCTTTAAAATCCTGAGTTGTCAACATTCCAAAAGGGCTCTCAAGGTGCAAACCTTTACGTTTTTAAACCCTTGGAATCTTCCTCTTGTAGAATAATCTTGTATTTCTCACGTCTAGACAAAGGACTGTACGGTGTCCCCCGTAGCTGAGGGTGAGATACTGCTTGTTGGTCTTGATGCCCTACAGCCTCCAATTGAAGAGTCAGTGTGACATTCTGCCTCCTACACATCAGACAAGGAGCCTTTCCAGGAAGCAAGCTCCTTGGATTCCAGGTACGTCAAACCTTCTGTTGAGGATTCCCTACATAGGTATCACTCCAGTCTCCTTTTTTATCTTGAGAATGAAGGTCTCTTATCTTCCAGGAAGATGTGTCACTTGGATTTGCAGATCTGGGTGAGAAGCCGGCCCTTGTTATGGTCAAACAATGGAGGCGTTCAGCGGCAGCAGCATTCTGCGCTGGGCGCGCGAAGGGTCCCTCATCACCTGAGTGCGATGCTCGTCTGGCTCTGCTGGGACGGAAGGCGCCGCTGCCACACTGGTGCCTCCTGTTTGTTATTTAAATATCTATAACCTAGTAATAAAATTTTATAGTAATATGGATACTATACAGAGCTACAAATTAATTAAAAAAATCTTGTCTTCTTAAGTATTTTATTCATCAAAAATTAACTGAATTGAAACTTCCAGGAAGATGGTAGACAAGAATGACACAGACTCTCTTCTCTCCCAGAAAAATAGCTACAGGATAGGCAGAAACAGCCTGGAAAAAATCTAGGATTTAGTATACCACGGAAAGGCTGGACACCACCCAGAAGAGAGAGGGACGAAGGAAAAGAATCATGATGGCAAAACTGTGAGTTACAAGAGCTGCAGCTGCCAGTACCCTCCCCCACACTATAGACACCTTTGAATTCTCAGGCCTCAGGGCTGGCGGCTACAGACAAAAGGGGTCCCAGGGATCTGCCTTCCCAGGAAAGGTGAGAGAGAGGGACACAGCCTAAGGTTGACTCAGCTTTCAACCCACAGATTTGGTCTGCTGTGTCCCAGGAGCCCTTCCAGGCTAAATGGGGCCATGCCATTGATTGCCTTGGGAACTGGCAAGGGACTAAATAAATCTGATCCTCTCATTCTCCCTCTCTACTGACCAGGACTGGTTTTTGAGGATGCAAAGGGAGTAGAATTATTTCCTACCCGGGAAAAGGGAAAGGGCTGCCAGCAAAGGTTGGAGAACTGCCTCTGAGAAAGTTTGAATTCCTAGGCTTTTAACCTCCAGGCAGGATCTTCTATCACAATGATCCCATCTGTACTGCAGCAAACACACTCGGGCCAGGCTCTGAACCGAGAGGTCTGCCAAAGAGTGCCATTTGCTGGCACACCAAAAAAGTACACATGAAGAAGTTTAAAGTAAATAAGTAAGAGAGGAGTTTTAGAGCCTTTGCAGCTTCTCCCCTCAATGCCCTAGGAAGCGGGTCTGCAATCCATTACTGGGTCCAGGATCCAGATTTGAGCAACTAACCAGAAAATCCTAAAGACCCAGAACAGGTTGAACCAAGAATCAAAGAACAGCAGTAACACACAGGTTGAACCAAGAATCAAAGAACAGCAGTAACACACAGCCTCCCACCACTAAATCCCTATGAAAGAGAGAGAAATTGAGCATCTGAGTAAACTCACCATCTGAATCAGATGCCTAGACATCAGCAAAAAATTACAAGCCATGCTAAACAGAAGAAATGGCCCAAGAAAAGGAATATATCAAAGCCCCAGAAAAGACACAGTATTTGAGACAACTAACCAATGAGATGCAGACAAATTTCCAAAATCAAATTAGTAAGTTGAAAGACAATATGGTTAAAGAGATAAAGGACATCAACAAGACATTGAGCGAGCACAAAGAAAAATGTGAAAACCTGAACAGAAAAGTAACAAAGCTCATGGGAATGAAAGACACAATAGGTTAAATAAAAAACACATTAGAGGCATACAACAGCAGACTTGAAACGATAGAAGAAAGAATAAGTAATACAGAAGACCAAAACAGCTGAAATTGAAGAGATAGAAAAGAATGGAAAAAATTGAGCAGGGGCTCAGGGTGTTAAATGACAACAAAAAATGCAACAACATATGTGTCATGGGAGTTCCAGAAGGAGAAGGGAAAAGGGACAGAAAGAGTATTTGAGGAAATAAATAGCCAAATATTTCCCAACTCTCACGAAGGAAATGAACTTACATGTCCAAGAATTGCAGTGTACCCCAATCCAAATAAATCTGAATAGGCTATTCCAAGACACACATTAGTCAGAATGTCAAACATCAAAGATAAAGAGGAAATTCTGAGAGCCACTAGGGAAAAGCCAACCATCACATACAAGGGATGCTCAGTAAGACTTAGTGTGGATTTCTCATCAGAAACCATGGAGGTGAGAAGACAGTGGTATGATACAATTAGGATACTGAAAGAGAAAAACTGCCAGCCAAGAATTCTTTATCCAACAAAATTGCCCCTCAAATATGAAGGTGAGTTTAAAATACTCACAAACAAACAGACACGAAGAGAGTTTGTAAAAAGTAATCCCCCTTTGCAGGAAATATTAAAAGAAGCCTTAGAACCTGAAAGAAAAAGACAGGAGAAAGAGGTTTAGAAAAGAGTCTAGACAAAAGAATAGCAGAAAGGATAACCAAAAGAGTGAAAAGACAGATAAAACTAAAATATGACATATGAAAACCAAAGAATAAAATGGTGGAAGTAAATAATGCATTTACAGTAACATCATTGAATGTGAATGGACTAACTTCCAAATCAAAAGACATAGGCTGACAGAATGGATTAAAAAAAAGCCATCCATATGCTGCCTACAAGAGACTCACCTTAACCCAGGGATACAAACCAGCTGAAAGTGAAAGGTCAGAAATACATACTCCATGTAAACAGTAATCAAAAAAGAGCAGGGGTAGCTATAATAATATCAGAAAAACAGACTTTAAATGAAAAAAGTTGTAAGACATACAGAAGGCCGTATATTAATAAATGGGACAATCCACCAAGAAGAAATAACAGTCATAAATATCTACGCACCTAATCAGGGTGCCCCAAAACACATGAGGCAAACACTGGGGAAACTGAAGAGAGAAATAGACATCTCTACAATAATAGTTGGGAAAAAAAACACATGATCATCTTGATCGAAGCAGAAAGGACATTTGACAAAACCCAGAATACTTTCTTGATAAAAACCCTTTGAAAGATAGGAATAGAAGGAAAATTGTTCAATATGATAAAAGACATATATGAGAAACCCACAGTCAACATTGTATTCAATGAGGAAAGGTTGAAAGCTTTCCCTCTAAGATCAGGAACAAGACAAGGATGCCCACTGTCACCACTGTTATACAACATTGTGCTAGAAGTCCTAACTAGAGCAATTAGAGAAGAAGAAGAAGAAGAAGAAAAAAGCATCCAAGTAGGAAAAGAGGAAGTAAAACTCTATTTGCAGATTGGATGATCTTATATTTAGAAAATTCTGAAATGTCTACTTGAGCTAATAAATGAGTTCAGCAAAGTGGCAGGATACAAGATCAACACACAAAAATTAGTAATGTTTCTGTACACTAGTATTGAACAATCTGAGGAGGAAATCAGGGGGGAAATTCCATTTATGATATCAACAAAAAGACTCAAATACCTCAGAACCAATTTAACCAAAGAAGTACAGGACCCATATGCAGAAAACTACAAAACAATGCTAAAAGGTATCAATGAAGACCTAAACAAATGGAAAGACATCCCGTGTTCATGGATTGGAAGAATAAATATCGTGAAGATGTCAATCCTACCAAAATTGACTTATTGACTCAATGCAATACCAATCAAAATTCCAACAGCCCACTTTACAGAAATAGAAAAGGCAATTACCAAATTCATTTGGAAGGGGAAGTGCACCCAAATAGCCAAAAACATTCTAAAATGAAGAGTGACATGGGAGGAATTCCACTGCCTGAACTTGAAACATATTACAAAGCTACAGTGGTCAAAACAGCATGGTATTGGCATAAAGACAGACACATTGATCAGTGGAATAGAATTGAGAGTCCAGAAATAAACCTCACTTCTATGGCCAACTGGTTTTCAACAAACCTACCAAAAACCATATAACGGGACAAAACAGTCTCTTCAACAAATGGTGCTGGGAGAACTGGATATCCATAACAAAAAGCATGAAGGAGGACCCCTATCTCACTCCGTATACAAGAATCAACTCAAAATGTATCAAAGACCTAAATATAAAAGCCAGGACTACAAAACTAGTAGAAGAAAATGTAGGGAAAAATCTTAACGACTGTGTGGTAGCTGGTGGTTTCTTGGACCTTACACCCAAAGCATGCGCAATAAAAGAAAAAAATAGATAAATAGGACTCCTCAAAATAAAACATTTTTGCACCTCAAAGAACTTTGTCAAAAGGGTGAAAGGTAGCTGACTCAATGGGAGAAAATATTTGGAAATCACATAACCAATAAGTATTTAATATCTATGATATATAAAAAGATGCTACAACTCAACAATAAAAAGACAAATGACCCAATTAAAAATGGTCAAAAGACTTGAACAAACATTTGCCCAAAGAAGAAATACAAATGGCAAAAAAAAAAAAAACACATGAAAAAAATTTCAATATCACTAGCGATTAGGGAAATGCAAATCAAAATTACAATGAGATATCATTTCACACCTATTAGGTTGGCCACTGTTAAAAAGACAGAAAACTACAAGTGATGGAGAGGATGTGGAGAGATAGGAATGCTTATTCACTATTGGTGGGAATGTAGAATGGTACAGCCACTGTGGAGAACTGTTTGGCAATTCCTAAAGTAGTTGAATATGGATTTACCATGTGACGTGGCAATACCACTACTGTGTACATACCCAGAAGAACTGAGAGCAGTGACACGAACAGACATCTGAACATGGATGTTAATAGCAATGTTATACATGATTGCCAAAAGTTGGAAACAACCCAGGTGTCCATCAATCGATTAATGAATAAACAAACTGTGATGTATTCACAGAATGGAATATTATGCAGCTGTAAGAAGAAATGAAATCATAAAGCATATGACAACATGGATGAACCTGGAGGACATTATGTTGAGTGAAGCAAGCCAGACACAAAAGGACAAATACTGTATTATTGCGCTACTATGAACTAAATATATCGCATAATCTCAAGGAGTTAATAACTTGAATATGGGTCACCAGAAAATAGAATGAAGTTAGAGAATAGAAAGCTGAGGGTTAGCTTGTGCAGAATTGGAAAAAGGGATGTATTTTAATCTTTGGAAATGACTAGAAAAGGTGAAAGCCCAACATAATGATTTTAGCTAGCAGTACTATTATGTGGGTATGAAAGGAGTTTAAAGGGAAAGTCTAAAGTCATGTATATTACTAAAAGGAAAGCTAAAAAATGTAACACGGAACTGTACAGCATAGTAAAACCACATGTGAAATATGAATACAGGCAAAATTGCATATATGACTGGGTTTTTTTTGGAATTGAACCAATGTATGTAAATACTATAAGATATTAATATCAGAACAACAACAACAAAAACCATTATGCTAGTGAAAGAAACCAGACACAAAGTACTACATATTGTATGATTTTATTCATATAAAATGTAAATATAAATCAATTAATAAAGATGAAGGTAGAATAGTGGTTATGTAAGTCTGGGGAAGGACTGCTAAGGGGTGTGGAGCTTTTCTTTTTGGAGTAATGAAATTGTTCTAAAATTTTTTGTGGTGATGAATCAACAATATTATGATTATTCTAAAAGGCATTGATTATACACTGTGAATAGATCATATGGTATATGAATATATCTCAATAAAACTGCTTAAGAAATAAGTAAGTGTTCAGGAATAGCCAGAAATAGCAACTATGTACAGCAGGGGAAGCATAGAGAGATTGAGAGGTGAAGAATTTTGTTTGTTTTTTGTTTATTATTATTAATATTGAAATAATGAAAATGCTCTGATTATGATTGAGGTGATAAGTGCACAACAATGAGATTATGCCAAGTACCATTGATTGCACAGTTTGGATGAACTGTATGCTTTATTAATGTGAATCAAAACTGATTTGTTTAAAAAATTAGTTGAATTGGCCCTCAAACATATTTGTCTTCTTGATTAATGTTCCTGAATCTTAAACAACTCTGTACTTTTTATAGTGTTTTTTTACTTAACGTTTTTTTAAAAATTCATCATCATTTAAAATACTTCAATGCCCCAATACAGCTCTGATGTTGCCATTTTGTTCATTCACTATTTCGCTGCCTCTGAGGGTTGTCTGATACTCTGGACGATCTGGGAAAAGTCAGGGCACTATTGAGAGACCCTACTCACAATTAAGCTTTTTGGACATGATCCCTTGAAGCCCTCCTTTGAGCACACACCGAACAAACCCCTGAGTGCCCTTAGGAATCTCAGAAGGCTACAGCTGGAAAAGGCCTTATTTAGACCATCTAATTAGATGATGGCCTTAAATGGCTGGCGAGGACATTGAGGTCCAGGTAGTTGAAATATCGTGCTAAGAGCCCATGGCCAGTTTAATGTCAGGACCTGGACCAGAAAACAGTTTCTTGCTCTTGGAGTCTCCTGTTTACTGTCTCACACTATGAAGCACATGAACCAGTGATGAGCCATCTTCACTACGCTTCCCTGGGATGTAATTACAGCAGGGAATACAGGTAGAAAGATTAATAGCAACAGGCCTTCTGCAGTTCTTGCAACTGTGCTTCAACTGGGTAACACAGACTAGGGACTGGTGAGGGAGAAGTGTTAGCAGCAGGCTGTGGCCACTTGGCCAAGAGCTACCCACATGTTCCACAGCCCTGTGCAAAGCAACCAGGGTACTCAGCTGTCAGCTCTTCTAGGAAACTAGCAATGCCAGGGCTCCCTGGGTTTGAGCAGATTGCCTAGTCCTACCCAAGCCATGGTTAACAGAGTAACCCCTTCAATGGTAGAGAGAAGGGAAGGAGGTGGCAGGGGAAGGGCTAGGATTCATATTATTTATCTCTGTAGCCCCAGTGCCTTGCATAGAACAGATGCACAAATACATTTCTTTGAAGAGAAATAACTAATATAGCCAGGACTTTGTCACCAATCTACCTCAGGCAAAATATTTCTCTTCTCTAAGCCTCTGTTCCTAGGTCTGTCAAGTAGAAATGGTAAGAAAATGAATCTTGTGGAATTGTTAAGAGATTGAAATGAGATTCTGCATGTGAACACCATTTGGGAACTCTAAAGCACTCTACAAATAAAAAGGATAAAAGGTTGGAAAATTGCTTCCATATGGCAACTTCTCAGATAGGTCCAGTGCCAAATACGTTATTGGCATTCTTCTGTTCCACAAGCGTATGCAATTTAAGTTGTAAGAATGCAGGCATTTCTGTCAATTATGATGTTCATTCCTAAAAACAACCTCATGTTCTATAAAATCACACATAAAAATAACAGAGTTTATAATACAAGTAGATTTGGGGCATCCAGCTCAAAATCTATACAACTTTTTTCATCAAAGCACCAACAGAGTCAAGAACAATCCAAATACAACTACAAACACAATTTTAAAGGCATGTTAAATTTCTAACAAATAACCACTACACTAAATATAAGACTTCAGGGGAGAAGTGTAAGAAAATGTCGAGGCTGCAGAGGTACGGGGTCAAGAGCAAATTTCTGTTTGGGGCTGACTATGTAATAAGCTCATCCAAGAAAGCACACATGTAAGGAGAATGTAGGGAGAACTGGCATTGCGTACAGGACTGTATAGTCCATACTTGGTGTCCTCAGCTTTTAAGTGGGCTCTGCATTCAGCTGCTATTACTTGGTGGCATAAACTTTAAGGTCCTGGGGAAAATTGCTTTATAGTGACTTATGTGTGATAGTGACATCATTTCCCTATTTACCAGTATTAGCCAGTTTGCTCACTGAGCATGCACCAAAACAGAGTAGACTGTATTATTCTTTTATGGGCTTCAGTAAGGCCATTTTCACTTAGAATGGGAGTGGGGTAAAGAGCTGCCGAGAAACACATTTTTTTTAAAACTTGGCCCTCCTGCAAAAAAAATGTAGATTTAGATTCCTGTCCTGCAGGGACTATAACTGGAGAAAGAAAAAAAAAAAAAAAAAATATATATATATATATGCATTTTAAAGTAAGCTATTAATAAAACGGAATGAGCCAACTCGATGATACATATGTTAAGGATTATATAGTTTGACAAGAATTCTGTCCATCTACTAAGTTAAGAGGTAACTAACAAACATCTTTTAAATGGGAATGCAAACAGAATGTAGCAAATATTCTACTAGCATATATTCTTGTCAGAATCAACTAACTAATAACTGAGGTATTATAAATTTCTAATTAAACTTACCTGATTGATTTTCAGCCTCAGCAAATGAAGTGCTTTAAATGCTTTTCTGTAGCAGCTAGGGCTCACCAGACATCATCAAATATCCTTGTGTTCTTCTATATTTCCCAGCCTCCCTTGCAGTTAGGTGGGAGCCATGTGACTGGTTCTGGTCAATGAACGATGACCAGAAATGATATATTGCTTCACCCAGCAAGCAAGTAAGAGTGTGTGTGCTATTTCCTGTCTACATCTCTCTCTTCCCTTCTACTTTAATCTTAGAGGCCATGTGTTCCCAGTGGCATACTATAAGACAGAGTGAGGCCACCCAAACTATACTTGACACATGGGAGAAATAGACCCTTGTGGTGTTAAGCCACTGAAATTTGGGATTGTCTTTTGAAGCAGCTAAAAGACAACTCAGCCTGACTAATACATCTACTACCCTGTTGCATAAAAATACTCTCAAAATGAAAAAGAATTTTAAAAATCAGAACAAGATTCTCTAAATGGTGAGAGATTTTGCCATAGGAAGAGGCCCTTCTAATGTCAACATGGAGATGCTGGATGCTTTGTCAAGGCACTGAAAATTAAGTTGGCTTCTCACATTATCATGGCAAAAAAAGAATGCACTAGAGTTTTCAAATTATCCAATTGTTTAGGTATTTCATTACTTTCCATCTTTTCCTGGAGAAAGGAATCACAGAGAAACAGTCTTGAAAGGCGTTGTTTAAAGGTGAATGTGGGAAGTGGTTGTAAAATACTGAGGTCTAAGCTTAACTGGTTTAATCCCAGAAGTAAATTCCTTTCAAAACAATGGTTCAGATACTGTTAGGTAAGTTATCCTTGAATGTACTTACCAGGAAATTCACAAAATATTCTTGTGCAGCAAAAGGAAATCCTGTCCTGAATAGTCATGTAATGAGTCTGGGTCAAATTTTGAAAAATTTCCACCACAGAAAAATAGCAAGCCTATTGTGCAAATGACCGTGGCTGTATTTCAGAACTTTAAAATGTGCTGGTGAAAACATATTCAAATGTAAGTCAGTTACACTATGTAACTTATATAGTGCATCTCAATATAATATACTTAGAGAACCACACTATTTTTTTAACTTGGCAAACCATGATTATAAAGGAATATATATATATATAAACTAAACTTATTTTTATACAATTGCTGAGTTAATCACCCATGAATTTATATGCATACATGTTTTTTTTCTTAAGTGAGATATCTTAAATAATTATGCCCAAGTTGTAAGTATATTCTACATCGTGTTCGAAGCCAAGGATGCACAAACTATATCCTATGGCCCAAATCTAGCCCACCACTGTTTTTGTAAATAAAGTTTTATTGGAACACAGCCATGTCCTTTCATTTACAATTGTCCATGGCTGTTTTTGCACAAGAGCAGAGTTAAGTAGTTGTGCCAAAGACCAAGAGAGCTTCAAGCTTAAAAAAGTAATTTCTTATCTCTTACAGAAAGTTTGCTGAACCTACTCTAAATAAAGCAGAAACAAACTTTAAAACATGTATATTGTAATTTGCATATGCAAAGTAACATATTTATAAATGTTTTAGACCCTCATTTGTACCATCTTAATCTCCCATATTTGAACATGTCAAAGGCAAGAAAAAGAATAATGGCAGATGTGGTTAATGTTACTCTGATTTTGCATTACTTTTATTCTTTGATACACTGTCACAATTATCTATTTCTGCAGAAATATCTTTTTCCTAGAACAATATTTGACTCCTCAAATTAGTTGAATTTCTTTGGGAAGCAGGTATTCTCTATATGATTAGGATATCAAATCTTTAAGAATAACATTCAGTTTGCTTTTACTTAAAGAAGAACTCTAGCAAAGTTTGTAACCACCTCCCCATAAAACCATAGGTTTAATACTTATTGAGCATCTCCTATGAGTATCAAGTGCTTATACAAAAATTTCATAATTCTATCTTCCCCACATTTCTAGAAGGTATTATTCCTATCTCATTGACTTGATGAGACTCACAACAGCTTAGAGATGCTTAAGCTCTAAAAATCATTTAGTTATAGAAGTGGGTTTGCATCTAGTTCTCCTGAAACCAAGGCCTGGACACTTTCTACTACACATCTTATGTTCAGAAATTCTAGTATATTAAACTCTGACTGACTTTGACCAAAAAAGAAAGCCAAATATGGGAAAATAAGTTTTGAAAAGATTAGTATCTTATTAGGTTTAAACCAGATTAAATGTTTATTGAAAAAAATTCCTCAGATATGATTTCTTAGTGGATAGCGTTTAGAGCTTTAGAATGTGTAGGATTTGAGTGGTTTCAAACTGTTCTAAACTGATTCTAAACTGATACAAGTTTATCACCCTAAGTGCTTCCATCTCTTTTGGCTTTTAGGGTGCTAATTCTGTGTTGGCAAAGGAATCCAGCTGCTGGGGGAACCTACTTGGAAACGTTATTGCAAAGAAAACCCCCATCTCCTATAGCTAGTCAAAATACAAAGACTTTTACTATTATTATTTTTTCATGATTCTGAACAAAAATGAAAAAACCTGGGAGGAAATAAGCACAGCACTTTCTAGAAATGCAGAGTATTGGAAAAGAGAATGGCTGTCTTCCCATAATTAGGCCTTGTAGGTCCTGGGGGTAGATGTGCTAGGCAAGGGGCTCAGAGGCCTGCTTCTCCCTCTGCACAGTGACCCAGAGCTCCAAGAGAGGCATGGCTGGGAGAAACTGGTGATCGATACATTCAACACACTTGTAGTCTGTGCCTGAGCCCTTAAATGACCATCTAATTCATGAGACTGTCCTTTCAATAGCCCCTAGCCCAAGAATTAAAATGTCCAGAACACAGGTGTGTGTGTGTGTGTGTATTGGGAAGTGGAGAGGGGGCAACAATAAAACTCTATGCCATGACTCATCAACAATTCTTTTAGATTACTAGAAATAAACATTAATTTCATGTTTGAGCTCCCAACTATGACTGGATGAAATGTTCAAATGTCCATAAGAAGCACTTGTTTTTATCTTTCTAATAAAGAAACTGACTTTATTTCACAAGGGCCAATATATCTCCTGCGTCTCCGCTGGCAGATTGGTTTCCTTTCACAAGTGGAAATGGGCTCGGTGTCCATGGATATTTGTTGAGTCCCAAGGAGATAAATTTTAGATAGATAGCACATAAAAGAGGTAAAATGTTTTGAGCATTGACTCTGGGCCAGGCATTATTAAAAAGTGTCAACAATCTCAACTTTCAGAAAATCCTATAATGTTAGCACTTTTATTAGCCTTAGTCTATAGGTGAGGAAAATGAAGGAAATCACTGAAATAGTATTAAAGATATTGAACCCAGGTAGTCTAATTTCAGAGCCTTTACCCTCACCTACTATTTAATGCTATCTCACTGTTAAATTTAAACTGTCTTCCAGGAATTTATGTGTCTTAGTTTCTGCATAATGTTACCTTGCTTAATTAAGCTTCCATACCTTATCAAAATTATAAACCCATTTGTAATTACTATTAATTAAATTACTAATTTTATTTTGTAGGAGAAACACATAATACCAAATTGCATTATAAACACAACTATTACTACTATAAAAACATCCTGCAAATTAGTCATCTCCTAGAAGTAACAATCACAATTGATAGAATTGAGAAAGCCAATGACTTCATTATTTTAAAGAAATAAGAATCATCTGGAAAAGACTATTGCTAAATAGACATTCGTTTACATTAAAGGATGTTGTTGAAAGCCTCAGGCCAGTGTTTTCTGAGCACAGGGGAAGAGAACATTCAGTTGTGATCAGCTCTCTCCATTCTTCCCATACAGTCTCCAAAACTAGAGCCAAGACCAATTCTTGGCAGGAACATATTCATCTATGTTTCTCCCAAGGTCCATCCAAGCACAAAATCTCTCCTCCCCAAGTCAGCCATGACCAGTGGTACTAAGGAGAAGAACATGTGGGTGTGGGGTTGCCAGAAACCAAAATCAATTTGAATTCCAGGTAAACAATGAAAAAAATTTTAATATAAGTAAGTCCTACTCACTTTTGTTTTTCTAAATCTGGCAACCCTATTAGGGTAGAAGTATTTTTTATATGTTTTATATTTAAACGTCTCACCTCTAAATTTATACTTAACTTTAGAAGAGCAAAAACCCAATGTACCTTTTCCTTTTAGTTTAAGTATTTGTGGCCTATCCAGCATTTTCTGTGCCCAACAGGAAATGCAATCTCTTTGCTAGCTATTCTCTTCCTCGTCCAGGCTTGAGGTTTGTCAGCTGAATTGGAAAACAATGTTTAGGCTAAGAAAAGGCTGAGGGAGGTACGACATCATCTTCCTCTTTCCTGACTTCCATCTCCTTCTAGAAGAGGGGTTCTTAACCAGGGGTCCATGGAAAAGTTTCAGGGGGTCCATGAGCTTGAGTTGAAAAAAATCAACTTATCATCTTTATTTTCTCTGACCTCTAACTGAAATCTAGCATTTCCTTCACTTATGAATGTATGTAATAAATTACAATAGTATTCATTTCATATCACATTACAGTTGTTGCATATCTTGAAAAATCATTTACACTCATCCATACTTTGAAATTACGGTAATAGTTAGACCCGACACTAGTTGAGTGTCATAAAACTATCTGCCGCTACATTCGGAGAAGGGATCTGTGGTTTTCACCTGACTGGCAAAGGGGCCCGTGGAACAAAAAAGGTGAAGAACCCCTATTCTAGAACCAAATGTCAGCTGGGGAAAAGCAGAGAATAAGAAAACTGAAGTGACCCCAAGAAGACTTGAGAGTGTAGAAGGCAAGCATTCCCCAAGTTTCCTGTACTTCCACAATACTTCAGATCTAATGCCCACATCTCTGAGAGTTTCTGAGGGTGAAAATTCAGAGATCGACATTTGAGCACTGAAGTGCACCATTATTTTTAAGCAACCAGTAGGACTGGTTCTTAAATTTTTGCTGGGAAATCAGATACCCATTCAAAGATGAGTTCCCTGGGAGCAAACTGAAGACAAGAATTACGGTAATTATTCAGGGAAAAAAAAAAAAAAAAAAAACATAAGAAAAAAAAATTTCCAAGCCAAGATAAAGACTGAAAGGGATAAAGGCTAAGGTTTTCCTAAGTGATGTCTCTGGATGAGGAACACGAAAGCTAAAAACCCACTGTTAGTCAAAGACGGGAGAGAAGTGGAAAGGGCTGTATGGAATAGTAATAAGATACCAGTCGTTGGAATCAGACTGACCTGGGTTCCAGGCTCAGCACCACCATCCCTTGCAAGTGGCTGAGCCAGGATCTGAACACCAGCAGTCTGGCTACAGGTTCAGCTGTGATGAGGGATTTAGCACATGCTTATTCTCCTCCCTGGAATGCTCTAAACTGGTTACTGGCTCTTTTCTGTTTTGACTGTCCAGCTTCCACAAACATGCAAAAGCGATGGGAGGGGGAAGTGTGGCATGGGAGTCTAGAATAGTCCAGCACCCTACTTCCTGGTCCACAGAATGAGGGCATGTGACCTTCTGATGGCCAATCCGATGCTCCTGCCTATTAGAGGTTATTCTCAGAAGCTCTGTAGAGTTTTTAATTCAGTGGCTTGGTGGGATTGTCTGGGGACAGATGAGTCCTGTAATGGGGTCTTGACTGTGCCTTTCTCCCTTTGTTCCTATATGCGCCCCCTCATCGCCTTCCAATGTATTCCTTTATTGCTTATGCTTACCAGAATTGGTTTCTGAAGTTTGCAACTGACTTAGAAATAGTAAGATAATTGTAGCTTGTTTGTAAATTATGTATGACTGAAACACCCAAGTAAGGAAAGCTGAGAAGCTGAGGGATGGTATTCAAATAATCAATTTGATTACAGGTATTAAGGTGTTTAAACAGAGGGAAAGGAAACATCTTTTGTTTAAAGTAAGAAAACAACAATGTTACTTGATTTGACATTAAGCGATGTGTCATGGCAGATACAGTACCAGCTATAGCCTCAGGAGTCTATAAACAAATCGGTTTCTATGGTTCTTGCACAGAACCCAGACCTCCCTGGTGGCATGGCTAGGGATCTGTGTGCACACAGTGGTATCCTTGAAGGTGTTACTGTTCGTGGCATGAACTTCACAACTGGGATGTGCTCCTCTGTGCTTTGCCTCCTTATTGGTTTATATCAAGTGCAAATGCAAAAGTGGTTTTTCACCTCAAATCCTCTGTGGAACTAGGCAAGACCTGCATATATATATCCATATATAAAGAAATGAAAATATTAAAGGCTGAGAAAGATCTTATGTGATAAGAATCACATTGCAAAGATAATGTTAGTGACCCAGGGTCTGGACTAGGGTGACCTAAGTCCAGCTATGGTACAAAATAAAGGGGACACTCACTCTCAGGTTGCTTAATTAACTTTTGCACCCTAGGCACCCGGCTTGCCTCACCCTAGTCCCAATTCTCTAACAACCCACTGTCAAATATTTTGAAGTTGTCTTTTTGACAGTGGAGATGAATTTATCTGCAATTTCACAAATTTTTCTGTGTCCCATCACTTTTCTCAGCCAGCCAGCCAACTGGTATTTTGGCTACAGAACACAATAGAGCCAATTGGCCTAGTCAGTCTTATCTGGCCGCAGATAAGAAACACCTGGGGAGCTTTTTAACTGTACAGCTGCCTGGGCTCCTTTCCCAAATATTCTGATTTGATTGTCTAGGGGTGGGGCTCAGGCATCAGTATGATTTAAAGGCTCTCTATGCGATTCTAATGTGCAGCCTGATTCCAGCACCACTGGCTAAACTGAAAGAACTTTCCAGTAAAAATAAAGACCCATGTTTTCTTATTGCCTCGTTCTTTGGGAGAGTAAGCAAAGTTGATAGGGGAGGAAAATAACAAGGATGAAAGTGGCAGGACTATGCAACTTGGCCTGCCTTTGGAATGTGACAATATATTAAAAATAGTTGTAAATCTCGAGATTTTCATGCACTTGTTGGCAAAGTGGTTTAAACTATTGCTTCCCCCCACCCCCCCCCACCCCCCCGCCCCCCCCCCCGCCCCCATTGCTCAAATTTAAATGTTCCCAACAACTTTGAAAATCTGGGAGTATTTGGCAAAGCATTCCAAATAAATGACCCTCAGCTCTGGAATTTGCTCCTTCTAGCAGGCTGTTCTCTTTAGCAGTCAGCCAAACCCCAAAACTGGCAGCTTCTGGAATATGGTACAAAATAGATTCCTATGAAACCCTGGAGTCACTAAAGATTTATTCTGCCGGAAAGATATGAGTTTTAAAAATAACAAGCAATTATAGCCACTGAACCAAGTAGAATCAGAAATCTGCAAGAGGCTATGAAATCTAGGTACCATTACTCTTCCCTGATTCTGTGGGTGAAGAAAGTAAGGGTCAAAAAGATGAAATATCTCCTCTCATGTCACACAACTCATTAATGGCAGGGCCTGGGCACATCTTGATCTCCTGATTCATAGGCCAGTTTCCTATTTGCATTGTCACATTCCACAATGTCCTCTGAGAATGATATAGATGGATTTCTTCTTTGAATAATGTTCTTGCAAATGCTTGTATTACACTCTTTGTTAACTGCAGCAAATTTGATTTTTGGTTTATAACAGCCTTTCCATGGTTCCAAATATATAATCTGGGCACATTACTTTCTTGATCCTGATAATTATAAAGTTTATAATTCATCTAGATGGGCATACGCGAACCCACTTAAATGTAAATCTAAATGCTTTGAATCCACAAACCATTAAAAAAAAAAAAAAAAAGGCTTTGATTTTATCCACATTTCTTACCTATTTACCCCATTTCCCATTATATTTTTCTGGGAAAGTAATAAAAGTCAGAAATAATGATGAAAATGATTCCCAGGAAGATAGGAAAAAATTTTATTTTATTTTATTTTATTTTTTTATTTTTTTTTTTAAGGATTTATTTATTTATTTACTTTTATCCATTTTTACACCCCTTCCCCCTCCCCCCCGTTTTTGCTGTTTCTGTGTCCATTCGCTGGGCAACTCTGTGTCCATTTTCTGCCCTCTCTTCTCATCCTTCTCCTCCTGTCTTCACTGGGATTCAATCCTTGGAATCTCTGATGTAGGAGAGAGGCATCCTGCCCGCGCAACCTTAGTTGCTGGTTTTTCGGTGCATCTCATCTTGCCTCTCCCTTGTGTCACTCTCCTATTATGTCATCATCTTGCTGTGTGGCTGGCAGGAACTGGTGGTGCGCCCGCGCACAGGGCCTGGCGGCCCACGCACCTTCTATATATTTTTTAAATTTTTACCAGGAGGTCCCGGGGATCGAACCCAGGTCCCTCCATATGGGAGATGGACGCCAACCAGTAATAGCCCCTGCTTTATCTCTTAAGGCTGACCAGAGATACCTAGAGTTACAGTCTTTTCCCATACAGGATGGACATATAATAAATCAGGCTTAGTTTATCACCAGCATTCTAAAAACCAGACCTAGGGAGGAAAACGAGGTCTGGGGACACATGCATGGTTTCTAATATAGCGAATGTTTAGCCCACCCTGATTATCACAGAATCAGGAAGGAAAAAATTTTAATACTTATTAAGCAATATTATGTTCTAGGCAAGGAGTTAGACCCAGAGTGAGAAATTACCTATGGTGATAAAAGATTCCTTTTCTTAAAAAATATTTGACTACATTTAATGAGGCAGAATAATTAATTACTTTTATCTCAGTTCTTCCCACTTCCCCACATACCATGTCATTCTACTTCCTTTCACTTCAGGTTAAGAACACCATTGAGACACAAAGGGTCAGAGGGCTGTTCCCATAGTTCATTCTTCCTCATAAAATTTTCTGCTGAAAATTTCCTTTCCTTCCCCCATACACAATCCATGTTGGCCATTTAATAAACTGTGTTACTCAACAAAGAAGTTATTACTATTTCGTAGGGTTAGGGTGTTTTCCTGAGTTTAATAACTAAGGATAAAATGATGAGTAACCAGATAGGAAAAATCCACATGGGTCTGTCTACTGTCCAGTCTTGGGCCTTCTCCAGGCCCAAGCTAGCTCCTTTTCATGTCTTTCTTTCTGACAGCAGGCACCAGTAGTGGGCACCCTTTCCCTGACATGGTCACCACAATCCATCTTATCTTGGACATCTTCTTTTCCAAGAATGTTTGTTGAGTGGGACAGAATGTCCTAAGGTCCCCCACTCCCTACCTTGCTGCTCTGGAAAAGCAACAAGCTCCCTTTACTGTTTTTTTTTTTTGGGGGGGGGGGGTGTTTTTTGTTTTTTTGTTATTTTTTTTACTGCTAGTCATGAGAGAGAAACAGGAGATAACAAAAACAAAAACATGGAAAACATAAAGGTTCCAGAATCTTTCAGAGTTCTTTCACTCATGACCCCTGGTCCATATTTATGATTCCACTTAGGACTTTTTCACCAATTTCAGAGGATAGCAGGGAATGTCATCTCTTTTCTCCATGATGTCTCTTCTCCTCAGGTTTGTGATTTCTTGACTTTTTACTGTAAGAATTTAAAATCTAGAGAGCTTAGGGACTACAGGGATGACTAGGTAGAAGAAAGAATTGCTACCAGAGTTGAGAGGTTTTAAAAGAGGTGTGTTCTCAGTTCTCTTTGCCTCAACTCTTGAGAAAGTAACAGAAGATCAACGTGGGTTTATAGAATTAATCCATTTAAGCTTTCATAGCACTTCCTTTCTGAAGCCAGGCTGAGTGAAGAGTGTTTCCGTTCCAGTATTCTGCATATTTCTTATTTCTGCACCTATTGCACTGCTGTGATTATTTGTTTACCATCTGTCCCCCAAAACAGACTGTTTCTCTGGAAGACAGGGGCTGTGATCTTCTCTATTCACCTTGTTTCCCTGGGGGCTACCACATAGTAGGTACTTAAAGTAAATGCTTGTTTGAAGAATGAAGTGCTTCTCAGAAGAAGAAAGGCAGGCAGAGTTTTTCTCTAGAAGGTAAGTACTCCCCCAAGGAATGGACAATAGAACTTCAAAGCTGAGTTTACATCTCGGGTGATACTGCTGAGTGGGACTGTCTTGCCCCAAGCAGAAGAATAATTTGATAAGTAAGGAGGGTTTAAGACATTTTAAAACCCCACACTATTCCTTTTCCCCCTGCCCCAACTTATTCCCATATCATACGATGGTGATATAAGAAGGTGGGTAAAGAATTAGAACGGAATATATCAAACAGGAATGAGAACCCTCTGAAAATCTCCTGTTTGTGTGAACAAGTGGTCAACCCTCTCTGGGCCTTAATTTTTCACCTGTATCGTGTAGTGAGTAGGTTAGAATATAAATTTCCTATCATCTTTAACCTTTTCTGATTCTAAATGATTAGGAGCCAAATACTACAGTTTATTTTCAATCTTCCCCTCCCCACCTCACAAAAAAATACAAAAACAAAAACCAAAAAACCTTCCATAATACACTTGGGGAGGAAGAATAAACTATAAATTACAGTCACAGGCTCATATAAGCTGAAATACAATATTAAAATAAGTTTTATATTCACAGAGCAATTTTTCATGACAGTGTCAAAAAGTTCTAGTCAATGTTTACAGTAGGACTTGATGAAAAATTCCAGACATAAAACTTCTGGAACTTAGACGTGAACTCAGAGGACTTCCCACATCTGAATAAATTTACAACTAGTTTCTTGCGGTTTCATTGTTTTTTTTTTTTCCCTTAACAAGAATTCATTCCTCAGCAATTGAATTTCTTTTTGAGACTATTATGCTGTTGTAAAACTCTGGAACTGTCATTCTAGGGATGACAGAGAGCCAAAGATTTCAAGCACCACAATCTTTTAATAATGTTGGATGAAAATCATTTTGAAAGATATTCTATTTCCTTGATGTTAACAGAATATAAGGAATGCAATTTAATCTTTTCTTTAACATAAACTTTACTTACTGTAATAAAATATAGTAACATATTCAGGGCCAAGTGAAATACTCTAGGTTCCAGACTAGTTTCTTTGGATTGTGCTTTAGGAGCCACCTGAGATGTCAGCTTTCATTTCCCATTGGTTACCTCCTTGTCAGCTTGACCACTGCAGTACACTCCCTGACAGCTAATTCACTAATTAAAGGCCAGGGAAAAGTTTCTTAATTAATCTTTGCATACACAAGGGTACTTGCATACTTCCTACTAATTAAGGTGGCTCAGTAAATTACTGTTTATTGAAATAATTCATGAATTAATATAGCAGGTGTAAACATTTTTTAAAGGCAAGCTTACAAAAATTAGGTGTGAAATAATAATAAAAGACATTGGGTAGAGTCTTGAGGAACTTGCTTTAATACACAAACTTGCAACATTTTCTGTAAGCTTTCTAATTCCCAGCTATATTCCATATAGACTAGAAGGTCATGGGATTGAGCGCCTGCTTTTTAAAGAGATGACTAATTAATCGTGGTAGGTAAATAAAAAACATTCAAATTATGTAAATATGACTGATTATATAAAATTTGGTGTCATCAAATACATTTAAAATTTTTTTTCTAAGTAGACATTTGGCCTACTCCAAACAGAAAACTGAGGAGTGAAACTGGCATTCTTAGGAAGTTGTCTGGTCAGGGCACCTCATTGCACCCACTAGCTATGTGATTTTGGACAAATAATTTAACTTCTTTTAATTTCAGTGTCCTCATCTGAAAGTTGTGATGATAAAACCTTTTTTATAAGGTTTAGGCAAGAAGTAAAAAAATGCATTTAAAAGCACTTACTACAGGAACTGACACTTAACAAGCACACAGCTTTTATTATAAATGGGTTGTCCATTCCTGGAGTAGGGACAGTGGTGCCAACCTTGGGCGTAGCTAGACAATGTGGCTGCAAAGACATTTTTCTCCTGTATTTGCTGCTTGGCAGATACTGCCACTGGCTCCTTACTGGGTGTTAGAAACCAAATGTGGCACCCCTCATGCAAACAGGCTCCAAGTCCTCAATGTCTCTGACATTATAGAAAACAAACATCCATCTGGCATTCTAAACACTGGGATTTTAATGTGGGCAATGTTAAGGGATAAAGGAAAGGGAATTTACAAGAGGACTGGTAATCCAAGTCCCCATAGTTTATTATAAGTGTCACAATCCTTAGCAACTGGCATCTGGAAATAGAAAACTTTCCATATCAACACCAATTATTATAGAATTAAAATAATCATTGCAAAAGCAAAAAAGTATAGCTCCAAATTTATATGCAACTGAAGTATTTCATACAAAGATGGCTTTTCCTTAAGGAAACTCATTTCTTTATCCTCCATTTAAATGAACAAACTCTTAATGGAAACTATGGTCTTTAGTTACAAATAATGTGTGTATGTGTGTTGGGGGGGTGAGAGGATATATGGAAACTCTCTATTTTCTGTGCAATTTTTCTGTAAACATAAAATTGGTCTAAAATAAAATTTATATATTAATAAGACAAAGCTAGGAAAAATCTGTATAAAGAAAGAGAGTTAAAAGACATATCAACAAATTACAATGAATGAACCTTATTTGGACTCTGAATCAAATGAAATGTATTAAATTATATGTGCATAAGTATATGTTTATGCATCCCTAAAAAAAAATAAATAAAATAAATAAATAAATGAACAAACTCATGTATCCCATTTTCTTCTCAGTGTTGTCAAAGCAGAATATACTAACGTATTACTTCAAATAGAGAAATTAAATACTGCAAAATAAATGGACTCTTACAAAGTATTATACTCTAAAATGTGGATGAGAATACAGATGGTGATAATACAACAAACACTCTCTAAAAAGAATTCTTGCTATATAAAGAAAAAATGAAGCAGATTTTATCATCTCTAGATCAGTTTAACAAATATCTTTTGCCATTGTTTTTCATGGTAACCTAAAAATCTCTGTCCTGAACTTGGTCAATATCTTTTTTATTTCTAAGTGAAGTTTACTTGCTACCAGGTGACTTGTTAAGTAACTCACAATGTTCTTACTAAATTCTAAAACCATTATTATTATATATCATATTTTCCAACATCTTAATTATCTGCATTGGTGACTTTTGAATCTTTTCTACATAAAGCATCCTTGATGCACAAAAATCTTATACTTGCATCTCAATTCCTTTAGAAATAATTTTGCCTTTACAGTAACACTTTGCACTAAATTTCTAAGAGGCTGACAACTGACCACTGGTAAATGTAACACATTGAGAAAAACTTGAAAAGCACTTTTCTACAAATACTAAATCTCCTGGACTACATCAACTGAATCACAGGACTGTTTAAAAATACTGAAATCAATTTGAAGAAAACAGTTTCATTTAGGATTCTTGAAACTTTATCTCAAATAGTGATTCTTTTAGTTGTTCTTCAACTCATCTTTTGGTTTGCTCTTCACTGTTTAGGAACTCATTTCCTGAAAAATATGTTATCTGCAAAATTATGGGCTGACCTAAGTCAATTTTAAAAATAAATTAGTAGTTTCAAAGTTGTAAGAAAGATGTAAATAAAACTTTGCAGACTTTTATGTCACAGTTCTGACACTTGTGATGCTGAATTAAGAGAAGAAGTGAAAGTGTTTGAGTTCAGCAGTGAGGGAAATCCAAAATACTGTGTGAGGACTGAGAGCATGCAGGCTAAGGGTCCAGGAGCAGTAACCCTTTGGTCTGAATGTGATATAGCTGGCTAATGCCTGCACTGTGAGAATTCAGAAAAAAAATATTTTATTTAGCAAATTCAATATAATATACTAATGTATTTTTTAAGACTGTAATTTTCAAATATTAAATTTTTTAATGTCCATATACATTAGAACCCATTTAAAAACGATGTGCAAAAGTAATTTCATCTGACCCAAAAGCTTAGAAACTTTTATCTTAAGAAGTTTTAAAAACACAACTTTTATGAATTCAACACTTTATTCCTCATAAAAAGTTCTAGTACACTACAAAGATCTACAGAGGGAAAAAGATAAAGATCTGTTAATTACTGAAAAATATACACATCTCTGCTTTGAATGATTATACTACTACAGATAATTGAGTCAAGTAGTACTTAAAAACATTAAATATTGTGGTTTCTCTATGGTTCTACTCTTGACCCTCTTTTACCTTTATTAGTTCTTGGTGGGTCATTTTTCCTGTTTCTGGTCTATCTTTCTGTTGATAACTTTTATATCATTATCCCCACCAACGGTTTTTTTCCTAAATTCCAGATCTATACACACAATTGCCTGATGGACTTCTCCTTTAGTCATTCATTGATTTACTCAACAAATCTGTTTGCACCCACTATGACAGGAATTGTTTTTGGTGTTGGGGATATAGCAAAACAAAACAGACAATAACCTCTGCCTTCATGGAAATTACATTGTAGACTGACGATAAACAAAATACCTAAGTGAAATGAGTAGTACAGACAAGGAAGCAGGAAAGGAATCTTGGACGTGTTACATTTTTAAAAAGGCTGTTTAAGTAAGGGCCCACTGAAAAGGTGATATTTGATCAAATACCAGAAAGTAAAGAAGGGTAAGTACGAAGAAATCTGGTGGAAAAGCATTTTGGATGTCCCATTGGCAATTCAACAACTCCTCTTTCTATATTTCCTCTCTGACTTGTGCCATCATCTCTACCACCATTCAAGAAAGAAATTTCAGATTTACCCCTAGACTCTACTTTCTTTATCCCTGAACAATCTGCAGCACAAATTCTTCTGGTCTTATCTCCTAATATCTCTCATTAACTCCTGTTCACTCCTATTTCAAGGAATACTGATGCTGCCGCTGCCTTTGTTCAAGTCATCATCACTTTTTCCCCTTGGGATTTTTTTTTTGAAGGTACCTGGGATTGAACCCAGGACCTAGTATATGCAAAGCAGGCACTCAACCACTGAACTACACCCGCTCTGCATCCCTTGTATTTTTTAAAATATGCCTTCTCTTACCTGGTCTTTTGGCCTCCAGACTTATGGATCCTTGATGCCGCTCAGCAGTGTTATTTGTGAAATAGAAATTTTATCATGTCATTCCCCTGCTTAAACTTTTCAGCAGCTTCTCATTACGGTCAAATCCAAACTCCTTACTGTGGCATGGAGGGACTTACATGATGAGCAACTGTCCACCCCTTTATATCTCCAGGTTTCTGAGTAACAGACACATTCTCACCATTTTAGGCAAATTTACTGGCCCTTTGCTCTTCCTAAAAGTAACCCCCTCCAACACCATGACCTCTTACACACTTTATACAAATAATTACCTATAACATTGTTCACGTTTGTCTTTCCAAACCCAGCCCAGTGCTCCGTTTAAAGTAGGCATGAGATGAATAGATAAAATTAAATATATTAATCTTAGCGATGGATGTAATATAAATTTGAATACCCATATCTAAGTTCTGGCCCCAGGCAAAAGGGTTTCTCTCTCTTCTAACTCTCAGAATCACTTTAGGAATCCCTCTTCAACCTATATTCAACATATTCTAATACTGAACACAAATGACCAGTTTCCTTGGAATAGTGCCTGATTTTAAAGCAAAATAATACCCCACCACCAAGAGTGTCTAATAAGGAATTCACATATACACCAAGTTTCACATGTATACTTTTTTTAAAGTAATCAAGAGAATTTCAGTCCCAGAATATATGAATTGCAGAAATTTTGAGTCACCTCTGTTAAAAAGAGTTTTGAGGTCAAGAGAAAATCCCTGGCCACAGCGATTTTCAAAATTAGCGGTAGAAAATAAGTAGAGATAAAGGAAAATTAGCTTTACCAAGCTATTCTAATGGTATCCGGGAGGATACCCAACTTGTACATAAGATGGTGATGAAAGTGAACTCCAAGATCAACAAACCATTCATAAAATTATAGCAAGGTATTTAACATAAATGAAGAACCAGGAATAGGAAATGTATTTTGATATGAATCATATCTAGAACAAAATAAAATAAGTTACAAGCTTCTCATTTATTAAACCTAGTGGGGGTAGCAAATTTGTTACAAGCACCTGATGGAAAACTGAAATTTGCCATACATTAATTGGAGAATATAAGATGGTTACTGACAGTGTTTTCATTTGTTATCTCATATTAATTCTTTAGTATTCAGGAACAGCAGTTAGAATTAGACTAATGTATGATATCCTAAGACTTATGATTCATTTGTTTCTTTTTAGAGAATAGTTAGAAATGAGATTTT
This sequence comes from Tolypeutes matacus, assembly GCA_026826555.1. Taxonomy (NCBI): domain Eukaryota; kingdom Metazoa; phylum Chordata; class Mammalia; order Cingulata; family Chlamyphoridae; genus Tolypeutes; species Tolypeutes matacus. The sequence goes on from JAKSZT010053783.1 coordinate 8,672,947, forward strand.
TAATTTTATAGCTTCTTATCACTATTTTAATATTGTCATCTATGAAATATTCTCTTGAAAATGGAATAAAATCTAACATTTTAAAAAGTGGAACTCATAAATACTTTTTAAAAATTAAATACCTCATGGACATAAAAATAAACTTTCCTTTAAAAAGGTTTTATAGATAGTTAAACTGAATATTGGCCAGTTAACTACCTTGAAACTCAAATTTTTTTCCCCTTATGGCTAGCAAACTCAACCAGAGATTTGCTAGCAAAGGGAGAATAAGCTTTTGCCTATGCTTATCAGATTTTATTATGTACAGCAATCACCTCTCTAGGTGTTGTTAATGCAAATTCAGATACAGCAGGCCTAGGGTAGGGCCAGTTGTTAGTTTCTAACACACTTTCAGGAGATGCTGCTGGTCTATGGACCACGCTTTTGAATAGCAAGGTCTGAAACAAGGTTCCCAATCTTGATGTACATTGGAATCACCTGGAGAGTTTTAAATACACAGTATTTCTAGGGCTGAAAGGTTATTTAATTAGTCTGTGGTCCAGTCTGGGCCTGGAGAGCTGTCAGGTGAGGCCAACAGGCAGCTAAATTTGAAAGCTTATGGACTAAAATGTGTTGGTTAGATTTATCAGTTGGCTTCAATTTCTCCTGGTTTACATTACCAAAGATAATAGTGCTAGGAGTAACACCAATATTGCGTAGATTAAGAGAGTAATAGATGTCTCAAATTTACAAATTCTTATTGAGAATATGATTACCAATCAAGTTCTTCTAGGAATCTTAGTGGCTTCCTTACTATACACCTCCCAAATTATTTAATAAGAACTTGTTTGTAATACTTTAAAAGCGGGTGCTTGCATCCACAGAAAGGCTCAGACAAGTTTACTTAGTATCACTAGTTCAAATAGGCATCACTGATTTTAGGAGTTACAAACTGAATTACCCCTCTTTCTTCATAAGACCTTTCCTAATCATTTTGCTAAGTGGAAGCTTGGAAAAGGTCAAGATGCAATTCCACTCCCAAGGCTCCCTCCCTGATTCTTAGAAATTCAATCAGAATTTATTTAAAAATGTAAACGCACAAAGACTAGTGTCACATACATAAGATGGCATTAAGTATAATTCTGGCAAGCAAAACAAAACAAAAAGTGTAGCAGTGTGTTTCTGTGCAAAGAACTGGAGTCCAGAATAGAATCTACTTCCAGCTTTGCCACTAGTCAGTCACATGACAAGACTCTGTCTCATTTAAAAAGCGAAGAGGTCTCAACTACATTATCTTGAGAATCCCTAGCAGATCAAAATATTTATGATCCAAGAATACCTAAGTGGTCCTCTAAAGCAAATAGGATTAATTCTAACAACAAAAAATACACACCAAAGCATTTACTTTGAACATGATTGGTTAAATGGTCCCTTAAGAAAATCCCATTTTAAATATACTTTTAAGAAAATTCTAATTGTATAGTTACCACTTAAACTAACAAATAAATTTAAATCTAAAAAACTGGTAAGGGTGAAGGTGGGGAGAGAAGGGATCATTAAATGCAGGGCAAGTACACCAAGCAGAATTAAAATAAAGCATAATGTAAACTGATAATGAGGTATCAAAAAACTTTTCTTAAGGAAAAACACTTTAAAGCATAGTATGGAATTTTATGGTATATCCTAAACAATACATGGGTATTGCTAGATACACAGAACTTTTCTGTGTCTAACTGCAAGTAACTCTCATCAATCCCACCAATTAATAACGATGGTAGTACATGGAGAACTATTTCCTTTTTATTTTTTAGTTTGAATACATGTCCTGCCACCCACAAAATACGAAGTGTGACTAAATATGTCAGAAATCCCTGTTTGAATCATAAAGTGCCACTCTTGCAGCTTTCTGTCACCAAAGTGCTGAGAAAATGTAACAGTGAAGGAGTGAGGCACAAGGTTGTCTCAATTATAAATCCCAAACATTAATCCTCTTCAGAACTGGAATCATCCTCTTGGTCAGACAGTTCAGGGACAGGGAAGCGGAGAATGGCAGCTACTCCAGTCAACTGGCTGAGCTGTTCCCCAGAAACATGAAGACTAGAAAATATCCTAACAGTGCCTGCATTCTCTTTCACACTGTCCACCAGCCTCACATATCGGCTTCTTGTGGCCACATCCTGGTGCCTGAAGAGCTCATCACTGATAAGTAATATGTCAATTGCCATGGCCTCATTGGCCTTCTCCACCTGCTTGAGTCCATAAAAAGCTCGGTCAGGTTCATGTTGTAACATTTTATAGAAGTCATCCAGGGCTTTTACTTCCCCAGCAGCTTTGGTATCTGAAAGGCGGTTAGCTACAGTAGGGTCACAAAGGGCCTCTTTCAGGGAATATTTGTGTCCAGAGGAGGCATGTACCTAGAACGACAAATATAAAAGTTAGGAGAGGAATCTCTTAGAACACCCACTAATCATCCTCAATGACCTAAAGCCAAAGGCATTAATAAGGCTTCATAAATGTTTACCAATTTCAGCAAAATTTACTATATAAATTTAGTAGTTATTTTTTTTAACAGTTCTCTTTTCTAAAACACTGTATTACTCCCACCTCATTATCTTACTTACAATTAGAGTACCAACCAAGTAAAGACTTTCTCCTCTTTTAGTTTTCCCACTTCTAAAACTATGAGTAGTAGTTTATATCAATCTCTCTGCCCATTTTTAATTCTGCCCGGGTAACGCTATTTTACCTGAAGGAATTTGGACCGGTTTTCCAGGAGCACTTTGTTGTCAGTCTTCACTGCTTGTTGAAACATGTAGTCACAGAACTGCTCCCTCACAAAGCCTGGGCTGGCCACTAGGATGCACTTCACAACATCGAAGTGTATGTGTCGCTGGATGGCCTGGACCACCTGTTCATAGAATCGCTCCAAGGCCCGGTCATGCTGGGAGCAGTTGCCTTTCCGTTTCCTAGGGATGTTCACCTCTACCTTGGCCCGAGTTAGGGTCATGCTAGGAGTGACTAAGCAGATATGGGCGAGGCCTTCCTGCATGACCACAGCTGCCACATCGGCGCTCCAGGCTGGGTCACAGGCCTGCTCGATACGCTCCAGAACCACGCTGTCCCACTGTTTCTTGGCCAGGGTGAACTGGCGGTTAGGCTCCAGCTCGATGGTGTGGTAAGCCCCCATCTTGACATACTCATTCTCTTGGATGTTGGTCCCCTTGACCCGCAGCTGGCAGGCTTGAGAGTCGAAGTCGATGGCCTCCACGCAGAGGGTGAGGGTCGTGCGGACTCGGTTGCTTCCCACGCTGCCCGTGGAAGACTCCGTCTGTACCTTGCGGATAGTGGAGGCCCTCAGGCTGTCGCCAACCTGCACTAGGTTGTATGTGTGCCACATGTCCTCGGGCTCCTCGGGGACCAAGGTTACCTGGCCCGCGTTGTCCTTTTCTATGTCCTTCCTCACGAGCTTCATGGCCTGGCGGGGGCTCACTGCCTAAATAAGAGGGACCGAGGGGGTCCGCACCAGGAAAGGCGAAGAGAAGAGAGTCGGGGACCTAGGCTGAGGAGGGGGCGGGGTCCGGTTCCTATGGGTTCTTGCCTGGCAAGAAGGAATACTCTAGCTCCGACACATGCAGCCGTGGGGAGCACTTATTCTATTCCCTCATGTCTTACTCTCCGGGAGCACTGCGCCAAGCCCACGCGAGAAGCACCGCAGCGAACACCGACCTGCCCGTGGCTCCAGCCGCCGGCACTGACCGAGTGGCTGATGCAATGAAGGCGCATGCGCATCCGTCGTACCGCCTCCCGCTCCCCCAGCACGTTTTACGTCTCCGACGGAGAGGCGGGGCCGTAGTTTGCGCGTGCGTCTGTGCACTACCCGCGCCTGGTGAGTCTTGCTGATTAGTGCGTACAGAAGCTTTCGTGGCGAAGTCCTTTATTTTAATGATAAACTTGGACTTTCCAAGTTTTCTCGTTCCTCCTGTTTGTGAGGAACCTGTGGAGTATGTGAGTGCAAATATATGTGTTTTTTCAACTGGATGGAATTGCCACTCTGCATCTCCTCCCTCTTGAACTGGTAAATCCAATTACAAAGCTATGTAAAAATAAAAAGAATTCTCAGAAATGCAGACCTGGCCCCACGGGTCCAAACTAGGCTCTCTTTTGCTCCTGCTTTATCCACACTCCGTCGCTACACGCCTGTCAGAGCTGGTTTTGCGGAAGCGGTTTCTAAGGACTCCTGGACTCTGAGCACCGTGCTCAGCTGTTTTCTGCCCTTAGTTACTCTGTCTGCAGGATCTGATTAAACCAGATGTCAAAGCACTGATCCCAGAGAGAGAAGAAACCATCTGTGGAATTTACCCCCGGGTGGACATCTCAGTTGCTTGACCTGATATCCTGGAAATCCCAGGATCCAAAATTGGAAGTCTCAGCTTTCCGCAGCTCAGTAGCATGTGAAATGTTTAGGGTGGAGGATGGGGGGATGGGACGAGGAAACATCATCTCAATAGTTTAGGGCAAGAGCTTCATTGCCAAAACTAAGCTGAGAGCTGGAGATAATGAAAGGCAGAGAGAAACTGATCTGTTAACTGTGACCGACTCTGATTGAAAAGCTACAGAACTAACTTTAAAGAAAGTCCCTTACCAGTTTTTATCCGGGGGGTGGGGGTGGGGAGGGACGACGCAGGATGTGAATTGGAGAAGTGAGGAGTGCCTGTTGAAAAGACCTGTAAAGAGGAAAATCTCCCCAAAGTTAACTGTAACTTCTCGAGAGTTAAGATGGGTCGGAGGAGTCCTACACACATACCTCCTCATTCTCTTCTAGATCCTACTATGTATGGCTTAGAAAGGGAAATTTACCAGCCTACTGAGACATGGGATGTAAGGGAGGAAGCTGACTTGGGCACAAGTCTTGATAAGGTTAACTCAAGTCTCAGTTATCGTCCTCACAGATTGTCAGGGGACACATAAGCCCCCTCCAAGGCTCTAGTCTAAATTAGAACTATTTGCTAAGTGGCCTCTTCCCTCCATCTCTCCCTCTCCCTTCCCCACCTCACAAAATTCCTAACTCAGTCCACCTTCTTCTTACAATGAAAATGATCATTTCTAGAGAACTCAGCCTCTTTTCACTAAGCAAGGAACTGATCACTCTAAAGTATAAAGGTGGCTCGCCTCTGTGTGTGGGTGTGTGTGTATGAGAGAGAGAGAAACTGAGTGAGAGAGAAAGAAGAGAAAAGAGAAGCTGGGGGGGCAGGGGAGGCATTTTTGAGATAGGGTGGGAGAGTTGCAGTGTTCCTTGATCACCTTTCTGAATACATTTCCCCTCTGCCCAAAGTTGGCTGAGGATTAAAAACCACAGAATATCAGATGCACAGTAGAATGTTAATAAATCCTAGTTTATGTTGAAGATGTATCATTTATTTAATGCTCGCTAGGTACTTTCCTATAATCTTTCTAATCCCCACCAGTAAGATAAATGTTTTTTATCCTTATTTTATAGATGAAGAAAATGAATTCTAGGATGTAAAGCAATATGTTTAAGATCACCCAACCAGCATTTAAATCCAAGCCTACTTAACTCCATACCCTCTTCTCTTCCACAACCACAAAACTATATTATGAATGCTTGTAATTATTTCTACAGCTGCAAATTATGTGCTGTTATCCACTGCCACTTCCCCTTAACTGTCCCCTTCACCAGTTAAAGGAAGACCTACAGCTTGGGAGTCAATCTACAAGATTTAAAAGGCAATGGTCCCTTCCTTGCTCTTTTATAACTTCTTAAAATCTTTATATTCTTATTCTTTCTCAAACAGTTTTCCTTCAGCCCAGCCTAGATCACTATTATAATACTTGAGAAAAGTCTAATATTTTAGAAAAATACTCTTAGATGTCTACATTTAAAACTTGTAAAAACCCCACACTGACTCTTAATTCTATGGTTCTTTATGTGTGTGTGTGTGTGTGTGTATACATATATACATATATATTTAATTATGAGCCAAATTGCTTTGGGCTTTCTTTCTAAATATAAATATGCTTCAGTGATTGAACATATTACAAAATTTTTCATAATTACTATTTGATTTGAAACGTCTGAAACAGTTTTATAACTTTTTTTTCAGGAACTTGAGCTTATTGTGGAATAATCAGATGTTCCCTCACAGATTTTGAGTTATAGTTTAGTATTTCTAGACCAATCATTACACTTCTACTTTAAATTATTTTGGGGTTCCATTCCCTATTTATTAAAGTCCAAACTCCCTGACCTTCAAGGACTCTATGATCTGACTTTACAAGCTTTGTTTCCCACTTGTCCCCACCAGGCACCTGATATTCAAGCTTGGGAACTTTCTACTTTGCTGCATTAGCTGATGCTATTCCCTCTATTTAAAATATCATTTCCATATTCTTTTATCCCTGCTTCCATAAATCCTATCTATCTTTAAGGGCCAACTTAAATATTATCTTGAACCTAAAATCATTCATACTAATAATTTGAATGCATACCTTTTCATTCTTCTTGAACTCTGGATTGATTGACCCTCATATCCCTCCACTGCCCCTTGCAAAGTCCTTTACACATAATAGACACTCATATCTGAATGATTAGCTAGGTGAGTCATACATAAAGTGTGGCAGCTATACTATATTCTCATAGACACTTAAGTCACTGATATTGTCAATGATTATACTTCACTTATTTTAATAATAGTAACTTAAAAAGCAATTCTTATTTAAAAACTGACTATAGATGTATTTTCATTCTTTTTCAAAATAAGCAAAACCAGAAGAAAGAAAAGACCAGAGGTTACCTCTGTTTTTACATTCTAATTTTAATACTTATTTATTGCCTTTTTGAAAATAGGAACCTTAGATCAGTAACTTTAATTATATCTATTTTTCCTCTGATATTTTGTTTATATTAGTCTCTCCAGAAAGAAAAATAAATGTTGTTACCTCCAAAAGTTTTTAATTTGTTGCTTTTGATATACCTCCAGTGTCTCAGAATGAGAATTGGGCTAGAAATCAGGCTTCCTGAATTGTAGTTTTTACCCTGTTACTTGTTTTTACTGTAACTTTTAGCAGCACTTCAGTCTCTTTTGAAACTGAGTTTCTTATACTTAAAAATTGGGGGAGTGGATGTGGCTCAAGCAGTTGAGCACCTGCTTCCCACATGGGAGGTCCTGGGTTCAGTTTCTGGTGCCTCCTAAAAACAAAAAAGAAACAAACAGCAAGCAAAACAAATGAAAAAACCAACACAGAGCTGCCGATGTGCTTCAGCACCGGCTTCCCACAAACAAGGTCCCGGGTTCAATCCCCAGTCCCAGTACCTCAAAAAAAAAATGGAAGCAATTGCATTCAGTAATTAAAAGGGTTTTATTTGTGAAAATGTTGCAACAAATTAAAAAAAAAAAAAACAAAAAAACACCCATAAACTCACCCTAGCACAGTTAGTTTCATTTTTGCATATTACCTTTTGAATTTGATTATTTTTAAGGCCCTATTTAGTGGTAAAAGACTGATGCCCAGTTTAATGCTTGTGCATGAAGAATCAGCAGACCTGAGTTATGGTTTTTTCCCTAGCTAGATCCTACCAACTTTAGATAAGTCCTCTAAGCACTATAAAACTAAACTTTTTCATTCTAAGTTGTAAATAAGATATTATGCCTCTCTCAATTGATCACCTTTATGAGGTTCTAATGAGATTATGATAGTTTGTAAATTGTAGAGCTCTATAAAAAATGTAAGGTGCTATGATAAATCCCTAAGAATAGGGGCTTGAAGCTGGAAATCTGGATCAGACAAAACAATGGGCAAAGGGCTCACTTTAATGTAACCATAATTATTCATCTTTGGAAAAATAACCGGTTCAGTAGAGTTGACTGATGGATAATCTATTGGTTGAATTTATTTATACTAGCATCTCCTTGCAGGGAAACCTTAGGTCAGCCCTAACTGTGTGAAGCAGTTCATGTCCCTCACTGGTGAATTAGATCACAATCCTCCTTCTTCATGTTATGATAATATATTAGAAATGGTTTGTATGACAGCAACAGGACTGTGGGACCTGAAAGATGGAAATCTTGTTTGATTTCTCTGTGCTTAGCACAGTGACACTTAACTGTAGGGGCTCTATAAGTTTTCTTGTTTCCATATTGTATTTTGTTGCAAGACTCTTTTCCGGCAACATAAACTTAATCTCTTCACTCCTCTGCTTAAGCCCCTTGGTAGCCCATTCGGGCATTGCTATTCTGCATGTCTATTGCCTCTTTAAGATTTTGAACCTCTTAACAGTAGACCCTGTCTCTTATTTGTCTTTATGTTCCTGGAACCCAGCAGTAGTACACAGTCATATTTCTTATATGAAAGAATAAGTGATTGGTAATTCTCCTTTAATTCAGAGTTTCAAATTTTTCTATCACATCCTAAAATTAGGAACTCATGCTCTGCTTGAAAAGTTACTAAAATTTTTAAAGGAAGATATCTCTTAAGGTAAGTTTTAATAAATCTCTTTCAAGTTTTGAGAAATGCATGTTTGATAAGAAAATGATTATTTTAAGCAAATCTTACTGAGGAAAAGGTTTTAATATGTTTTAAAATAATGTATAATAACAATGGGTTTTATTATACATTAATTGGAATGTGATCTTTATGGAATATGAAACTAGAGTTCTGATTATGAAAATTTAGTGATCAATGCAATCGTTTATTTAGAGGGAATGTACTAACCTAATATTGTACAAAACTCCTATGTGACCTTTAAGTGGACAACTGGGAAGATTATTTAGCTAATTCATGCAAAGGGGTAAAAGGCAAAGGGGAATTTTTTTTTTTTTTTAGGAACTTGTACTCATTATCTCCATTTCCTGTGATTGAAAATACTATTGTAATTGTCGCAAAACAAAACCAACTTCTTATCAAATAAACAGAATCCTATTAACAAAAGTCCGTGTGTGTGTTGCATGGGTGTTTTTATGCATATATAGTTCCATACACTACAGGATCATTTCATGAAAAATATTAAAATAAAATATATAACATATTTTAGGGGCTTTAAAATAGCCATATGTTTTCAAACTTTAGTATTTGGCAAACTAAAAGTCTAGTTAATAAAATAATTTTGAAAGTACACAATAATTTGTATTAAGAGCATGTGATCTCTAATAAAATATGTAGACAATTCATTTTAATCATTTGACGTTCTAATGTGATTTAGATGCCCTATTAAAATTTAAGAATTCATTTCAGCCAATCTCATATCTTCATGAAAAAAAAGCATTAGGTCTTCACGCCTTTTGATATTTGAAATACAATGATTTTCCTATTAATTTAGGTTTCTGTCTTGTCTTGTAGAAATCTGTTTGGATACAAACAATATTAATGTTTTTCCACATGAAGCAAATTCTTAACACCAACCAGTGTCTGTATTTTAATCTCCTTTTATTTAAGACTTAGTTGACTTTTTAATCTTCTTTGTAAACTATAGAAGAGGTTGGTTAAAAATTAAGCCCCTTCATATATATGCAGCCCTAGTGCTTACAACCAACATGACACCAATTTAGAGGTTACAGCCATTTATCCTGTGCACCTGGAACATTTTTTGATTTCTTTATTGTCACCCTTCTTCTGCAGCTTCCTTTAAAGGTAGAATATTTAGAGGAAGCACTGTTCTTTGGATCTGGTGAGGCTGCTGGTGCCAGAGGAGCAATGATTCCCCTAATTCATATCTAAACTTGACTGTAAAAGAGAACTAAGAAGAGGGACAATGGCTATATCTTTGTATCCAGAAGAGATGTGATATATTTGCCTCTTATGATACATATTTTTTAAAACACAAATCTGATAGAAAATTCTGTTACTGATTCAATTTTCAGAAGCATATTTTCCCACATTCCAACATCTCTGAAATGAGGCTGCATCTAGCAATCCAGCCATTAGAATTGGTAGCACTTTTCTTTCTCCTGGTGTATAAAATAATGGTTCATCCTTCAAAAATGGTATCTTCTACTCAATTAGATATAAATATTGGTAGATATAAATATTCTAGATGGGTATACAATTAAAGGGGACAATTTGATGTTTGTCTCTACTCTTTCATAATTCGTTCGATAAAATACATTTGAGTGCCTACTATTTCTAGATACTATGGATAACAGCCCAACAAACACCCTGCCCTCACAGAGCATACAGCAAGTTGGAAAGACAGAGAATTAGAAGTTTAATTATAATAACATGATATTTTACATTATAGAAGTAAAGGTTCTAGTGAAGTGCACATCCAAGGGAGAAGGGATTCAATCTATGCAAGGAGGTCACTCAGAAATTCATGTGGGCACTGGAAGAATCATAGCCATGGGAGTAACTGCTTATGAAAGACTCGAGGAGACATCAGAGGAGCTGGCCCAGTAGAAGAGCTGAAAGAAGGTCAATAATCTCAAGGATAGAAATATGTTCAGTTCATTTACATCTCTTGATTCTCTACTGTACTTGCTTTGAAAGTGAACACAATTCTCTAGTCACAGGCTACTCTGAATAGGCGATCTATTCTGGCTTTAGCACTGTAGCAATAATTCCAAAATATCTTACGTCTCCGTTTCTTAACAATAATTCAAGTCATACAGTTTTGTGTTTCATACAACAGAAGAGCAATGTGAATACAGAAGAACATTTTGACCCCTAATTTTCTGAATATATTTTGAACACGAACTATACTTTATTCTATAAAATATTTTAAGAAGCATCTGAAAATTCAGCAAGTTCTAAATCTAATGGGAAGTTTGTTAGACTGGTGGTGGAGGAACCTAGGCAGAGGAGCAACCATAAGAGGTAGTAAGAGAAAAAGTGAACTCAGGCATCAAGAAGAACTAGATTAGCATAACAGGGAGGAAAAATAGATAAGCTCAATAATCTCCGGGATAGAAATATGTATAATTTAGCATATACATTTCATTGTTAATCTCATTACCTATTTGTTAAACAAACAAAACTCTTATGATCTTATGTCTGCCTTTAGAGACATCATAATGACTAGGATAGAAGAGTTTCCTCATCTTCAGTAATTCCTGCCGTTTTCCCGCCATTGAAGTTCATTTCATTTTTGTGGGTGTTTGACTTCCTACTCAGCCATCTCCTCACTAGGCCTCATTTTGAGTATGAAATCTTGAGTGAGGAAAAAAATCACAAAAGAAGGCCTTACTTATAGGCCAAACAAAATATTTCTAGAAAGGAACGACAGATAACTCTTTTTAAGGGCAATTCTATATTTATACTTTTAATAACCAGAGATAATGGTCTTATTTTAGTTATGACTAATATAGGGTGAGCCCTCCTCTGATTTTACTATGTACATTAAAATCACGAACACAATGGACTCACATGCGTCATCAATTATATCTTTATCCAAGTCTTTTAGACAGTTATGCTTGGATTTCAGATTTAGAAGGATGAACGAGAAGGAAAGACATTTTGGCAAGCTATTAGCATATTATTTCAGAGCATGAGATTTAGGGTCAGAAATCTGAATTGAGCACTGGCTCAGCTATTTACTAGCTGTTTGACTTTGGACAAATAAACCCAACATCTTAGTACTTTGCTTTCTTCATCTTTAAAATGTGAATAATAGTGCCTAACTTTTAGGTTTTTTTTTTTTTTTTTATGATTAAGATGAAATAATATATGTAAGCTTCTCAGCACAGGGCCTGGCACATAATAAGTTCTCAATAAATACATGCCTTTCAGCTTTAAGTTGTGCTAGTTATTGTCTTGACTTTTGTCCCCTGAGAAGCTGAATCCTGTCATTTGGGTGTGGCCAATGGAGGGGGTTAGGCAAGACATAGGAGGTGGAAGGAGAGGAGAGAGGGTATTTCTTTCCCCTCAACCCTTCCTGCTGGGCTGCAGTTTTGGTACTAGCTGCATTCCTTTTTCCATGGTTACGACCCCTGTCCAACAGCCTCTCTATCACAACTACATCTCACTGTGATGCTAACACTGTTTTCTTCTCAGGCCTAGGAATGGTAGCATTTTTTCTTTTCACTCTTGCTTCAGGTGCTGACTGTCTTCCCACTGTTGTTTGTCCTAGGTTCCTTTAATATCTTGTAAACACTCCCTTTATTAACCTTTCTTCACTTAAATCCTTTGTATGTGCCACTAGTTTTTCAGTGGGACTCTGACATACATAAAATTAAAATCAAGACTTAATTTGGATGCTTAGGAGGACATCTTTCTGGAAAAATCTTTTTACTAAATGGGAAAAAACGGATATGAAAAATTCTAAATCTAATGAGAAATTTATAGGGGTGGCAGCAGTTTGTTGTTGTCATATAAACCTCGCTTTTAAGGCTACAGAGAGTTTGTTTAGATGGTAGGGGGTGGTGGGAAGGAAGAGTGAAGTTTATTTCTCAATGCATTAAAACATCAATTTCATATCTCCAGTGGCAAAATGAGCATGAGGATTAAGAGAAAATTAAGGAAATGTGACTGGTGAGAAAGGGCAGTTTATGATCAAAGGATGTGGTAAGTACAATAATGACACCCACGGATGCCCACGTCCTCATACCTAGGAACCCGTTAATATGTCACCTTACATGGCAAAAGAGACCCGGCAGATGTGATTAAGTTAAGGATATTGAGATGGGGGATTATTCTGGATTATGGGGGATCAATAACCTAATACAAGAAGGAGACAAGAGGTTCAGAGTCAGAGAGAGATTTGAAGATGCTACTCTGCTGACTTTGAAGATAGATGAAGGGGCCACAAGCCAATAAATCCAGGTGGCCTCTTGAAGCTGGAAAATGCAAGGAAATAGATTCTTCTCCAGAGCCTCCAGAAGGAATGCAGCACTGCCTAGTGAGACATCTGATCTACAGAACTCTAAGATAATAGATTCATGTTGTTTTTAAGACATTATGTCTGTGACAACTTGATACAGCAGCAAAAGGAAACTAATACAGGGGTAGTAGGAGATGGAATACTGGATTATTGTAGATCCTGAATGGCCATTTGAGAATTTTGGATTTTTTCCTGAAAAACAAAAAGAACTACCTAAGGTTTCTGATGAAAGACTAAGATATAATAAAAATTATATATTATAAGGATGGATTAGAAGTTAGGTTCAGATTGAAGACAAGAAGATCAGCTTTATAGTAGTGCACATGGGTAGATATGGTGATGAGACCCCAGACTAGGGGATGGAATCTACGAATTGATGAGAAGTTTCCAAATTTGAAGAGAGATTGGTAAGGAAGAATTTACAGAACATGATGACTGAGGGGGGAAGCAGGAAAGGAAGGTGAGAAGTCAACTTTAAGATCCTTGTGTTCTGTTGTGAAATATGTATTCATATAACACATTTGAGGAATGAGTGAGTTAATTCTGAGAAAGTAATCTTTGTTTAAATTCTAAATTTAAATATGACAATAGTATTGCTTATTTTGTAAGATAAAAAAGGTATAACTGAATAGTTAGTAAACTATTCAGATTTTGTACAACAAAAAATGTAAACAATCTCCAAATGTTTGAATTGAAGGGGAATCAGGTAAACTATGTAAAGGGAAGAGACAGTAGCTGATAAATTAAACCACTCATTGGCTCTAATGCTGTTCAAAAGTTACCATTGTTTGGATTATTGGACATTTCCTCAGTAGTGCAAAATGTTTGGATAAAGAGCCAGTAGTTCATTATTAACTTTCTCTTTATACCACCTCACTATGAAAAAAAAAAAAAGCTCTGCTTGTTAAAAATCTGTTGAAATCCTAAGCATTCTTCATAAAAGTTAACAATGCTTGGTCAAATAAAGCAGGACTAAACTGGCTGTCTGGTCCGTTTTTAATGGTAAAATGCCTCACTAACTGGTACTAATCAGCATGCCAGGACTGAAAACACTGAACAGTTAAATATCCAGGATATGTTAAAGCTAACCATTAATTAAACAATTAATCAGATGATTTTCTTTCACACAAAGCTTCCGCCAATATACTTTCACATATCTACCATCTTCTTTTCACCGTATCAATCCCCGGACCCATCACACAACACGCACACTCACTCAGTAACTGGTAAGCAAAAAGATCTGACTGTGGAGTAATCATTTGGAAAAGCTTAGGAAATGCTATGATTCAATTTTTCTTTAAATACTAAATAATATAGCTTTGCATATCCACTGTGTTTTTAAGTCCCCCTTTCAAATAAGTATTTATACACAAGTAACATTACTATATTTTGCTTTTTAAAAAGAGGGTCTGATCTGTGTTATTCCCTCCTCAATTTCAGTATGTTCCTCTTTCTGGGTATTGGCATAAAAACATCATTCAAGCACAAGGAACAATTTTGCCTTGCATTCCTCTCTTTGCTTGTGCTTGTTCTGTAGCAGCAAAGAAAAAGATCCTGAATAACTGACAGGAAGAAAACGCAACATTTCCTATTCTAAAGCAACCTGAGGGTAAGAACTTCGCATATAAATCAGGCGCCCTCTATTCATCCTCCCCAGCCCTCCTTCTCCGCAAAGAAAAAAGAGCCTTAAAATGCTACGCATTTTTTCAATGCAACTCAAAGTGACTTAATTCTACCTTCTAAAGTTTTCAGCACTGCCTCTCCTGCCACTGGGGTGGAGGGTTTTGAAGAGACACCATAGCTAATTCACACTAAAACCCAAACGCAGAAACTCTTGTCGATGCTCTAACCTGGCCAGACCTCCTGGAACACTCCAGAGTGGATCAGGGCTCCCTGCTCCTCTCGGCCCCAGCTCGGCGTCCCTCCCTTCCTGCCCCAAGACCCGAGCCCTACGCGCAGGAGATGCTTAGAGCAAAGCGGAATGGCTCACCGGTGAGAAGCCAGCTGCAGGCGACAGCGACCCCTGGGCTGGCACCGCGACGGGGGGCCATGACCCAAGCCGCTGCCGCGCGGCGGGGACGCGCGGCCTGGGCGGGCAGGACTGGACAGGACTCTGCGCGGGAGCCGTGCGCTCCAGGCCACTCCGCGGGCTGCGACGGGTCTCAGTTCCTGGCCCCGGCCCGCCGAGGCTCCCAGGAGTGGCGGAGGAGTGATTTCCTGTGTTTTCGTCGAATGCTCCTAAGTCCGCTCCACGCTTTTCACATCCCAGACGGAATGCCACATTGCCCGCCCCTTCGTACTCTTGGCCTCTGAAAACCCACTGGCAGCCTCCCAGGCTCTGTCCGAGACATGGACAAATAAAGCCAGCTTCGCGGGTCCGTGTTTAGGCTAAAGTCCACGGACAGCAGAGCAAACCTTAAAGGGACATCTGCCTTCCATTGAGAGGGTGATGCAGCTACCCATGCTAACTCCCTAAGGTGGTAGGAAGGCGGCGAGGGCTGGTCCTTCGGGAGGGTGTCGCCAGCCCAGTGGCTCCGCCTTCACACTCCTGACTTATCCCGGCTCTGAGCAGGGAAGGCGCTTGGAAGGGGGAGGCTGCTTTCCCGGGATCGGATGGCGCCCGAGTGATCCGACCTGTAAAAGTGAGCGGAACTGGTGTCACCCTTTCCTCTCTTGCGGACACTCTCCTCTAAGCGGGGCGTCCTTACCCCCTTGACACGCCCCAATGAGGGTTTTTCTTTCGTTTGGGGAGGATTTGCTGCTTTTATACTGATTCGTGGGAAAAGGTGGTTGCAGATAAACTTTTTTGGGGGAAGACTGTGGTAAGTGGAAGATAAGGATCCGAAGAAAAAGGGAGAAAGACTAACTCAAGAGGGAAGCAGGAGCGGAAGGAAGAGAGGAAAACAGTCATCTTGGAGAGTGCAATGTGTGTGGGCTATTTTGTTTAAGATGAATTAGGATATTTGCACACTGAGAATTTAAATAAGACTCAGGGAAACTGTCTTATTTCTTCTATTGATTTTCTTAAGTAAAAGTGCATTAAATGATGTTCATGTTACTCCTCCCCACACTCCTCTAAGGAACTGAGAATTTGGTAAGTTAAGTTGGGCTCTTCAAAATGCTAGGGCTTGATACCTCCCCGAGGAGACTGGGGTCGGAAGAAGTGCTCAGATGTTTGCAAGGGTTTCCTTTTCCGGTGAGTTGTACAGCCTCCCTAAGTCAAGAACCACATTCATATTTTAGCTTCACTGAATATTTGTTATTTGAGAAGTAGCTGTGTTTAGTAATTACTGAGAATTTCAAAGAAAGGGAAGGAGTGGATGAATAGATAGGCGATTAAAGGTGGTGAAGGATATCAGTTGAATTGAACTGAATCCAATTCAAGAGAAGCTCACTAAGTATCTCTACCAGGAGGCCCAGGGCCCAGGCAGGACAAGAGTGCCACCCAAAGGAGAATCTCTCAAGTCTCATGCCTACCCTCATGAACCCGATCCCATCATCCTGCCTCCTGCAGCTTCTCTTCCTGGGAAAGCCTTAACAATGAAAGCCTTTTCTCCTGTACATCTCATCTCCCTGTCTATATTCCATTTATGTTCTATGCCTCTTGACCTTGTGCAAAAATCTATAAATACTGATTAATTGATTAATGATTGGACATTTAAAAAGCATAGTAATTTCCCAACCATATTTTCCCAAAATTTTCAGAGATCTCATAAACAGATAATAGTATATATTTGCATCCTAGCAATACGAAATATATTTCACTAGGGGAAAAATTAAAAGAGAAATTATAAAATGATAGCTTAAAGTAGGGTTAATTATACTTATGATCCAAGTAATAATTATTGGGAAAATACCTTTTTCCCTAACAAAACCAATCATTTCTTCTTTTTTAAAATTTAATTTTATTTACAAACACTCCATCTCCACCATACACACCCCCTTTCCTCCTTTCTTCATCCTCCAGTAACTTCTATCTACTTTCTTTCTCTATTTCTAGACCTCTCTTAGAAGTGACATTGACCCATATTTATCCTTTTATACCTTGCTTATTTCACTGAGTATAATGTTCTCCACATTCTTCCATGTTGCAGCTTGTCTCAGAGCTTCATTCTTATGGCCAAAATACATTTCATTGTGTGTATGTACCAAATTTTGTATACATTCATTTGTTGATGGTCACTTCTGTTGTTTCAACCTTTTGGCTGTTGTGAATAATGCTGCTATTAACATTGGTGTGCAAGTACACCTGAGATTCTGTTTTCACTTTCTTTGTACTGGAAATGGAATTACCTGGTCACAGTAATTCTATGTTAACTTTTTGAAGAACTGCTATATTGCTTTCCACAGTGGCTGAACCATTTTACATTCCCAACAGTGTACTAGAGGTCCGATTTCTCTGCATCCTCTTCAACACTTATTTTTCACTTTTAAAATAATTTCCATCCTTGTGGGTGTGAAGTCATATCTCATTGTGGTTTTGATTTGCATTTCCCAGATGTCTAAAGATGTTGAGCTTCTTTTCATGTGCTTGTTGACCATTTGCATATCTTCTTTGAAAAAAATGTCTATTAAAGACATTTGCCCATTTTTAAAAATGGGGTTGTTTGTTGTTTTGCAGTAAAAGTTCTTTATATTTTTTAGATTTTAAGTCCTTATGTGATATAAGTTTTGCAACTATTTTTTTCCCCCATTCTATAGGTTGCCTTTTCATTTTCTTGATAATGTTCTTTGACACACAAAAGTTTTTAATTTTGATGAGGTCACATTTATCTATTGTTTCTTCTGTTATTCAAGTTTTTGATGTCATATCTAAGAATCCAATACTGAGTCTCACATCATGAATATTTGCCCCTATGTTATCTTCTAGAATTTTATAGTTTTAGCTCTTATATTTAGGCCTTTGATCCATTTTGAGTTAATTTTTATATATGGTGTGAGATGAAGGTCTAACTTCATTATTTTGCATGTGGATATACAGTTTTCCCAATACCATTTGTTGGAAAAACTATTCTTTCCCCATTGTATGTACTTGGCACTTTTGTAAAAAATCAGTTATCCATTGATGTATGCAACTATTTCCAGACTTTCACTGCTGTTTCAATGATCAACCTTTATGTCAGTACCACACTGTTTTGATTACTGTAGCTTTATTTTATAAATAGAAATCAAGAAGTATAAGTCTTCCATCTCTGTTCCTTATTTTCAAATTTGTTATGGCTATCTGGTGCCCTTTGCAGTTCCACATGATTTGAAGATCAGAAATTTACCATTTCTGAAAAAAAAAAAAAGCTGCTGGGATTTTGACAGCAATTGTGTTGAATTTGTTAATCACTTTGGATAATATTGACACCTTAACAATATTATGTTTTCTAATTCATGAACACGGAATTCTTAACTTTTATTAAGTGCTTCTTCAATTTCTTTCAGCAGTGTTTTGTAGTTTTTAGTGTATAAGTCTTCTATATCCTTGGTTAAATTTATTTTGTTCTTTTAGATGCTATGTTTACTGAGTGTTTTTGTCAAGAAAGAGTGCTGGATCTTGTCAAGGCTTTTCTGTGTCTGTTGAGATAACCATGTATTTTTTTCCCTTTGTACTATTTATGTGTTGTATTAACTTGATTGAGTTTTGTATATTGAACCAGTCTTGCATTCCTGGAGTAAATCTCACTTAGTCATAGTGAATAATCTTTTTAATCTGCTGCTAAATTCAATTTGCCTGTATTTTTTTAAGGGTTTTGCATCTATATTTATAAGGGAAATAAGTCTGTAATTTTCTTTTCTTGTGATGTCTTTATGAGGTTTTGGTATCAGGGTAATAATAGCCCCAAAGGATGAATTAGGAAGTATTTCCTCCTCTTGAATACTTTGAAAGAATTTGAGAAGGATCAATGTTTTTTTTAAAAAAACATTTATTAAAATTTACTAGTGAAGGCATGTATCCTGGGCTTTTCTTTGGTGGAAGATTTTTGACTATTGATTGAATCTCTGTACTTGTTTTAAGTTATTAAGGATTTCTATTTCTTCTTGAGTCAATTTAAGTAATTTTATATTTCTAGGAATTTTTCCATTTCATTAAGATGATTAAATTCGTTGGCATACAATTGTTCATAGTATTCTCTTATAATCCTTTTTTATTTCTGTAAAGCCAGTAGTGATATCACCATTTTCATTTACGATTTCAGTTTTTTGGTCTTTTCTCTTTTTTTCTTTGCTAGTAAAACTAAAGTTTTGTCAAATTTATTCATTTTTTTTCAACAACTTTTTGTTTTGTTGATTCTCTCAATTTGTTTTTCTATGTGTATTTCATTTACCTCTGTTCTAGTAGTAATTATTTATTTTCTTCTGCTAACTTTGGATTTACTTTGTCCTTTTTCTTCTCCTTCAAGATGTGACGTAAGCATATTAATTTAAGATCTTTCCTATATTTTTTATATGAGTATAATTACAAGAAGGGAAACTAATTTCACATAAAAGTGTTTTTCTTTGAGGCAATATAATGTACTGAATAAGATTATAGGTTCTGGAATTAGACAGCTTGGATTCAAGTCCTAGAACCACCTTGTGGTAACTGACTATGGAAAATTATCTAGTTTCTCTATACCTCAGTTTTGTCAAAGCTAAAATGGCAATTAAAATAGTGCCTCTTGCTGAAGATTCTTCAGTGCCTGCATTAAAGTAAGTGCTCAGTAGATACTAATGATTCTTTTTCCCCAGGAGTAGGAGTATTAGATAGACAATGGAAACAAGGGCAGACCCTGTGTGTGGTGGGCCCTGTAGGATGTGATGTTATTTGATGAGCATTAGAAGTCACTGTTTGGCTGAAAACATTGCTATAAACCCCTATTATTGTTTCTGGAATCCTTAGTTTTAGAATATTTACTTTGGATTTGACAATTATCTTGATAACATTTTTATAAAATGGGCATGTATTAATACATCAGGATTCATTATGATATTAAGAAGGATTTGCTTTTCAAATTATCTGGCTGTCAAAAGGAAATTGTTTTAAAACAAAATAAAACCTAAAAGAAGAAAATTTCACTAGGAGTTTGGAATAGAAGAGGGTCTAGAGTGCTGCTTCTGGTATATGCCAGAGTTCTTTGGTAGTAAGACCATGGATTTTCAAAGTCATGAAATAAATGGGGGGGGTGGGCAGGGGAGAAACAGCAGGGAGAATGTCAATTTTATGCAATAATAAATAATTTTTAAAAGATTTATGTGAAAATAGTGTGTTTTTTTGAGAAAAATACAAATAATCATATTTGTTAAAAAGCTAAAATATGAGATTTCAATTACAATTAAGGTTGTGCAAAGTATGCTTTTACCCTCTGTTTTAGTTTGCTAAAGGCTGCCAAGACAATGTACCAGAAATGGGTTGGCTTTTACCATTGAGATTTGTTAACTTATAGTCATACATTTCCAAAGCTGAGAAAAATGTCCAAATCAAGGCATCATCAGGAGATGCTTTCTCCCTGAGCTGCAGCTGTGGGCAATCAGGCACATGGCAAGCACAATGGCAGCGTCTGCCAGTCTCTGTCTTCTCCCCCAGGATCTGTTACTTTCAGCTTCTGGCTGCCTCTGGCTTTTTCTCTGTTCCTGTGGCTTTCTCTCTCTCAGGTTCTGGCTTTCAGGGCTTCCTCTCTCAGCTTCTAGAAGTTTTTCTCTGGATCTACAGCCCTTTTTTTTTTCTGTAAATTCATTCCATTTATGAAGGACTTTAGTAAAAGGATTAAGATTCTAATCTAATCAAAGGTCACAATATGTGCACATCCACAGGAATAGACCAATTAAAGAACATAATTTTCTGGGGTCCACAAAAGAGTCACACTACCACATCCTCCCTTCCATTCTCAGGTGTTGGGGTAGGAGGAGAAAGAGTATTGTCTAGAGCTGCTTGTATTTTCACAAAGATTTCACAAAGATTCAGAATTTTAAATTTTACTGTTCTAGGATTTAGGGGAATCTACTCCAAGACAGTGATGCTGACTCACATAGCTACCCACGTGGATCGCTTAGTCTAGGTTAAAAATTTTTAAGCTCCTCCTTTTCATTGGACTCCAGGGCTATGTTCTGTGGAGGAAAATATGGGTAGAACAGTGGTTTCCTTGCAAATCTGCTGTCTATTAGTTTCTTTCACTTATAACTAGAAATGGAAAACAAATAGTTTTGACCTTAGTTCTAACATTTATGGGTTTCATTTTAAGTTTGTTAAATCAAGGAGTATGGTGAAATGATCGTATAAATTGTTACTGTTGTATCATGAGAATCCATGATTGCTTCCTCAGTAACTAAATTAAAGTCACAGTGATGTGGAGCTTGAACTTCACCACCAGCAACCATTTTCTTTTTGTTATTGCATAATGCTCTTTTGTGAGTGTTTTTTCACTTATAATATCAAATAGGTGTTCCTCCAGCCCTATTTCCTGGAAAATTCTGTGCCAGAAACCTGGTCCAAAGACATCTGGATAACTGGTACTTATGGAAAAATTTGTTTTCCAAATCCTGATGAGGTAAAGTTCTTACCACTGTAGGAAACTTCCCTAAGACTTCTTAGCAGATGTCCTCATGTGTGACGCACCAGGCTTTCAGTATGGGAGGGTGTACCAGGGTGGTGCCCTGGCAGGAATATTCAATTCGTGGCACTTACTGACTCAGAATAACAAGCACTGATGAGCAATAATACTTTAGCTGCATTTCTGGGTCCCTTAATTTGAAATGTTAGCTAATTATATTTTAAGCTTTTAGGAGATTTTCGGATTACTTGAGCAAGTTGATTTAATTATTTTACTTTAACCAATTTCTAAAATGCTAAGTAAAGTAGTTGAGCTCTATAATCTCTAGGTTTATGGCAAATGATCAACTAGAATGTAAACCAAAAAGATTGGCATTTGTTTTAACAGGACTGGGTTACTAAACATATATGTGGGGAAATACCTTTTGTCTTTATTTTAAAAAAATACAGAGACTTAAATTTTTGTTCCATCCATGTGTCAGTGACCCCTGAATTTCAGCAGAGTTGCAGCGCCTACTCTCCAGTTCATTGGATTCACCCAGGACAACTAACAAGGAGATGATGATGGACAATGCCCATCCCAAGGAACAGACAGTGTCTGCAACTGCAAGCAAGATAGTTCCATTCATTTATCCCATGGGATCTAAGCTCCCTCTCATTTTGAAGCAGAGTGGGCATCACCATCCCCAAATCCTCAAGACTGGGGAATGAACAATAGACTAAAGCAGACTTATTATAATTCTACTATAGACTTATTATTCTATCAATGAAAGAACTTTTATCATTGATATAAAGGCAGTGGCCACCAGAGGTTCTGAGGGGTGGGAGAGGGAAGAATAGGCATAATATGGGGGCATTTTTGGGACATTGGAGTTGTCTTGCATGACATTGCAGTGATGGATACAGGCCATTGTATATTTTGACATAGCCTACAAAATTGTGAGGGACAGAGTGCAAACTATAATGTAAACTTTAGTCCATAGTTTGTACTAATGCTGTGTGTTCATCAATTGTAACAAATGTACCACACTAATGAGGGATGTTGTTGATGTGGGAAAGTATGGGAGGAGGAGGGGATGAGGCATATGGGAATACTTTATATTTTTTTATATAACATTTATGTAATCTAAAGCTACTTTAAAAATGTAAAAATTAATTTTAAAAATAAAATACATCAAGGGAGAGGGAGGTTATTATTTGGCCCTGAAATAATAACAGCTAAATAACTTGTTTTATGATTATGCAAATTTATTATATGCTCTCCTAAGTCATCATCTATACAAACATAGTCACTTATTTTTATCCCCTGCAGCATCTGCCCTCATGTAATTCATTCATTCAGACATTTCTGGAGTTACTTCTATGTATCGGGGGGTCTCCTATGTTCTGGGAATTCAGAGGTTCTAAAGTCATAGAATTTATCCTCAAGAAAATTCACAGGCATGCATAAAATTATTTTTCTAATTAGATCAGATGAGTCCTAAAGTAGAGGATAAATAAATCCAATAGGAGAAAGAAGATGAGGATGTGGAATGAGGTTTCATAGAGATGGTGTTATTGGAAATTAACCTGGCAGGAAGTGGGCAGGGGCAGGTAGAGAAAAAAATGGGTGATGGGCATTCTAGGCAGTGGCAACATAAAGTAGATGAAGACATGGCAACAAAACTTAAGAAAGAAAATGAAATTGGGGCCAGATTCGGAAGGATCATAGAAAGATGTCAACAGATTTGGACTTCTTATAAGCAGAGAATATTTTCAAAGTTCTAAATGACATGTTCAAACATGTTTTATACTCTGTTTTTTATTTTTCCTCTTTGTTTGTTGAAGTGCACTGATTTGATCTTATTTTTGTAGTAGAGGAAAGAAAATATATTAAAGCTACAAAGCAAACTATAAAACTTTCATAAATAAAATTATATGCTCTACCAGATTAAAGGTAGGAACTGGACATTCGCCTATGACAAAAAGCAGAAAGTCAAGAAGGATACTATTCTGTGGTTCTTTTAAAATCTGAAGAATATAAAAATGAAGCCACTGATCAGGATGCCTAAAGAAATTTTAGATACTCCAGTTGGACAACATATAATAGGGATTTATATATTAGTAAAGGTATATTGCCAGTGTTGGCCATTTTAAGCTTTTTGGTCCCAAAGCAGATTCCTGGAATAAAGGGGTCCATGGACTCATAAGCACCCAAGACCTTGATCTGTTAGGTGAGGACTCTTTTTAAGCCCCTGTACTGGGGCTTTTCATGCAACATTACCAGTTGTTTCCTCTCCGGAAAAGGAAAGTGGGCAGCCAAGTGAATAGAGCCAGAGGTTGGGAGTTAAGAGCCACAACAGAGGCTAGTAAAGCAGAATGAAAAACCAAGGTAATGAAGATGGAAGCATTGTGGAGCAATGTTTGAAATGGAGAGGCTTAAAAATTCAAAACTAAGGACATAAATATTAGAATCTGCCCAGATTTTCCTTTCATGTGGTCCCAGACATGTCACAAAAGAAAAGAGAAAAGTCGTCATGATCCAACATGGAGTTAGTGCTAAATTTATCTAAGCCATAGAAAGTATGAAAAAAAAAACAGTAATCGTGCATGTCATTGTAATATTAAGTGTATTAGTAATGGTAATTATAAAATGATAACATTAATTACACAAGTATACATTTATGCTATAGGGATGAATTTCACAGTCACAAAATTAAGTATATAAAAGGGAAGCTTTTAATAAAACTAAATTTTGCTTTCAATCCCCCAATATACTAAGAAAAGACAGTCAATTCACTATGAAATTAATCAATCCATGTTTCTTAAATTAATTCAGTGGTCTCCCTCTACTTTTTTTCCCCTTGAGGTAAATTTATTTTAAAATTTAAGTCTTACAGATAAGAAAACTGGAAGAATGTATAACCAGTAAGAAGTTTTTCTTTTTCCAGGAGACTTGAAGTTGTCCAAACCCTTGGGGGAAAAAGAATTGGACTTAGATCAACTGCAAAGATAAGGGTAGAATTAGCATTTCGACATTCAGCTTCACAGGGGCTTATGCAATGCTTTCCTGCTAGCCATAGGCTTAACACTCACTATTTGGGTAAGAGGAATATATCATCTGTACCAGGGCCCAGGGGCTTAGAGTCCTCCCATCAGCAGCAGCCAGCTTTTGTGTCAACCTGGCCATGGCTTGAGGCAGTCCTCATCTCACTACCCATGAAGACAATGTAACATTCAACAGTCTCAGCCACTTAAAATACCCTGCTAGAAGAGAAGTAAGTGCTCTCTTTCTAACTTCTTCCTCCCATCCACCTGTCTTTGTGTGGGACTATCTGGAACTAGCTTAATATCATCATCTGATCTGGCAAACAGTGAAAGCATCCCTGAAACATTTATAGAAAGCAAATTGTGTTAATTAATCCAGGAAGGTTTATCAGAGCTAAGCAAAACTGGAAATTAAAGTGCTTAGAAGCAAGGCCTGGAAATTTGTAAACCATGTATATCTGGCACTTGACGATATCATAACTAGATATTTATGTTAGTCTCTTGCAAGCTCTTATAACTCATTCTTACTCCTACAAAAAATCCTACAAGTAGAATGTAATTCTTAGATATAAATTCAAATTAGCTAGAGTTGCAATATTTAGAAATTTCTTATCATCTCCACAGTAGTTAGTTTTAAGATTGTTTTCTATTTTATATCACCAGAAGTTTAAGAAGTTTGTGGTGACCAAAACTTAATTCTTAAGAGTAAGGATGGTATTTTAATTCCATGAATATATCTTAATAAAAACTCATGTTGTGTGGGCTAGAGTAATAGGCAATTTGTACAAGATTAAAACCAATATAGGGGAAGAAGCATTTCCAGAATTGTGGAGGAAGAACCTCCAAAAATCCATCCCTCCATAAAAGCAACAAGCTTACACACATAAAAATTTCAAGAAAAACAGCTGACATGAACCTAAGTGCTCTAAAAAGTGTAAACAAGAATGTACATATCAGCATTATTCATTAAAAACTCCAAACTGGGAACAACTTAAATGTCCATCAACAGAATAGTGGATAAACTGAGGTATATTCATTTACTGGCATCCTGAACAGCTATGAAAATGAATGGGCTACTGCTACCACAAAGTTATGGATGAGTTTCACAAACATAATATTATTGAGCGAAAGAAGTCAGGCACAAAATAATATCTACTCTATGGTTCCATTTATATAAAGTTTTAAAGTAGATGAAACCAATCTATAATGTTAGATAGCTGTTGCCTTTTGGGAAGGAGGGTGAAGTAGTGGAGGGGAGAAGAGGAGGCTATCTGAGATGCCCATAATGATCTAATTCTTAATCTGGGTGGTGGTTACTTGGGTATGTTCACTGTTTCATAATTTGTCAACCTGTACATGAAAGCTTTGTGTACTTTCTTTTTTTTAATTTACTTTTTATCCATTTTAACCCCCTCCCCCCCATTTTTGCTGTTTTTGTGTCCATTCGCTGGACAACTCTCTGAGTCCGTTTCCTGCCTCCTCTTCTCATCCTTCTCCTCATGTCTTCACTGGGATTCGATCCTGGGAACCTCCGATGTGGGAGAGAGGCATCCTACCGCCTGTGCCACCTTAGTTCCTGGTTTTTCAGCACGTCTTGTCTTGGGTCTCCCCTGTGTCTCTCTCCTGTTACGTCATCATCTTGCTGCTTGGTTTGGCGGGGCCTGATGGCTCACCCGCTCGCTGGGCTGGGGGCTCACCTGCTCGTGGGGCCTGACGGCGCACACTTGCACCTTCTATTTTTTTCTTTATTTTACCGGGAGGTCCCAGGGATCAAGCCCAGGTCCCTCC
Organism: Tolypeutes matacus; assembly: GCA_026826555.1. Classification (NCBI taxonomy): domain Eukaryota; kingdom Metazoa; phylum Chordata; class Mammalia; order Cingulata; family Chlamyphoridae; genus Tolypeutes; species Tolypeutes matacus. The sequence continues at coordinate 8,699,085 of JAKSZT010053783.1, forward strand.
ACATGGGAAACGGACACCCAACCATTTGAGCCACATCCTTCCCCTGCGATATCTCTTAAGGTTGACCAAAGTTACCTAGAGTTACAGTCATTTCCCATACAGGATGGTCATATAATAAATCAGGCTTAGTTTATCACCAGCATTCTAAAAACCAGACCTAGGGAGAAAAACTAGGTCTGGGGACACATCCATGGTTTCTAATATAGTGAATGTTTAGCCTACCCTGATTATCACAAAATCAGGACAGCAAGAATATTTGCATGTGTACTTTCTTATGTGTCTGGTATACTTTGTTTTAAAATACCCTAAAAAAACACAGTTGAATCTCAGTAACAACAGCTAACTTTGTAGCATTTTAATATAATATATTTTCACCCCTTCTCCCCAACTCCAACAGCCTCACAACTATAGTATATGTGAAAACATACTCTAGCAACCACTGGAGGTAGCAGAACTGGTTTGGAACTCATCAAATCTCCAACTCCAGAGAGTCATCATCTTACAGCTTCCTGAAAACTCCATTCTTAGGATTTGTCTTCATATGACCTATCTCAGTACTAGCTCTGTGAGCAGCCCTATCCCTAGGACATTTGTCAAAAACTCCAGTGGCAATAGTTTGACATAATAGCTGTCTGAAACAGAAACACCAGTGGAGGCTATCAGGAGGTTGACCCAAAAGTATAAAAAATAAAACAAGGGAAGAAGATGTCCATGGGGAACTTTGAAAAGGTCCAACATATTCTTGTGAATCTAGACTACAACAGTCATGGGCAGGGCTGTGTACATGAGCAGGAAAGACCAAGAAGATCATAATCTCTCACCTCTGGCTGACTTTGAGGCTTACTGCAATCAGAAAGTGAAGGCTAAGGCAGCATTATAGGTGTGCCCAGACACCGTGAGAGAACTTCTCTGGGAGACTTATTGCTTCAATGCATTTAAGGAAATCTCTGTTTGATCATTACCTAACCACTAAGCTAATTGTGCAGAGACTTCATTGGCCACATCAGACAAAGAATAAAGGCTTTACAGACTTAGTTCAGGAGAGTTACTAAACAAAACAAAGCATGGGAAGCAGCAACAAACAGCAATAAAAACACACCACAGGGAGATGAGGAATCTGACTCCCAGAGTTGCTGCATTGTAGTATTTAAAATATCCACTTTTATATAAAAAAAAATTGAGACATACAAAGAAACAAGAAAGTATGGCCCATATATAGGAAAAAGGGCAGCAATAGAAACTGTCTCTGAGGAATTCCAGACATTGGATTTATTAGAAAAAACTTTAAATTGGCTATTATAAATATATTTAAATAACTAAAGAATACCATGTCTAAAGAAATAATTAAAAGCATGAGAATGATGTCTCACCAAATATAGAATAAAGGGGTGGATAATATAAAAATAGAAATTATGGAGTTGAAAAGTATAATAAGTGAAATTAAAAATTCCTAATGTGTTGAGAGATTTCATGAATGAATTTTAGAGTTTATTGAATGTTTTTTTTTCAGTGTCTATTGAAATGATCTTTTTTTTGTTCTTTATTTTCTTAGTATAGTGCATTGCATTAATTGATTTGTTGATGCTAAATCAGTCTTGCATTCCTGAAATAAATCTCAAAATGATTATTGTATAATCCATTTTATGTGTTTTTGAATTTCATTTATAAATATATTGTAAGGATTATTTTGTCTATGTTCATGAGGAATATTGGTCTGTAATTTTCTTTCTTGTGATATCTTCATCTGGTATTGTTATCAGGGATTCACTTGTCTCAGAGTGATTTGGGAAGTTTTTACACCCCCACTAATTTCTGAAATAATTTGTGTAGGATTGATTCTAATTATTCTTGAACTATTCATTAGAAGTCACCAGGGAAGGTGTCTTGGCCTTGGTTGTTAATGTAGGAGTATTTCCAGGTACTAATTCAATTGGGAGTGATTGCTAATGTGTGATGGGTTTTGATTTTTAGGGTGAAGTGAAAATTTTCTAATATTAGATAGTGGTTATGATTGTACAACTCTGGGAATACACTTAAAACCACGGAAATGTTCAGTCTACAAGGATTAATTGTATGTTCTCTTAATAAAGCTGTTACCAAAATAAATGATAATGCCCTGCTAATAAATTGTGAGGAAGGTAGGTAGGACTGAGAGGCCTAGTCTGTATGTACAGTAGTAGAAGTGCTGAAGTATGGGTTCTTTAACTTCTGGTAAAACTGATTACTTAAGTGTATACACTGGAATTATCTGGAATGTTCAATGATTCTCAATCACTGCCAGTCTTGCTCTTCTGTAGTGTCTAGAGTATACAGCAGACTGGTTTGGTATTAAGTTACAGGCTAAACTACTCTGCAGCAATTTTGCTGCTTTGCGTATAGATACAGAACAAGTGAAAAATATTCTTTTTCAATTCTCAACTTGATGCATGTAAAAATTCTAGAGATCAACACAAAGTACTGCATTGACAATGATGACAAAAATAGAAAGAAACAAACCACCAGAGTTCTTGAAAATAAATTCTGTTTTCTTGTTTAAATGATAGTAGTTTGTTTAATATATGATTGAGGCACTGGTTCAATAATATATACTAATTAGAACAAGTGTTAGAGAATAAAGAATTTACCTAGAACATCTCAGGTGATCATAAAATTTTAAGGACTTGTATAAAGTAGATAAGAAATAAAAATGTAGACTGTATTCAGTGGAAAAGAACTCTTGACGACAAATATGACACCATGGACAAGTAGGTAATACAGAGGACTTCTGTCTCAATTGGTTCTCACAGCTGCCATTGAACATGTGATTATCTATCCTAATGAAGTTAGATTCTAAAATTAAAAACAGGAAGAAATTCCAGAATTAAAATCACAAGTAAGCAACTACTAGCAGTCTATAATTAACCCCAGTTGCTTATGTAAGAATTATTCCATCCCAAAACAATTAAATGAAATTCACAGTTGATAAAATGAAATGGAGAGACTCATAGTAACTTTATAATCTAGGGGTGGGGGTGGGGGTTTTACAATTGTTAAAAACAAAATCCTGACTGTTTTCCAGTCAAAAAGTAATCAAGGCTGCAAAATAAAACCAAACCTCTGTGTCATAACATTTAAAACACACAGACACACACACACACACACACACACACTCATCCCAGAACATTATCTGTCACAGTATGACACTGGTCCATGCAGAAACACAAGCTGAGATTATTTAAGAATGCTCTCTTATTCATTTAGTTATATGATTCTTGCACTATTTTACCTTTTTGCTTCCTTTATTGCCTTTACATTACAGCTTCACAGGCTTCTAAATGATATACATTATCTTTCATTATTGTATGCAAAGATTATTAATTTCTTTCCAAATTTAAGAACAATTTTGATATTTCATAAACACTCAAAAAATCATAGTAAGTATTATTTGTATGGCCTTCTATTATTAATTGAGGAGTATTCCATTTATTATTATATTTGAATTTCACAATTACTCCATTAGGAAGGCTGGGAAGGTATCTCTGCTTTACTTGGGTTTTAAGAATTTCACCATAACGAAATAAGTGGAATTACTGATATTGAAACCTTATTCTGGTGTTTATTTGTTTTAATTCTATGTATGCACAATCTGGGAATTTTTAAAAGATTTTTTAGAGGATTAGCTTTATGTTAAGCTGGCATTTTAATTCTTGTCTGTTTGTAGTTAATATACACAAAATACTAGACTAAATCTCTAGGACACATCTGTTTCCTGTTCATTGTGCACATCATGTTAGGAGTTTTTGGAATGAAAAGTCGCATTTGAAAATCTCAAGAAATGACTATAACAACAGTAGTGATGTTTTCCTGCTCTCACTGGTAATGGGAGAATATTTATTTATCTCAAAAACTTTATGAAATAAAACAAACCTTGAATTCTATTCAGTTAGGAAATAAACCTTGAAATGATATGATTTCCAACAGCAATAAATAAGAGTATCAACAAAGTGCTCAGTGATCTTTAAAAAATACTAACATTTCTTAAATACAAACCAGGATTTTTTTGTTAATTTTATGATGCTGTCACAGGCTGATGACTGTGTAATATGTGTTGTGTGTGTACAATATGTATTATTCTATCTTTTAGATAACACATTTGGTTGAAGTACAAGAACATTTTCTCCCTAAATGGGTGCAAAGATTTTAAGTAATCTTATATTATGGACATGTTACTAAATTTTGACATGGAAGAAAGTTTATGGAAGTCTGTCCTTTACTCTTATTCCAAAGGATTACAAAAAATGAAATCTGAATTAAGGAATTAAGAATTAGAATTCCTTTGAATGAAAAACAGGTAGAAATGATAAGCAAATAATTTTACTTTATTTAGAGTGTTACCTATTTTTGGTTTAAATACGTAACAGACATCAAGAACTGAAAAAATATTGTATTAAGGCAAAGAAGAAATTGCCTTTATTTCCTTTCCTCTCCCTCTCTTCCCTTTCTCACTTCATTTAAGGAAAAGTTCTGCAGTCATTGGCTCTTTTCTATAGCAATCAAATGTCCTTCACTGGGAATGAGGCATCTCTGACCCCATACACAAATATATATATGTATATATGTATGCATGCATGTATTTAGCACCCATCTGTCAACCAGGAAGTAGAAGTTACAATTGGTTGGGAGTTTGAATAGAATTCAATAAAGCGGCTGTGTGCAGAGGTATAGGCAATGCTAAAGGAACCAGCAAGGGATGTTGAGTCACCCAGGCACTAAAAACATCAGGAAGCTGTTTCCCCCTGCCCCATCCCTCCACTCCAATCTCTGGCCCCTTACCTCTCTGGCCCCCCTGCATCAAGGTGCAAAGGGAGGAGATGTAACTACTGGAGTCCGCTGAGAATTGGAGCCTTGAAAAGAGATGGGTGCCTAACAGAAGCTGTTGTTGTGGAAGGAGGCAGCCAGAGTGGGCGTGGGGTAGGGAGGGGAGGATCCGAGTTGGTGAGAAAGTCAGGGAGGACAGGAAAAGATACCTAGCTTCTCCCTCCCTCTGCCTTCCAATATTCCGCCAACGGTTCCCATTGGCCTAACCCTTCAGCTGGTGAAGGAACCCACTGTCCATAGGAGTTAGTCTTCCATGGAACACAGAGAGAGCATAGCAGAAAAGGGCACAGAATGGATTTGTGGGTGGAGCAAATGGAGATGAATCAATGCTTCATTTCTTAGTTTGGCTGACTCACTTGCTCAGTAAATTGACCTTCCACAGCTTTATCTATGTAACTAGGGAAGTGAGAACTTCCCAAAAATCTGCGGGACTTTTGGGGCCCCAATACTCCCGCAGACAAGACCTCCCTCTGCCCTTTCTCCTAACCTCTAGACCCAGTTTATAGGTGGTGGTGCTTGGGGGATGTATTATTCAGTAAAATGGGCACTGATGCAAAGTACCAGAAATCTGTTGGCTTTTATAAAGGATATTTATTTGGGGTTGAAGCTTATAGTCACAAGGCCCTAAAGAGTCCAACTCAAGGTTACTTAAGAGGTACTTTTTCACCCAAAGTCTGTTGCCACACATTGATGCAAGATGGCCAGTGATGTCTGCCACGGTTCAGCCTTCCTCTTTTCTCTTAAGGCTCCATGGTCCCAGCTTCTTCTTGTCTCAGCTGTAGGCTGGCATAAGGCTTGTCTTTCTTCCTGGGGCTCATCTCTTTCTGGGCTCAGCTGCTCTGCTCTCTCCACAAGACCAGCTGTGAACTATCAGTCTCACCTCTCTTCCCCAGGCTACAGGATCCTGCCTCTCTTCCTCTGTGTTCTTCTCTGTATGTTTACTTCCATGTGAGCATCTCTTTTATCCCCAAAGGGGCTGGGACTCAACACTGAGTCATATCTTAATGATGTGGTTGGATCAGAGCCCCAGTCTTAACATAATTTAATCAAAGGCATCTTAGCTGAATCTAATACAATCAAAGGGTATCATGCTCAAAGGAACAGGCCAGTTTACAAACACAATCAATCTCTCCTTTTTGGAATTCATAAATAATATCAAACTGCCACAGGGGAGGTGAGTGTTCTTTGATTGGTCCCTCTAATTTTAGGCTTTCCATGTCCCACAGATAATTTACAAGGATGAGTGAAAGTTAGGGACATAATTTTCTTAGAGAAGAGTTCCAGGTGGTTCTTATCCAGAACCGTATGTTGATTTGTACTCCTGAAAACAGTTAGATCCCTGAATGACCCTTAACTCTAAAGGTCAAACAAAGCTGACAACAGCTCCTTAGAGCTGCCCAGGGGCTCTCCTTGTGCTTAAAGTACTGGCCTGCATATTCTAGTTCGATGAAAATTCACCAGGTTAAAAGGGCCCCTGTCCAAAATTGTGAAATATTAGGGTACCGTTTGTTTCTATACAATGAGGATGTTTTAAAACCAATTTCAATTTTCAGTCTTAATTACACTAGAGATTCAGACCATATGCTCTCCTCATTATGGTGAAAAAATGTGTATTTGAAATAAGCTTTATTATATTACATTTGTATGCAGCTCTAGCTCTCATTTTAGGAAAGAATCCCTCTTGCCAAAAGGCATTGGATTAATAATCTTTACAAAAGCATCTATTTGGTATTAGGCAAACATGGACTAAGGTGAAGACAATTAAATGACATTAGGAGCCAGGGTAGCTCAGCAGTTGAGTGCCTGCTTTGCACATATGTGGTCCGGGTTTCAATCCCGGTACCACCGAAAATAAATAAAAAAATAAAATGATATTAAGCATTATCAATGAATCTGATTTTCCCATGGTTGAAAGGTTATTTAAATTTGCCTCTCTAGGAAGTCAAAGAGAAAACTGTGGCCACATATGGAAATTAACTGCTGCATTCTACTGAATGTCTCCATTATCTAATGGGACTCTAGCAGAATTAAATACTTCTAAAATATGGAGAAAATTATCATCAGTACTATGATTGTTATTACTACAGTATGTCCTGTGGTGTTTTTCCTGCGAGTCAAAAATACAGAAATAAAATTGAAGAAAAAATACAATAAGAGAAAGCTTCAAAAGAAAATATGAAGCTTGCAAATAGAGAAAATGGAGACATTGGATTGCTCTGCTCCTGAATGAGCTATCCTTTAGATTCTGCTACTTGTTGGCTCTGTGTGCCAAAAATTATCTTGTCAGTCAAGATTTAAATAGCAAAGAATCACAGAATCTCAGCTGAAACCCTCTTGTCTTTAAATTCAGATCTATATTAGTTCCTTTCTTCATTAACATGAACTAAGAGGTTCTCTTTTAAGTGCTGGGGTAGTTGAGGCTGGGTAGGGCATATAAAGTAAAAGCGGGGAAGTGTTAAAGGGTGGTCTGGTCAGTTAGCAGGACAAGTAAACAGAGGCAGCTAGAATTCAGGGCTATGTAAAGCCACCGCAACCTGCTGTGAGAGCACAAAGTAAGGAACAATGAATACGTTTCCTAAGTAGCTGCAAAAGAGGGATTTTGAAATGTTCACAGTAGGAGCTTTTGTTTCAGTTGTAACTCTGGGGAAAAGGGGAATACAAATCAGTGCTTTCTTTCATTTGGGTGAGGCAAATAAAGAGTTGAAGAAGAAAGCAGCAAGTCAGAGGAAAAGTTTTCATGTGAGAGAGGGAGACTGAAGGTGGAAGGACTTCTGTGTTTAAATTTAGTTTGCAACTGTGATGCGATTTACAACTGCTGAACATGTATTATTCTCCTCAATTATTTAGGAGAATTAAAGGAGATTATTCCATGATATATAAATATATAGATATATAAATTTTTGAACCAATAAACCTTTTAAATCTGCTTATCAGTAAGACCTGCCACTTCTGTTAAAGTGATGTTTATCGGTCAGGAACCTAAAAAAAAGTCTTTAGACCTAGATCACATGTGGGAAGCTTGTACTTTAATTTCTTGATTCAGTAGTTTAACAAATACTTATGGAATACCTTCTATATGCAAGACTATTATATAGTGACTCTAAAAATATTATCTATTAATAATATTTTTTATGTAGTCTAGAACCTTTTAATTCAATAAATTTCTTTCATGCTGTGTATGTGTGTTAAGTATTTTGTTAAATAAAAGTACATAATTCTCAATGTGTTTTAAGAGATAACTTTCCTAGAAAAAAGCCATGACCCACTGAAAAAGTTTTGGACAGCCACACAGGGACATGAAAACTCAGCCTTGTAAACAAGGATTTCTGGAAGTTTGATATACAAGGTCCTCCACCCATTTTCCTGTCACACAGGATGTAATGGCTTTTGTTGAAATACAGTGTGACATTAAATGACCAGAGATCACTGAATGTGTTGCTTGTTATTTGGACCACCCTATAGGGCTACTTTTACAGGAAATCAAATGGCCTTTAATAGATGGAATGTATTGATGTCAAATAAAAACATAATTTAAGGTTTTGTTATGAAACTTTTCAGGCATAGAGGTGGATGTTTTATACCTGCCAATAAAAACACTTTGTTCTTGAACAATCCACATTCATAATGTGAATGTATCTAATAATTTTCTATAAGTTTGAATAAAGACCCATGGTCCAGCCTCTCTTAATCCTTGCTTGTGAACATAATTTTTGCTGGAATGAACTGTCACATAATAAGTGATTATTTAGAAGGAATGAAGTAGCACATTTTAATTCAATAGCTTACTTGAGTCACATGCTATTATCATTTTATTGAATTTTACTTTTGGAACCAAGATTTTACATGCCTTTCATGAGTATATCTACTATAGTCTATGTTATAATGGAGTTCTGCTTTATGGCCCATCAGTTAATAAAAGTGTTTAATCATAGGTAGTTGCCTTTTGGCATTGACTGGGTCTACAAAGGCAAGGCAGGATTAGGTACAGGTGAAAGATTATTTAGCCTTACACGTTCATGATATCTACTGAACAGTATTCTGCTAGTTAAGTGACTGTTGTTCCCAGATAAGAGGGTTTGTACACATCATTCATTCATTCTTCTGACTTTACTGAGCACCTACTATTTACCAGGGCATTCTCAGGTAGCGAATCAGATAGACACAACCCATAAATTCATAAAACTTATACTTTGTTGGGAGGAGTTAAACAATAAACAATAAATGAATAGATGAGAAAATATGTCATATAGGAATACATATTTGTTCTGAGTATATCGAGGAATTGTATAAACTGACAGCTTCTTGCCAAACTTGAGAGGAAAACGTCAGACCAAAGAATAACTCAGACAAGTCCAGTTTGGCAAGTAAATGAGATTTTATTAGGGGTCTTAGTAAAGTCCTCATCCTTGGCGGCAGAAAGAGAGGCGACAATTCCGAGCTCGATCATCCATAACTACTAAGTTGGAGGGTCTTTTATCATGGAATAAGCATAACTCTAAAAGAATGCAGCACTTTGTTCAAGATTAAAGATACATACATTTAAAGTAGCTGCAAAAGAGGGATTTTCAAAGCATGCAAGGGATGACATGACTTCTACATTATGTTTCTTTAATTATGATTCTTTGATCATAGTCAAAGAAGTTGATGCTATATTGTTTATGCAAGGAGGGAAAGGTCAGATAGTTACAGTGTTACTGACTTTAAGATTTATTGATTCTCAGGCAATTGTTTCCTGAGGCATGTCTTGTGACTACCCGAATCTAGCTGGCAGTTTAATTTAAGGAAAGGGCAGTAAGAGTTGGGGGATGCTAAGTTACCTATGCCACAATGTTATACAGATAATTAAAATACAGTGGCTGGTGGCCATAATTTGGTTAGTCAGAGAATACTTGAATGAGGAAATGACATTTACGATGTCCTTTGGATAACAAGAAGAAGCCAGCCTCGTGAAGATCATATAAGGATACTAAACATATATGAAAAGTAAGGACAGAAATAAACTTAAAACAAACAAAACCTTTTTTATGCCACAAACTTCCCCAGTACCTATTCCTGTATGAATGTGTACACTTTTGGTCAAGAAGACTGGTGAAGGTGTGTACATTTTGAACAAAAGTTATTATTAATATTGGCAAAATAACTTTAGAAGCAGGCTGCATTGAAGGTGACTTATTTGCAGAGGTGAATAAAAAGTAAGAATGAATTGTGGCATGTATAGATGGAGACTATAGGGGAAAGGAAAACATGGGAAGAACAAGAAAATCAACCACCATTTCCTGTCATTTCTTATCTCTCTACCTTTTCTGCCTGGAGATGCAAAGGATTAGCAAAAAGAGGACTTGAACAAATTGCATGGGCAGATTCTTCATGCATGAAAGGGAGGGAACAGTTAAGAAATCCAAGGACTTTCATCCACGGTTAGTAGCATCATTTCTGTTCAGAATCTGGCAATATATAATACATTATGAAAACTTTATAAAATCAAATTATGTATGTGTATGTAAGAGTTAAATATTATTCAAATAAGAATAGGTGAGCAACAATTCAGTTATACTCATCCTGACTCTCTCACTTCACAATGGATATCTTTCTGTATGTGTACTCTTGTAAAAACACCAATTTCTCAAACTTTGGCATCTCTATCTTTTGCATAAGCCAAGGTTTATTAGGGTGCATTTGCCATCTCAGAGTTGTGCGTAAATGACTGTTTATAAATGGAGAAAAAAGCTCCCAGCAACCAATTTGACATTAAAAGGACTGCCTAAGGCTCAAGTAAGAAAAATCTATGAGACAACTGTTTGCCAGTTCTAGCTTGTGGTACATAAACTGAAGTTATAAAAAAATCAACCAAGGGAGGCTGTCTTGTGTTCAGAGTTCAGCATCATGCCAGATAGACTACAGAACATTGGGTGAAGTGTGCAAGCAGAAAAAAAATCTGTCCTTTAGAAATTAAGGGTGGAATTCATTAAATTTTGAGAACCAGTGGATTCAGTTTTAAATGTCTGTTTATAAAGGTCACATTTAATCCAGACTTCCCCAACAGAAATGGAGAAGGGAAAGACATTTCAGTACCTTATATAGGAATAAACAAATCTTATGATATTACATATTAAAACTCTATGCCACAGAGGATTGTTGGGAAATGGAGGAGTAGGGGTCTCCAGGATTCAGTCCTTCCATTGGGACAACAATTGAACAGGCAAGAATTGTCTGAAATAACTATTTTGAAGCTCCAGAGGCCAGTAGAACACTCTACAGCATCCAGGATAGAGGGAGTGGAAGAGGCTGGTAAAGAACAGTAAATTCTCTCTCAGTGCAGCAGTTACCAGGGCCCATCTCCCACTCTCTCTGCAGGCCACTGTGGCCTACCTAGCTCACTGGTGACAGAAAGGGACATAAAAATCCTCTTCCCCAAGAAGAGGGGTGGACATGGCTGATTGCTGATCATGGCTTTGATTAGGGACTGGATTGCAAGGGGCCTGGATTTGAGGAAGGCCATTTTCCAACCTGCCTGGGACAAAGGTGGTGGGAGAGGAGACTTATAGACACAGTACTTCTTCAGGGCAAGTTTAAGGGCTTCATTTATTGAGTAGGTAAAACAAACAAACAAACAAACAAACAAATGAAAACCACCTCAGCTTTGGGGAGTCATTTTGTAGACTTCTGGCACCCTTCCAGTGCACTTTGGAACAGGTCTGTGCCCCTTGTCTGGGTCCCTGGCCTTGTTTTGGCTGGGACAGACTGACTTGGGAAATAAAGAGAAAAGAATTTAAATCAGAGACCTAACCTCAAAACTGGAAGAACTAGAAGAAGAAGAGCAAACTAAACTCAAAATGAGCAAAAGGAAGGAAATAAAGATTAGAGTAGAGATAAATGAAATAGAAAACAAAGAACAATAGAAAGAATTAGCAAAACCAAAAGTTGGTTCTTTGAAAAGATCAATAAAATTGATGAATTTTTATCTACACGATAAAGGAAAAAAGAGCATATACAAATAATGAAAATCAGAAATGAAAAGGGGGCATTATTACTGACCCCACTGAAACAAAGGGACTACAAGAGAATACTATGAACAAATGTACGCCAATAAATTAAATAACCTAGATGAAATGGATAAATTCTTAGGAACACACAAACTGCCTACTCTGATACAAGAAGAAATAGAAATTCTCAATAAACTGATTACTAGTAAAGAGATTGAATCAATAATCAAAAACAGCCTGGCCAAAATAAGCCCAAGACCGGATGGTTTCATAGGGAAATTTTACCAAACATTCCAAGAAGACTTAACTCCAATTCTACTCAAACTCTTCCAAAAAAGCTGAAGAGGAAAGAAAATTTCCCAAATCTATGAGGCCAACATCACCCTCATGCAAAAGCCAGACAAAGATACCACCAAGAAAAGAAAATTACAGACCAATATCTCTTACGAATATAGATGCAAAAATCCTCAATAAAATACTAGCAAACTTTGTCCAACAGCACATAAAAATAATTCTATACCATGACCAAGTGGGATTTACCCCTGGGATGCAAGGTTGGTTCAACATAAGAAAATAAATTAATATAATACACCACCTTAACAGAATGAAGTAAAACACATGATCATCTCAAGTGATGCAGGAAAGGCATTTTGAAAAAAATCCAGCTCCTCTTCTTGATAAAAATGCTTAGAATACTAGGAATAGAAGGAAACTTTCTTAACATGGTAAAGGGTATATATGAAAAACCCACAGCTAACATCTTGCTTAATGGTGAAAGATCAGGAACAAGATAAGGATGCCCACTGTCAACACTGTTATTCAACAATGTACTGGAAGTTCTATGTAGAATGACTAGGCAAGAAAAAGAAATAACGGCCATACAAATTGGAAAGGAAGAAGTAAAACTTTTCCTATTTAAGGATGATATAGTCTATATACAGAAAATCCTGAAAAATCCACAACAAAGCTCTTAGAACTAATAAATATATTCAGAAAAAGTGGCAGGATTCAAGATCAGCACTCACAGTAGTGTTTCTATACATAAGCAATGAACAATCAGAAGAAGAAATAAAGAAAAAATTCCATTTACAGTAGCAACTAAAATAATCAAATATATAGGAATAAATCTAACCAAGGATATAAAGGAGTTGTGCGTGGAAAACTACAAAACATTGCAAAAAGAAATCAAAGAATACCTAAATAAATGGAAGTGCATTCTGTGATGATGGATTGGAAGACTGAATATTGTTAAGATGCCAGTCCTACCCAAAGACATGTATAGATTCAATGCAATCAAAATTCCAGCAACCTTATTTGAAGAAATGGAAAAATTAATCACTGTATGTATATGGAAAGGTAATGGGCCCTGAATAGCCAAAGCCATCTTGACAAAGTCAAGAGAAAATATTTGGAAACCACATATCTGAAAAAAGTTTACTATCTGGCATATATAGTACTTAAACACAAAAAGCCAAACAACACAAATTAAAAATGGGCAAAACACTTGAATAGACATCTCCCCAAAGAAGATATACAAATGTCCACAAGTACTTGAAAAGAAGCTCAACCTTATTAGCCATCAGCAAATGCAAATCAAAACAATAAGATAAGATTTCACATGCATTAGAATTACTGCTATTTAAAAAAAAGAAAAAAGAAAATTACAAGTGTTGGAGAGAATGCAGAGAAATAGGAACACTCTTTCATTGCTGGTGGCAATGTAAAATGATGCAGCCAGTGTGGAAGATAGTTTGGCAGTTCTTCAGAATTGTAAGTATTGAATTACCATGTGACCCGGCAATCCTACTATTAGGTATATACTCAAAAGAATTGAAAGTAGGGACTCAAAGAGATATTTGCAAATTGATGTTCATAGTAGCATTCACAACTGCCAAAAGGTGGAAGCAAGCCAAGTGTCCATCAATTGATGAATGGATGAAGAAAATGTGGTCTAAACATAGAATGGAATATTATTTAGTAGTAAAAATGAATGAAGTCCTGATACATGGGACAACATGGATGAACCTTGAAGACATCATGTTGATTATAATAAGCCAGACATAAAAGGACAAATACTGTGTGGTTTCAATGATTTGAAACAATTAAAATAAGCAAACTCATACAGTCAGAATCTAGAATATTGGTTACCAGGGCATGGGGTAGGGAATGGGAATGGGAAATAAAGGCTTAAAATGGTTAGGGTTCCTATTTGTAATGATGAAAATATTTTGGTAATGGATGGTGGTGATGGTAGCACAACACTGTGAATGCAATTAACAGTACTAAAATATATATCTTAATGGGTTAAAAAGGGAAATGTTATGTTTTATATATGGTAACAGAATACTTTTTTTAAAAATCCATGGAACTGCACTACACAAAGTGAACCTTAAGGTGAACCACGTACTATAGTTAATAGTATAATAATAATAATGTGCTTTCATCAATTTTAACAAATATTCCACACAATGCAAGGTGTTAATAATAGGGTGATATAAAGGAATCCCATATTTTATGCATGATTTTTCTGTAACCCACAACTTCTCTAATAAAAAAAAAACAACTTATGCCACATCTAGATTGATGGATAGTAAAGCATATTTTTTAATCTTTATCGAACATTTTGCAAAAGAGGGGTCTAGCCAAAGAAATGGGAGAGAAAGATGGAAATACATACCAAGATTTGGTGTGGGCTCCTCTAGGCAGAGAGAGCCAGCATCTTTGTGTACTTTTATTTAATGTCACATTTTATTGTTTAAATTGCCAGTGCTTTGCTCAGGAAATTCTTACTTTAATAATTTTTATTGTTTCTCTCATGACAGAGAAAATTCATGATCAATATAAGTATAAAAATTTGAAACCAAATGAAAATATATCATCTTGCCATCAAGTGATAAACTCTATTAACATTCAAATCTTTAAAATTTATTGCATGCAAAGATATATATATATTTACAATAATGTGTGTACAATATAATATAATGTAAACTCTGTTCTTGCAATCTGTTTTTCATTAAGTAGTTTCATTATGTAATCTGTTTTTTTATTATGAACATATTTTCATGCTATTCAATATACATTGACACCATGTTTTGGTTTGCTTGTTTGTCTGTTTCTTTAGCAGGTATTGGGGATTGAACCCAAGACATTGTACGTGGGAAGCAGGCGCTCAACCACTTGATTTACATCTGCTCACCAATACCATGATTTTTAGTGACTATGTTTCATTGCATAGATTTACCACGTACTTTCCTGTTGGTCACTTGTGTCCAATTTTTAATATGAACATTGCTTTAAAGCAGGGGTAAAGAGAGTGAAATAAAACTGCACAAGTGGACACTTAATCTAGTATAAGGAAATCAAGGAGAAACTTCCTGGAAACTGCACCTTCTAATCTGAGACCTAAAACCTGGGATCTGAGAAGCTCATCTGTAAATGATGAAGAAAGATTGTACCTAAGTTGAACACCTTTTCTCTTTTTTCTTGATCTTTGTCTAATTATTACTTTAGTAGGACATTCTTTAAATGGTGTCTTGTTCTCACTGACTCACAGAATTCAGAAATAAGTCCTTTTCTTTCTCTTTCTTTTGGTGCTACAGTAATGGCAATGTAGTTATTTGCATATTCAGAGTAATAACTTGTAATTGTTTCTGAGGATATAATTGGACAAAATGAGAATGCAGCCCAATTATTTGAATTTTCTGGACTGTCCTATTTGTGTTCTACAAGCAGAAGCAGTTATAATAAAAGTAGAACTAATGGATATACAGTTTCAGAGATGAAGCAATTACCTTTCATGACAAGGTCCAGGCTATTGCTGTGGCAGAAGCAGATTGGAGGAACGGGTCACTGGATATGCAGGGCTCATATGGTAGGACTTGGAGTGGAGACAAAAGTGTGAGTCAGAAGTCAGTGTTATCAGTGAATGAAGGAAGAGCTCTAGAAAGTCAGTAGAGGGAAGTAGATGTGGCTCAAGAGATTGGGCTCCCATCTACCATATGGGTGGTCCCAGGTTCAGTTCCTGGGGCCTCCTAGTGAAGGCAAGCTGGCCCACATGGAGAGCTAGCGCAAAAAGATGATGCAACAAAAAAAGAGACCCAGAGGAAAAGACAATGAGAGACACAAGCCAGGGAACTGAGGTGGCTCAAGCAATTAAGTGCTTCTCTCCCACATTGGAAGTTCCTGGGGTCGGTTCCTGATGCCTCCTGAAGAGAAGATGAGAAGACAAGTAGAGACAGAAGAACGTACAGCAAATGGACACAGAGAGTAGACAGCGAGCGCAAGCGGCAAGGGGTGGGAGGGAATAAATAAAATAAAATAAATCTTAAAAAAAAAGTCAGTAGCTGTCAATGGCAGGAGGGGACAATGATGGTAGAGCTGGGAGCATGAACTCAAAGGAAAGAGAAAGATATATGGATATGAATGAATGAGCATTAGTTTTCTGAAGGGTTCTGGGAAAAGCAGATACTAGAGCCAGATTTCAAGTAAAGCTGTTACATATAAAAAATAGTCTGTGAAGTAAAGGAAGGTGAGTAGAAGTTACTTAACCTTGGAGCAGGGGATTATAAAGGCAATGGGGAAAGGCTTGGGAGGTAGGGGAGAAGTGGAGCTATAGCAGAAAGCAAGCCCTAAGCAGAGTGGGAATAAAAGGACAGGAAGAGATGAATGACCAAAGTTATGAGGGAAGATGTGTTTAGTTTCCCTCAGTGATACCAAAGAATTAGTTCCATCAGCCCTAATCCTGATATGAAATGTCATTTGCTATAGCAGATGTGTCTGTGTTAGGGTTTGATCTTGACTACCTACTGTTCTCTGATTAGGCCCTGCCTTCTCCAACTTTTAATTTTCATTCCATCTCTGCTCAGTAGATAGAATCTTAACCATCCTTTAAGGCCCATTTCCAAAGTCATCTTCTCCACAGAGCCTTAAGAAATGATCATGGACTATAGAAACGATAAACTGTGCCCCTTGGCTGGGCCCAGCAGTGAAGTGAACCCCAGCAACTGTAAAGAACAGAAGAGAAAACAGTAAATAAATACAAAACTTTAGAAATCCAACATTATCATTTAAGCTTCAGATAGCAAAAAAGAGTAAAGACTAAGTAAGGATCCAATACAGAAGACAGATTTCAAAGTTCTATCACAGTTGTGGATAGCTAGGGCCAGGGTCATGAGCCAGAGAAAATATCCCTAGATAAGACACGGCAATGTACCAGCTGGTTGGTTATAAAATAAGTGTTTTGCTATCTGTGAATTCAGTCATGAATCAAAAAGGGGTTGTGGGCAATGTTGCATTAATATTTGTTTATTTTAGGTAGTCTAGGATTTTATGAACTGACTTTATTTAGGTCATAAGAAACTATATGCATTTCAAGCATCACTTCTGTCTGTTGCTTCAGTTTTGGGTGAGGTCGGTGGGTGACATCACATTGTGGTAATAGAGACTTGCAGCGTACAGGAAACTGGTCCACAGAAGCAGGAAATAAGAATTCAAAGTTCTAAAGACATGTTTTAAGGCAGGTCAACTGTGGTCACCTGACCCCCAGTGCTGCCTGTCTGGATTTTTTAGCAATATTTTAAGAACAGATAGGGAAATAAGTATTTGCCAGTAAGAAAATTGAGAAGTTTGACCAAATATTGAAAAACTGGGGGAAGCGGCTGTGGCTCAATCAGTAGGGTTCCCGTTTACCATATGGGAGGCCCCGGGTCCAGTTCCTGAGGCCTCCTGGTGAAGGCAAGCCCGCCCGCACAGCGTGGTTAGCTGACCCAGCGAGCACAAGCAGCAAGGGGGGAGGGGTAAATGAATAAATAAATAAAATCTTTTAAAAAAAAGAAAAACTGGTTTTACTTCTTTCAAATGGAGCCCTGTATGACCAAAAAAGCTTTCAGCAGTTTCTTCACATTCCAAGAGACTGTTGACATCCCTAGTGTCCAAATCATCAGGTAAGTTTTTTGCCACAAACTTTCCAAGCTAGGGGCATTTACTGATGTGACAAAGGAAATGATCAAGATTATAAATATTTTTTATATCAAGGCCATATCTTACCATTGTATATAGTAATTTAAGCATAGTATGTACAATTTGCTTATTTTTGTGCTGTCAGTCAGATGGGAATTAAAATCATGTTAAAAAGATTTTAAACTACATGTTGATATCAGGGAATTTTTGGAGTTAAGGAAATCTGTAAGACCAACTTTGTCAGACCACTCAGGACTCACAATATGGTGATTTCTTACTAATATAAGAAGATAACACCACAGGTTGACATTGAAATTAAGGAAAAAACAAACTAGATAAGGACAGCTCTGCTTTCTTTAAGGGAGTGAAGTATTTAAATTAAAACCAGACATATGGTTGAGTAACTGGGCATTCATTTCCTTGTCTGATCTGCCCTGAGTTTAGTGGTGTCTTAGAATGCCCAGATTTACAAATGTCTTGGTATTAATGAAGGTCCAGTTTCAGAGGAAGTTACAAGAAGTATGAACCATACTTGAGGCTTGAACAGAAATCAATAGAAGACAAAACTCAGGATCTTTCTAGATAATCACAAATCTGGCGTACCAATATAGATCAATTGCCAAAGAACCTGATTATGTTGTTAGTGAACTTTTTTCAACAAGATGACTCATTCCCCTTGGAATTTTGCAGATGTGTACATAAATACTAAATGTAATGAACAAATCAGTTCTGCGGCTTAACTCAGCAACACCTAGCAGATCACCAAAAGAAACCCATATACCACCGTTAGTAATGTTAATCTGGCTTCAGAGTTAGGATGTGCCCTAAAAAATTCTTTCTTTTTTTTGCTTTTTACCTTAAAAGTCTTCCGATATTTGGATTGCTTTGGCACGTTTTACCCATTTATTGGGTTATATTTTACGAATTTTATCAATAAAACTCTCATCAGTCCATACTTGTGGCTTTCTGGTTACATGACCCACTATTGAAAAACATGTTGAACAAGGGGAAACCCATATAGGAGTTGCTCAACATAGACAGTTCCATGCAATATTTGTTTCCATGAGAAAAAAGTAGACAAGGCTCTTTCAATTACAATAAGAGAATCCAATATAATATACATATACATAACAACATATACATACATATGCATACACATATATACATACACACATTTGCATTACTTGACCACACTGGCTGCTTTAAGGAATATTTATCACTTGTTTTGTTTTTTCTTTTATGACCCCGTTGGTCTCATCTTAAAGACTTTAAAGCTTCTCTGCTTCTTTCTCTCTGTGTGTTCTATTTTCACTATTATCTAGATTCCAGCCAATCTTATAAAATTAAACATTACATTTTATAAATATAGAAATTAAAGTATTCTAAAATTCATATTCAAAAAGGAGCAAGTGTGATCACCTTAGGGTCATAATGAATGACTCCTGTCCTTGTGAAAAATAGCTTAGGGTTGTTTCATTGAATGTGTAGTTTATGAGTGTTTGTGTGTGTGTGCTGTGGGCAGATGGTTTAGGAGTCTTCATAATAAATGTTCTTCAGAAGAAAAAAGCAAACAGGAAGCCAGTGGCTTTTAGTCACTATTTATGAACTAAGTTAGTTATTATTCCTGTAAGACAGGAATCATAAACTCAAATAAGGCCATGGGCAGGCATATGAAAAAAAAAATCTATCTTAAGTTTTTCTTCACACAGATATACTTTGTATGCATATTAAAACATGTAGATATTTAAAAAATGAAAAAAAAAAAAAAACATATCGGAATATTCTTCATTGCCACAATATAAATGTGATTCTTCTCATTTTTTCTTTAAATTCATTGCTCTCTCAGTTTATTTTTCCCTCCAATTTTGATGGTGATATGGGGACAATGATTTATATATGGACTATAATCAGAATGCAGATGATATTTCTTGGTGAAAAGGATGGAGAGAACTGGGTAAACAGGGAAGTCTAGTTTTTGTACAAAAGGAGCAGTCACTACTTAGATCCAGATGATTGTTGCCATTCAAGAATGTGGGCTTAGTGTTGCAAAATCTTCCATGTTTTAAAAGAAGTTAGAAATTTAGATTTTTTTCACAATTGGAAATCTTCTAATATTTATGTTGGCTTTTTTTCTTTCTCAGTGGCCAAAGAAAATCTTTTCAGGGATTATAGTCAGTCTACAAGTCACAACTTTGTGATCACATCTAGAAAAAATAAGGTAAAAATGTCCCTTTCTTTTTATATTTTTGAGTAGTTTTGTAACATTCTCTTTATTTAAAAATTTTGTTACTCACATAGCAATTAGAAAAATGTATTTGTTTAGGGACTAGAAAGAACATTGGGTGCCAGGGAAACTCCACTCTACTCCACAGACTGATTTTTGAGCAGATATACCCCATGCAAAAAAATAAATGATGAGAACCTTAAGAATTAGATTGAATCCTTGATACTTGCAATAAGGAAGAAGGGAGTAAGCAGAAAAAATTGTAAAGTTATTAATTTTTGCCACTATCTATGTGAGTTTGGGCAAATCACTTTTTTCAGGGTATAAGTTGCTCCATCTATGGAATTAAGGGACAAGACTACAACAGAAGTTCTCAAACTTGATTAGAATTAGAGAATCTGCAGTTATAATTCTGATTTCCAGACACCATGTTTTTTTTTTAGTGGAATACCATGTAAACATGATCTTTGGTTTATTAGACAAACTAGGGAACATTGTACTAGTATAAAATATGATTAGATATAGGCAAAATATAAGCAAAACCATTTGCTTGTTTCCATGATAAATCAAGAAGTTATAATAAACATTTCTGGGTTTCTCTATTTATAAATGATTTCTTCTTGTTTATTGATTTTGATATCTGTTAGTTGATAAGTAGTTGCAGTGCCAATTACTTAGAAATTTATGAGAGAAAAATTTTAATTGGGAGACCTTGGTCTAGCTATTTTGTGAACATAGTTTGAGGGTCACTATTAGATGTTCCCTAAAGGTCTCTTCTAGTCATAACATCCCATGAGTCTGCAGTTTGCAAGTATGGCCAAGCAAGATCCATGTACTCTTATAGAGAAATTCTCTCAGAAATGAAGTATAGCTAAGGGCAACTTTCTGGTAAGTGAAATAGAGAAAAGGATCATTTGAGGACAAGCGTTTAAAGGTATGCAAACTTTGTCCCAATAATAAACATTTAGGGGTTATCAAACTTCTCTTTATCCAAATCTCCATCCTGAAAACTTTATTAATTCATTTTCATTTTATTTATTTATTTTAGTGGTTATTACCTATTAGGGCATTTTCTATGTTCTGGGGATATAGCAATAAACAAAACAGACAAAAAAAGTCCTGTCATTATAAAACCTACAGTTTAATGGAGAGACATAGGAAATAAATAAAAATGAGAAATAGTATATTAGATGATAAGTTCTATTGAGAAAAATAAGGCAGCAATAGAAGAAAAAGTGGGTAGTGGGAGTTGTGGGTGCAAATTTAAGATAAGGTAATCAGGAAAGTCTTCAGAGATATGATGACTTTTGAGCAAAGATGGGAAGAAGGTCTATGTTGGAATCTAGGGGAAGAGAGTTATGATAGAAGGGCCCTAAGACATGCACCATCCTGGAATGCTCAGGAGACCAGTCTGATTGGAGTGGAGTGAGTGAAGCAGAGTGGTGGAAGATAAGGTCAGATCATGTACGGACTTGTAGGCCTTTTAAAGGATTTGGCTTTTACTCAGCAATGGAAGCCAGGAGAGGGGTTTGAGCAGAGAAGTGGCATGATCTGACGTATTTCTTTTTTTAAAAAGGAACACTCTGTATGCTATTTGATAATAGACTATAATAAGGGCAGAGTGGAAGTGAGAAGACTACTGAGAAGGCTATTGCAGTAATCCAGGTGTGAGATAATAGTGGCTCAGACCAACATATAGTGTTGGAAGTGATGAGAACTTAGATTCCGGATCTCTTTTAAAGATAAGGACAATCACATTTGCTGAAGAGATCAGATGTAGGATGTGAGAGAAAGGAGTCAAGTATGTCCAGAGACAGCAAAGGCAAGCTTTTCCTCGTTTGCAAATGTTCCTATCCTAATCCCAATGGCTTGTTAAAACCTGTGATTATAATACACTTCTTGGACTACATAGTCAGTTATTATTTTTCTTCCTTCCCTTTTAGAGGACACAAAGATCATTAGAATCAGGACTGGAACCCACACCAGGTTCACCTAGAACTTTGTCTTGCAAGGGAACTACTGCTTCTTATGAGCTCACCACTCATATTGCCCATGGAATTTTCTCTGTCTTGCATATGATTTTCCATTTGTCCACTGAGCTTATTCACCAATACTTCCACTATCTATCTTCCACTATGCTCTATTCTCCTGGCTCTAGTGCTTGGTGCTTACCATTACTTATATCACTTGAGTCTCACTTCTAGTTATTAGGATAAGATCTTATTAAGAGTAAGTCTATCAACACCCAGGACATAGATGATGGTAAGGATTGGTTCTGTGATGATTAAGCAAGCCAAGCCCTAGGTGATTAATAATTGTTAACTATTTCTTATTATTGTTATTATTAATTATTATTATAGAGATTTAATCAAAGAGTAATATTATCCTATTCTCTAGAACTGTGCAGTCCAAAACAGTAGCCACTAGTCACATGAAGCTATAAAAATTTAAATGACAGTTAAATTAAAATTAGATTTAATTAAAAATCCAGTTCCTCATTCAATCTGTCATATTTCAATTACTGAATAGCCACATGTGTCTAGTGGCTCTTGTATTGGGCAGCACAGAATGGAGAACATGTCTATCATTGCAGAAAGTTCATTTGGAGAATACAGCTCTAGAGAATGCTACCTATTTTATTACTCACAACAGAGGAGAGGAAGTGAGATTTTGGGGCGGGGGGGGGGCACTATCCATTTGCATGACCTAGATGAGTTGTTCTTCCTAATTTATTTGGAAATATTTGGGGATTTCTTACACTAATGATCATACCCTAGGCCTCTAAAGACTTTGGATTACCTTAGTTTCTTAATATATCTCATAAAGGCACTGAGGTACATCATGCAACTTAATCACAATATTGCATGAGCCATGTGTATGTGAAAATCAAGAACTTCTCGCTTCCAGTCCCCTGAGGTTCATATGTTTTGGCTTGGTACATCTCAGAATTTTTCAAATGACCTTTGCCTGAACTTGAAAAAAAATAATGTACATTTTAAAGGAAACGAATTCCACATGTTTGGTTTATTTATGCTTGTTCTTCCAGTTCTTGGTTTGAAGAAAACTGAAATGTCTGAAAAATCCTTAGGGATTTTCAAATGAGGTTAAATTTTAGTCTTCCCCTCCAAAATAGGAAGTTAGGTTTGGTCGTGGGTAAATGAGTTCAAAAGCCCAAATGTTTTAATTTGTCTTCAAAGCTCAGTTTTGTCAATTTAGAGTGGGTGTCAAACTTAGCAAGAGATATTCTTTCATTCATGAGTTCTTAAATTCTTTTCTAAAGAGAAAAGATAGTGTTGGTTGATTTGCAGTATAAATATTTAATTGTGACTTATTTTGCTTTTGTAAATTATAAACTATACAAACTTCTGGGTCTTTACATAACTGGAGCTGGGAAAACTTGCCATCAATTGTCCTTTTGGAGATAATGAGTGTGAACTGGCAAAGCTACAGGCTAGTGCTAACAGAACTTTGAAACTCCTAGAATTTGTTAAGCAGCCCAGCTAGATAGCCATTGCCAGCACAGTGCTTCCCATGACCCTACTACTCTGGTCATCATTGCCAGGTTAGATTGGCCCAAAAGGTTGGCTTATAATCTTTAAGATCTCCAGATATGTGTCACTTATCCCTTATACTAGATGGTGTTTGGTCAAGAATACAGATCCTAAATAAGTAATAAAAAGTTCTATACATTGTGAACTTACCTATACCAAGTACTATGCAAGCGCTTTTGAAAAGTTATGTCTAATGTGTGCAACATTGCATGGTAGACATTACTATCCTCATTTTAAAGTTGAGGAAACTGAAACTTAGTTTATTGGGAATAATGCCTAGAACTAAGATCAGAACACAGAATTTTCTGACTCTGATGCCAATTGTATCTTTATTTATTTATTTTTTTTAGGAGGTATTGGGGTTTGAACCTGGGACCTCATACATGGGAAGCTGGCGTTCAAACCACTGAGCTATACCTGCTTCCCAGTTGTATGTTTAATACATTACACTGTTTCCTACTTTTCCCCTAACTTTGAATTTAAGATCTACATAGGATGTTATTTGGATTACAGCAAAGGAGGTGCAGAAACAGAGACAAGTTATATCTGAGTCATTATAATGGGAAATCAGAGTGGCCACTGCAAAGATGGATAAGCTAACAGGGTCGTGTTTTAGACATCCTCGAGGCCTGATTGTGTATAAATAGCTGTATCCTGAATGACATTAGTTCTTCAATATGTCTGGACATCAGGATGTTGAAAGTATTTGCTGCTCTTCTTTATCCCCACATCTCTTTTGATAAATCCATTCACTGGGGATTATTGCTGTTGTGCCCTCTTAACTAAATTCACTTTCCTCTTTAATGAGCATTCTTCATTGTGCTATTGTGATGCTAAAAGTAAAATTGTCCAGTAAAGTGTCTAAAACACGTCTGATCTATGGTAAGCTCTCAATAAATGTTAGTTCTCTTTTCATCCCTTCTTTGTATTTATTGAAACTTAAAAAATAATAAGTTTATGTTTGTAACTTCCACTTCCGTCCAACACATTGTATTAGTTTCTTCCTTTAATTATACACTCCATTTCATAATAATTGCAAATTCCATGGAATTCATTTCAAGGAACTTATTACAGTTCATTTGAGGATAAAACCATTGGAATTTGACCTTTTGTCACCATTTGTAGAATACTACAATTTCTCAGAAATATATTGCCTTGTCAAGCCTTCTTAATTAAATCTTCCTGAAATTTCTTGAGTGACAAAGTAACTAAATAGCAATTATTGATGTTGTAATAATTATTTTATATTTAGTAGACTCTTGGCCATGAACACTGAAATAATCAACATCCTGTGATAATGTAAAATAAGAGTCGTTTAATTTGGTGGAGAAATAGCCTCTTTCTTTTTTTGGAACTCTCAACTTTGTGTATCATCTATCATCTGTGGCTCCAGCAATGATATGTCTACTTCTTTCCCTGCCAAGCTGGAACCTGAGCCCTGAGGGCATTCAGCTCAATCAGAATTGGAACTTGGATCAATTCATTCTTAAATACTCCTGTAGCACTGCCCTATTGCACAGTATTGCCCTTAGACCTAGTCAAGCTGGGGTCCTGCACCTCAGAAAACCCTGTGCTTTAGAATGCTATCTCTCAAAATGTCTACCTCCAGTGCGTGTGGCCAGCTGGGGTCAGCAGTGTCATCAGGGCGGGATACCCTGAGGCTGGACAGGACTGTTTATGCTTTTCTTCCCTACTTAGCATTCTATCTGACCCTCCAAGACAGCATAGGCAGGGAAAGAATATCACCTTGCATAGTCTCTATAAGGGAAATACAGGGTGAGTTGTTGTGAGAGTCTGGGGACGGGGAGTGCCATAGAAAGATCCATTTTGGATTCACTCTCTCTACTGAGAAAATGAATTTCCAGGATTAAAGGGGAGAACTGTCTCCATGAGGTGCCGTTGCTGGTCCTGTCCTGAAAGTGTCGCAAGGGCTGAACTGTGCCCTAGTAAGTTCACTGTGGATGAGGACCTAAGACTTATCCTAGGGAGCTGTGAAATTTGGGCCTGGTGGGCTTGAGGTCTTGTGTTTGAGTTGGGAAATCACCGTTCCTTGAGCAGACTCTATGAAAAACTCCATTCCAACACCTGTAGTAACAGGAATTGCAAAAAACGCAGTGTCACTCACAGCACTGCAGACCCAGCTTCTGGAGATAACTTCACTGATAAGGATAGAAATCCATTACCTTGAAGAAATACTGGGTAGTCTAGTATTTCTCAGAGAAGACCCGACTGCCACCTTGTTCTTGAGAAATCTCAAATTTACTTAGAGAAACCTTGCTGATCAGTGATAATGGTCCATCTCAGCTCTTCTCCCTCATGGTTGAATTTCTTTTTTTTTTTTTTCAGTAATTATACTTAAACAATTTGAGGATACATGTTTAAATATAAAATTATTTAAGAAGTGTATTGCTATGCACTATTTCTTTTCAATCATGACAAAAGCTCTAGCAGGTTTTAATCACCCTCTGAATAGCCTTCCAACACTACCATCTCATTTAAAAATCTTTTTTAAGTTTAAAAATTATTTTTAAGTTTAAAAATTATTTTTCATATTCCTTAGCTTATAAATTTTACTACAATATTTTATCAATTTTACATATTTCTTGCCTTTCTTTAATGATTGTCTTTCAGCTAAAATTCATCTTGCACAATAACATTGTATATGTGGAGTGTGAATGTGAATATGAGTAATTGTATTTGTGAGTGTGTGTGAATGTATATATTAGTGTGACTATGTGTAAGTGGATTGTATGAGTGTATGAGAGTATATGTGTGTGTGAGTGTATGACTAGGCCTTGGATATGTGAAAATGTCTTTTTTTTTTTTGCTTTCACTCTTGAATAACTTTTAGGCTGGGTATAAAATGTTAAATTGCCTCTTATTTTCCCTTGCTTACTTGAAATTTTTATCTAATATCTTCTGGTCTCTGTTATGCTGATGAATTAACTACTGTAAGATTTACTGTCATTGCCTCTAGGTAATCATTTTTTCCTCCACTAGATTTTAAGAATATTCTCTTTCTCTTAATTATTATAATATATTTAAGGTTATATTTGTTTTTATTTAATCCCATCGATTCTTGGAGCACAATAAACCTGATGACTTAGTCCTTCTTCAATCTAGAAACTTCTCAATAATTACTTCTTCAAATAGTTCTTCACTCTCCTTTTCTTTTTATTCATCAAGAACTCCTGTTTTATAATTGTTGGGGCCTCTCAGACTGGTCTCTTAAGTATGTTTTCCTATTTATCTTTGATTTTTATTGGTAGAATTCTTCAGATCTATGTTTCAGTTCATTAATTTACTCCTGGATTCTGTTCTGTCTAGAAATTATCCCATTTACTGCATTTTCAAATTCATTAACTATGTTTTTCAATTTCAAGGATTCTAATTGCTTTTGTTTTTGTTTTGTATCCATATCTAAACTTGTTGGGTTCAAATTTGTTTTTGATCACTAATTTTTTTATTGTAATCAGATGGAAATTATATCTTTAATTTGACACCGTGACGCTTTGACACCCTGAACATTTTTTAAGTCTTTGTCTGACTGGTCCACAAAATAAATATCAAATGGCAAAATTCCATTAGATGATTGTTGATTTTGTTGATTCTGTTTTATAGAGTTAGATTTCCTTCATATATTTTGGAACTTTTGTTTGCTGATTTATTTTGAACAGGAAAATTTCTTTCTCTCTCTTTCATACACACATACACACATTTACACATTTACACACATATACCCATGCAATCACCTCCCTCCCTGCCACCCACACACTGCTTAATACCTTCCCCCTCTTGGTCTTTGGGTTTTGTAGTTGCCTCTACACACCCTTTAGGTCTTCAATGTAGGATTAAGTTTTCTAATCACACTTTGAGGTTACTGCCCCTGTAGGTGGTTGGGAATACGACAAATACAGGCTTGAGCCAGAAGGCAGCATGATTCAGTTTATTTTATTTTATTTTATTTTATTTTATTTTATTTTTTTTAACGGTAGGTCCCAGGGATCTAACCCAGGTCCCTCCATATGGGAGACAGACGCCCAACCATTTGAGCCACATCCATCCCTTGATTCAGTTTTAGAGAATGAAACTAGGTAATCTAAGCACCTTTAAAAAAAAAAAAATATATATATATATATATATAACATTTATGTAAGCAAATGCACATATATGCATATATATTTATATATCATTTTACAAATATTGGTATGTATTGTGAAAAATTTTACCCACAATAAAAATAAAATAAAATAAAATTTAAAAAAAGAGAATGAAACTATGTTTTTCCCAGTACCTCCCTGGGTCTACAATTTCTATATACCCTTTGATCCAGCCAGCAGTCAATAGATTTTATTTCTCCTTACCTCCTTTTATAAATGGTGAGCTTCTCCAAATTTATGGCTCCAAGCTATAAGTGAAACTCAGGTCCTCCCCCATTTTCAGGGGACTACTTTAAGTCACATTTGTTCCACCAGTGCTGAATTTTTTGCCACAACTAATAAAACCAGAAAACTGTGACTTTAGCCTTATTTATCACTCTTTCTGTTCTGTTTCTCATCCACATAAATATCTATCTTATATTTGAGCCCATCTGTGTTTTTATTTTTATTTTTAAACATTTTTTGAAGCCTGCCTTCTCAGCCTCATGTTGACCTGGATGCTTCCTTCTCTGTTTAAGCTTGGGAAAAAGTAGACCATTTTTTGGTGTTTTCATTGCTTCCCCACCAATTAACTCCCCTACTTAATCATAATTATGTCTGCTCTTTTCACACTAATGACACTGATCTGCCAAAGTCACTGAAGACATCCAATTTGTCTCCATATTGTCCATTTGATATTTGCTATAACCATCATCTTAATTCCAGCTTATTCCTATAATAAACACTGCTTACTTATGTAACCTGTGTGAGCATCTGTTTCTTGCAGCCTAAAGAAGACACCACTATAAAAAAGTGGTCTTTCTAAAAGTTAAAGGAAAGTCTAGTCATGTTCTTTGCTTTCCTAAAATGTTTAAGTGACTCTTCATCATGTATCTATGAAATAGAAGTTGAAACTGCTTGGCATGACATCTTTCATGTTCTAGACACTCCTTCTTTAGCCCTCTGCTGCACTTTTCAGCCAAACTCCATCTCAGAATTGTCCTTGCCAAAATGGAACTTACATATGAAAGGGGAAGACAGGTATTAATCAAATAATCAGTAGATAAATAGAAAGTTGCATCTGTGACAAGTGTTATCAAGGAGAGGGCGATGGTGGTATGGGAACTTGTTGTTAGGGAAATTGACCTTGTGGACGAGAGTTCCTTGACATCCCCACAGAATTAAATGCTCTCTTGTTTGTGATTCCGATCTATTGTGTGCATGATTCTGTTGTTGCAATTAACAACATGAATTTAAATTTATATGCTATCTATCTCTGCTACTAGGCTATGAGGTGCTTACTCATTTCTGAATCTCTGCTGTGAGCAGAATATCTGGCACATAATAGGCTTTTACTAAATATGATAAACGTTGAAATATTTTCTGATTGAGTCAAAGTATAACTTTAGTCATGGTTTATAGAGAAATTTATAGAGGAATCATTTTTTATTTCCAGTTACTTTCTCTAGAACAGGATGTTCAGTGTCTAGTTGCTCTGCAGAAAACAGTTACATTCTCTAATAATTATAAGCTTTTTAGCATTCTTTCTTATAGGTCACAGACTATTCTAGCAGTCACTTGCTAGCTTTGAGGTTGGAAAATGAGGAACAGCATTCACTAGTTAAGTTCAAAGGTCAGAGCACAAACTACACTAGTGCCTTTCAGAAAATGGAAAGCGATGAACATCATTCGATGAAATAAAGATTGTAGTAAAGAGAGCAAAAATAGCCAAACATCATATTGAACACATCAGGAATAAGCAAGAGCATGGTAAGGCAATGGTAAATAAGTCTTCTATGGTTTTCTGATCCTGTATATTTTAAAGGATTAGAAATAAGACCTTAATAATCGTTAGCTCCTCTTTATATCTGATCACAGTATACACAAAATCCAGACTATTTCCATATACTCTCAACCCTACCTTCTTCCTTTCCTGGCACTGAGGATCTTATGGAAGAGGGACTCTTCCCACACCAAGCCACTCCCCAC
This sequence comes from Tolypeutes matacus, assembly GCA_026826555.1. Lineage (NCBI taxonomy): Eukaryota > Metazoa > Chordata > Mammalia > Cingulata > Chlamyphoridae > Tolypeutes > Tolypeutes matacus. Next base: position 8,728,786 of record JAKSZT010053783.1, read on the forward strand.
CTCCACTTGGGGTGGTCTACCCCCATACCTTTCTCTAGGCAATTAGGTTTCTCTTTTTAGGAAACCTAATTCTCCCCCAAATGCCAACACTGAGTTTACAAGAAATAGGGCATAAGGGAATCACTATGAAGAAGCACGGCTCCGCAGAAAAACTGAACTGGGTAGTGAGGTACCTATCTTTCCTGTATGGACAGCTCTGCTGTGGAGCTGCAGTGCACTGCCCAGATTCCTCTTGGACCATGGCCCTCATTCTCCCAGCTTCTGGGAATTTGGGTGGCTTATGGCTCTTAGCAAAGATGCTTTCCAGGAACTTCCTACAACATAAACTTGTGCCCCCATTTCACAAGTAATGAAGTGGGCCATCCGGCTTTCCTCCTGGGACTGGCCGAAGCCTGTGGCACTGCGCTGCAGTGCAGTTCATCTACTCCTAACCTGAGCACTTCCCTCCACCACAGGTGTTGACCCAAGGGCATTTACCGATAAACTTCCTGCTGCAAATCTTCATCTCTCATTCAGTGTCCAAGGAACCCTGTTTAAGATACTTCAAACCACTCACACATTTTATGGGAAAATGAGGGAAGAGGCAGTACTCCACAATCTCAGCCTCCCCAAGTGCTGGTTTCAAACCTCTCCACACCTCTCACCAGCTCCATAACTTTGTCTTGGCAAATGCCCACAAAACAGATCTGTCTGTTTGTCTTTTGGTGCTGCTTTGAAGGGAAAGATCCTAGGAATTGTACTTATGTTAATTTAAGAGTTAAAGAATGTACTTTTTTATGATCTTATCTTGAGTTGTCTCCACCTTATAGCATACCTACCTAAATCATTGGAGGGGAAAGCCCGGGAGAGAGATGAAAAGGGTATCCCTTGGTGACATACGTTACGATTCTTTATACCTTATGTATGCTCAATAACAGTAATGACTTCTTTCCTCCTATTCCAGGCATGTGGAATGCTTTTAGAGTACGTGGGTTTTCAGTAATTCTTATGGGAGTCCTATAAACAACAGTCCTTCTATTTTATTTTTAGACTGTGAGTAAATAACCATGGCGCAGGAGCACAAAATCACAAAAGGAACTGTGGCTTTTTTTTTAACTGAGACATAATTCATATAACATAAAACCCACAATTTAAAAGTGTACAATTCAGTGGTTTTTAGTATATTTACTATTTCATCAACCATCACCTGATTTAATTGCAGAATATTAACATTACTCCAAAAAGAAATCCCTTCCTTATTAGCACTCAGTCTCAATTTTCTCTCCCCCCGCATTCTTTGGCAACCATTAAATTTACTTCCTGTCTCTATGGATTCACCAATTCTGGACATTTTATAAAAAAAGAATTGTATAAGACTTTTGTGTCTGGCTTCTTTCACTTGGTGTAATGTTTTCAAGATTCATCCATGTTGTAGCATGCATCAGAACTTCATTCCCTTTTATGACTAATATTCCATTGCATGGTTATACCACATTTTGTTTATCCATTAATCTTTTAATGGACATTTGGGATGTTTTCACTTTTCAACTATTATGAATTATGCCATTATGGATATCCTTGTACAAGTTTCTATGTGAATAAATGCTTTTAATTCTCTTGGGGTATATATTTAGGAGTGAAATTGCTGGGTCATATGGTAAATATATATTTAACTTTTGAGGAACTGTCAAAGTGTTACTTTCTGTTGTTTCTGTTGTTTTTAAATAGCCATCCTAGTGGTGTGAAGTGGTATCTCATCATGGCTTTGATGTATATTTCCCTAATAGCTAATGATTTTGAACATCTTTTTATGTTTGTTAGATGTTTGCATAGTTTACTTGGAGTTCCTTGAACTCTTCTCACCCGATAGCCTCTATAATCACTATTTCATGCCACCCTTTCTCTGCCCACCACCTCCTAGCTTTCCATAGCTCTTCTAGTACATCTACTCTGACAATTCCTCAATCCTATGGGGCCTCCAACCTTACTATCTTCTCACTGCTCCTTATGCCCTGTCATCTGTCTCTTCCTTATCCAGAGAAAATTCCATGGTCAGGCATTAAAACCCCCTCCTTGCACAAACCCTCAACTCTTTTGCCTGTTTCTCCTTCAGTTGTATTCACTTGTACACACCACTGCACTGTTTAAATCCATCTCTCTGCCCTCTCAGAGCCTCCACCTGTGCAACTGAATGCATAGCGTAAATACATAACCACATTGAATGGCCTCTCTTTAAAGTCATAGCCGCAAGTGACTCTTAATGCTGCCTGGCAATATTACTGCATTCCCCTAGACTGTTCTGTCTCCATCTCTCCCAGAGACTACTTCACACTTTCTCCTCAAATCTCCAAATTCTCCTCCCCCATTCCTCTTCCACCTGATAATCTGGTTGTCTAGATTATGAGAAAATTAAAGCTTCCAGGTTTCTTGGACATGCTTCTCAAGATCATAGGCAGTAAAATTAAGAAAGGACTTCCTAAATTCTCAATTTATGCACTGTGTTCCAGAACCAGTAAGATAAGAAAGAAGGAGTACATAAACTTTTATAAGTAGTTCCCAATTTTCAAGTTGTTTTCTAAAAGTTTGCAGTTTAGTTGTTTGACCCTCACAGTATTTTTTTTCCCCTTTGAAACAAAATTGTCTATGGAAGTTAGTTTATCATTTTAGCTCCCTTAACCTCTGAACCCATAAGCCCCAGAAATACAATACTAAATAAGTTTTAGAGCCTGAAATAAGAATGTGTCCAGAATCAATATGAGATTCTGGGAATATATCTCCCCCAACTTGTGTTCTGACAACAGGTCACAGATTTTCCTCCACTACCCCTACTCACTCATGTGTGCATGCACCCACACATACAGTTAACTTTGGGGGGAAAGATATAACCAGCTATAAGCCACTGGCTGAAACCCTAGAAGTCCATCAGGTATAAGTGAAGTACTTAAATGGAAGCTAGATGAAGGGGTGGGGATAAATAAGAATCTGTTTATTATTATTATTATTTTTCTATTTGCTTCTACTCACTTTTTTCTCTCCATTTCCAGCCACCTCTTTTTCATAATTAGAGACCTGCTAGGGTTTTGAAAAGGAGGCTCACACTAATAAAAGAATCAAATTGACCTGTCTAGTTTGCCAGGGCTTCTGTAACAAGTACCACAGACTACTTGACTTAAACAGAACTATAGTGTCTCATCCTTTTGGAGGCTGGAAGTTCCACTTCAAGACATTGGCCAGATCATGCTTTCTCTGAAGTCTGTAGCATTCTGGTGGTGGCTTGCCAGCAACCCATACCTCAGTCTGCCTCTGTCACATGGCCATCTGTCTCCTACTACTGTGTCCAAATTTCCTCTGCTTTTAGCAACTCCAGTCAATTGGATTAAGGCCCACCCTGATTCAGCCTGGCCTACCTTAACTTACAACATTTTCAAAGATCCTATTGACAGTTGGGTTCAAAATCACAGGACTAGGGGTTAGGACTTGAATACATCTTTGTAGGGGGCATGATTTAATCCATAACATGGCCCTACCTTTATTTCTTTTTAGTGACCCAAAGCTAATGAGGACCAGAGACTGGGGAAGGGGAATTAATGAAAAGCAGTGAGTAGTATGTGGTCAGATCTTTTTATCTCTAATTCTTCTTTAGCACTGTTTAAAGAGCCAACTTTAGAACCTGGTGGTGCTTGTCCTGGGAAATGGTGATTATAATCAGTCCTAAGGTCTGGAAAAAGTAGAAGGGCAGACAGTGAGGGGCTGTGGAAAAAATGGTGAAAGGGAAAGGAAGGTCCAGGTTAAAAGTAGGAGAGAAAATAAGGGATTCTTTGTGATAAAAAGACAGGTTGTTCATGAATAAGTAATTAAGGACAGCATCAAGTACTCCTAAGTAAGTAACTTGTTCTTTAACTAACAACCATCTCTTTTGCAAAATCATTTTCTAGAAGTAATTTCAATGATATACTGCTATTTAAAAAATAATTTATTAAACCTCTCATTTCAGAATAACATTCAGGTCCCTGGCATAGTCTTAGGCATGTTCTCATGCTGATATCTTTTGAAGATCATTACAATGTTATAAAAAGAAACAAATTGCAATTAAATTATAACTATTATATAAAGAGATTACTTTCTTAATGGCAGCTGGAAATTGGTGATAATTTATTGAGATAATAATTTACGCTTAATTCTAGGAATGTTTTTTCCTCCCCCATTTCTATGAGGTAGTCAGGTTCTTTGTTGTTCTTTTTTTTTTTGTCTTAGGGAAGCTTCTTGTTTCCTCACCAAACAAGGTTTCCTGTACACAAACTCTCTTTCTAGCTTTGGTATGTTTGCATTTGAAAGCCTGAACTAGTTAAGGTATTAAGGGCTTTGGGCCTGGGGAGGCAGGAGGAGGAATTGGAAGGATGTGAAGCAGGAGGTAACTTCTGAGTGAAGAATGGATGAAAGCATTCAGTTTTTTTTCTGGGAATTGGAACCCATGACCTATTCCATACAAGGGGCCCAGAGGATTTGACAACCCCTTCCTGGCAGCATAAAGAGGGGTAGCTGAGCAGTGTGCATGAGGGGACTGGGTCTTATATATTGAAACATCCAGCCTTGGTTGAGATTCCTGTGCCCGCTGAAAACTGAGAGATGTTAGATATTTAGGGACCATGAGAGCTTGGAGAAAGACAGTATTTGTGGTTATTGTGACCAAAGAAGGCCCAAAATATTTGCTCTGTGTAGGATTTTTAGCTCTACATGATTGTGGTGAATAGTAGGGAATGGTAAGAAAAGAAACCTCCAACAATAATTAATATTGGCTTTCGCAGCAGCACATGCAGGTAGATATTTAGAATTATATTTAATTAAATTTAAAGAAAATGAAGTAATGTGACATTGTTGGCATGCCTGAGTACTTTGCAGAATAAGATCCACCCCTGGGGCACTGGTTCTGATATAAATTCCAAAGTAAGGACTCCACTACTTTGTTGAACTATTATTGCAAAGCGACATAGCTTCGTTGTGGTAGAGGTCAGGGAGAATTTGAAGTGCAGCATTCGCTTGGATATGATTTTTAATGCCTGCATCATAAATCTGTGATAAGCCAGTGTTCATGAGGGGCCAGCATTACATGCAGTTTAGAGCGTAGTGCAATTTGAGAGATGTTGGTGACAAGGGTAACGATTCCTTTAGGCCTACCTTCTGACCTCTAACAATTCCTGATACTTGGACCCTGCAAGGGTCTTCTGGGACACAGAAAATTAAATTGTGATACTCTCTAGTTGTTTTTTTCACTCAAAGCAAAAGTTAACTTCAGATGCAATTTTATATTAAGTTCTTCACATGTCACATGGTTATGAAAGTCATAAATCTCATGGTTGGATAGAAAAATTATTATTATGTCCCTATGTCTTAGCCTTGTAAATCTACCTAATCCACCCAAATTTTGTGCCACAGAGAGCACATAAAGGGTAGCAGCAAGTACTAGCTTGAATCAAAGGAATTTCCCCATGGCTCTCCCACTTGCCTGCTCAACCAGTTTTCTGTTCTTATCTCACTGGCTCTTCAGTCCTATAGCTTTTAAACTTTGTCCCATGTATTGGTTATAGGCGACTTGATGATATGCAGTTGGGTATTCTGTTGTTGTACTCATTTTCCAAGATTTTAGTGGAATAATCCAGATAAGAGACACTTGTTCCACTATTTTTGGTTCCCAAGGACCCGTACCAGCTTCCCTCCTGGTCGCAGCCTAGCATTCAGGATCAGCCACATTCATTTATTCACCCATCCATGCTCTGTATATCCTGCCTACTTCCAAGGTCACAAGAGTGAAAGTATAACATTTTGTGGTCTGAATTTCTATCTCCCTTTTGCTGTAAAACTATAATAGTAGCTTTAATAAGGAACCAATACATGATTATATATCCCCTCCATACATGCCAAGGAGATGCTGATACCCTGGATATACAAAGCCTATGACTAACATGTATGGAATCATGGTTTCTTCCAGGCTAGTATTGCAGCAACTCAAAATGTCTTCCCTTTTCTTCTGTTTAATTTAAATTTTCTTTTCTTTTTTTTCACCTAAGCAATAAATGTACATAGTTTAAGAAACCAGATTGAACTAAAAGTTCTTGTTGAAAAACTGCAGTCCCCTGACCTATCCTCCTTCACCCCATGCTCCAATCCCATGTCCCAGGGGCAGCCACTTCCAACTCTTGAGTGTATTTTTCCCCTGGTATTTCCTTCATATTTACAAACGATATTCTTAACTGATATTTCTTGGTATACCAATTTTAGGTATGATGTTTTGACATCTTGTTGCAGGCATTGAAAATTTCATCCTTTCTAGCATTACTTTTCCACCCCACATTATTGTAGCCCAACTTCCCTTCTCCTCAGTCTCCCAAACTGGTTCTACCAAAAATTTTGGTTAACTAAACAGTCATGTTAATGTTGCTATGGTTATGCAAGGAATATTCATTGTTGTTCTCAGTTCTTTTTTCAGACAACTTTTTGCTTTTCCTTTAGTTATTGAAAGATCCCCAGTTCGGTGTGTTGGATAATCCCCCTGTTTTTAGCCTGGTGCCTCTCTAGGGCCCTGCATTCCCCAGAGGACCCCTCAGAGGGTCTTTGGTGCTTCGTCCCTGCAGACACTTAGGTTGTCACTTCCTCTCTTCTCCTCAGTAATTAGTCATACATCTACTTTATAGTTTTAATACCTTTTTTCGTACATCATAATTTTTAAGGGATTTGGGAAAGAAAAGTAAGTAAACATGCATGGTCAGATTTCAAAAATTTCTCTCTTAATAAATCATATATTTCTCTCTTCTCTCCCACACCCTAAGCCTCTAATATAGTGTTCTAATATTTTCTTTCTTCCCTTTCTCTGTCTGACTTCCCATATTTCTGAACCTCTTTCATTTTCCCAGGGGCTCTAGATTGCAATTGATTCATATGCAGTTTCTACTTGCTTAAACAGAAAATTGGAGGGAGGTTAACCAGATGGCAATGACTTCCTCCATCTCAGTTTATGCCTGACAAAGTAAATATTTTCTGAATTGATAAAACAGCTCAAATTATGCCAAAAAGTGAAGGGGCTTTAAAAGTCCAGAGTGCTGAGGGATTAGTGTATCATGTTACTACATCCTCACTGATGTCTGGTATTTACAAATCAATATATTTGAATAATTAAATAAGGTGCCTATCTTAGTTCAGGTGCTATAAGACCATAGATATGGACTCTACATTGTGAAACAACAGCAAAATCTTTACTTCTTTGGTAGAAATAGCAGCTTACTGCAGTTGATATTCCCATACTGCTTCCTTTTTAATCCTGGTCATTGGTATATATAAATCACATAGCAGGATTTCTGTTAAGTAAATTAGCTATCATTTAGGAAAGTAATCTTATGATGGGTGTGGTGGTTTGACATAGTTACGAATTCCAAAAATAGATTTGGATTATGCTTATAAACTGGTCTGTTCCTCTGGGCATGATTAAGTTATGATTAGGGCTTTGATTGGGCCATGTCAGTAGGGCGTTGAGCCCCCCCCACCCTCCACCCCCGTCTTGGTGAGTGGGGAATCAAGGATAAAAGACATGGCAAAGGACAGAGTTGGAGTTTTTTTTTTTATGTTGGAGTTTTAATGCTAAAGCCTGTGGAAGTAAGCACACAGAGGAGCTTGTGAGGAAAGAGAGAAGCCCCAGGAAAAGAGACGAGCGGTTCGCCTGACAGTTCACAGCTGGCCTTGTGGAGAAAAGCAGAGCCTAGAGTGCCTCATAGTCTACAGCTGACGTCTTGGAGGAAACAGAGGAGCTGAGCCCCGAGAGAAAGGGAGTCCCAGGAAGAGAGGAACCCAAGAAGCCTGAACTCTGGTAAACGTCAGTAGCTGTCTTGCTCCAACACATAGAAACAAGCTTTGATGAAGGAAGAAACTTATGCTTTATGGCTTGGTAACTGTAACCTTCTACCCCAAGTAAATACCCTTTATAAACACCAACAGATTTCTGGTGTTTTGCATCAGCACCCCTTTGGCTGACTAATACAATGGGTTAGTGCTTGCAAAAATGTTATTATTAGTGGAAAATGAAGTACCATAAAGACCATTAGGGCTTATGCTCAGAGTATTGTGAAACATGTTGGCTTCAGAAGGACAAGACCAATATCTTTTTTGTTCCTAGCACAGGGTTTGGCACATAGTACGCCAACGATCTGCCAAAGTATTTCATCATTGGATCTGCCTAATCTAGCCCAAACAGGAGGCAGTCTCTAATGGTTATCCTCTGGAGCACTCCAATTCCACCTTCCAGGAGAGCAGGAATCCACCATTTAAGAAATTGTCCTGCCTCAGGTGTATGGAGGGAATGAAAAGATCCATGTTATCCTCATGAGTGTATTCCATCATAAATACACCTTATCTGACAGGAAAAGCATGTGTTTCATGTTAGGAAGCAATGGTGAGCAAGGCTGACATACGGTCTTAAATATCTAGTTCACCACATATCCCAAATGTCTAGCACAGAGTGAACACAACAAATATTTGTTAATTGTCAACAAATCTTTGCCTTCCTAGAACTTACAGTCTAGCTGGCAAAAGAAAGCATATAATAAAAATTATAATGTATTATGATAAGTATAGAGGGATGTAGGAACTTTATGGTAAGTCAGAGAAGGCCTCCTGAACAAAGTGATGTCTAACTGAGAATTGAAGGATGGGTAGAACTTACCCATCAGAAGTGTCTGGGCTGGTGATGGGGAAAGTGGGGAAGGCATGCAATGCACTAGGGAGTGTTCCAGGAAGAGGAAATAACATGAGTCAAGGCTTGGAGAAGTCAGTTTGGAGAGGAAAGAAGTAGATTGTGGCCGGAGCCTAGAGTGAATGGAGTGGCTCAAAATAAAGAACAAGAGGAGACAGAAAGGGAGATCCATAATATCCACATGTAAGGGTGAATTTTAGTCTTAGAGCCACAGGGAACTATTGCAGGCTTTTAAGACAAGGAGTGACCGAACTTAGCATGTCAACTGGTGTGATGCTCAGGGAAAACATCATCCCTTTTCTTTGGCCATATTCTGGAGTATATTTTGAATATTGGCAAACAGATTATAATTCCTCCTAAAACTGAAATAACTTCTTGGATCTGGTCCCACCTGTTCTTCATTACTTTCCATATTCCATGTAAAATTGATACCTGGTACTTATTAAGGTGGGATCCATTTCTTTTTAAAAATTTTTAATATTTTTAATTTTTAAAGAAGCTTTAGATTACATAAATGTTACATTAAAAATATAGGGGATTCCCATATAACCCACCCTCGTCTTCTTCCCCACTTTCTCCCATTATCAACATCTTTCATTAGTGTGGTTCATTTGTTACAATTGATGAACACATTTTGAAGCATTGCTACTAACAATGAATTATAGTTTACATCATAGTTTACACTTTACACTGCACAATTTTATAGGTTTTGACAAATTATATAATAGCTTGTATCCATCATTGCAATATCATGCAGAAGAATTACAATGTCCCCCAAAATGCCCCATGTTATACCTATTCTTCCCTCTCCTTCCCCTTAGAACATCTGGTGTTCTAAGTCTATCTATCAATGATAAAATTTCCTCCATTGAAAATAATAATAAGTTTATTTGAGTCCATAGTTTCATTCCCCCTTATGTTTGCTCATTCCTCAATCTTGAGGATTTGGGGATGGTGATGCCCACTCTGTTTCTGATTGAGAGGGGGCTTAGATCCCATGTGGCAGATGGATGGAACTGTCTTGCTTGCAATTGTAGATACTCTCTGTTTTGAGGGCTGAGCATTGTCCATCATCATCCTTTTGTTAGTCGTCCTGGACAAGTCCAATGAACTGGAGAGTCCAATGAACTGGAGAGTAGGTGTTGGCTGCAACTCTGCTGAGATTCAGGGCTCAACTGGCATATGAACACACTGAAGATTTATGTCTCTGGGACATATATTTAACAAATATAGTGCTAATTATGGGTTCAAATAAAAGGGGCAGAAGAGCCGCATGTAGGGAAATTATAAATGAGTCTAACTCAGTTACATTGGGGAGCATATATTCCAAAGTAAGGCCCACTGACAGGGTGCCAAATTCTTGAGATTGTCTACCCTTCCTATAGTGTCTAGATGTCTCTAGAGCCCTTAGGAACCCTGCTGTTTGAGGCATTGTTTACTGTGGCAGTCAATGACGGATCCATTTCTTAAGGCTCCTGGAAGTCAGAGCACGTCAAAGAAGTTGCTCAAGCCCAAAATGTTATTGCTTTCCAGCTGTCTCCAATGACATGGGGATAACTTTCTTTAATATGGGGTTTGAGAATTTGTTACCAAAAAATCTATGCTGGACAAGGCTTAAAACCCAAATTAAGATATTTTATTTCAATAAAGCTATATTCCAAGTTGATACCTGTTCTTTTTCAGAGCATTGTGAGAGGTATTTTGTTCTACCTTTCAAGTTCAAGAAGGAGACCAAAGAAGTTTGCTCTGGCAAAAATCGAACCTGGTGATTATCTTATGAGTGCCTTTGCTGGAGTGTGTCCCCACTCTTTTCCAATAAGTATGTGTTTACTAGTGCTGGGATAGCATTAACTATTCTTCTTCTGTTAGTGAGAGCTAGCCATGCACTTGTGCCAGGCTGTCTCAGATAATGCCTTGCACAGCCTGTAAGTGACTCTGATTATTCTTTGGCCCTCTCTCTCCTCTGTTTTATCCCTGCACCCCAATAATAGAATACAGTGATGGAAGAAGTATAGAAAAGTTTTAGTAATCAGATGTACTTGAATTTAAATTTTGGTTCTCTTACCCTGGTTATCTTGGGCATAACTTATATTATCTCAGCCTCATTGTCCTCATTTATGAAATGGAGATGACAATATCCTACATAAAAGGTTGCAATGAGGATGACGTGAGATGATAAAAATCATGTGCCTAGGACAAGGTATAGTACATTTAATGCCCAATAAATGGCAGATGCTGCTACAATGGTAGGAAAAATATAAATCTTCGGTATTTTTTCCACATGACAACCAAGATTGGACTCATAGTTTTTCATAAATCTGTCATACTTTTTATGTTTATTCAGTGGTTGATATAGTTCAAGTGTCCGAGTGTGTGTGTATGTGTGCGTGTGTTTGACTTGAAGAGTTGGCCCTGATTAGGAGATACACTCAGGGAATATGATGTGATTTTATGGGGAGGATAAAAGGTCCTACCTGCTCCAAATTTATCTCCTATGAACCCAACATTGACTTTTCTATTCATGCCATATAGTGAGTGTCTATTGGAAATATTATCCAACACCTTGACTTCAACTACCACTTAGATGTTAGCAATTCCCCAAATTATATTTTCAGCCCTCTAGAGAGAGCCCTACTCTGAAAATATATATTCCAAATTAAACCAGTATATTCCGCCGAAGGCTGGTAAGGCAAGGTGATTGACTGCTTTCCTTTATTTACTCTGAATGCAATTTAGTTCCTCATTGTTATGAGTGGTGTATCACATTGGAAATGGCTTTCTACAATAAGTTTATGTTTTGGCAACTAGTGGAAAACCATGATGGTATATGAGGTCATTGGAGTTGACATTAGTGTTTTTTGCCTGAACTACAGGGCAGGCTAGATACTGTTAAGGAGTAAAAGGACAATGGAAATTTGGTCTTTGTTATGAATGTGATGTTCAGATTTTTTTTTTAATTTTAAGATTGGTTAAATGTTAATGAAAAGCAATTTAATTGTAATTTTTGGTAGTGCCTTTTGCTCTATATGCCTTAATTTTATTTTATATCAGTAATAATTCAAAATACCCACCGAAATGAAGATTTTCTCCAAAGTCATTAGGCTTCAAGAGTTCATTTGGCCTTAGACTGTGTTGACCCTTAAACACTTCTTAATGCCTGCTTCTTCCTCCTACCTTTTCTACCTCCTTTTTTTTTTTTTTTTTTTTTTTTTAATGTATATATCAGTGAGAAGAGAAAATTAGCACATGTGATAGAAACACTGCAGTCTCTACTAGACGTAAATTCCTAGGATAAGCCTAGAAAGAAGTATTCTAATTCTAAAGAGATATAGTAAATTGTTTTCTAGGATTGATTACTTGTCTAAGTTCTTTGTATATAATTGTTCAGTCATGAGTCTCACAGCAGAGATAGAATGGTGGTTTTTGCCCTAAAGAGGGCATTTAAATGGTTTACCAGTGTAGAGGCAAGAAGACTTAGGGCAATGAGCAAGAAATCCAGGGATAGAGAATTCTAATCCTTACTTTTTAACTAAGATGTTGACTAATACTGTAGTTTACTTTTCTGTGACGTGTGGGCTTGTATGTGTGTGGGTTTGGAGTTGGGACAGGGTGGGAAGGAAGGAAAGATGAAGGTTAAATTATCAGTCCCCTGTTTCTGGAAGAACTCAAGTGTATGTCCTGTTGATGGTGGATCAGTGTAATCATCTTCAGGTAGGAAATCCAGCACATTCTCCACAAGTAGCTAGTACAAATGATTGTTTAATAAAGGTATTTATTGTAAACTGCCAAACTCTTGGCTGCTAAAAGTCAATTAAAATTGAATTTGTATGTGTATGTGTATGTATATTAATGAACTTATATATATGTAATTCTTAAATGGAAAGTAATTGATTTTACATAGTTCGAAATGAACTCTTTGGTATAGAAATTCTGCCAGACATTATCAGAATAAGCTTCCTTAGCTTACCAAGTATTCGAAATGAAATTCTTGTATACCTCTTGTTGGTTGGCTAGGGAAGGTGTGCCGTGAAGCCACTGTTCCTACTTTGTAGTTGTCTTTAGCTTTGCTTTGTCTTCTGCCACAGTCTGGACAGGGTGCCAGGGCCAGCTATCTCTGCACTCCTCTTTCAAAGCTCTAGGCGGTAAATGAGCTTTCAGCAAAGCCCAAGATTGCTCTCTTGGTGTTAGTGAGAGCACTCAAGGTTAGTTTCAGAAAGTTGAGGGATGAGTTATAGTTACAGTAGACAAAAAGAATAAATTGTATCTGTAGCCTGCATACAGTGTCTTATATAATTTTTCCTGTATTTCAAAATTGTGCATTTTAATTGGCAGTCATACAGTATTTTTAAAAAATGCAAATGCATTACATAGTGAGTACTGTTATTCTCTATGCTGGTCACTTCTGGTTTGTATTCACAATCTATGTTATCAGAATCACTTTAAACCAAAGCATTTATAGTCCCTGTACATGTAGCCAAAACACGACTAGCACTGTTAATTCTGCCCACGTGTAAGCTAATAGAAGAATGATAAAGCAGGTACTAGTAGAATTTGTATGTCAGTTTCTCCTTCAAGGAAAAGGACAGGTGCTCAGTATTCACATTTAGACATACAGAATTTACTCCAACCATTAAGGAACCATACAGATGTTATGAACTTGAGTTTGTACAGTGCCAATCTTATGAACGTCACTTGACCTGACCATAGGTGCCCATACATAGTCATTTACATGTAATGTCTCAAGCTGGTAGTGTCCTTTCTTCCTAGTGTCTTAACATTTATGAACTTGTATCTGATTTGAGGGGCATTTCAAGAAAGCTGTGAAGAAGTGTTAGGCGTCTGCTTTGTGCCATAGGCATTTTGGAACATAAGACAGAGTCTGCTCTCTGGTATATGTGCAGAATTTGTCCCCAAGTAAGGATTCTGAGTCCCTTAATGCCAGTTGAGAATAGTAAAATTCATAACTATACTGAAAAGCACTTTTGTGTTCACCTTTTTATATTTTTTTAGAATTTTATTTTTGAAAAGTATACATAACTAGTGATGACTTTAGCATTAGCATTACTTGGAAGGAGGGAAGAAAGAGATAACAAAATTACATCTTAAACTCTGTTACTTAGCTTTCCAAAATGGATTCAACATATTCTCATTTTTCCAAATACTTGCTTTCCACCTGAAATAAGACGAGAGGACCAGTGGAGAAAGTAAGGAAATATTTGAGTGGGAAAGGCTTGTGGGCAAAAGAAAGCGGCCAAACCTTTGCAGTGTAACCTCTTCAGTAGAAAGTACAGTGTCTAAGGATAAGAATACTTCTTTAAAAAACAAATGATTGTTTTTAAACACAGTCTTAAATAAGTAAAAGGTTTACAACATTTTTTTCCTCTTGCTATTGGTTTTAAAATTTGCTACCCTGTGTTCTGAAATATTATAAAAGACTTAATACCAAAAACACTTTTAATGTCTGACATGTCTACATTTCACATGGTTCCTTTAATTCAGATATCATTGTAAATAAAAGTAAACTTGGATAAATTTGAGAATAAACTTTTCATTGTTGCAAAACTATGATTATGGATTTGTAAATTTACCCTTTGATCTAATGTACATTTTTTAATGTAGTCATTAAATTCTCTATTTAAAAAAAAAAAAAAAAAGGACAATGGAATAAACAGTATATGCACATAAGGATGTATTCACAATTTAAAAAGTTGGAAAGTACATGGGTTATTATTGCTGGTTAATAATTTAGTTTAACATTTAATTGTTTAAAAAAATACCTCTATCAGACTCTTTTTTATTCTACATATATTTCTTTTAGACTGGGGCCTTTTGTACAAAGAGGTTTGACTATTCTGATCAAATTATCTGCATAAAATTGTTTAAAACAACTCAAGCCAGTTAAGTATCTAACTTTACTATCTATTTCCCTCCCCAGATGTCTCCCTCATCTATCTGCTCATTGCCTCTGCTCGCTGTGTTCACTCATCTGTTCGTCTTCTAAGGAGGCACTGGGAACCTAACCCAGGACCTCCCGTGTGGGAGGCAGGTGCCCAACCGCTTGAGCCACATCCGCTCCCTGCTTGTTGTGTCTACTCATTGTGTCATTCATCAGCTCGTTGCATCAGCTCATCTTCTTTAGGAGGCACCGGGAACCGAACCCAGTATCTCCCATGTGGGAGGTAGGTGCCCAGCTGCTTGAGCCACATTCGTTCCCCCTTTACTATCTTTTTACTAACTTAATATTTCTTTTTACTAAAAAAGTAACAAAACCAGTAAACTGATTTGCATATGGAAAAAGGTAAATTTACTCATGGGAAACACCCAGTTTTTGAAGCTGAGCTCCAATTTCTTTCAAAGTTCAGTGCCCACAATTCTCCCAGGTTAACATATATTTTTCCTAGAAGACTCGTTCCTTAGTAGATTTCTGCTCCTCTTACTGGTAGCTTCAATGGTCAGAAATTCATCAGGGAAATATTATGTCAGGGAAAGAGAAAGTCTAAGGGAAGAGAAAACCAAAGTAGCAAACAGGAGCTATAAGGAAAGGAATGAAAATGGTGTAGCTGGGAAGAGAGAGCCTGAGAAAGGTTGTGGGTGGAGTAAGGGTGGAGGAGAAGCTGAAGCAGGTGGTAGAAGTTATTCTGAGCCAGAGGTAAAGATGTACTAGCTATTCAAGATAGACGCTTGGACCGACAGAGCCTGAGTAATACTGATCTCTTTTGAGTATATAAAACATGATGACCAAAAACAAAAGACTGTAAAAGGAACAGAAAATGGGTGAAAAACAGAGGTCAAAACCAGGCCACAGCTAGAAAAATTACCATGAAAGCAGAGCAGACACCTGCCTAAAAATAAGAGTCTTGAAACCAAGGCTTAGTTTGCTCAGCAGGAAAAATCTTTTTTTCTTACTCAAGCAGGAAACAGATGACAGAATTTATACAGTAAGAGCATTCTAAGGCCTTTGGGGGTTAAGATCAATGCCATCCTCCAAGGGTGACCATTCTGACAGATCCCAAGAGTAGGAGAGAGAGTAGGTGGGGCAGACGGCCCGCCAAAATGCTCAAGTTAAGTCAATGATTTTTGAAGTATACATTGATTTTATAATTATATTTTCCAAAGAAAAATGTGTCTGTCATGGGTGGCTTGACATTATGATACTGAATCTGACACTAGGAGAAAAATATTTGATATTAGGACGATCTCAGAAAATCCAAATCAAACAGTTGGGGTAGCTACCATGGATTAGAAATAATAATGAGAAAGTGCTTTTACAAACCATAAAGAATAACATAAAAAATGTGTTGTTGTATTAAACCAAGAATGAAATGCTTGGATAGGATGTCATGGCCATAAAAAGTACAAACATCTTATTAGTGTTGCAATACTTTATATTTTATTTTATAGAAAATATCTGTCATTGAGTACTTAATGGAATATAGTGCTAAAATGAAAATGTACGATTCCACAATTGAAAGGACATGGAAGAGTGAAACTCAAGTCATTCTGATCCCTAAAAAGGCAAAATAATCTGAGGCAAATAATGTACCTTAACTCTGCTGGAAGGAGTAAAGTAACTCTTGAAAAACGTCTTTCTATTACAAACTCCTTTTAATTCAGTAAAGCAAGACCATTATCTGGGAGTTTTGTTCTGTATGAATCAGGTACCAGGATTCTCACAAATACAAATACTTGTAAACAGTCCTTGTGCTTCAGAGGAATTTTAGTAGACAAACCTGGGGGATTAGGGCAGTTAGAAAATTTATGATAGGTGTTATCAGAAATAAATAAAGCTGAAACAGATGTAGAACTGCCCAATATTTTTCTCTGTGCCCTTAATTATTTAGTGATAAGTTAAAAAACTCATATTTGAAAGAATTACATTCAAATCAAGCCAATTAAATATATTGACAACTCCATAGAGTGACCTGAACAAATAGCATAAAATTTCCTTCTAAAACATGCACTTAACTATGTACTTAGGTAGGTTGTTTTCATAGAATCTTAAGAGATAATCTGAAATTGGCTTTCGAAGCACAGTATTTCTTTGGACCTAGGGAGGCAGTACGTCTGATGAATTTAGGAAAATTTTCTGGGTTTAGTAGGGAGAAGGCCTACTAATAGTTGCACAGGTTTCTGGGAAATGGCTTGGTTATTCTCTTTTATTCAACTACACAGTTTGTCAAAACCTATAAAATTGTACAGTGCAAAGTGTAAACCACAATGTAAACTATTGACCATGGTTAGTAGCAATACTTCAATATTTGTTCATCAATTGTAACAATTGTACCATACTCATGTAAGATGCTAATAGTGGAAAATGCGAGAGTAGAGTAGGGTGAGGTATATGGGAATCCCCTATATTTTCGATGTAACTTTACCGTAACCTAAAACTTCTTGAAAAATAAAGTTAAAAAAATATGCATCCTTATTCTCGGCACAATGGAATAGACCCCCAGGAGATGGATCGTGGGACTTAGAATTCTAAACAAGCTCCCCGGGTGACTCTAATAGACTCTAAATAAACAAACTCCTGTCCATTGACTCTTTTGCTCCTGTTTTGACAGAATGTCTAAGGTACAGTATTGCTGCCGTTGACTCTCAGGATCTGGGGGAAGGGAGGAAAGTACTGGTACAATTGCAGGCAACCAGTGATCGCCTTCTAGCTAGTGCAACCCGAAATGTTCTCTGCGATGGAATTTTGCAATTTCAAAGTAGGCGATTATTTTGCTTGTTCCACTGTTAATGAGACTGTAATTTCCTCTTGATGGTTTTTACCATCCAATGGTAGGGAAAATACTTAATGGTGTTTTTTGTTTTTACTTGTTTTACTTTTGTTTTCCCTTTGCCCTTTTATTCAGTACTTTTAAAACTTCACTATTCACTAGTTCAAATGAAGAATGAATATATTTAATTTTTAAGTTTTCCCTGAAACATTTTTTTCTTTTGCTTTGTAACCTCTTTCCCCCTTGCTTCATTTTACACTTATGAGACAGTTTTTAAAAATGTGAACTGCAAGAGATGCACTGATCCCTTTGCATCTCAATTCAGTATCTTTTATTTATTTTTAATCTCTCTCAAGGCTAGCTGTGCATTTTCTCCTTTTCAGTGTTTTTCTGAATACTGATTAGGGAGGGACCCAGGCCTTTGTTTCTGCTTCCTTTCAAATTGGGAGATAAGGTGATGAAGAGGGACATCCCTGACCGGGATGGGCTGTAGCTGTGGCTTCAGGTCCCCCAAATGTTGGATTTTCTCACACTTTCTCTCTCTTCGCATGAATAGAACACAATGAAAGCAGAACCGCCTGGTTCTTGTGGCTCGCCAGGGAGAAAAAGAAAATCTCCCCTCTTCTAGTTTTCACTTCCTCCCTTCCTTCTTCTTTTTTTCATGATTTTTAATGTTTATAGGCTTAAAAAGAAAAGAATTATTTTCATTGCAACTGCTCCAGAATTTTGTATAACTTAAGAAAGAAGCAGGGGTAGAGGTTAGAAAGAAATCAGGGCCACTGGTTTTCAGAACACTTGATAACACATACCCCATAAAAGGAGTTAATAATTTTACAATCTGAATTCAATTAACTACTATGAAAGGCATTACCTTGGGAAAATGTACGATTGAATTCAGAACATAACACTTGAATTTACCTCTATTGAGACCTCTATCTTATCAGTGATGCGGGAGAGAAATATAGAACAAATAATTAAAATTAACAAAGAATTTTCAACCTTAATTGTATCTAATACGTTCAAGTTTCTCCCTACTGTTGGTACTAAAAATGTAATTTACAAATGCATCTGATTTTCATCTATTTTTCCTCTGATCAGCTCATTCTCTCTAGAAATCCTTGAATCTACATACTGATAATACTGGTTTTGGAAAGGGCTAAATTGAAGAATTATGTGTTATGGCAGTAAAATCCATTTTCTAAAAAATAGATTCAGGCTTCCCATGGCTGAATGATAAGGGAGCATCTACAGAGAACAAAAGGAGGGCAGCAAAGTTTGGTAATTCCAGGTTCAGTAATCCAATCTCTCTCTCTCTCTCTCTCTCTCTTTTTTTTTTTTTCTTTTCACTTTTATTGAGTACCTTTTGATGTCACTAGTCACTAGTTCAACTGAGAAATAAATTTATTTATTTATTTCTGCCTACAATGCTTATTTATTTTTGTTTTGGTGCTCCCTCCTCTACACACACACACACACTCTCTCTCTCTCTCTCTCTCTCTCTCTCTCATACACACAACTCAGGCATTTGAATTGCTTTAGGATTCAGATATTCACTTCTTTCATCTAATTCTATCATTTATTTTAAACCTCCAGCTAGCAATGGGTAAGCCAAATATTTTAAAAATGCATCCAAAAAGTAAGACAAAAATCCTTTTTTTCTCACTTTGAATTTCATAATGAATAAAGCAGGCACTTGAATGGTTTAGGGAAGTACATGCTAAATGTTATAATACTGATCAACATTATTTCTGTCCTTTTATTTGGCAGGCATGCTATGCACTGGACTTCTCTTACTCAGCTTTCACTCTTTCTGTGCAAATCTTCTTTGTTTTATTCTTTTAATCCTGATTTTAAAAGCTGATCTGCTCTCAACCTACCTTCATAGAGATATTCTATTATAGAAGGAAAAAGGCAGCTTAGTTGGAGGCTGGTGGAGATCTCATTGAATCACCACTCCTTACATATGTCTGGTTAAGAAGGCATAGGAATAGTCTTAGCATACAAGAGAACTGCCATGTATTGTCAGTATTTTTTTTTCCTACAAATCCAAATAAATTGCCATTGGCATGGGGGAGTAATGGTATCATATTATTAAGTTTTCACTAAGTCTTATTACTAAGACTGTTTCAGAAATATTGACACAATAATTAAACTATATCAAATAACTCATAAAAGTGTTGTATTAGTCAGCCAAAGGGGTGCTGATGCAAAATACCAGAAATTGGTTGGCATTTGCAAAAGGGTATTTATTTGGGGTAGAGGCTTACTGTTACCAGGTCTAAAGCATAAGTTACTTCCTTCACCAAACTTTGTTGCCACTTGCATTAAAACTCCAAACTTCCTTCTCTGCAATGTAGTTTTTCTGTGTGCCTACTGACATGGACCAATAAAAGCCTTGATCATGATTTAATCAAGTAAAAGTAAAGCCTCTGAATCCAATACACTCTAATACGCCCAGAGGAAAAGACCAGTTTACAAACCTAATCCAGTATTTCTTTTTGGAATTCACCAATAATATCAAACTGCTACACTCTACCCTCTGAATTACAAAAAGACATTACAATATTAAAAAAAAAAAAAAAAAAACACCTTAAATCAGTACAATGCTAAATACAGAATCATATTTCAAACAGTTTAAAGAAATATGGTTTGTCTTGAGGCAAAGTCATGTCTAGTTGTAGACTTCTGAAACTTACAAAACCATTTATCTGCTTCCAGTACACAAATGGACAGACAAAGGATAAACATTTTCATTATCATAAGGAAAAATTGGGAGGGAAACATGAGTCAGGTCTTCTACAGTTCAGTAAACCTGCAGGACATACTTCATTAGTTGTCAAAGTCTGAGAGTCATTCTTAAGATGATGGTTTCTTTTCCCTGGGGCCTCATAGGGACCCACCCTTTACACAGGCTTGGTCCCACCCTCATCAAGCATCTGGGTGTCAACCAAGCTCTAGACCTCATCCTCCAAGAGTGCTGGGGTGATTGCCACACCTTACCAAATTTTTGGGTTAGAGCCTTAGGCCCCCTAGTACAATGACTGAAGACAACATTCTCTCTAACCTTTGGCATACAGGCTCAACCCTCTCAGAGCAAGTAGTTGACCACCTGGCCTTCCCTAATCCATGTGGGACAGGCACACCGCTCTCAGAACTATGGGGTGCTGACCTTAACCACCCTAATCCTTGAGGAATGTGCTCCACCCTCTCTGTACCTTGGGGTGGTGAAACTCTCCCAGAACATCAGGCGGGAACATCCACCCTCTTCAACTGCCAGGGCAAACTCACCCTCTCTGTACACATGGTGGGGTTACTCTCTTGGCCCAAGGTGATGTCTTAATTCCAGATCTCAGCTTCATGGTTTTCATCTTAAAGCCATTTTTCTTTCAATCTCTCCTTTTCATATCCCTTTTATTCCAGGCTGACAGCAATTTTGTTCATATAGGTCTCTCAAAAAGCTTGTTGGTGCAGCATGCAGGAAGCAGGGGTCCAAGCCATCAGACTGTAAGACTTTCCACAAGTCTTTCCTAGATAACTGCATCTTCAATCCTGATTTACAAGTTTCAAGTTTAGTTAAGTCCTGAAATGGGGCACTATTGTCTGGGAGCATGATTTCCAGAGGCTCGGCATTTCCAGAATCAGTTTCTGTGTTCTTTGTGCCCAAGAGTTCAGTCCTTAGCATATTTCTCTCATCTAGCATTTTGCTATAAGCTGCAAGTGGAAGCCAAGCTGTATTTTCTGGGTTTACTTTGGAAAGTTCTTCAGCTAAATGTCCAGGCTCGCCATTTTCAAATTCTGCCTTTCATAAAACACCCAGAGTTAATCTTGCTAATTTCTCTGCAACTTTAAAACACGGATCGTCTTTCCTCCAGTTTCCAATAATAGTTTCATCATTTACTTCTAAGGCTTCATGAAAAGGCTCTTTAGAGTCCATATTACTATCAACAGTCTCTTCAAAGCACTGTAGATCTTTTCTAACAAGCATCTCACAATTCCTTCAAAAAATACCTCTTACCTATTTTTAAAACCATTCCAGCATTTTGGTAATTGCAAAAGCACTACCCCACTCCTGGTACCAAATTCTGTATTAGTCAGCCAAAGGGATGCTGATGCAAAATACCAGAAATCTGTTGGCATTTACAAAAGGGTATTTATTTGGGGTAGAGGGTAGAGGCTTACAGTTACCAGGTCAATAAGCATAAGTGACTTCCCTCACCAAAGTTTATTGCCACGTGTTGGAGCAAGATGGCTGCCAACATCTGCCAAGAGTTCAGGCTTCCTGGGTTCCTCTCTTCCCAGGGCTTGCTTCTCTCTGGGCTCAGGCTTGCTTCTCTCCACAAGGCCAGCTGTAGACTATCAGGTGAACAGCTCGTTTCTTTTCCTGCAGTCTTCTCTCCTTCCTCACGACCAAGCTTCTCTGTGTGCTTACTTCCCCAGGCTCCAGCATTAAAACTCCAAACTTCCTTCTCCGTAGTTCAGTTTTTCTGTGAGTCCCTGCCCATGGGGGACTCAATGTCCCTACTGATGTGGCCCAATCAAAGCTTTAATCATTATTTAATCAAGTAAAAGTAAAACCTCTGAATCCAATACACTCTAATATGCCCAGAGGAAAAGACCAGTTTACAAACATAATCCAATATTTCTTTTTGGATTTCAGCAATAATATCAAACTGCTACAAGTGTATTCTATTTGTTTCAGTGATTATTTACTTTCTGGTTGTTGTTTTTTTTTCCTTAATTTTAAACACCAAGAGTCTTATGTGGTAGATTTCCCCAGAGGGTTTTAAAATTCATAATGCACAATGCTTCAATAGTGAATACTGGATGTCATAGAATACCTGGAATGCTAAACATGATGTTTTATGATCAAATATAGAAGTCACACAATGGAATAGCTATTTGAGACTTTAACCAATCCAAATTTTATATTTGGCATTCATTTTAAAAAGCTTTCCTTCTGGTAGAGTACGCTGTTTTCTTGTTTTAACAATTATTTCAGAAGTCTGACTTATCTATATTAAATCCAGCCTTAACATATTTAGTTGCTACCTCATTAAAGAAGCATTAGGAAATATATAAGTACTGATAAATTTCAAACCATATGATTTAAGGAAAAACTATAACTCATTGGGCTTTGTTTGCATTCACAGGCAGTTTACAAGAAGCAGGGAATGCTACACATTTATCTGCCCACCTGGGTTTCATCCTGTGGTAAATGCAAGGTAAGTATCAGCTGCCACAGATAAGCAGGATCAATACCAACTGATTATCACTGTGTATGAAAGTGCACATGGGTGCACATACCATTAGGGGAGGTGGTAAACTTATAATCAAACATTCTAGGTTGAAGTGCATGAAATTGCCATTTTTACTGGCCATTTCATTTGGTTCAACCTTAGGTCTTTCAGAACCAAAATGGACCTTGGAAATAATTTAATCCAGGGGATCTTAACCTGGGGATAATATGGGTTTGCTTTAAGGAGACCAAAAGCCCTCATCTATTTGTTCATTCAGATGATGGGTTTTGAGCACCTATGATGTCCACGTTCTAGTAGTTGGGTATATAAATGTGAAAAAGGCAAAGTCCCTTGCCCTGGTAGATGTTCTATTTCAGTGGGAAATATTGGCAATAAATATATGATGCTCCTAATGAATTGAATGTAGTTTTTGTCATTTATGTTCCTATGTGCATTTTTTTTCTGGAGGGAGAATTCATTAAATTCATGAAGGTGGTTTATGAACACCAAAAGATTAAGAACTAGGGGCCTATTACACCCTGTTCATTTGAAGATGGGGAAAGCAAAGCATAGGCATTTGTGATTCGCTCATCACCATGTAGCCCATTAGTGGCAAATCTGGGACCAGAGCCCAGGTGTCCTGCTGCAGGTCACTCTCATACACTGGAGGAGAGATGATTTATGATTTTTCATTCCCTTTCTGTATTTTATCCTTTTCATAGTATCTGCATGCCATTGATATTCAAGAAATTCATAGCAAGAGCCAGGAAACTGGTCAACAGGTCCCAATTCTAATTTCAGTGAACAAAGTATTAATTTTGTGACTTTAGAATATTGCTTAAACTCTCTGAGCCCCAGTTGCCACATCTATAGAATCATGATAATAAGTCATACCTGACAGATTATCATGATGATTAAATGTGATCATTTACACATACATGCACAAAAATATTACTTGGTATATTACTTGCCTTTCACTTATAAGCATGTTAACCTTCATTACTATCTGTTCATTTGAACATGCTATAAAAGTCTGTCTTTTGGTGCTATGTCCCCAGACTCTAAGAGCTTACTTCCTCTGTCTTTCACCAGACTTTCAAATAGCATATCTTGGAGTCTTAGTAAATTCAGGAGAGATAAAAGAGGCAGTAGTGAATAAGAGAATTTCTTCTGGAACTTAGTTGCCTGGGTTCCAATCCAGGCTCCAACACTTATGGTGTCTGTAAGTTATAAAGATTCTCTGTGCCTCAGTTTCCTCATCTATAGAATACCGATAATAAAGTAATGTGGTAGTTTGAAGCTGTATGCACCTCAGAAAAAAAATATGCTTTCAAATCTAATTCATTCCTGTGAGTGTAAACCCATTGTAAGTAGGATCTTTTGATGAGGTTACTTCAGTTAAGAAGGTGTGGCCCAGTCCAATCAGGAAGGCTCTTCATCCTATTACTGGACTCTTTACAACTAGAGTGAAATTCAGACAGATGGAGAGAAAGCCACAGGAAACAAGAGGCTGGACAGCCACAAAACCTGGAAGAGAAGAGGTAGACCAGGAGACTGTCACGTGCCCTGCCATGTGACAGAGGAGCCGAGGATTGCTGGCAGCCAGCCCCAGAATGACAGTTGTGGGGGAGGAAGCATCACCTTGATGATATCTTGATTTTGACTTTCTTTTAGCTTAAAAATGATAAGCTAATAAATTCTCACTATTTATTCATGGTATTTGCTTGGGCAGCCTAAGTAACTAAAATAAGAAGCTGCCTCATAGAGGTGTTATGAGGATTAAATGAGTTAAAAGGATGTAATAGCAATCCTATGAGGTCAAGATTATTATGCTTGTTTTAAATAATGAGGCTAGGAGATTTAAGAGATTTGTCTAAAGTCACATGGCTATATGTGGAAAAGCCAATATTTGAACTCATGTCTTTGGTACAGAATCATTAGTTCTTCAATGTTTCCTTACTGTTATGGAAAAAAAAAAAGTAGATGGGCCTGGTATATGCCCTCTTCCTAGCATGGTCTTTTGGAAGTCTCCATCCTTTCCCAGAGAAGTGGGGAAGACTGCCATGAGTGCCCTCCGTCTCCGCTGGCATTCGGCCAACCCCCAAATACTTAAATATGTGAGTTTAGTAATCTCCTTTGTAGTCCTGCTTAGGACTGTTTCCAACACCTGGGTTGCACGAGAGTACAGACTCCTCGAGAGCATCTTATTTATCTTTGTTACTATTGCAGTGTTTTATACATTGCTGGGTATGTAGTAGGTTTTCAAGAATTATATGCTTATTTCACAAGATTTTTTCATACTTTCTTTTTTGTGCTTTTAGTGTTCTATTATGAGCATACTGTACTTTCCAATTAAAAACACCAAGCTATTCTCACTGGAAAACATAAGAAACAAACAATTGAATTGGTTAGTTGTTGATTTGTCATATTTGACTCCATCCTGCGTCTTTGGCAGACTGGGGGTATGTGGTTGTCCCTGCTCAAAGGGATCTTGAGTCATCTCCTTTGGTGGCAATAGGGCTTGCTCAGCCCTCTCCTTGCGGAGGGTAGAGAAATGGCTTGGAAAAGCCGTCAGAACGGAAGCCCCCAGAAGCCTGTGCTTTTTCCATGGTCACTTCTTCAGTCTCTGACTCGGAGTGAAGCTGGCTCTGTTCTCTGGTTTCCTCTCCACACTTAGAGTGCCAGAGTTGTTTTCCAAGCACACTAAGAGACCAAGTGAAGTCTGTGACCCAAGCTTTATTGATGTGGAGGAGAGACAAACGAAAGGGAAACCAGACCTTTTTCTGGCATTCCGTGTACAAAACATTTTTAGAGAAAGTTGCTTCTTGTATGGCAGAAGGAAGGCAGTGAGGGAGGAGGCCAAATTCCTAGTGATGTTTACCTTCTCACTTCACTGTCTTCAGAAGCAATCTCCCTAAATCAGCATTCTTTTTTGTTTGTTTTAGAATTCTGTGTGTATGTGTGTGTGTGTGACCAAGAGGTATATTGTTTTCTTTTCATTGTTTCAACAAGAGAAAGGTTTAAAATCCTTTTCTTGTTTCATTTTCACAAAATTAAACCTGAAGTAAATTATAGATTTTTATAAATAGCATTAATTGATATTGCTGATAGCGCAGAGCGAAACTTTGGGTAGCATTTTCCACAAATAATGTTGATTGATTTGACTAAGATCAGAAAATCTTGAATAAGAAACATCTAACCTCTTGCCAGGATCAAGATGCCCTTATAAGGCTACGAGATGCTGCAGTGGGGAAGGTCTCACAGGGTGAGAAATAGTGTGAGTGAGCAGGCAGAAAAGTGGTAGATGACAGAGAGGGCTCCAAGAACTTCAAAATATATACTAAGACATAGACTTATAAAGCAAGTTGTCTATATTGTTGAGAAAACTGGATTTGCATATTTTCTATTATTTAGATCCTTTCATATTTCAAAGAAAAGACACTCAGATTTCCTTAGGTCGTTTCATCTCAAAATTTTCCACTAAAGTATCTTTAAATGGCAGAAATATAAGTATGTATTCTCTTCAATTCGTAGGGGAGTTGGGTTTGGGAGCATATTCCCAAGCAGCATATAGGAAATTTGAGATTATTTGGTTTCTCCTGTTTTTTTTTTTTTAGAAAATCATATATTTTAGTTTAAAAAAATCTGTATGTGTGTTCCGTCAGGTAAAATTGATGCCCCAGAAAGATGTACCAGGTTTACTGTATGACTTAAATTGCCTCTTGTTTGTCACCAGGTACCTATTTGCATTTCCCAGTTTAAGAAACGTGGCCTTAGATGATAGAGGATTTTTTAAGGGCACATGGGGACAAAATGCCCCACAGGGACTTCCTCATAGGTTCTATATTCAACCTGGATGTCTAGGTTGTAGAGTTCCATGTCATGACATATGAAATTTTTAAAGAAGAAATCTCTTTCAGTCACTCTGTTCAGGAGGAGCTGTGTGCATTATAGACATGGTATTTTATGGTGGTTTTATGTACTAAGTGTCTGTGGCAGTTTGAAATTATTTATGAATCTCCCAAGAGACATTATGTTTGTAAACTGGTCTGTTCTTCTGGGTGTGATCCCCTTTGATTGTGTTAGAGTCACCTGAGATGTCTTGATTAAATTATGTTAAGATTAGGGCTTTGATTCAGACATGTCAGTAGGGTGTGATTCAGTATTGAGACCACTCCCCCTTAGTGGGCTGATATAAATGGACACTCACTCAAGAAGACACATGAGAAGAGAAAGGAAGACACGGAAGAGGAGAGAAATTTGTTAGCTTTGATCTTGGAGGCCCGGGGAGAGATGAGCCATTTGCCTGATAGTTTGAAGCTGATATAGGAAGCCCTGAGAGACAAGCCCTATGCCAGCCTATAGCTAATATCAGAAGAAGCTGGGCCCATGGAACCTTAAGAGGAAGAAGGAAGGAAAGACTGGGTGGGCATCATCTGCCATCTTGCTTCAACACGTGACAGCTGCCTTGAGTTGAGAACGCTGCCTTGAGTTGGACTCTTTAGGCCTTGTAACTGTAAGCTTTTACCCCAAATAAATAACCTCTATAAAAGCTATGGATTTCTGGTAATTTGCATCAGCCCCTTTGGCTGGCTAATATAGTATCTAACTACTTAGTATTTAATATACAATATTTGCATCATGTATAATATCTTACAAATAACTAAACCATACAAAAATACACAACAGTGTGATTGAATTATTCTCTAAACTAAATTTAATTATCATAATCTAAACTAAAATGTCAAAGAATGAAGCAACCACGGAGGGGTGGGTTTTGTAATCAGAAGGAACAAATAGTACCATAAGAGCAGGTTCTAAGACCAGGGAAAGAGAAACCAGAGAGGATCTTGTCTTTTAATTACATTAAGGAGTCATGAAGTGGACCTGGACAGAAGTACAAGGCATATCTCAGTGTAAACCTCCACCACTTTAATGGGCCAAATTGAATTTAAGACATCTAAAAATACAATCCATACCAAGAAAGTTATGGAATTATCAATCTGAGAACTATAAGGGACTTGAGGCAACCATGGTTTTCCATATACTTCATCTCTGTATTATAGCTGGGCAACTGAAAGTTGCCAAAGTTCATATGACTGACACATAGGGTTCATGATCCTGGTTTCCTGCATCCTGGTACAGAATTCTTCCAGCTTACATTTTGTTGCCTTCCAATGAGTCAAATAATATTACTAAGGTCAGTGTCTCCTGAGTGGTGATGCAAGCATTTTGTTTTTTAAAAACTTACAATTTTAAAACAAAATGAAGTAGGCAATTTGAGTCATGGAGACAGCATTATAACCAACATGCCCATCAATACTTATTTATCTCAGGGTCAATTTGGAAAGGCCAGTATATTAAGTGAATGAATCATCCGGGTCCTAATTTAATGAAAATGCTGTAGTCTCAGAGAATATTCTTATATGGAATTTCTTTTAGCAGTCTAATTTTAAACAGCTGGAACTCATTTGTTAAGCTGTAGTCTATTCCACATTTTGAAAAGAATGATGTTTTTTTGGTTGTTTGATTATTTTTTTTTTTCCCTTTCAGGAGTGGAACTTCCCGGAAAGTCTGAACACATCGCCCCACTTGAACTTACAGGATAGCAGCTGCTTGGGAAACCTGCTGGGCAGCTTGAGCCTTTTGTCTTCCACCTGTGTTCAGCTTTGAGCGTTATGCTGTGGTAAGCATTGATTCAAGGCTGACGGACTGGCTGCCTTCCAGAATCTCATTGTTTATGCCCCTTCCTTTTATTTACTGTTCTGTTTCTGTAATTACTGATGTTGTTTAAGCTGATCAGGAAGGCAGGTATGGCACCTCTCGTGGGTCTGTGTAATCCTGAAGATTTAAGAATCTGCAGGCTGGTAGGAACAGAGGAGTAGACAAGAAGGGAGGGACATTCATGGCCTTGACTCCAAAATATGGTGAGAGAACCTTGCAAAATATAGAAGGTCAAAAGATTGCAGAAACTCCCTGGCAGTTTCTTTGTGGTTTGTTTTACATACCACTGCATCCTGCATGAAGATGGATCCCTGTTTATCAGAGATGAGAAACAGGACATGGCCTCTCATGACTCCCACCTTGCTCTTATCGGGCTGCATCCGACAAGCGAAACAACAGGAAGCCTTGCTGGAAGCTGTTGATGGCTGAGGTTAAAGAGCAAGCAGCGAATGGTTTAGAAATGTTATAAAATCAAGTATTGACTTTGCCCCTCCCCCACAATGTGGTAGTCCCAGGGTAAAAATAGGACCAATGCTAGCAAAAGCAGCGCCCTGGGCTTGGGTTTTATCCCTGCTCTTCCCTCATCTGGTATGTACACTGTGTTCCAGCTCATATAGTCTGTCCAGGTACATAGGGAAAACTCTGCAGAGAGAAGAAACAATGGAGCACAATGCAGTTATAGTTTAATGCAAACAAGTTGTTAACTACTAAATCTCTTGGCACAGGTTTTAAAGTACAAATGGAGCCTTTTGAGGTGCTCTCTGCTCTTATTGGCTTCAGTCTTAGGGTTTATGTTTTTCTGGTCAGAATCACCAGTGCTGAGTCATTCATTCATCAATTCAACAAATCTTTATTGAATGCTGGGCCCTGTGCCAGGGCACTCAGGACTATGAGAAACTTGAGAGTCCTTGCTCAGGACCATATGGATCTTGTAGAATAGCTACATGGAACTTGTAGAGTAGCTATTCTATTTAACTGTCATTTGCTCTTGCATGCAGTCTTTCTCAACTGGTTCAGTAGGAGAATAAAGGTATACAGTAAATATACCTTAATCCTTCTAAGGATGGTATATAGGCAGTACCACTCCAGATGCACAGGAGATGAGTTAATTTGTGGGATTGGTACTTTAGGGCATGACGGCTTATTTCCCTCACTGAAATCTGTTTGATAAGGGCTTCTCAAAATGAACAAGAGCTTTTCTTCTTAGAGCCCCAAGAACAATCCTGGTCACAACGAGTATGAGGAGCCAGACATATAAATAATTAGGAGATTCACCCCCACAACTGACCTTGAGGAGGGAAAGGACAAAACAAAAGTGAGTAGATTCTCTTTAAAAATTCCATAGGGTAAGAGGAGCAGTTGTAGCTCATGTGGTTGACCGCCTACTTCCCATATATTAGGTCTTGAATTTGATCCCTGGTACCTTCTAAAAACAAACAAACAAACAAACAAACAAACGAAAAAAACAATTCTCATTGGGGAGCAGATGTAGTTCAGTGGTTGAGCACCTGCCTCCCATGTACGAGGTCCTGGGTTCATTCCCCGGTACCTCCTAAAAAAAAGAAAAAAATCCCTAGGGTTGAACAAGTTTTGGAGGAATATTTCATTGTGGAAACTGCTGTTCAGAAGTAGAAGGTAAACAGGAAACAAGACACATTGAATTTATCTGTAAAGGAAGACTTTGAGGCAGCTGAGAGTTGCCAGGGACTAGTGAAAGTTTAGGAGCAGACATTTAAAAAGGCTGTTGAGAATTGTGAACTAACTACTAGGACCCCTTTTAATATTTTTGAGAGATGCAAATAAAGACTGGGATTCCCATTTTGCCCGTGCTTATTTAAAGGTAACACGTCTCTGGACCTGGACCACATGGATTGTGGTTTGAGTAGGGTTTTATTCTCGCCAGCTTGTTGATGTATCTCTAATATGACTCTAGGATACTTGTCTTCATTTTGTCGAGTTACTTACCTCTAGTATTTCAGAACCTCTATCCTGACTCACCTCCCTGTCTCTCCTTCCTGTTCCCTCAGTCAACCATTATTTAAATGGTTCTGTTGCCTGCACTTGAGCTTTTTGCTTTAGACCCTCCATTTCATTACCTTCTGATAAACCACTCCTTTGCCCCAAATATACATGTATATGAGATAGACACTTTGTTCATTTACACCGCCATCCTGAAGAAGCACTCAATCGAAAAGCTTTCTACTTATCCTTTTAAACACGTGTATCCATACGTTCATATTATGCAGGCCAATGATGAGCTCTATTGACTGATATTGAAATTTAAAAGTATTTCAGGCTGCATATTTATAATATAACATCAACTCCACCCTCATTCTATCCTTTTTTCTTTCACTCTGTTTATTGCCAGCCTCTCTACCTCTAGTTTAGCTCCTCAATTGATAATGATTTTGTTTAGGGGCAAGAGACTTCACAGAGGTGGATAGAAATATCTCTGTATGTACTAATCTTGTATAGGATTTAAAAGTTTGGCCTGTTCAATCTGTTATATTATAACTTGTCTTTATCAGTGCACTGTTATGCCTGGGACCCTCAGAATCCAGACAGATTCTCTCTAAATTCAAGAGACAATGTTTCAGTGCTATGATTTGCTTTTCCATCTTAAGTGAAAAAAGGACTTATAGCTCATTTTAAAATTTATGTTGATCCTTGGATTTCATCCAGTTGATCTGCCTATTCTCAATGGATCTGTTTGCAAGAGAAAATATGGGAGAAGGAGAAATATCCATCATTGCCAAAGAAGTTCTCAAATACTTAATGTTTGGCCACTGAGTCCAGGGCTTTATAACTGAATGCAAAAATGTTGGATCATCATGGAGAATACTGTTGAGTTATTATTTTTTAATAAAATATCAACTCTTTGCTTATATCTCATTAAAAGAAATGAAAAAAAGTCAATTAATTACTTAAAATGGTTTCTATACCATTACCAAAGCTCTTGATGAACGATGCTCACCTGAGCATCAAATGAACCTTGCTTCAACATTTTCCCTAGAGGAGCTTTATGACAGGCAATGCTTAAATAGGGATGAACCTCTAACATCTCAAATACCTCAATTCCTGTGTTAGACTAAGACACATTTTTCTTACCTAAAGTAAGTGAAAATCATAAGACCAGCAGATGCTCAAGACATTTTGTTTGTGTATGCTTTAATTGAACATAGAAATAAAAACATTAATTAGGAAATTAAGCACATTAAGATTTTTAGATAAACAATTCAAAAGTAGCTTCTTTAACATCAGTAATTCCAATCAAATTTCCATCCTTCAAAAGGGGATTATTTAAGCCTGGAGTGGGTCATTATTTAACCCACTCCACATACCCTTGCCTCCTGATTGCTTCTCTTCCACTAGCACCCTCACCTCTGACTTACGGTATCCTCCATGGCATTGCTGTTTTCCATCAGGAGTGGTCAGCAATAGGTTGAATATATATCTCTGAGATATTTAGGGTTACTCAGACCTCTGACAAAATTCTACTACAGGAAACCTCTTGTTGTGTGTATGGTCACAAAAAATGAAAGAAGCCTTATGTTGAGTTACAGGGCCTTTGGGAGACTTGTATTTAGTACTTTTCTAATACTAACTGGATAGTGAGAGTACCTATGGGGGTGGAGAAAGTGGAAGAGGACAGAGGGAGAGTTGGGCTGCAATGAGGTCTTAATAAAGGTCTTGGCCAATCCCATAGGAAGCTCTGGAGCTGGGATAAGCCTGCAGAGTAGTTCTGAATTGGCGTAAGGAGGGAGCAGGTCTTTATACCCCAGCATCAATCAAAATTATTGTATCTTTGCTGCCCCTGAGAAAAGGGGATCACATTGGGCCACGTGGGTCTCTTCATTCAAGAGTAATCTCTGGAGAGAGGCTCAGGTCCAAGCTGTCAGTTACCAATATTCCAAGATATTTGTGGAAATGAGTGCTTTAGTCCTGAAGAATAATCTGCTCCCACTCCACTACTTGAGCTGATTAGATACACCTGATTCATACAAATTCTGGGAGCCCCTCTTTCAGGATTCTGGTTAATGCTGCCACTGTAGCAACTGATCTCATCCCAGCTCCAGACTGCCCCATAGGATCAGCTGAGTTCTTTATGGTGACCTCATTGCAACCCAACTTCTCCCTCTCACTATCACACTTCCTTTACTCCCTTCTCTCTATTCATTTGAGATTCCTCTCATCCTTGGCTAGCATCTCTGCTGGGTCTAAGTGAATTTTCTGGTGGAGTGACCCCATCCCTGAAAGATCTGAACCAGATTAACACAGTCTTTTTAGGCCATTGCACTTAGCCATTTATCATCAAAATTGTATAAGAGCCTATAAGAGATGGCCAAATGGAACAGCTGCCTGACAAATGCATTCTTTCCTGCATGCATATTGTTATAGTAGCTCTACCTTCTCTTGATAATTAGCGGGCAATTCTCCCTGCTAGGTGGGTGACTCCTTTCCTTATCTATTGGTCACTTGGAACCTGGAGTGCAAAGTGACCAAAGAAACTGAAGTTTAAAATTTAATGACTCTGCCTAAAGAGCCTAGGTTTGTATAGGTGGGAAGTATATATTCTTGAAATGAATCACTGGCAATAATAGTAAGTTAGAGAGACTCCTCCTACTGTGACTTTAAGCAATTCACATAACTTTTTAACATTTCAGTTGTTACATAGGTAAAAATGAAGCCATTGGTTTTGATGACTAATCTCTGGTGTTCCTTCCATTGTTAATAATCTATGATTCTAGGAGAATTCATATTTAAGAAACTTTAAATATATGCACAGTTCCACACTAAGAGGACTGACAAATCTCCTGGTGGTGCATATCACTTTCCAATGAAGTCCATTTTTAGAACTTGGATAATTTCTGAATTTGCTAAAATAATAAAAGACTGAAATAAGATCAATGCCATTGTTACTTTTATCCCCTCAGGTGGATACTTAAAGACTATACAGGCAGTCATTCTCTGAATGATTATAATTTTGGACTGAAACTTGGTTTTTCACTTTGTTGCTGATGTTAACTTTCATTGTAGCCTTGATAAATTGGACCACTTTATTTCTTTGTGTACCAGTTTCCCCATTCATGAAACAAGAGATCCCAATCAAAA
Organism: Tolypeutes matacus; assembly: GCA_026826555.1. NCBI lineage: Eukaryota > Metazoa > Chordata > Mammalia > Cingulata > Chlamyphoridae > Tolypeutes > Tolypeutes matacus. Next base: position 8,762,295 of record JAKSZT010053783.1, read on the forward strand.
ATTCTTAGTCCCTCTCAAATCTAAGATTATATATTTCAATGATTCATTTATGAACTATTTTTCCCTGAAGTGATAATGTAACTCAGTATATTGAAGTTCAGTATGTTTTAAGTTGCCATTAAATGCTTGCATTGGTGCTTTTGCTTTTCATAGTGGGCAAGAGAAACATGAGGTTTAAAATGGAACTTAAATTTTTTTTAAATTCAAGCAAGCGTGAGATTGAAAATGAGAAACGCAAAATTTACCCACTTGTTGAACAGCTCTTATTAAACTGGTATATCTCAAACCCTACAGCCCTCCCAGTAGAAAAGACACCTGCCCTTTACTGAGAAGAATGTAGCATGTATTCTCACAGTTGTTAGTACTGTGTATATCATATACAAAAATGAAATGAAACTGATCATTTAAAATATTCTTTTGGTATGAATTCCTTTGAACTTTTAAAGTACAGATTTTACTTTGAAGTTTACAATGTTCAAGTTATCAGTTACAAAGCTCAAAACAGAAGAATGTGTAACATCTATGGAAAGACGATATTTCCCACCCTGTATCAGTTGCCATGATTTTATCTATGTTTGTGGTCAATTAGCAATGTCAAGATCCTCTTAAATAAGAGATTTGAATTCACTAATCTAAAATAGATCAGATAAGTTTAAGATATATATATATATGACAAACACACATATTCTTTTACATATATAAATATACATACATATACACATATCTCTATCACTATCTCTATCTATCTCTATCTCTATTGCTATCTGTCTCTATCTCTAATCTAGCTATCTGTTATTTGGTAACACTTTCTTGCAATTACATATGGTGGTAGAGGGAGCTTGGACTATGATTTGTAGGACTTGATTATAATTCAGACTCTATTATCTATTAGCTCTATGACCTTTGGTAATTTCTTTTATCACATCCAGGCCTCAAATTTGCCCTTTGAGGTGGCTGACAGTGGTCCTTAACCTCTCTTTTGGTGCTGGACTGCTTTATGAGTCTGATGAAAGTTAAAGATACTGTTCCCCAGAAAAATTCATGAGTGCATATTTACACTTAATTTTGCATGACTTTCAAGCAGGTCATAGACTTCCTGAAGCAAATCCATGGGTTTAAGGGTAAGAGTTCCAAAACTGAACAAAGATTAAACTTTGAATTTCTATTATGAACAAGTTATTTGTTCCAACTCACCTTCCCTTCTGGCTCCTTTAGAGGCATCTCAGGGTTGTTTCCTCCTGTAACTAAACTTCTAGCTTGTTTTTTTAAGCAACAATCTTATAGCTGGAGCATAATGCACAGCCTGCCAAAAGAAAATCAGAGATGAGTCCAGTACAACTCTGGATCTTCTGAGGAAAACAGAGCATTGACCCAAGCTTACCAAGAAGGCAGAAAACCTGGGTGGCAGTAGCTCACACAAAACAGACTTTGGAATTTTAGGTGACCACAAGCTAAGTTAACTGTGTGAAGTCGTTTCTAAAAATTTCTGTACAAGCTCACATGACCTTTAAAGAAGCTGAAAATTAAAATCCTCAGTGGTCAAATTCCAGGGTGCAGTACAGGTTACACCATGTTAAGGGTTAAGGGTCATGTCCTGGGACCATACCTTCAAAAGGCACTGTTGGAGTGAAAAAAATTTAGAAGAGATGGGCAGAATGCCGAAAGATCTGGAAACCCTGCCATATGAGGAATGGTCACAAGGACCAAGGATATTTCAACAGAGGAAGAGAAGTTTGAGTTGTCTTAAAATATTCCATGATCTGGAATGCAAAGCTAACATACTCTGGGTAATTCTGGAAGTCATCTAAGCCAGTGGATAGATTTAGTTCAGTGTGAGGAAGGACTTTCTAACAATATACTCTGTGCATACATGAGAATGACTCCTTTGTAAAGGGGATGAGAGGGGGCAACTGCAACAGATGAAGTAGAAGTTGAGTGATCATCTCATCAGGGAGATTATAGAAGGCAACCAGATTGGAGGTGACAATAAGCAGAGCAGTGGTTGGGGAGAGAGACCTTCATGAAACTGAGGTGAAGTTCCTTGTTTCTGAGATTCTATAATTCTAGTTTTGCTTGTTTGTTTTGAGGGCATTGGGAGTGGAAGTTGCTAGAAAGAATGTATAGTCTTTTCTCACGCTATTAAGGAAGAGGCAGTCCTGGAAATTTCAGGACACCAGGAACGAGGCTTCCTGCCAGATTACAGGTGTCAGTCGAAGAGTTAAGGTGAAGGTGAGGCTGTGGCTCATGGTGATGATTGGTATTTCACATAGAAAAATTCTTGAATTTGAATTTTCCTCCAGATCTGCATGGAAATGTGCTTGGAGGATTTTAGAGAAACCCCTAAAAAGCAGTGAAGGTTGCTACTTTAAACCACAGTGCATGCTTAATTGGGCCTGAAAGTAATGGCTTAAGTAGAATTTTGAAAATGAAAATGGGATGTATAATGCCCAGTCCTAGACCTAATCATTGGCTCCCAAGGCTGAGGTCCTTGGCTGCTGCATCATTCTGATTGAACTAGATGTGGGAAGGTCATATGATAGACTTCTGGCTAGTGTGGTTGGAGGAAGCCAGCATTTCAGACCAATCTATCAACTTCTCCCATGGAAATGCAGAGAACAAGCATCATTGCTGTGAAGTTTGTTGGGGAATTTGCCAACAAGGGAGATCTGACAGGATGTCTAGTGTTTTACTTAATATCTTCTTTAGTCATTTTTGTTGCTGGGTCAGGCAGTGCAGGTTTTGTGGGAAGCTCCTTAAGTGGTGAAGAGTCCTATGCTTATTTTTCCCCTTTCTTCACATATATGTGACCTTTGGCCAGAAAATTTATTTTTGACACAAAGGTATATTTTCACTACTGAGCTGCTAAAGAATAGGCATAGGAACTGTGAGACAGTAAAATCTAGATCGCCAGACTCTGAACAATTTGAGGACAAGAATTATGGTTTATGAATATTTGGATCCAACCTAAGCACCTTTAACCAAGTTTTGCATCTTATACATATGCAAGACATATCTGTTACTAGTTGAATTAATGTGATCCTTCTGCATGGCTAGCGTAGGACACAATGGGTACACAAAAAGGATACCATGCCTCATAGCCCAAACACGTATAAGAGACAGCAACTATATTTTTTTAAAAATTTAAGATAAGCCAGCAAATTTAATTTAACCATCTTTGATTTATTTTGGGATTAGAATAAAAATTAATAACCAAATAGCAAGAAAAAAATTTTACTCTTATGGAGGTTTTGGTTCTTAGCACTCATTTCATTTCAGAAAAAACTTTTTCCTTTACAAAATTTGCAAGAAGATTAGTAGAAAATGATGTTTAGGGGGAAAACCACACCTGCAAACCCAAACCACAAAATATACTGTGGGCTTTAAAAATACGTGACTCTGTTCAGCTCTTAGTAAGCCATTTGCCTCCATATTTTGCAGTTTTTCTTTTCTTAATGTGCAAAAACTGATAAATGTTGGAAAGAATCCAAGGCCTCACTTATTTTTTTTTTTTTCCAATTGGAACTATAAGAATGGAGAGTAAAATTAAAAAGTAAAGTGTTGTCATTTTGTCTGCCCTGATTCCTCTGAAATTTCCTGTAATTTTTGTTTTTCCAAGCATTGAATGAAGACTTAAGTCTGACACTCTCCAGAAAAGAATGTTACTTTCATAAGGGAAGGGTGAGGTTGAAATACACAGCAACAATTGTTTGAGTGTATTTGGCATTTTATGTAGAATCTAGCAGTAATTCATCTATATCTATGTCAAAAATGCCCATATTTTGGACATCTTTGTTTAGCTGCTTTAATGAATCTGCCTCCTATTTGGGTTTGAAATGTTTCTCTTTATCTACCAATATTCACGTTTTTTTTCCTTTTCTTTTGAGATTGACCTTATTGAAGTGCAAAACAGATCATGCCACTCTTTTTAACACCTGTCAGTCGTTCCCATTGGCATTAGGATAAAATCTAAACATGTAAATCTGTAAAAATAAACTTCATTATGATCTGGCCCTGTTTGCCTGTTGGGTGCGTCTCTTGCCTGGATGCTGCCTTCTCGTGCTTCGTGCTTTGTCCACATTGACACGCTCACTGTTATGCGAAACACACTTGCCCTGCCTGATTCCTTGCTCTCCTTGCCTGGCCAATACTTTTGATGGGGGTAGAGAACTCTTTTCTTTACATGCTGCTTAGTGGCATTTAGGCAGTGCTTAAAATATAATAAGGACAGAAAAACACACATTGAGTAAAGAATGAAAACTAGGAAGGTAAACATTACCTTAGACGATAAGTTTACAAATTACTTCACTTGGAACGCTTCAAGATTCATAAGGTCAGGAAACACGTCTATTTTGTTCACTGTTTTATCCTCTGCATTTATCTCTGTGCCTTTGCTAAGAGCTACTCAATAAATGTGGTTTAATGAGTGAATAAATTGACCATAGTTGGATCAATATCTTTAGGGAAAATTCAAAATACAAATCAGGAGTAGAAGCAGCCTATGCAATGTAGATGAGGAAGGGGAGAGAATAGTTATTTTAAATTTAATCCAAGCTAGTTTGAGTACATTTTAAAAGGACTGCCTAGAGTTAGACTGGTTCTTTTGCTATGCATTTTCGGTTCCATCTGACTCTTTATATGCCCTCACATAGATCAAATTTTCTCAATCTTGGCACAGCAGACATTTTGTGACCTTTGGGGTTGAAGAAGTCTTTCTTGTGTGTGTGTGTGTGGGGGGGGGGGGCTGACCTATGCATTGTAGGATGTTTAACAGAATCCCTAGCCTCTACCCACACCCCAGTAGCACCCTCCCCCACAAACACACACACCCTGTTGGGGCAATCAAAATGTCTCCAGATTTGCCAAATGCCAAATGTACCAGGGAGGAGGTGATGGTGGCAAATTGCCGCTGTTTGAGAACCATTGAGATAAATGCAGGTTTCTATTGGACGATTCAATGAGCAATTACCATACCATTTGTATCAAGAAAGGTTCAGTGTGATTTTTTTTTTTTTTAGGAAGTCTCTGGATGCCCTTTCCAGTATAAAACCTCTGTATCTTCTTAGCACTAGCACTTAGCACCTAATTAAGAGTGATATCAGTAATGGACACATGTTCTGCGCCAATAAAGCTTCACAAACACCATGGAGAGGGTGGTTTGAGAGATTCTCTTGATTGATCCTACTGTGTTGTTCAGGATGTCTTATAACAAATAAAAGGCATGGGAATGAGTCTGGAGACTCAGGGAAAGCAAAGAAAGAGGCAGTCCAGCTACAGACATGCCTTTGTTCCTACATGTCCCTCTGTCCCCTCCTTTTCCCTCCTGACTAAACATACCAAAGTTGTTTATTTATAACTCCTTCTCCTCTACTTATCCTATTTTAATTTCCAGGAGCTGCTGTGCAACGATTTTCAGAATTTTCTGTGATGGAATCCAACAACATGGTAAAAAAGTGAAGAACAATTCTTTGTCACCTATGTAATACTAATTAAGTATGCATTGAGTCCTTGCCTAAGTGCTTCATAGGCTTTATTTCATTTCAAAAGCCGGATTAAATCAATTGCTTTAATTTTTCCAGAGAAATTAGATTGGTCAGGCAGCATGCTCATGATCACACAGATAATAAACAACAAAGCTCCTTCTAGAAGAAGGGTCTGCCAATTTTTCAGTAGAAGGCCAGATAGTAAATATTTTCAGCTTTGCGGGCCACATAACCTTTGTTGCACTGACCTAACTTTGCTATTATAGTTGAAAAGCAGTAATAGACAGTTTATAAAGGAATGGATGTGGCTGTGTACCAATAAAACTTTATTTATAAAAATGGGCAGTGGGCTGAATTTGGCTTATGGATTATAGTTTACCAAGTCTTGGACCTGACTACAGGTTTATTTTCTTTTCAGATATTTGGTATTAAAGATGCAACATACGAAAATTTGTTCCCAAATTTTTCCGTAGTATTGCCATCAAATTAAGTATTATTGTAAAAAACTATGTAAGGGAAAGGAACACTCTTGAAATCAAAGCAACACATTGCAGCTCACATGTGCTAAGTAGTATCTTCTCTCTAAACATGAATGGCAATAGTCCATCCAGTCCATCCAAGCTACAGGCAATCTGAGAGTGAAATATGATTAGCAACTGCTTTAAATCCTTTCCATTTGCATTCTGGTCACAAAATAATGCATTCAATAACCCAGCAGATCACTTCATCTGTCAACCCATTAATTGAGAGATTTGACATGATTGCTTACATGCTCTTCAACTTTCAGTGGCAGTCTAACTATTTACCATTTTGCAACAGGATTAGAACAGAGAATTGAAGAAGGTACAGTAACTTTTGCTGGTATATTCAGAAGTCTTTATAAAATTTAGCACAATTCTGTTATCAATTAATAATGTATGTGACAAAAATATTTTGGTTTCCATTTTTTAGAAAAGCCACACAGTTTTTTTTTACAACCACTAGGGCATTTTGTGCAAGGTGTTGGTTTTTGAATATTTGTTAGCTTTTTAAATAGTTTATTAAAATCAATATAGCTGTGTTTTATTTGCCAACAGGCTGCTGATGCACAGTACCAAATATGTGTTGGATTTTATAAAGGGTATTTATTTAGGGTAAAAGCTTACAGTTCCAAAGCTGTGGAAAGTCCACGTCAAGGCACCATAAGAGGTGTTTTCTCACCCAAGTCAGCTGCCTTGTGTTGAAGCAAGATGGTGGATGATCTCTTCCTGGTCTCTGCCTTCCCCTCCAGAATCTATCATCTCTTGGATCTCAGCTGAGGCCAACCAGGCATAGGGCTTTTCTCTTTCTTGCCCTCCTATATCAGTTTTGGCTGTTCTGCTTTCTTTCCGAGTTCAGCTCTAAGCTATCAGGCATATAGCAGGGCTGGTCAACTCTTGAGTCATTCCATGGGCCCAGCTTAAGCAATCCTCTCTCACATTGCAGACTCAAATATGCCGGCTCCCTTTTTGCCTCTTTCTGAATCCATTTATATCAGACCCAGCAAGGGGCAGGGACTTAACCTGAGTCTCCCCTCACTGACTTAGTCCAATGAAAGCCGTAAAGCAATCTTATCAAGCACTCTAACCAACGGCCCCTCAACTGAATTCAATGCAATCAAAGGGTATCACACCCAGAAGAATAGCTCAGTTTACAAACATAATCTTCCTCTTTTGAAGATTCATAAAATAATCTCAACTGCCATAACCTGAAAAGTTAGTATTTGGACCAAAATGTAGTCTCAACTAATCCTGTATTAACAAATGCTTCCTGCTCTCTTCTGCTTTATATTGCTTCCCACTTCATATGAATAGGAGAATATGTATTCTACCACAGAAAACACATTTAGAGCTCTCTACTTACCAATGGATAACCTCAATAGCAAAAAATGGAAGATTTGTAAGGATAACAATGTTTAAATCTAGCACCTGCTGACTTGTTTTGGGATTTGGCATGTAAACTAGTAACAAAAGTTAAGGTTGTGTATAAGGAGCAGAGCCACCATAGTATGCTGGGGCAGCTGAGCACAGAGTCCATGAAAGAGGGGCAAGTCAGGGTAGATCTGCACAGCCATGCCGTGTGACCTGGGATTTTCCTTCCTTTGCCCAAGGAAGGACAGTCTTCTTCCAGAGTGTCTTTCCAGGTAGACTGCCTTCTCTATTTCATCCCTCCAAAGGAGAGATACACACTAGAAGTAGGCTTGGTTAGAATTACTGTATCTTTTGCTTCTTTTGATGAGTTATTGTTCTTATACTTTATGACTTTGTGGGGTCAGTCTGGTACCACTCTTCTACAATCTCATTTCACTGGAAATTTTACGATTTAGTATTTTCAGTAGAAGTAATGAATCCTGCATTTAGCCAGATAAGGAACATGGATAAGTATACCTAATTGGGAGCTTGGGTTCATTCAGATATGAGAGTTGTGAGGTTATTTTGAGTATAACTTAAATAAGATCTTTTAAGTCCATCAAAACCACTTTCTCTTTAATTAATCTAGTTTCCAAGTCAGTTTATCTTAGTTTGCTTACTGGGAAACATTCCTCTTACCTTTGTACATGACTTAGAAAAGTTCAACTCTGGGAGCCCTTCGGGCTTGCTTTTGAAAAGGATTCAGGTTCATTTGCTTTTAAGAAGCCCTCTGAACCACTTGGACCTCTAAAAACATGAAACACAGAGCCGGAAATAACACAACAAAGAGAATCCTCAAGAGATTTCTGTTACTTCCTGCCTTGGTCAGGCCATAAATAACATGAAAAGAGTCATGCCTTTAGTATTTGGATACTTCCATGTTCAATCTTAAAGACAACTGGAAGTGTAGAGGTGTGAGAAAAATGCAGGATTTCCACAATGCACATGAGCTGGAGTTATGATTAGTACCCAGAGATTACATCTGGTTCTCATAAGAGCTTTGCCTCCAGGCTTTAGTTAGTTGTTCTGTCATCTTAATACATGGAAATTTAAGTAATTTAATTGCAATTAGTAAGTCCATGTACACAGAGACTTGTACACAAGGCTTACTCTCTCAAAAATATTATATTGCAATTCTTAAGTGTTTTATAAAAATAAGTAACAAATGGTGTGGATGGAGCAAACAGAAGTTAATAGTTTTAAGAAATACTCAACTGGATCCACCTACCTGTAACTAGTGAAGCAACATCAAAACCTGATGCCATTTCAGGACTAAGAAAATAACAAGGAAAGACTTGTCTAGGCTTATTGGTGAATTTTTCTAATGTATGAGTCTAAGTTGGATCATTTTTGGCAGTGGTAAAACTTTGACATTAGTCCCTATTCCTGAGACTGAGAGAGAGAGTAACAGGTTTCTGTGATTGGAGTGTCTTAGTTTGTCAGGACTGTTATGTCAAGCACCATATTCTGCTTAGCTTAAACCATAGGACTTTATGGGCTTACACTTTGGAGGCTAGAAGTCCAAAATCCAGGCATCAGCCAGCCATACCTTCTCCAAGGGCTGTAGCGTTCTGGTGGTGGCTTGTTGGCAGTCAATCTCTGCTTCTAGCACATGGAGATCTGTTTCTTTCTGTCTTCTTTGCTTGTAAGGACTCCAATAGGCCCACCCTGCTGAATTTGGCCTCATCTTAATAGGATCTTTGAAGATGCCATTTAAAATGGGTTCACACCCACAGGATCAGTGAGGGTGAATGTGGTGCCTAGAGCCGAATTCTAATACAAGTCTAGAACTAGAGGTGGCTGCAATCAAACGGATATGGTATTAGTGATCAAGGAATGTCTATTGAATCAATGCCAAAAAAAGTATGTGCGTGTGCATTTAATGTATGTATATTTCTGAACGTATATGAAAGATATTGATACCTTTGAAAGGTAACTGATGTGATAAATTTGTTTTATCCCATCCTCTCTTCACCCATTTGTTTTCCTTATCAGTTACTGCCTCCTTCTTCCTGAGTTTCTATTGCGTGTTGAAAATCCTCCTCATGAGTACCAATTTTAATTCTGCCCAAAACACCTGCAGATAAAGCTTTATGCCACTGATATTAGGGATACCTGACTCTAGAAAGCCATTGCATGGAAGGCTAAATGGCGAGTTTGGTGTTTGAGTCAGAAAATTAGAGACAGGTGGCCTTCCATGCCCCTCAGTTTGATAGATTACATAGGCCAACCATGAGGTAGGCCCTGTCCTTGGGGATTCTTTTTAAGTCAAAGAGTTAAATATCCACATGCCTCCTCCAATTTCTTCTGTGGATTTTTAGACACACTCTAAAATATTTCTCAAAAGAGGATCAGCCAAAATATTAAAAATAGCCACTGTTCTACTCGCCTATGTAAGCAATAATCAGTGGTGTTCATGTGGGAAAGACAGACACTTTCTTCTCTTAATTCCCAGGCCAGAGCTATACAGAAAGAATGATAGAAAAGAGTTTATTTGCAAGATCTGAGCAAAAGCAAATATTATCCATTCATGAAAGAAAAACCATAAGTCATTTCAGATAGTCTATAATTTCCTTGGTTTTGATAAGCCTTTTTAAAAAATTTAAGGGAAGAAAACAGTTTATTTGGTGGTGGCATGCTTCAGAATAGGTCTCAGAATTATTTTTTGCCTGTTTGTTTGTTTTTTCCCGTTTCCCATGCCTCAATTTCACTCAGCATCATATTATCACATAAACTATATTCTGGTCCAATATCTGTCATTATTAACCTTGCCTTTTCATAGCTTTCCTGTATGATGCATCATGTACAACTGTGAATGCCACAAACTATAGTTCCTGAGGCCTTTCTAAATAGAGTGTTAACCTATAATTACATAAGATCAAATAGTATAGATGGAAACAGGTCTCCTAAGATGTTCAAAATTATCCTTGAGGCAGTCTTTGGATGATGATCAGTAGTTAAAAAAAATCCAAACCCCAGCCCATTCCGAATGTCAAGTACTATTTGCAGCAGAATACAAGCAACTGAATTATTGGCACAATGGGAGAATAGTATTGCCAACAGCATTACAAATGGCCATTCAGTCCTTCAACTGTCAACCCTGTAGCATATAATCACAGTGTGTGCTTAAGTTTTGAAGCAATTGCAACTTCCCTGAACATGTAGCTTGCTGATGTCTGTCAAGATGAGTAACAAGTAAAAATGAACATCAGAATATAAACTGCATTTATAGCTAAGAGTACATTCTCATATATGGCTAAATTCACATATGCAGAAGTTTTTTTAAGCACGTCCTTTCAATATGTGTTTCTTAATTCACTTGTAAAATATCACATATGGTAATAATTTTAGAAATGTGGCCACTTTAGCCCCTTACTTCACGGTCTGTCTCAGGTAGGTTATGGAGCCAATCCTGGACTTACGTCTTCATCCACATTCCCGCATCAAGTCATTCTCCTTGAGGAATGTTGTCATACACTGCCCAAGTCTGTGAAGGAGGTTCCTCCCACCTTTAATTATTTGCTGCATCAATAAGCCTAGGTGTCATAAATTCCAGTCACTAGATAATCAGGGACCTAATTAAATGATAATTTTAGAATAAAATAAATTACTTCCATGTGAGTCACTTGTTTGGTTTAAGGCTACAAGAGGGCATTGCAAAATACAGATATTTTACCCAGGATGGATATGCCACTGGCATGATTTAACCCATTATGAAGATTCATTGAATGATTTTCTGATTGTTACCATGGAAAAGAGAAAGGAGGAAATAGAAATTTAAATAAGATTAAGTATATTCTAACAAGGGATGAGAAGAGATAGGGGGAGGGGAAAGCCACATTGTGGAGACAGGTTCTTAGTGGTTTGTCTGAAGGAGATCTGGGGATCCTAGGCGTCCTGCAGATAAAACTGAGTAGCTGGGGTAGGGAGAGGGATGCTGAAGTCAGCTTACCTAGCCATGGGCTTTTTATAGAGATGGCAAGGTCCAGAAGATAGGAAACTGTTCTTGTGTAGCTAGCCAACTCTAGCTGTGTTAATGGGAGATCTTTCTATATTACTGTTATAATTAACTTTAAAAAATGCCTTACATTGTCTTATCTATTATAGTTTACTATACAGTAGACTGAATGTACTCTGAATTGAACCTAGCAATGGCTTTGGAAGGTATTGTTATACTCTTTATTGGGGGCTAAAATGAGGAATATAGAGAGATTAACTATCTGTTCAAGTTTTTATAGATAGGGGGAAATAGAACTTATTTTAATATGTTCTTGTAGATTAACTTCTAGATAATTGATAAATAAGTAAAATGGGAAAGAAAGAAAAATCCATAACCACACTGGGAAGAGGAAACCACTATTAATACATTAGTTTTTTTCTTCCAGTCCTTTAAAATATTAAAAAAATAAAGTTAAGTTTGTATTATGTATAAATTTTTGGTCCTGTATTTTCATGTTATTATAATTTGTTTCTTTCACATGTTGCTACAAAATCTTTGTATACATAATTTTTTGACAGCATAAAATTCTGCCATGTAAATTGAATTTTTGCAGGATGCTGCTAACATAAATAATGCTCCAATGCCTATATTTGGGCAAATGGGTTTATTAATTAATATTTTAATATTTAATAATAAAGTCATATTTAATTAATTGGTCAAAGGGAATGAGTAGTTTGGTTTCTTAATTCATATTCCCAAACTGCTTTGAAACAGGACTTCTGAGTCTAAGTTGAAACCTTGTACTCTAACCCATTGCTTCCACCAATGATTGTGACAACAAAGAAATCTTAATGGGGAAAAGCGTGGGAACGGGAGGTACTGGGGTATATGGGAATCCCCCTATGTTGCTGATGTAATATTTATGTAATCTAAAGGTTTTTTCAAAATAAAATAAAATAAAATCACTGTTCATGAAGTTTATGTAACAACTTACTTTGTCATTTCCTTGGATGATAAATCCCTTAATCTATGAGATTGGGGTTGGTAGAGGGAAAACTGAGGCCAACTTCCATTCAACAAAGAATAGCATTTTAGTAAAGTACTAGGATAATTTTTGAGAGAAAATAAATCAGAATTTTTTGTAAAAATTCAACATGGATTATGTGTTCAATATCCCTTTAAAATATATTCTTATTTTCTTTCTTCTTTAATATTAATAACTATTAGTTTGATTTTAATTTATGTCCCCCTGGAATTGTACATATTGAAATTTTAGAGAGAAGAGCTAATATGTTCTAAAAGTCCATGATGTGCTTGAACATTGTTTTAGTTTGCTAAAGCTCCTGGGAACAAAATATCAGAAATGGGTTGGCTTTTATAAAGAGAATTTATTAGGGTAAAAGCTTACAGTTCTGAGGCTGTGAAAAAGTCCAAATCAAGGCATTATCAGAGCTACTTTCTCACCAAAGGTTGGCTTCTGGCAATCCTGGACTCCTGCCAAGTGGCAAAGCAAAATGGTGGTCAATCTCTGCTTTATCCTCCAGGCTCACTTTCTTCCTGAGCTCAGATGTGGGTGATCAGGTTTATGGCTTGTCTCTTTTAGGGCCTTCTCTCTTCAGCTTTGGCTGTCCCCCTGATTCCAGACTCCAGCCTCTCAGCCTCTTGGGCTTTCAATGTTTTTCTGTGGCTGTAGACGATCCTGGAGGCCTCCCTCACATGGCAGGGTAAAAATGGCAGATGTATTTCTCTCTTTTCATTTATATAAAACTCCAGTAAAAGGATTAGGATCTACCCTGGGTTTCACAATGTAATCAAAGGGCCTTAACCAAAGCAAAAGTTCCCTTGACTGAATCTAACCAAAAGGTCCTACATATAATAGGCTTACAGGAACAGATGAGCATAAGAATATAATTTTTGGGGGTCCTCAAAAGACAAAACAGGACATTCCACCCTCTGGATCCTAAAATATATATTCTTCCCACATGCAAAATTCATTCCTCCACCACAATATTTCAAAAGGTCTTAAATCATTTCAGCAGCAATGCTAAGTACAAAATCTCATAAAAATCAGTTACAGACATGCAGTCTGTCTTGGGGAAAAATTCCCCTCCAGCTATAGACCTGTGAAGCTTTGACCACAAGTTATCTGCTTCCAATGTACAAAAGAGAGACAGTCACAGGATATATGTTCCCACTGCCCTAGGGAGAAATTTGAAGGAAAACAGGGGTCACAGGTCTTAGACAGTTCTGAAAACCTGCAGGGCATACTCTGTTAGATTTCAAATTCTGAGAATCATCTAGAGAATGATGATTTCTTTCCCTCAGGGCCTCATAGAGCAGGAGTCCCAACCCTTCCAAGGGTTTACCATCCTCTTGGTTCCACCCTCATGAAACATCAGCATGGCTGCTGAGATCTAGGCCTCACCATCCAAAAACACTGGGGTGATGGTCACAATCTCCCCAATCCCTGGGTCATGTGCTCAACACCATCAGAGAAGTGGGGTGGTAACCCAACTCTCCCCAATCCCTGAGGAATGTGCTCCACCTTCTCCAAAGCTTAGGGTGGCAGAACTCTCTCTGAGCAATGGGGTGAAAGGCCAACTCTCTTGAAATATCAAGGCAAACTTACCCTTTCCTCACTTGTGGGTGGGATCCCTGTTTTTGCCAGAGAAGACATCTTAAGCCCGGACCTAGCTTCCATGGTTTTGTTCTTGAAGTAGTTTTTCCTTCAATCTTCCCCTTTTTGTCCCTTTTAGCCCAGGCTAACAGTGGTTTCATTCATACAGATCTTGCAAAATCCTTATTAGTTTCACATGCAGCTTACAGGGGTCCCAACCATCAGAAAATAAAGACTTTCCACAAATCCCTTCTGGATAATTGCATCTCCAATCTTGACTTATAAGAAAATGGCTGTCTGTTTTCAAGTTCAGTTAATTCCTCACATGGGGTCCTATATTCTGGGGTCTTGTTTTCCAGAAGCTCAGACTCTTTCAAACCATCAATTTCTGTTTTTTGTTGTTGTTGTTGTTGTTGTTGTTTGTTTGTTTGTTTTGTGCCCAGGAGTTCAGTTCTCACTTTATCCCTTTCCCCCTGCTTTTTGCAATAAGCTTCAAGGAGAAGCCAGGCCACATTTTCCACACTTAGTTTGGAAACCTCCTCAGCTAAATGTCCAAGCTTGTCACTTTCAAATTCTGCCTTTCATTGAACATCAGGACTCAATTTTTCCAAGTTCTCTGCAACTTTAAAACAAGGATCACCTTTCTGCCAGTTTCCAATTATATACTCATCATTTCCTTTTAAGGCTTCTTTGGAAATATCCTGCAATCTAATCAAAGACTCTTAACTGAAGTGATCTAATCAAAAGTGATCTAATCAAAATGTCTCTTAACTGAATCTAACCAAAAATTCTACATACAATAATCTTACACCTACAGGAATGGGTTAACTTTAGAACATAATTTTCTGGGGTCCACAGAAGACTCAAACTGGTACAGGTATACTATATGTTTAATAAATTCTTGAATGATATTTAAATTAATGAATATTTTATGTGAAAATAAAATTTAGTGTTTATTTTCCCCAATAGTAATAAAAATCTATCAAAATAACTTTTATTTATTTTTTTTTAATTTATTTTTATTTTTTATTTTTTTTAAATGATAAAATATGTTATTTATTTATTTATTTATTTATTTTTTAATTTATTTTTATTGTGGGTAAAAATCAAAATTCTCACAATACATACAAACATTTGCAAAATGATATATAAATATCTATGCATATATGTGTATTTGCAATTAGCTCAGTAGAAATGAAAAAACGATTGAAATTGTCTAAAATGACATTATTGTAATGAGAAAGCTGAGTTAAATACTTGTGAACGTAAAAAGAACATTTGTTTTTATTTAGTTTAAATTATTTAAATATGTAAACTGTATGCAAAAAAGAAATACATACATTAAAATAGTACTTAGGCTACTCCCAGTGAAACTGAGAGACATTTACATGATTATATTTCAATAATAATCATTGTGGTAATGTAATGTTTCCCATTAATTTATTGAATGCCAAGTTAGTACAAATTCACAGTAATGTAGACAGTACATTTAGTGAAAAGGCTGAATTGTAGAATATTTTAAATTAAATGCAGCTTGATTATTATCAAATAAAATTAGTCTTTACATATCTAAAAACTTCAGTCCTTGGGATTTTTTTTTTTTAAAGCACAAATGAATAAGGAACACGTGGCAATGAAATTAAAAGTTACAGAATTCATACTCTATGCCCAGTGACAAAACTTCCGGCCTTTAGGCCATGTCTTATTGACTTATAACCGAATGTAAAAGGAAACATTGATGTAATACACTAGATTATGAGATCAATAACAGTTTAGGACAGTACAACAGAAGATTGTTATCTAGAATGTCTTGGACTGTCCTTTTCTGGGTTCATTGTATTTTTGAGTAAAGAGATCTTAAATCTGAAATTATAAGATAAAAATGTGTTTTCTCACTCCATATGTATGTATATATATTCTTTATATATTATACATGCAAATATATATGTGTGTTTATATATGTGTATATATATAAAACCATTGCATTGCATTGTTTTCAAATAATTGCTACCTTGAAAACCTAAACCTAATCCCGAACCATCATAACTAGCTAGAGAATTATGATTCTCCACTAGAGGCTTTAACATTTTCATCATGACTGTCTTAAAGTTCCTGTCTGCTAATTCTAACCTCTGGGCTATCTCTAGGTCTGATTCTGTTGATTACTTTAGCTGTTGGGTCCTTTGTTTCTTGCTTTTCTGTGTCTGTGATTTTTCTTGAGTGTCAGACACTGTATGTAAAAGTAAAGTAAAGGTTGAAGCAAATTGAACTTCAGCCTGGAAAAATGCCTCTTCATCTTTCAGGCTGTTAGTGTAAGGGGTGAGTCATCCTCAACAGTAGTTAAACTGGATATGAGTTTGGTTGTTTCTATAGCTCACTTGAGTGTACCAAGACTTAAAATTTCTCCAGCGGTGGACTGCTGCTACCCTGTGCTTAGTTTGAGGCTTAGAGTGTCAGAAGGTTTTCCTGTTCCATTCTCAGCTTTCAGCAGGCCCTGCACACCTGAGCCTCAGAAGGGTCTCTCTGTGTGCTCCTGCATCCCCCAGTGGGGTGAGGGCACAAAACCCATATACTTCCCTCAATGAAATAAAAGCTGTCTGCTGCTGGGACTGAAGCCAATCATCAACTGCACATCTGCACCACCGAGGAGGTGTTCTCCTGCCTGCAATCTGTTTTTGAGCACCCAATATAGCTTCATGGAAAAGAGCTGTTTAGGAGATGCAAACTCCCCCTGTGCCTGGGGCTTACTGGGTTTCTGGGGCTATAGGGCAGTGATTGTTACAGAATATGTCTTAAAATATTTCTTATTCTAACTC
Organism: Tolypeutes matacus; assembly: GCA_026826555.1. Taxonomy (NCBI): domain Eukaryota; kingdom Metazoa; phylum Chordata; class Mammalia; order Cingulata; family Chlamyphoridae; genus Tolypeutes; species Tolypeutes matacus. The sequence continues at coordinate 8,779,076 of JAKSZT010053783.1, forward strand.
ATTACAAGTTGCCTAAATTTAAACACAGTTGAATATTACCATAGAAGTGTTTATATAATCCTATCCTTGTTATCATAGCTATAGTTACAGGTCCCATATATGTGAAACCACAGAGCTCTCAGTTACATGCTGCTGTCCAATCCACGTATTAATGATAAGGTCAAAGATATAAAAGCAATAATACAGAAAGATGGACATATGCAGACAGAGTGATTGGCCTTGTCTATTTGTTCTCTTGGAGTTCCATAACTGCCACTTTTGTGTTCAAAGTGACTTCTTTGTGTAGGAAATGCCATTAAGAGATCAGAGAGCCCCCTGGGCCAGAAATTAGGGGACTTCAGTTCTTGTCCAAGCTATCCTACTGAGGAGCTCTGTGTCCTTTGTAAGGTATTTAACCTTTTTAGGCCTTAGTGTCCTCACTTATAAATAAACCTGTTGAGCTAGATCAGCAATTTTCAAAAGCAGGCCGCCACAGGGAGTGTGGTGGGTGGGAAGGCCTGAGAGCATGGGACTCAGTCTTCAACCTGGGAACCTCTACTTTTATCTCCTAAGATTTCTTAAGGAGAAAAAGCTCTATTATTTTGTTTATTTAAGGTTTTCAATGACTGGACTCGACTTCAAATGTCCTTTTTTTTATTTCCAAGCAATTTTATGATTCTTTCTGAGATCTTACCTTATTAGATTTGGACCTTCTCATAAATACCTATTTTGGCTGAAATATCATTGTTCAACTTCAACAGTAGCTTATCTTTTCTGCAAAGTCTATTGTGTGTCCAGCTCTGTGCTTGAGAACATTGTTTGGGACAAAACAAACAAGCAAACAAACAAACAAACACAAAGCACAAAAAAACAAAGGTGGCATTTCCCTACATTCAAATATGCTGTTGCTATGATTTCCTAGCTGAAAATTTTGCCTTTACATCTTGGGATTTCCCATTCAGAAACCTTTTCTTGTCCCTCTCTGTTGTCCACAGCTTTGGTGCCAAATAGATATGGGGGTATATTTAATATTAAGTGAGTGTTAGGAGCAGTGCATTTTATAAAACCACTTTGTAGAACAAGTAACCTTGGGTAAGTTAAGTAACCTCTGGATCTCAGTGATACTACTTTACCACTATCTTCCAAACTTTTCCAACAGTGACTTAAATTGTACACTAGTGAAGACTTACTACCTGTAAGAAATCAAAGAACATTGACAGACTTCTACCTTTTTGAAAAGCCCACAGCTATCCATGGACAAAATGCTTTATCCTGAAAATAGTCTGGCCTTCAGTCTGTATGCATACATGCTCCAGTCCTCCAAAGAAAGCAGAGGAAAAGGTCAATATGCATAGAGCAAAATTCAGAACATTTTTGAACTATTAAATGAAAGGATGGCTAAGAGAAAGATTCATCAGAGATAATTACCTACAAGGCAAAACTCTCATAGAATTTAAGACTAAGGGAATTCCAGATGCTACCTCACAACCCATGAGACAAAGCTTATTTAATAGAAACAACAGTGGATAAGAAGTACAGATATATTCAGTCAGAGAAAGGTTGAAAATTATATTAAAAGTTTGAGGAAACAGGAAAAGAAGGTTAAATTAGGAAAGAAATTGATGGGCCAGGTATCATTAGGCTGATAATGTAGTTTCCTTTAAAATAGTGGAGGCAAGGTCATTGCCACCTGTATCGGTATGTGGCATCTACAAATCCGTGTCTGGGCTCCTTGTAGTGAATAGGTGGGTTGGTGAAAAGGAGAAAGCAACAGGAGTAAGTCAAAGATCTACTCTGTGCAATGAAAGGAGACCATGTGCTATGGGGATTGTCTGGCCATTATAAGGCCAGGCTTTTGGGAGACATGAGAAATTAGAAGAAGCAGATATGGTGATTAAACCTGGTTGCACAAAATGGAGCCAGGCTTATGACAGTCACAGTTATCAACATGGAGAGAGTGGAACATTTCTTTCCTATATTCTACAATTAATAAAAGTGAACACAAAGTACTTATCAGGAATAAGAAGTGCTTGTGGACTTTAAAAAAGGAAGTGGGTAGAGGTTAGATGAAAAGGATGATTCTAAGTAGCACTGAGAAAAGAGATTAAGGAGGGTGAGATTAAAAGGGGAACTTGCAAATCTTCTTATAGAACACACTGATTCATCAAGAAGTCATAAATTTGGGTCTCTTAATATGTTCTGTCTGGTTATCTTTATTGAGTTTGTTTTATTACAGCTTTCTTGCTGGTTATTCCATCTACCTCAGCAAATAAAGGCTGAGAGGTGTTTCACATGAAATATTCATTGGGTTATAGCCTCATTTTAAAAGTAAGAGCTGAAGTAAAAAGCTGAAATACAACTTTTAGTGTCCGTTTTATGTATTTGAGAGCATGGTGAGAGGATAAAGGGAGGATTCAGCACAGGGAGGAGAAAGCTAACCGGAAGGAACTATATGGAAAGGTCTTGAGAGCAAAAACCACTTTTAAAGTGGAAGTCTGAGGATATGGGAAAAAAATGAAAGAGACAAAAGAATTTGAAGAATTGAAAACTGTTATGAGATTGCCAAGCTGTGACTTCAGCGTTCCAGTGTGGGAAATTGCTGCTAAAGGAAATAGAGAGTTTCAGTGACTTTTGTCTGAATGGGGGGACAATAGCCCTCTGGCTTCATCATGTGACAGGGCAGCAGTAAAGATCTAGCAAAGAAGGCCTCAGGAAGGGTCAGGATTTGTTCTAATTAGCAAGATAATTATAGTAAAATAAAAGATGCCATCGTTGGGAACACCTACTCTGTATGAGACACTTTACTTAGGTTACAAATTCTCTTCTCACAAACAGGCATCATTATCTCTCTTTTACAAATGGGGAATTCAAAGCTAAAAGAATTAAATGACTTGCCCAAGGTCACAAATGGGGCAGAAGGACTGGTATGTGAGCCAAGATGAGTCTAGATTTAGAGCGCAGGCCTTTTCACATCACACTGCTTCCCATCTAACTGACCGACTTGCCCACGGTTCAGAACATAAAGGGAGTGGTAGTGACCACCCAGCCGCCACAATGCCCTGCTCCCCTCTCTGCTGATCTTGAATTAAAAGCAAATAAGGCCTCCAGAAAAAGGTACTCTAAATTGTTTAAATAAAATGCAATAATGAAACTACAATTTTTATCTGTTCATGAAATAACAAAGAATAAAGAAAAAGAAAATGCTAGGGCAAGAGAGATCCCTTGCTGAGGGTATGCTCTATGGGTCCTCCATGGTCCTCTGTGGGTACCAGCAGTGGTTCTCAGCGCTCTCGACGTCGGATCGACATTGGAATCCCCGGGGAGTGTTAAAAAACCCTCATGCCCGGGTTCCACGCTAAAGATTCTGATTTTATTGGACTGGGATGTGATCTGGCAATTGGAATTTTAAAAATCTCCCCAGGTGGATATAATATGTACCAAAGCTCAAGAACCATTCTCTTAAAGTTGAGTCTTATAACAAGGTTTATTCATTCTAGCCTCCAAACAAATGAAACTCATTTTTGTAGTCCCCTGTTAGGCCAGCTTCTAATGCATAATAGATGCTTAATAATTGGAGAATTAACTTGATGAACAGCAGAATAATGATATATGTACAGCTCTGATCCTCTGGATTTTGAGTTCTCCTTATTGGCTTGCAATCTTCAATGTTCCTAGGAATATTTTATGCTTCCTTCTAGTACAAACAAGCCTCAACAGAACTGTGCATCAGGAAATTTATGAAATAAGGGATATTTGCATTCTCTCATATTTGCCAGTTCTGTCATTTTGTGTGGAAATCTGATGCTAAAAACACTATGGCATTCCCCAGGGCTCTTCTCTGCTTTCCTTGGGAAAGCACTCTGCCTCAAACAAATCTTGATTCCTTCAAGGAAGCTGATGTCTGATGGCCAAAGAGCAGGGACCCTGGAGTTAAGATGTTTAGGGTGCAAACCCAAACTCGGCCATTTAATGCCTATGTAACTTGGGCAACTTGTTTAACTTCTATTTGCCTCAGTTTCCCCATGAAATACGTATACAAGGGTGTACTTATACTTACTTTATAGAGCCATAGTTCAGTTCAAATTAGTATAAGAGAAGTATTTAGAGCACTGCTTGGCACATGACAAATGCTATATAATTGTGTACTACTCTTATAAGGAGACTGTTGAATGAAAATGCCTTGTTTATACTGAGGGCAGCCTCACCAGACACATAATATGGCCAAGAATAATTTTATTTACCCAAGTCAATAAAATGTGCCATCAGTTATGAAGATGTCAGTAGTAATATTCAAGGCCAGACATATCCATCCTCTGCAGTCCTTATGCTTCCAAACAGAAATAAGGCGGTAAGAGCAGGAGATGTAGCTGGAGGACAGCAGCTCATTAATTGAGAAATTATTTTGAAGAATTCCTCACCTCATCCCCACTTCATCAGGCAAGGGGATGAGGGTAGAGTGAAATCTTTTAAAAGAGGAAAAATGGGAATAGACATATATCTTTAAGCTGGCTGTAAGAGAGTGGGAAAAATCTATAATTCAGGAGAGCCTCCAGGCTGGACTTTACAAAGGCTTATTTGACAAGGACAAGGGTATGATAAAGGTCAGGTTGCTGAAAAATGATGTAATAGGATAGGAATCAATTATATTAAATAGTTATAAGTGATATTGAGGCTTTAAATGATGTACCATAAACTTTAATCAAAGCAAGTTATCTCTGATTGGGGTCCTATGCTAGAAATCAGAATGAAACCCTTTGTGAAATTAATGCCCTACTTTAGTTGGACTCTCAAGGAGATAATAAATCAAATAATAGAATCTGAGAGTTGAGGATGCTTTATTTTTGGTTTCCAGCTGTGATTTTTCTGGATTTCAAAACGACTGCCTTGATATTTATTTATTTTTCTCTTGGGAAAGAAGGGAAAAATCCCTCTACTGCATTCCCACTGTCTAGGATATTAGCTGTTATAATTCCTATTGGCTGACCTTGTGAACGAGGACATTGCATTTGACCAGCTCAGCTTTTCTTCCCCCTTTTTCACTATAGATGTTACTGTACAATACACACTGAATACTGGATTAGAGTCTTTGAGAACCATTGTAACCTGACCTGCAAAATGAAACAAGTAGCTTCCTTCCAAACTCCAACTGACACAGATGCAATCCCCATACATTACAAAATTGCAATTATAGCTTGTGACTTTCTGGAAAATGCCTCGTCTGGGTTTGGCTTAAAAAAAATCAATCTGCTTTGCACGTTTTACCAAAAAAGTGGAGGTAATTTAACACTCCATTTTTCATGCAGTTAGACTGTTGTGTATTTTACAAGGCCCAAACAGATCTAAGAAAATTAGCCATCATAGCTGGTGTTCATAAATGATAAGCTCTGGCTTGGGAGAGCTTAGAGCATGATTAAGGGTTTGCTCAAGAAAACCAAATGTTTTTCTTTGTTAAAAGAACAAACTGGCAATTTCTTTACACCTCTAATTAATTTAAAATCACCAACTGTTTTCATATATTTGGTTTTATAGATCATATACATAATTCAGCTGAATTCTTCTGGATGTTTTAAAAGAAGCCCTGACACAGACAGAAGCAAAATCTCAGTACTCCTGGTTATTGCTGTGTGTCTCAGTTCCCTAAACCAGAATCACGTGATTCCCTTTAATTTGTTCTGCCTGAAGTATGGCCTTGGTTGCTCCATGAGACTCAGAACGCTAAAAGGTCAGAGAATTCTGTCACGCAAACTTCCAGGCATTTTGTATTTTCTCACTTAACCTTCAGCATAAGCCGACAAGGTAGGAATCATTACAGGTGAAGGACAGAAGAGCAGAGAATTTATAGGTAGATACTGAGTGGTAGAGCTAGGATTCAGGCTGATTCCAGAAACCACCCTCTTGGTCACCACATGCCTGCCCATACTCTGCTGGGTCATGCGTTCTCTTTATACCACATCATTGCAGTTATTGCAGCCGTGAGGATGGGCCCTGTTCACTTTGAAATTGGGGACCAGCCCTTTCCACACTTCCTTGTCTCTCTGCAGTGTCCTCCTCCAAGCAGGAAGCATCAGTAAGCCAGTGAAATATGCCCAGAGGATATTTCCAGGGGTAGCTTCTCTGTGCCCTGATAGCAAGTGAAGATTTAGTGTGAATTAGTCCATTTAAGAGAATGAGAAATGCCATTATAGGGAAATGAAGTTTCCTTGGCCACTCCCTTCCCTTTCAGTGTCCTTTCTCCTGGAAGGGGGAGCTCAAAAGGAGATTTGTTACCTTCTTCATGAGAGTTCTGAAAATGCTATTTTACTTAGTAATAAAGGGTAGTTTTGTATGAAATTGAATAGAGGGGATTTTAAAAATTTCAGTAGAAATGATCATGGAGGAGCTAGCTAAGGTCACTGCTTTTCTTTTTATTTAAAATATATCTCTTGTTGACAGGATTCTGTCTTGGACATTAAAGTAGCAACATTTAAAGGACCTAGAGAGATGCCTGAGATCCTATCCTACATGGAGGAATTCCCATTCCCATTCCACATAATTCTTCTCGATGTGAATGCTCTTCCTGAATCCCTGGAATCTCTTAATGATTTTCTCTTCTCCTCGCCCTGCCAAGGCAGCTCCAGCTGAGCAGGATGAGGAATTTCAAGCCTGGTCTCTCTAAAGAACTCTATTCTAGATGACCAGACTACCTACAGCATGGAAAAGACTGTTCCAATCTTTTCCAGAAGAAATCTAAAGAGATTTATAAGCCTCGATTCTTAGCTCATAAATAGGAAACCCACTTTGGAAATTCCCAGGCAATAATCCAGAAATTTGTCAGCCAAAACCGAAGAATTTGGTGATTGCGTGATAATACCCCAGAAACAGTAAAAGTTAATCCTGAGGGAACGAGTACTTGTTAGTTTCAGAATGTCTTTTCTAGGCCTGCAGAAGTATCCCTAGTCTGATCATGGAACTGTTTTGGGATGTGGTCACTTCCCCAGAGATAGCAGCTCTCATACTGAAACTGGACATTAGACCCACGTCCTTGAAATAGTAATTCTCCTAAAGTCAGGTTGAGAGAAGTTCATATTTTATGAGCAATAAATTCATGCAACAGAAGCTTTTAGATTACATAAATGTTACATTGAAAATATAGGGGATTCCCATATACCCCACCCTCTTCCCCTCCGACACTTCCCCCTTTAACAACATCTATAATTAATGCGGTGCATTTGTTACAATTGCTGAATTGAAGCATTGCTACTAACCATGGACTATAGTTTACATTATGGTTTACACTTTGTAAAGCAGTGCCAGTTTCTGGGCCCAGGCCTTAAGAGACTAATGGCTTTCACCTTTTCTCACTTTGGAGCACTCCTTTGTGGAGCTCTGATCCTCCATAAAAGAAGTCCAGCTATTCATCATGAGAAACCAGGTGGAAAGACTGAGAATATTCAGAGCAGGAGAGGGGCCCAGACGAGCTCATCCTTCTAGTTGTCCTTGCCAAAGTGATAGGCATGTGAGTGAAGCAGTATTAGATCCCTCAATATTAGGCACTGTGATGTGGGCAGTTTATTATACAGCAAAAGATAACTTGAACAGGATTTTTTACCTGAAATATGATGATGCTCTAATAAAGACCTAAAACATGTAGCATTGGCTTTAGGACAAGGCAATGGGCAGAGGCTGGAAAAGCCTCAAAGAGACTTTTAGTGAAAGCAGGAAGGGCCATTACGAGATAGTGAGGAATTCATGTGAAAAACAGAAAATGTGTTTAATAAAGTGGTGTGTCAGATGAAGAAAATTTCAGGCTGAATGCCCAAAATGCCAGTATGTTTATTTTAGCTGCATATGATCAAATAAGAAGAGAGAGATGATCTAAAAAGTGTTAATTTTTTGAGTAAAATTGAGAGGAAATTTAAATTATTTGGACATGCTAGGTTAAAAAACAAAGACATTTATCCCAGCCTCTCCTAGCAACAATGATCAAAGTAAGAAATTTCTTTAAGTAAAGATCAAACCCAGGATGTGGCTAGCTAAAAGACCCATTGTTAAGACGTCAGAAATCTTATATATCCTAAGTATCTTAAGGGAATGCCTTCCAGACCCTTTCAACTAGATAATAGTATATTTTAAGAATGTTAAGTGTCATCCCACAGTGGCTTCTTAGGAAGCCCAGGGTATAGAAGGGCTTGTTTTGAATTGCCAGGCACCAACTAGCAATGCATCTGGAAAAAGACCTTGACCAAAAGGAGGAAATGGTAAATACAAATGAGTTTTTATGGCTAAGAGATTTCAAAGTTAGTCCGGAAGTCATTCCAGAGGTTACATTTATGCAAGTCTCAGCAGGATCTCATTGACTGCTACAGTAAACAGTGCCTCAAATAGTGGGGCTCCTGAGGGCTCTAGAGATATCCAGAAACTATAAGAGGGGCAGACAGCTCAGGAATTCGGCACCCTGTCAGTGGGCCTTACTTTGGAATTTATACTCCCCGGTGTAACAGAGTTAGACTCATTTATAGTTCCCTACACATGGTTCTTCTGCCCCCTCTATTTGAACCTATAATTAGCACTGTACTTGAAAAATATATGTTCCAGAGACTTAAATCTTTTATTTGTTCATGTGCCAGTTGAGCCCATTCTCCCTTTTTGAATGGTAGTATCCTTTGCAGATAATCATTTTTCCTATCTCCGTCCCACCATCACATGGTGTGTGTGTGTGTCTGCAGATCTTTGCACAGAGAGGAAGGGTACTCAAGGAGCTACACCTGACAAACTATCTGAGAAGCCTCATCTGCACTGGACCTGATGGAGATGACTGTATGTTAGACTTTGAGGGGTTGGACTCTTGATAGTGGTGAGCTAATTTTGCAGGTGGGAGGAATGTAAACAATTTGTGGTGAGAGGGTGGATTGCAGTAGATTAACACTGGCTGTAATTTTTGCTAGTGTTTCCATTGAGAGATGGGTATATTTCTTCACTGTTTGAAACTGGGCAGAATCTCTGACTCCACAAACAATAGAATATAATGGAAGTGCCAGTTTCTGTGCAGGATATGGGAGATTGAGAACATCAATGTCTTCTCTGTTGGACTAGTCATGCTTGGAACTGCATGTTTGAACCATCATCTTAAAAGGCCAACTATCCTGGTATTTAGTGAGTGGGTACCAGGGATGCTAGACCTCCTACAGCAGTGGGACAGTCTTGCAAAACAGGGGATGGTTACATATGTCTGTCAAATGTTTGATAAGATGTTCATGTATATGAAAAGCATGCTTATAATTTTCTAAGTTGTGGTTCTTGAAGTATGACTTCCAAAATAATAGCATCAGCATCATCTGAGAACTTTTTATAAATGCCCCAGACCTACTGAATCAAAAACTCAGGGGGTGGCACCATGAAATTGGTGTTTTATCAAGCCCTCTACTGCATACTAATGTTTTTGAAGCACTTATTGAGCATATAGCTCAAAGTTTATAGTATACACTCAATTTCTCAAGAATATGAATGGAATGTAAGTTGAGGAAAGATTGTACAATATTATTTTAGTTTGCCAGGGATGCTATAACAAATACCACTGACTTATTGTTTTAAATGATAGGACTTTTTTGTCTCACAGTTTTAGAGATTGGAAGTCCAAATCAGAGAGTTGGCAGGATCATTATTTCTCCGAAGTCTGTAGCATTCTGGTGGTGGCTTGCTGGCAATCCATAACTCAATCTTGACCTCCATCCCATGGCCATCTGTCTCCATCGGTCTCAATCCATCTTTTACTGCTGAGTACTTGTCTCCTCTGCTTACAGGGACTCTAGTCATATTGGATTAAGGCCCACTCAGATTCAGGTTGGCTTCATTTTAACTAACAACGTCTCCAGGGATCCTATTTACAAATGAGTTCATGTCCACAGGTTTGGGGGTTAGGACTTGGACATATCTTTGTGAGAGGCATGATTCAATCCCTAACAAATACCTTGTTCCAATCTTTACCGAGCTATGTTAATCTTTCAGAACATCAACCTGATCATGATATTAGACTGTACAACAGCACACCTGTACTCGTCTGCATTCCTACCTATGTGTTTTATAGCTTGACAGGTTTAAGCAGTTGAATGCAAGTATAGTTGTGCCTGTACACTTATATATTTAAAAATATATTGTTTTAGTTTTGATTCCTTTTATTTTTTCTTCATTTTATAGTTAGGTATTATATTGATTTTTTTTTTTTAGTGAGAGAAAGCAGGTTATGTTACTTAAGAATTTTATTTTGGGATAGTTTATTTTATGGCTAATTGTTTCAAAATGGTGTGATATTGGGTATCATAGTTTGAGAACTACTGTTGTAGGAGATTTATGAGAACTCAAAGTTATCTTAGGGCATAGTGGAGATAACCTGGTCCCTATAATCACTTCAGAATATGATTAGATCCCAGATATTTGATACAAGCTCTCAGCAGGAACTCTAACAGATATTTGAATCTTAGAGATGAACCTTACAAACCAAGCCACAACCCGTAACCACATAATAAAATGAAATTGTCATATTTGCTTCAGAAATTTAAAACAAAAGAAACATAAAACTACAGACGGGTGAAAGCCCTTTTTGGCCTTCTCTGTAATCGTCTTTTTTACTCATTCTCTCTCTCTTTCTCTCCATCTTTCTCAAGAAGAAAATATTATCAAGAATTAGGAGTGTAGCCAATCCATTTGGTTATACTTCAATTATCTATATATTCATTCAAAAACAATAGTTTTAAATTTTTAAAAATATACTTAAATAATATCATACTTTAGGTAACATTCTGACGTTCTCTATTTTGGTTGTGTTATGCCATAAAGATCTGTTCATGTTATTTATAGATCTAGTTCATTTATTTAAACTTCTGTTTATTATTCCATCTTATGAATATACAACAATTTGTTTAACCATTTCCGGTTATAGGATATTTTATTGCTTCCAGTTTTCACTATTACAAGCAATGCTGATGAAAGCATTCATTTACATATGTACATATGTATGCATTTATGTACATGATATACATTATATATATGTATGTACACATACAAGTACACATACATATCTAAGTATGTAATCACAGCATATATAGATATGTCTTTGTGTGTTCCAGCTCTGTATTAGCCTTTTAAAGTTTTTCTAGTTTATTAGTCTTTTCAAAGACCAGTTTCTGCTTTTTTAAATCATTATTATTCTTTTTGTTTAGCTGTTATTTAGTTTATTAATTTCTATTCTCATCCTTATTGTTGTCTTCCTTCTCATTTTTTTTTTTTAACTTATTTAACTACTTTATTTTAAATGATGCCTGGAGACTTTCAAGGTTTAAATACTTTAATCATTTCATTCTGCCCAAACCCTAAAACCCCAAATTGTCACAGAGAGTCTACTCAGAAACAATTTGATATGTGTATTCTCACTTTAGTTGTCTTATAACTATTTAAAAACACACACACTAACAATAATGTACCCATGGGGACCCTTATAATCTATCCCATTTTTTTAAATGTATTTTTTATTTTTTAAAAAAGATATTTAGATTACATAAATGTTACATAAAAATATAGGGGATTCTCATATGCCCCGCTCCCTACACCTTCCACATTTTCCCACATTAACAACATTCTTCGTTAGTGTGGTACATTCATCACAACTGATGAACACATTTTGGAGCATTGCCACTAAGCATGGGTTATAGTTTACATTGTAGTTTACACTCTGTCCTACACAATTTTGTAGGTTATGACAAAATATACAATGACCTGTATCTGTCACTGCAATGTCATGCAAGACAACTCCAATGTCCCGAAAATGCCCCCAAATTACACCTATTCTTTCCTCTCCCATCCCTCAGAACTTCTGGTGGCCACTGCCTTTATATCAATGATAAGAGTTATTTCATTGCTAGAATAATAAGTCTGTAGTAGAATATGGTAGCATTTGATTTACCCTTTTCACTTTCTTTTCCTAGATTTTGTTTTTGAATGTCTCATTTATTTATTATCAAATTTGCATTTAAAAATGCATTCAGTGTAATACATTTCTTTTCAATTACCACATTAGCTGTACCACACAAGTTTCGAAACATCTTGTTTTTGTTTTCATTCAGTTTAAATACTTGAAAATTTCCATTGTGGTTTTCTCTTCAGTGCACTTTTTTTTTTGTTTTTAAGGCATATGGCTTAGTTTCCAAAAGTATTTTTTCCCACAGTTGCATTGTTGGTCTATAGTTAATTCCATTTAATCTTTTAAATTAGAGAAAGAATTAACCATACCATACTGATTCTTTCCAACTTCTTGAACAAAGCTTCCCAATCATTAATAGACTACAGGTGCACCAATGTACTGATTTCTTCGGCTCTTGGTACAGCCCGATGAGCTTGGAAATGGCCAGAGCTAGTGGCTGCAGCCAGAATAGTCTCCAGTTGTTAAAACTGGGAAGCACTGACTTTATGGTCTAGTACGTGATTGATTTCTGTAAATGTTCCATGAGCATTTGATAATAACAAAAATTTTCTATAAAAATCAAGATTAATTGTGCTGTTCAAATTCTCTATATCCTTACTATATTTTCCACATTTATCCATCAGTATCTCAGAGAGGAGTATTAAAACCTCCTACCTATATTATGATTTTGTCCATTTTACGTTGTATTTCTGTTAGTCTTTGCTTTATATATTTCAGGATTATGTTGTAAAAGACATAAAAATGAATGATTATTTGATTCCCTTGATGGATCATTCCTTTTGGCTTTATGAGATGCCCTTATATCTCTACTATTGACTTTTTTTTTACAATTCCATTTTGTTTGTAATCAATATTTCTATGCAAGCATTCTTTTGGTAACCCATTATCTGGTCTATTTTTTCATCTACATCTTTTCAACTTTTCTTTTGTAATTTTGCTTTTAGTGTATCATTTACCATCCAAACTTGGATTTTTGAGATTAAAGGGATGCTATTAATAATCATGCTGGGACAATAGGAAGAACCCAGTATGACCTTGAGAAAACTGGGACTTTTGAAACCTGATTATAAACACCATGTAACAGGATTTTTTAAATTAGCAATGAAATCTGATATTCTCTTACTTAGAATGTTTTAGTCCACTCGTATTCTCTGTAATTACTGACAGAATTATTTGGACATTTTTCCAATTTATTTTAAATTTTCTCTGTATCATGTTTTTGCTCCCTCTTTTATTTTCTTACTCCCCCCGCCCTTTCCTTGCTTTCTTTCTGATCGATGGACTTTCTTTATTCTGTCTCTCTTTTGTCCTGTCCACTGATTTGGAGATTATTCATTTCACTTAACTTTTTTTTTAAGGTTAATCTTAAATTTAATTTGTATATTTAACTGAAAGATGTTTAAAGTTATTCAGTTATTTTATCCCCTTCCTAAATAATACCTATATAACACAAGGATCTTAGAACAATTTAACTTAGATTTATCCCCTGTTATCATTGCCTGGTATTTTAATTCTGCTTTGTTTTAACCATTACCCTCCCATTAATATCATTAATATGTTTTTTAGCCGATATTTATTTATATTTACCAACAAGTTTAACAATGACTTTACTTCTTGCAGTTTACTCTTCCTTTCCCATTTCAATTCCTTTCTTATTGAAGCACTTCTTTTGGTGTTTCTTTTAGCAAGGAACCACCAAACCGTAAACTCTCTCAACCTATGCATATTTGAAAGTGTCTGTATTTTATTTTATAAAGTAAGCACAATTATTATATTCACTTTATAAATGAGGAAACTGAGTCACAGACTGGTTAAATATATTTCTCAGACTGGAAAACTCTTAGAAAGATACTAATAGTTAATGCCAGAGGCAATGGAATAATATATTGTGAAGGTCTGAAGCAAAATAGCTGCCTTTCTAAAATTCTGTTCTTAGCTGACATCCACTGATGCAAAATTTGTTGTCTAATTACCTTGCTCCCTTTGATAAAGAATCTTTTCTTTTGGTAAGTTTAAAGATTTCTGTTTGATATTCTACAGGTGCATAAAGATGTGTCTGGGTTTGGATTTGTTTTTCTTATCCTGCTGGTGACTTGCTGTGTTCTTTCAAGCTGAGATTCATCTTTTTCCATGTCTGTTTGATCAATGTGAGCATCTCTCTCATTATCTCTTCTTTCTTCAGAAACTCTTCTTAGAGGGCCACTGGACCTTTTCACTGCATTCTTCATCTCTACGTTTCTATTTATCACTTTGTATTAAATTCTGATTGATTTATTTTGATTTGTCTTTCTAATTCTTCATTTATTTTCTTTGCATGTATTCTTAGGTTCAACTCCCCCCACTGGATTTTTTTTCTTTAATTATAATAAATGTGCTCAGGAAAGGTTAATCAGCAGACCTAGGTTGCTCAAACTTTGAGATTCCCTAGAAAGGCCTGCCTTCAGGAATGACTCTTGGCTAGCTTCTGGGAGATGAGCTCTGAGACCTTGGAATATTCTGCCTCTTAAGAGTGCTTTTGTATGACTGCACATTTGGGCCACAGGGTTCCAGTTAGATCAGATAGTTTATGCTACAAAAATGAGCCTGAGAAGGGTAGGCTAAACATTTGCTATATTAGAAACCATGCATATGTCCCCAGACCTAGTTTTTCTCTCTAGGTCTGGTTTTTAGAACACTGGTGATTAACTAAGCCTGATTTATTATGTGACCATCTTGTATGGGAAATGACTGTAACTCTAGGTATCTTTCGTCAACCTTAAGAGATATAGCAGGAGGACAGATGTGGCTCAAACAGTTCGACATCCATCTCCTATATGGAGGAACCTGCGTTCGATCCCCAGGACCTCCTGGTAACAATTAAAAAAAGAAAAATATAGAAGGCACACGGGCCACCAGTTCCCACATGCAGGTGTGGCATCAGGCCCCGCAAGCGGGTGAGGCCTCCAGGCCCCGAGAGCGGGTGCACCATCAGGCCTCGCACATGGGTGCGCCGTTAGGCTCCACAAGCCGTGCACCAAGATGATGACGTAACAGGAGAGTGACACAAAGGAGAGCCAAGACGAGACACACCAAAAAAACAGGAACTAAGGTGGTGCAGGTGGTAGGATGTCTCTCCACATTGGAGTTTCCAAGGATTGAATCCCAGTGAAGACAGGAGAAGAAGGGTGACAAGAGAGGGCAGGAAACGGCACAGGTTGCCCAGTGAATGGACACAAAAACAACAAAAATGGGGGCAGGGGTAAAAATGGATAAAAGTAAATAAATAAATAAATCCTTAAAAAAAATAGTATAAGGGAGTAAGATACAGACTATAGTTAGTAGTAACACTTTGACGATGCTCTTTCATTATTTGTTAACAGATGTTTCACAACAATGCAAGGTGTTTGTGGGGTGTGTGTGGGGGGTGATGTGTGGGAGCCCTGTATGATGTTATGCATGTTTGTTTTGTAAGTTCACAATGTTTACTGAACATTTATAGTTTATGTTCATGTATGAACAATATACTTCAGTAAACTGTTTAAAAAAAAATGACTCTGAGGGTGGTCTTGAGACTCCTAACACAAAATGTTTTTCTCTTTTCTACACATTCCATTTCCTTCTTTTTCAAATTTGTCTTTTTATTCACATTCTTCTATTCTTATAATTTCTATTCCTTTTAATACAATATTTTAAACTTACTTATTTAAAGCTTCTTTCTGAAAATTTTTAATACTTTTTGGGTGGAAATTTCTTTCTTGTCGAGCCTGCTGACACTCTACCATGGCTGCTTTGTATGTAATCATCTAGTATCAGCTTTACCTTCAGCTCCACTTGATTCCACAGGAGTACTGGCACCCAGGACTGTGGGGGCATTTCTGACAGGTGGATTTAGATTTACCTACATTGAACCACCATGAGTTTTTCTGTCTCTAGATCAGGTGGTGTAATCAGTTTTCTAGTTGGAGTGAATTAGATTCTAAACCCACACACAGAATAGGCTTGGTGTTCTGGTTTTTATCCTTAATTCTTTCCCTCTCTACTGCTCTAGGTTTCAGCAAGCATTCTTGCTACTTTACTGGGCTAGTGGGTGGCATTTATTTATTTTTCTAACCTTTGGTTCAAGGGTTTAATTAGAAGTTGGGAAAAGGTATACAGAGCCTATTTTTGTCTTTAATGTCCTGAAATAATTCTGCTATAAGGCATTTTATGATAAGTCCAACTTTTGTGTCCCAGAAAGGCACTTAATTTTATTAGGAATCTAGAACATTTTTAAAACGAAACCTATTTCTCCTTTTCCTCACCAATTGAGACCTTAATGTTTTACACATATAGATGCAGTGCCTCTGTGTGTAGAATCATGAAAGCCCAAGTTATCAAGAAGGGTACTAGTATATTCTTTCTTTAGTAGATCCACTCTTTGAATGTCATTTTGTCTGTCGTTGTTTCTTCTAAACCCTGGACCAAATCTTATTTTAATAAGATTTCTTTATTCATTGCTCAATTAGTAATATAAAGAGAGCATTGTTTCCTAGTTTCCAAAGAATTTGTACGCTTAATACCTCAAGAATGTGAATATTTGATTATAAATATGGTTGGAGATCAGATGGTGTATGGAAGTGGCAAGCAACTGTAAAAAAGAGAAAGAATATTAGTTGAGAGAAAGAATGCAGAAATTGAATTAAAAAATTCTTCTAATGAATTCTTTACAGTAGTTATCATGGAGGATAATTAGTGGATTGGCAGAAAGCCAATAGATTGCCCAGAGCAGGATAACAAAAATTCTTCTACAGCGAGTAAGCACAACTGATTAGGAAGACAAAATTTCTGAAGAATGCAAAAACTCTAGGGAATGGCATGGTTTCAGGTTTTTAATTTATATGATCAACAATGTAGGCAAAACCTTAGAGGAAAATCTGCAGTTTCATTTAGAAGAAAAATATAGAATAAAATATCAACTTTATTTTTGCTACATTTTCCGGAGGCAGTTCTCTAAGATATTATGTTTAAATTCAAATTTAATATGATGAACAGGTATATTTTCAAGAGATTTCTCTATATGCACCCCCTTTTCCAATTCTTCTAAACTTTTTATGAGTGATAGCAGTTGTCTTATCTCCCAGGCATCATAAAATAAAGGTAAGAAACATTAAACAGGCAGTCATTAATTTGAGGACGTTTTCCTGATGTATTAATTTTTCTACGTGAAGGACTAGATGCCAATTGCAAGTTTGTGTGTGTGTGTGTATAAAAATATCTTTAAAAAGGTCATAATTCATATTTTGCATGTTTTATGCCTTCTATGCTTAATTATTTTAATGTGCCCAGTAGTTTTGCAGACAGGTCTTTAATAACAAATGTGGTATGACATTAGCAGGAGCTCTTAGAGATAGGAAGATGATAACCTTGGAGAACAAATCTAAAATATATAGCTTTCTTTCATTGCCATAAATCTTTAGATATTTACCCACATTGACTGACATCTGGATTTTGTTCCTATCGGTCCTTCCCTTTTCATACTAAGCGGCTTCCCTATTCCTATCCTCTTTGGTATTCTGACATTTTCCTGATTCCTTCATGTGACCTTTATGAGCCCCACAGTTATCTATGTAACTCCAGGAGATCTTATCTTATTCTTCCTGTTTGTATTTCCCTAAATTTATACTATGGCAGCCAGTCTAGTGTGACTTTTATGCTTACTTTTATGCTTACTCTCATATCCAATCCTGTTGTAGATTCCACATTCCAGTCATATTCTCCTCCACTTTAAGTCCCACTCCACCTACTTTCTGGCAGAAATTTCTTTGGAATGAAACTGAATTAAAAATAAAAATAAAAAGTCTAAGTGTATCACATGAATCTACATAGGCAAAAAAAAAATACATAGAATTAAACAGACACCCAGAAACATAAACTCAAATGAGTGTGTGCGAAAACGACAGTGGGTGGATTGTAGCAATGTTAATTTCCTGGTAGTGATACTGTGCTCTAGTTGTGAAGGATGTTACCATAGAGGAAGACTGAGTAAACAGGATACTGAATCTCTGAATTATTTCTTTCAACTACACGTGAACCAATGGTGATTTCATAATAAAAATGTAAAAACAAGAATAAAAGTGGAAACATAATTTTTTTGTGGTTTTACTATGGATCTTCCACTAAATTGATAATCTTGGATCTTAGACAAGTCACCAAATAATCATCCAGTACCTTCATCCCCACTCCAACCCCCATAGTTTTTGAGGACAAGTCACATGTTACATGAATTGGGTCCTTCAACTAAAATGACCACTAAATCCTAAATTATTTTTCAGTCATTCAGTCATTTACTCTGTCAGTCAATAGAACCTTAGTGAGCACTTAGCATCAACCAGACACTCTTATAGGCACTGGGGTAGGAAGCAATGAATCTGCTCCTGGATTTTTTTTTTTTCCCAAAGAAAAGCAACCTTTATTTTTAAAAAAGCTTTATATTACATAAATGTTACATCAAAAATATAGGGGATTCCCATATACCTCACCTCTCCCCCTCCCACACTTTCCCACATTAACAACATCTTTCATTAGTGATGTACATTTGTTACAACTGATGAACACGTTTTGAAGCATTGCTACTACCCATGGTCTGTAGTTTACATTATGGTTTACACTTTGCACTGCACAATTTTATAGGTCTTTACAAATTGTATAATGGCTTGTATCTGTCACTGCAATGTCATGCAGAACAATTTCAATGTCCCCAAATGCCCTTTGTTGCACCTATTCCTCCCTCTCCTTCTCCTCAGAACCTCTGATGACCACTGCCTTTATATCAATGTTACAAGTTCTTCCATTACTAGAATAATAATAAGTTTACTTTAGTCCATAGTTGCATTCCCTCCTTATGTTTGTTCATTCCTCAATCTTGAGGATTTGGGGATGGTGATGACCACTCTGCTGCTGATTAAGAGAGGGCTTAGATCCCATGGTGCAGATGGATGGAACTGTCTTGCTTGCAGTTGTAGATATTCTCTGTTTTTTGAGATGGACATTGTCCATCATCATCCTTTTGTTAGTTGTCCTGGGTGAGTCCAATGAACTGGAAAGTCGGTGTTAGCTGCAACTCTGCTGAGATTCAGGGCTCAACCGACATATGAACAGCCCAATGATTTAAGTCTCTGGGACATATATTTAATGGGTATAGTGCTAATTGCAGGTTCAAATAGAAGGGGCAGAAGAACCATGTGCAGGAAAATTATAAATGAGTCTAACTCTGATACATTGGGAGATAGGTTATTTATTCCAAGATAAGGCCCACCTACAGGATGCTGATTTCCTGGGGCTGTCTGCTCTGCCTATAGTGTCTATGTCTCTACAGTCCCCAGGAGCATCCCTGCTTGAGGCAACTGTTACCATGGCAGTGAGATCTTCCTGAGATGTGTGTAAGCATAACCTCTGAAAGGACCTCCCAATTTACTTTGAAATCTCTTAACCATAATAAGGCATTTGTATTTAATATTTCCCCCTTTTGGCCAAGGTCTTTTTCCAAATGTTTTGCTAGGTGGTGCTTTGTAATAATCCCTTGGTGCCAGGGAGGCCCATCTCCAGGAGCCATGTCCTATGTGGGTTGAAGGCAGTGAGCTTATATGCTGAGTTTGGCTCACAGAGAGGCCAAATTTGAGCAACAAGACTTTCAGAAGGTAACTCTTAGGCAATATATATTACTAGGCTAAGTTTCAGTTTCACAAGAACAAGGTTTATAAGTACAAGCACCAAAATCAAGGGCCTGGCATATTGGTCTATCCTCTTTTGCTAGGTACTGCCCATGTACTCTAGAATTCTTGCCACTCTATTAGTGAATGTAGTAGGACTCCCCAGAATGGGAATTCAATATTCCATTGGTTATTGTGTGGGTCTCCACTCACCAAGACAACACCCCATGACCACATGACCACATGACCACATGAACACATTCATATTCCACAGAGGCATGTCCCAGGTGCACTCCTCTCCAAACACCCTGTACCAGTGATCCTCCCCTGCCACAATTGCAACCCTTTTGCAATTCAAAACCTCTCCAAAAACAAAGCCAAAAAACCTGTATTGCATTGTGCCTTTTATCACTGTAAGATCTGTTATTTTTATGTATATTGACAATTTCTTCTGTATGTTCCTCCAGTGCCAATTTTTTAAACTTTATTTTCAAAGATTTAGGTTATAGAAAAATCACATAGAAAATATAGGAGATTCCCATACACCCTACCCCCACCTCCTCTCATATCTTCCCCTATTAATATCATCTTACATGAGTATGGTGCATTTGTTACAATTGATGAACAAATATTGAAGCATTGCTACTAACCATGGTCAATCCATGGATTACTAACCATGTAATCCATTCCTGGCTTTAATGAAATTTATTTTTCTGAATAAAGATCATTTATGGTATACTGAGGTCTGCTGAGTTTTTTATTTCAGTGTGCTTATATTTGCAGGCTACTCATTGATATTATATTTTAAACTATGATGCATGCAAGTGAATTCTGATTCCTTCATACAAAAGTGTTGTTTTCAGGAAAAGAATCTCAAGATTAAAAATTAGCATCAAAACTTTGCCATCCTTTCAGAAGGCAAAGGAACATGGCAAGCCATCTTGTGTGGAGCTTGTTATTGGCAAACCAATATTTGCCTAAGCTTGTGATAAAGTGACTCACCTCATCAAGTGGACTGAAGATCTTGAGGCAAAGCTACTTGGGTAAACCGCAATTGACAAGAGACTGAAATTCACTAAATTCTTAAGAGATTACAGACTCTATTTTTACCATTAAATACACTCATCATTTCTTCACTGGATATATCTAAATATATTGTAAGCTTAACTTGGAACCAGGGAGATACAGAAGGGGAATAAAAAGGAAGGAAATTGTCAAACAAAATCATTTCTCTCTAATTGAACAGATTTATTTATATTTCCATGTTTATAGACATTTGCACTTAAAAGAGAAACTAAAATTTCCAAAGTCATAATGTGTCTCCAGTTGTGACAATATTTCTGTTCTGTGGCTTTTGGGTTTTCCATTTCAGCACAGGAAAAGAGGTAGAAATGGTTTTGCTGTATTTTTCAGCCTCTATCTTGGAAAGCATTATTCCTATAGTCAAGAATACTGATCTCAAGAAAAACAATGATAATATTGCTAATTCTATGAACATTGGCCCATCAAAAATGTGGGATTTTGTGTATGTTAGAATGGGCAAACAATGACATTTGATGGAATCTCTACGTGGTTCATGTATTAGAATTTTCCTCTAAGAGTAATATTAAGATCTGTATGCATAAGATTTGTGGTGACTTCTCAGCTTTCAGGATCTCCATTTCTCTCTGCTACAGATAGACTCAGTAGGTTAGTTGTTCATGCTACTTTATATCAAGGGTGAGAATCTGAGTTGATACTCTCTAATGTGTACATTTAATTACTCCTTCACCTCTTTGGCATTCTTTTCCCTCGATCTGCCATTTTGTTTCCATTTACAAACCTCTTTATGACCTACATATTGGCATACAGATGCAATCAAGATCCCTCCCCACCCACTCATTCCACTGCCATCCTTTTTCCTCTCTTTTAACAAAACTCTCCCTATAAACCACTGCATGTCTCCTTTAATCTGCTGGAGAAAGACATATAAACAATTGGATCAGTGGCACCAGAAATTCATACTTTGGGCCTCAATTATGTCCTCAACACCAAACTTTCATTTCAATTTGCCTGTCTATTATTCCAAAATGTTGGCATTCTCTTCAAATCTTCCTAATATGACTTGACCAACATTGTGGATCTCAAGACTAACCTTTCTTGATATGTACATATAGAATGTCTCTGCATATTGCTGGAATGCATTTTTGGGAGTTGCATTGGAAAGCAAAAATGATAGAAAATTTTTTAATTTTTTTCCTCCCCCAAAAGCCATTCTGCAACCTCTGGTTAACGTAGTCTATCACCAAACTCCTGACTGCCTTTGCATTGGGCTTTGAAGAACCAGCTGCTGAAAGTAATAAATCAGCAATTGAAAATGATGAATGAGGGCCTCTTTGGGGTTCAAAGAGAAACATAGGTGCTTTTCAATGATGTTAGAGTGGCTACTGAAAGTGGCAAAAAGTGGTGACTGTTGGTACAATGTATGAAAATATGTATTATTGTAGCAATTATACCTGTTTATTTAAATTCCATTTGAAGTGTTTTTATTTGTATAACATTTTGTGTGGTTTTTTTTTTTTTTTTTTTTTTTTTTTTTCATTTTGAGGAGCACTGCTACTAATAAATCAGAACCAATATTTATTGAGTGTCAATTATGTGCCAAGCCCAGTGCTAGGCTGGCGAGCATTAGCTATGAAATGCCTAGTTGTGATTTCATAGCACCACTTATGGCAAATTATGATCTACTTTCTGTGTTCTTGTACTCTCTTCAGATATAGCAGACAATTCTGGATTTTGAAACCTCTTTATAATATTTCTAATGTGGTTTATACTTACCCAAATGCAATATTTTTCAGTATGTTCCTTCCAAGTATTACTTATACTTCTGTCGTCCATGGCTGTTTCTACTCTGATTTTGATTTATTCAATTTGCCAATGTTCCCTGGTTACTAGTCCATGTAATGGTCTGTTCATTTGTATATAAACATTCATATAAGATGGAAAAGCTGAAGTAATTTGAATTTAGTCCAGTTTTTTTTCCCAATGTGAATTGTGTACCACTATACTTACTTCAATGCAAGGTTATTCATTGGTTTGCTCTCTGCCTTTTTATGGCTTCCTGGCATGTTTAATAACTGTGATTAACTGAATTTTTCAGGTTAACATCTGCATTTAATCACAAGTTATTACCCATTTCCTAGACTGGTCAGTGTAACATTTCAATCACCCCTTCCTTCTTTCTCTACCTGTGTAGTAAAAGATTCAAAGTCAGTTATACTTTCTCTCTTTCACAGCCATAGAGCTGCACTTAAATAATATTTAAGAAAGTTATATTTCTTTTGAAGTGGTTACAGGAAGCATATGCTTAATGTATATAAACGCAGAGAGAGTTGAGGCACTGATTTGGAAGCCTTGCTTGATTTACAGAGCCCTATATCTACATAGAAGCATTTTGCCTCAGAGAGAAATTAAAGGTTCTATTGGACTCCAGTAGTCACCTAGCTCTTGTACAACAGAACTGGGATTCAAAGAGCAAGTCATCTTTAAATTTCACTTTACCTATTTTTTTGGTCTGGCTCAACAAACTTCTAAGAAGTCTCTGTTTCAGGTTAAACACTCCTTGTCTCACTTTCCAAACTCTTTAATTTTTCAAAATCACTTAATCATGGGGTCTAAAACTTTAACTATTAGCCATACTTCAAATAAAGGGGAAAAGACCTCACTCCACTTTTTTTTTTTTTTCCTACTCAATAGTATCATTCAAACTGATTCTTCCATTTTTCTCTGAGTTCTCCATAAACCTGGCATGAATGATTCAATTTAAGGAAGAAAAATAATATTGAAGTAGAACAGCTTTATGTGGTAATGTCTGGCCAATATATTTTTGGCAACACTTGACCTAATCCAGGAATTTGCATCCCTTCCAAAATTGTGTATTTTTGTTGGGCAGGGTAGGAAGTGAAGTAGGGCATAAGGAACAATGTTGGGATTTTAAATGACTGAGAACCAGGGTGTGAACAATATTCTCCACATTTTTTTAAGAACGGAAGATAGAAGATTATGATTAAAATCTAATGAAGAGAATATGCAAAACCAGTTAATATTCTATTCAAATACATCTCACAACTAAGTTATTTTGACACATTTTATGAGCTGCATGATCACTGTTGCTCTAGGAAGTACTTAGGCATGATATATGTAAAAGATCATATAATGACTGCAATTAGTCTCCCTTATTTAAAATCAAGCAAAACACTCATTGTTTTTCTCAACTCATTTAACAACAGCAAAAATAATTGTGTGGCTACTATGCACAAGACCTTAATTGCCTTGAAGTCAGGGGTGACATTGTGTTTTAATTTTATAATCAATATCAAATCTGTTGCCTGATAATTAATAGATAGTCAAAGATCATATAAAAATCAAGAGTGTACAGGGTCTGCTAGAAAGAATGTTTAAACTAACTTCCTTTTCTAGTTTCTCAACTGGTATAATAATGTTCAATGATGTATTTCCTCATATCGGTTCAATATTCATTACGTTTACTTCCTCATGGAAACAATACAAAACAAAATATTATGGGAAAAAAAAAAAAACACCAAAGAATTTAGATTAAATTTTCTGCACTATTGCCCTTCATTCTTTCAATCCCAGCTTCCATCTTCCCTGGACAAGTTATCCTTAAACAGTTCAGTTAACTGCTCTGCCTTTCAAGGTTCAAGTGGATGTGAATGGTGAAAGAATGTCAACATTCTTGTCTGCTGGGGCCAGAGGTGCCTCAGCGGATCTTGGAGAGCCAGTGGGGATGAGACCTTCTGAAAGTCTTGGAGCACATGAAAGGTGGAGATAAGGGTCAGGGAATTTACCTTGTGTTTGATGAGGGAAGGGATAAGACATGGCCTATTGGTTACATGAATGTAAGCCTTTAGAGCACAGCAATCCAGGGGCAAAATCCAAAAGTTTTCCAGTTCATGAGTCCCAGAAGCAGGAGAGAAAAGCCAATGAGGGTCCTTTCTTACTGTAGCCCTTTAGCTAAAATCAATTAAACCAGGTTTACATGCAGAGTTGACCCTAAGGCAAGATTTTGGTGTCCGTGTAGAAGTTGTTCTTCATTCCTGTACTCTTTCCCAATGAGTCCAAATACAATCTCAGAATCTTTCTCAACATTAGACTTCAGGCAGCAGCTCTCAGTGGAGTCAGACTTGGGTTTAGAAATGTAACCTGTTTGGAAACTCTGCTCTAGTTAGTGTGATTTGGGGAAAATGAGAAAACCCTCTTGCTTCTATTTTCACTTCCTCCTGCTCTTCCCCAATAAAAATGGCCCTATCCATCCCCATATCTCCTCAGTGAAAGGTGGTATTATCTTTGAGAGACACCTCTACCACCCCTTCAACAATAAGAAAGTATAAATTGATGCTTCCATATACTTTTCAGCATCCTTCCTATCTGTCCCCTCTTTCTGTACCCTCTATTTTATGCTCTCATGCTCATGTCTCCTCTAGCTGAGTTACCTTAAAAGAACTCGTCCTAAAACGGCTGGCTACATAAGCTGTCCTTCTACCTTTCTGTCCTATTAATGCGTGGTCTAGGCGTGACGCATCTACATATTGTCAACTATTTTCTTCTTAACCTCAGCAATTTGGCTCCCATCCCTTGCCCATTTTATTCTTGCTTCTGCTGCCGCTATTTCCCCTTCACTGAGGAATAATTAGGTTCAGATATTGTGACAAAATATTTACATTATAACATTTAATCGCCCAAAAAACAACCCTATGAAGTAAGCACTAGAAATTGGGGTATAAAGAGACTAAGTGACTTGTGGAAGGATGCACTGATAGTGAGTGAGAGAGTGGGGAATTATCCTTTATATAAGCTCAAAGCTGATGCCCTTAGCTGTTGTCAAAGACCACCTTTGTGTTGACTTCTCCTCCAGTCTTTGTATTCATCTATCTAGCTCTGGCCAATAGAACTTTCTATGATGAGGAATTTGTTCTATGCCTGCACTATTTATTATGGTAGCCATTTGCCACATGTAGGTATTAGGCAGTTGAAATGTGGTTCTTGTGACTGAGGAACTGTATTTTTAAATTTTATTTAATTTTAATTAATCTACATTTAAATAAGAACATGCAACTAGTAGTTACTCTATTGAAGAGAGCAGCTTCAATCCCTCAATGGCATTGGGTCTTGTCGATAGCTCTGTCATATGGGCACTTTGCTTTGTCTCTGTTTCAATGTCTCATCATCGCTGTTTTCCCCATTTCTGTTCCTTCTTTGAATTCTTGTCCTCCTCCAGTTTCCGAAATCTAAGTTGTTCCCAAATTTCATTCTTAACCCTCTTCTTTTCTAAATTTTCTTCCCTGATATTAACACCTGTCCTTGTGTCTTCTATCTTCTTTATATGAATGACCAAAATCTTTACTTTCAATCACAATCTTTCTCTGATTTTTCAGATACTTTTCCAGTTGCATACTGAATATCCCTTGTTGGATATATCATTGTCTCCAATTTTGTGCCCAAAACAGAAGCAATCTTCCTTTCTAAAGTTCTTCTTCATGTATTCCTTGTTTCTGTTAATGGCACACTATCCTTTCAGTTCCTCAGATTTAAGAATTCAGATTCTTTAATGAATATCACTTTTTAAAAACTTTTATGAAATCATTTGCGAAGTTTCATTAATCCTATTTTCCAAATATCCCAAGTTTGCTCCCACCTTTTTGCTCTTCCAGTCACAACAGTATTTCTTGGTATTCATATATTTAGGACTTCAAAAGAGTTGGCCCAGGATATTATAATAATTTTCTAACAGAACTTTCAAAATACAGCCTTCATTGATCCAATTTATTTCATACAATGCTATAGGATTAATCATTTTAAAGACAATTCTGCAAGTTCATTTCCATGCATGCAAAAACTTGAGGGTTCCTTATTCATTCCAGTTGAAGTCCAAGTACTTCAAGCTGGACTTTATTATCCTAACTATCAATTCCCACATCCATTGCCTCTTTCCCATGAAAAATTTCTAATTCCTCTAATTGAAAAAAAATCTCTCCTCTCTCTTAACTTCCACAGCAATATTGCTTTCTATGTTGTTATATTTTTATTTACATACATTCTCAAGACTTCTTTTAGCTCCTTGAGGATAGAGAAAAGTTTTATTTGTATTTGCATCTCCTATAATATCTAGTATGATGACTTATATATTAGAGACCTTATATAATTTTAATTCTCTTACTACCTATTTTTAAATGTAATTCTATATTTAGTACAGTACTTGTTATATACCAAACACTCTCCAATTATAAGGCTTTTGAAGTGTACTAGAGAAAACATTCATAAAAAATATTTTAAAATAAAGTGTTTTCATATGGTAATACAATTACATTCTAAGAGAAATCAAATCCCTAGGGTGTCTTAAGGAGACTTTAACAGCAAGAAATCTAGAAAGATCTAGATCTTAAAGGACTTTGTATAAAGTTTAATAAGAAATCTGAAGATGGTAAGAAATCTCAAGAAGGTGGAGAGTTTGAGTGATGTACTTCTGAATTTCTAGAACACAAGGTGATTAATACTTAGAGGAATTAGAGGAGTGGCAAGGGAAGAA